>JBBGZY010001770.1:1200000-1935000 GCA_037952925.1 Lithobates clamitans
AAATATACTTAAGTTGGCATCTACAATACAGCCATGCACAGACTTGCGTTTGCGCTCGCCAGTCCTCCTGAGGCAGTAACAGGAGTGTCCCTTGCTCAACAGCCGTGGGTGCTGCTATCGCAAATGGTCTCTGAGCGGGACCCCTGACCATGACATTATGTGAGTTAGGGACCTCAGACTGTAAGCTCCTTGAGGGTAGGGACCGATGTAGACGTCCAACGTCAATTGTTAGCACTATATAAATACCTAAAATAAACATGGAATGCTTCCATATAAAACGCATGGATTGTAGAGACGGGGAAACATGAGGACAAGACAAACCTGAAGACAGCTTTCCACCTACACATTCAATATTTGCTCATCAAATTGCCACCTAGCTGAGATGTAAAATGTCACGGGAAAGCTGCATTCCTAATATCACATAATGATGGTGCTCAAAAGACAGTTTTTATGTCTCTGAGTCTGCGAGAACGGAAACACAAAAACATGATCTTCAATCTACTCTTTAAAATAAAAAAAATACAAACTTAATTCAATCGAATTTTCTTACACAGCCAGCTACTGTTTGCTGTCGCCAAAAATGTTCCTGCTTTGGTAGGCAAAGTCAACAGTAGCAATACATCAGGTAATATAATAAAGTCCCTAAAGCATGCAAGTTATCATTTCCCCCCAAAAAAATCACCTCAAATTATTCGAATTAACGAAAACCCATTTAACAAAATTTTCTGAAAATTCGCAAATTCATAAATTTGTACATTCGTAAATTCGAAAATTTGAGAATCCGAAAATAAGACCGAAAATCCGAAAATTCAAGAGAATGAAAACCCCAAAAAATGAACGAAAATCCCAAAATGAGAAAACCTGAAAATTCAACAATCCTAAATAATAACTAACTAACTAATAATAACTATTGCTAACTAATAAATTATAGGTATTGGAATAATATAGGTATTGGAATTTCCTTTCAAATTTGGCTGTTAGTGAACGTAACGAATACGAATTTATCCCAAGTTACGAATTATCCAAATTAACGAATCTGCATCTAAACGAATGAAATGTAATGAATTAATAATAATAAATAATAATAAAAACTTTTTATTGTTATTAAAATTATTATTTATTATTATTAATTTGTTACATTCATTTAGATGTGGCATTAATTATTTTGGATAATTTGTAGCTTCAGATAAATTCGTATTTGTTTTATTCATAAACAGCCAAATTTGAAAGGAAATTCCAATACATATAATTTAATAGTTACTTATTATTAGTCAGTTAGTTATTATTTCGGATTTTCGCATTTTTGGATTTTCGCATGTTCAGAATTTCGACCTTCCGAATGTTCGAATTTCAGAACGGATTTACGGATTTCCGAATCTCCGAATTTTTAAATTTACGTATATCGCATCTAAACAAATGGAACATAACGAATTCAAAGTTTTCCAAAGTTTCAAATTTTTTCAAAATAACGAATTTAGATCATAACGAATGAGCCAAAAAACAAAAAAAAATCTATCTAATCTAAAAGTCTATCAGAATCCCTGCCAATCATAAGCATGCACACGGGTGTGCCAGATGTACCTGGGCACACTCTAAGCACCTCCCTCCTCTCCTCTTCCGTCAGCTACTGAGGTCAAACAGAAAGATCGGATTCAGGATGGAGAGCAGGGGGGTGTATGGCAATATATATGTCCTATTTACTGGCCCCTTCTTTCCTGAATGAACACAGTGAATAACCAGTATTGATCGCTCCTGTGTCCATTCATAACTGAAGAATAGTAAACTATGGTTGTTATTCTTTACTTTGTGAATGAACAGGAAGCCGCTCAGCAGAGAGCACTCCCTATTCATTCACTGAGTGAATCTCTGTCCTAGAGATGCACATGAAGGTGACAAGGATTTCTTTTGTTTCGTTTGTTTAGGTAATAATTTCATTTTGCCACATTTGTCATGCTAGAATGAATAATTTTCAGAATTTGTTTCATATATTCGGATTTGTTTTATATATTTGTTATTTTAAAATCAATTTGAAATTCAAAATATATCCAGAAAACAATAAAAGTGATGGGAAAAACAAAAACAAAAAAAACTCAGAAAACAATAAAAATTATGAAAAAAATAAAAGAAATTCGAAAACTAGAAATTAGAATTTAGGAAAACGGCTATATTCATTCTATTCTACCCTGATCAATTCAATTTTTTTCTATTCTGTTATTTTCTTTTCTACGCTATTCTATTCTGTTCTTTTATATCCTATTCTACTCCTTTATTTTCTATTCTATTTTATTTTATTGTATTATATTCTATAAAGCAGAATAGAGTCTTATCATCTTATTTCACTTTTATACCTTACTGTATTTATTGCAGTTTTAAAATTTGTTCAAAAAACTCATTATTTTTGTTACGTTATTTTCATATTATAATTTATTTCGGATTCGTTGAAATTTGTTACTGTTGCGATTTGGAAATTTGGATACATCCGAATCTCTCAACAACAAAAATTTCATCCTCATTTCGATTTGAAACTAATTGCACATTTCTAAATCCCATTGTGGCCACTAGACGGAGTAAATACTAGTATTAAAGAGAGATACCTGGGGGTGCCCCAAACATGCCCCTGGCAAAAATGGAGAGGATTGGACTATCTCGATACCCAAGGATTAGGCAAAAGGTATGATAAAATATAACAATTTATTAATAGAAAAACATGATTAAAATAAGGAAAGAAGACAATTTACAGAAGGGGCTATGTACAAACAATAGTTACAGCCATGCATTGTTCATTCAAGAGATTTCAAAGGGTCGATGAGCCCAAAGGATCACAAGGGGCACCGAAATGTAGATCTTGACACAGTCCTCTACATGTTTCACGCCATAAGCTGCTTCCTCAAGAGGAGTCAATCATTGACATCTACAAAGGTAGGCATAATCTCATAGTCAAACAGCCATAACAGTCTATAGCAGGGGTCTCCAAACTTTCTAAATGAAGGGCCAGTTTACTGTCCTTCAGGCTTTAGGGGGGCCGGACTGTGGCCAGTGGGAGTAGAAACATCCCCGGCGTCAGTGTCAGTCAATTATATCCTATCACTGATTTTAGAGGGAGGAATAGTGCCACATTATTGGTGCCAGTTGGAGAAATAGTGTCTCATTGATGGTGTCAATGGGGGAATGGTGTCTCATCATTGGTGTCAGTGAGAGGAATAGTACCCCATAATTGGTGTTAGTTGGAGGAAAAAAGCTTTATTTATGGTGTCAATGGGAGGAATGGTGCCACATCACTGGTGTCAGTGAAAGGAATGGTACCCCATCATTGGTGCCACTTAGAAAAATAAAGACTCATTGATGGTGTCAGTGGGAGGAATAAAGCCCCATTGATGGTGTCAGCTGGAGGAATAAAGCCCCATTGATGGTGTCAGTTGAAGGAATGGTACCCCATTATTGGTGTCAGTTGGAGGAATAAAGCCCCATTGATGGTGTCAGTGGGAGGAATGGCATCTCATCATTGGTGTCAGTTGAAGGAGTAAATCCCCATTGATGGCGTAAGTTGGAGGAATGAAGCCCCATTGATGGTGTCAGTGAGAGGAATGGTACCCCATCATTGGTGTCAGTTGGAGGAATAAAGCTCTATTTATGGTGTCAATGGGAGGAATGGTGCCCCATCACTGGTGTCAGTGAGAGGAATGGTACCCCATCATTGGTGTCAGTTGGAAGAAAAAAGACTCATTGATGGTATAATGTGGGAGAAATAAAGCCCCATTGATGGTGTCAGTTGAAGGGATAAAGCCCCATTGATGGTGTCAGTTTGAGGGGTAAATCCCCATTGATGGCGTAAGTTGGAGGAATAAAGCTCCATTGATGGTGTCAGTGAGAGGAATGGTACCCCATCATTGGTGTCAGCTGGAGGAATAAAGCTCTATTGATGATATCAGTGGGAGGAATGGTGCCCCATCACTGGTGTCAGTGAGAGGAATAGTACCCCCTCATTGGTGTCAGTTGAAAGAATGAAGCCCCATTGATGGTGTCAGTGGGAGGAATGGCATCTCATCATTGGTATCAGTTGAAGGAGTAAAGCCCCATTGATGGTGTCAGTGGGAGGAATGGTACCCCATCATTGTCCGTTGGAGGAATAATGCACCAGGGGCCAGATAAAGGCATGCAAAGGGCCCCCGGGACACAGTTTGGAGACCACTGGTCTATAGTATAACAACAGAGGGTGAAAAATAAAAATAAATTGTGCTTGATAAGTAATATGGTGTTAGAATATAGTTTGGGGGTCCATAAATTCATTCATTGCTTACCCGAAGAAACCGATGGAACATAAGGCAGCACAATAGAGGCACCCAAGGCAAGGCAAGGCAATGTCATAATGTGCCAGTATGCATCGCATACTAGCACATTATGAGACACTTACCTTAGAGCGAAGCCCTCCAGTCCCCCGGTGAGGGGACTGACATCTCCCTACATTCTTCCTCCGGGGTTTGGGTCCTCAGGCTACATGAGTGGTTGGGGGGGGCGCAATGACATGTGCGGGAGCCACCGCTCACGGCACTGTATGCCCCACCTTCAGAGCGCATGCACCGGTAACGTCACTGGCTGCATGCAGTCTGAATATCTCCTAAACTGTGCAAGTTTAGGAGATAGTCACAGTACCTACAGGTACCCCTTATTATTATTATTATTATTATTAGAGTTTACTACTACTTTAACCCTTTGATTGCCCCTAATGTTAACCCCTTCCCAGCCAGTGTCATTAGTACAATGACAGTGTATATTGTTAGCACTGATCACTCTTTTAGTGTCACTGATCCGCAAAAAGTGTCAGTTAGTGTCAGATTGACCGCCGTAATATCGCAATCCCACTATAAGTCGCCAACTGCCACCATTACTAGCAGTGGCTGCTGGTGGTTTTTTTTGCCCCCCCCCCCCCCAAATCTCTGTCCGGGCATCGGCTGCGGTGTCCTCTCCTAAGCCTGCCGTGCATCTCCTCTCTCCTCCTCCTAGGCGCTAGGCATCCAATTGGATCGCCTGACATCCAATAGGATCACCTGATGTATTTTCATGACCCAATTCCTGATTAGCGTGGAGGAGATTTAGTGTGGAAAATTGCAAATATTCATTTTCTATCATCACACAACTAGGTGGGCGCAGAGCTCAGTGCTCTGCTCCCCGAGCCCACCCCTTTTTGAAGCCTATCACGTGCTTCAAAAACCACTCCCTCCCCCATTGGATTCCATGGTCCGGCGCCCTGTGTGTAGATCAGGGGGCTGGACGCATGGATGGGGGGGCGGCGCCCGTGCGCCCCTAATGGACGGGCCGCCACTGATTACTAGTAAAAATAAATAAATAAATACAAATTCCAGTATATATATAAAACCATAGCTTGTAGGCACTAGAATTTTTGCGCAGACCAATCAATATACGCTTAGTACATTTTTTTATTTTTTTTAACAAAACATGTAGTAGAATAGATATTGGCCTAAATTCATTAAGAAATTTTATTTTTTTACATTTTTTTATTGGATATGTTTTTATAGCAGAAAGTAAAAATATTGTTTTTTTTTTTCAAAATTGTCACTCTTTTTTTTGTTTATAGCGCAAAAAATAAAAAATGCAGAGGTGATCACCACCAAAAGAAAGCTCTATTTGTGGGAAAAAAAAGGACATAAATTGTATTTGAATAGAGTGTCGCATGATCGCGGGATAGTCATTTAAAGCAGCGCAGTGCCGTATCGCAAAAAATGGCCTGGTCATGATTGGGGGTAAGTTCAAAGAGGAGGTGTACTGCAATGACTTACATTTCCACGACCTCAGAAAAAATAAATAAATATACAGCCGCTGGATCACTTTTACAGGGGGGCGGAAGGGGGTTGAGTCAGGTGATCGGGGGTTTGTGCCACCTGGACGGCTGTCCATATTGCCTGGGCTGCTCGGCCAGAGTTTGGGCCTATCCCGGGGGGGCATCTGGCTGCTAGGATGTCTGAGGGCCTATCCAGAAGGTAATGAGAGCAGCGCAGGGTTGGGATTGTGGCTTGCAGTCCAACCAGAAGTGACAGTTCTGCTGGCCGGAGAACCTTTCGTGGTCAGAAGTAGAGGGGAAGCTGTCGCCACCAAGGGACCAACCACCTTATTACAAGGGGCCACAGTGAGTAACTGAAGCAAGTACCAGAGCAGTATCCTCACTGACCAAGGATGGTATAGAATTGGGAAACTTCAGGAGGTGTCAAGTCAAGGACCCAACCAGTGGAGGTGACACTTGCAGAGCAGCCTTGGGTGTCAAGTCAGGGACCCAACCAGCGGAGGTGACGCTTGCAGAGCAGCCATGGGTGTCAAGTCAGGGACCCAACCAGCGGAGGTGACACTTGCAGAGCAGCCATGGGTGTCAAGTCAGGGACCCAACCAGCGGAGGTGACACTTGCAGAGCAGCCTTGGGTGTCAAGTCAGGAACCGAGAAGGCCAGTGGAGTGAAGCATGAGAAGTATCTGGAGTGCCGAGTTAGGGACCCAGCAGAGAAACGGTGATGACGCTTGAAGAAGGTACCACCTTGAATATTGGAGGGGCTCAAGGGATTCGGTGACAGCGAGAGACCAGGAGCTCACTGGGCTGAAGAACTACAAGAAGTGATTGTAGTGAAAGTTTAAGAACTGTTACATTTTGTGTTTGGAACTGGCAAAGACTGTTGTCATAGGAGACAGCATTCCTGCACAGGCAGATGCTGCGTCTTGCTGGAGGCCTTTCCCTGCACGGCTGTCCTCCTGTTGAAGTGAAGTCTCGGAGTCTGACAATGAACCTTGCAACTACCTAAGGGTGTCCCATCCCTAACCCTCTCTCCCAAAAAGTTTGTTAAGAGAAATAAACTTTCTTTTGCATTCAAGAAGTGTGTGGCGCCCAATGACTTTAACTACTCTCCACCCACCATGTCTCACAACCCACCATATACAGAAGGATGTCAGCTATACCGGGCCCTGGAGGTTCTCATTAGATCAAAGGAGGCCGGAGACCTCGCTACATAGTTGTGTTTTTTCGCATAAAAAATCATTACCCCTTCAATACCGGGCACTTCTATACACCTTCCTAACCAGGACAATTTTCCGCTTTCAGCGCTCTCACATTTTGAATGAAAATTGCGCGGTCATGCAACGCTGTACCCAAACAACATTTTTATCATTTTTTCCCCACAAATAGAGATTTCTTTTGGTGGTATTTGATCACCTCTGCGGTTTTTATTTTTTGCGCTATAAACAAAAAAAGAACAAAAAATGTTTCTTTGTTTCTGTTACAAAACTTTGTAAGTAAGTTATTTTTCTCCTTCACTGATAAGGCAGTACTGATGGGCACTGATGAGGTGGCACTTAAATGCAGCACTGATGGGCACTCATAGGTGGCACTGGAGGGCACGTATAGATGGCATTGATGGGCAGCACTGATCAGAGGCGCTGGCAGGCATTACTGATGAGCACAGAGTGCCATCCCTAATGGGCAATGATTGTCATCCCTGGTGGGCTCTAATGGGCTTACCTGGTGGTCCTGGGTGGACATCCCTGGTGGTCCCTGGTGGCCATCCTTTGGGGGGGGTTCTGCACTGATAATCCATCAGTGAAGACCACCCCTGTCAGGAGGGCAGCCGATCGTCTCTCCTCTACTCGCATCTCTCACGGCTTTTCCTGTTTACACTGTGATCAGCTTTGATTGGACACGGCTGATCACATGGTAGAGAGCCCCCGTCAGAGGCTCTTTACCTAAATCGGAGATGCGGTGTGTCAGACTGACACCAGACCACCGATCGCCGCGCTGTGTGCCCCCCCTACGGGCGCATGATCGTGGCTTATCCTGCTGGAGGTCATATGACGCCCAGTCAGGATAACTGAACCACTTCCCGGCCGTCATTCTGCTATAGGCCAGGCGGGAAGTGGTTAAAGTGTGTATAAAAAAAAAATAGCGTTTGAAAAATCGGTGCGCAAATATCATGTGACATACAAAATATGCAACACCCACCATTTTATTCTGTAGGGCCTCTGATTCAAGTATATATATATAATGTTTGGGGGTTCTAAGTATTTTTCTAGCAAAAAAAAAAATAGGATTTTTACATGTAGGAGAGGAATTTCAGAGTTTGCACGGACTGGAACGCCATTCTTGAGCAGCAGCCCAGTGACTTTGCCTAGGCTGAGATGATGTCATCAGTCTGCTGCAGGCAAAAAGAAGCATTTCCTCAGTCTCTCCCCTTCCCCACTGACTGCCTAGGCTGAGATGATGTCATCAGTCTGCTGTATGCAGGAGGAAGCATTTCCTCAGTCTCTCCTCTCCCAGTGACTGCCTAGGCTGAGGTGATGACATTAGTCTACTGCAGGCAGGAGGAAGCATTTCCTCATTCTCCCCTCCCCCAGTGATTACCTAGGCTGGGATGATGTCATCAGTCTGCTGTATGCAGGAGGAAGCATTTCCTCAGTCTCTCCTCTCCCAGTGATTGATAAGGCTGAGATGATGCATCAGTCTGCTGCAGACAGGAGGAAGCATTTCCTCAGTCTCTCCTCTCCCAGTGACTGCCTAGGCTGAGGTGATGACATCAGTCTGCTGCAGGTAGTAGGAAGCATTTCCTCAGTCTCCCCTCCCTCAGTGATCAGACTGCAACATTGTAACTTTGTAACAAATGACAATGGGAGAGGCTGCAACAGGGGGCTGATCTGTGTCAGACATTTGTGAACTGCACAGACACCCAGATGTATGTGATTGTGTAATCTCTGAGCCAACAGGAAGTAGATGGCGATCCTAGATGATGCCTAAACAAAGATGGTGCTGTCCTGGGGAGTAAAGCGGGTGAAGTACTGTGATCTTGTAATAAACACATGGAAGGGTTACACTCCGCGCTTTCAGGAACCGAACGCCGAAGAATGTTTTCAGGAGGACTCGTTGTTTCCACGCGTTGCGGTTTCAGCTTTTTTGCCAGTCACATTAATCGCCATAAATCCGAAGGTCTGTCGCCGGTAATTCCACGGCTGGGACGGCTCACCCACCAGGCCCAGCACCGGCCCGCCAGCCTTCGGCTCGACAATGTAATGACCTGTATAGAATCCACGGGGGATTAAAGACCCCAATTAATCATGATTAATGCACAGAGCGGCTCCAGGGCTGGAAACATGTGAGTCATTAGAATTAATGGCAAACTAAAAAAAAAACGCCAAACGCCTCCCCGATGAGTCGCCGGAGAACTGACCAATGCTGTGCCTAATAAGATGTTGCCGGGCGCTCTTCAATCACGATTTACCTCTAATAACCGGGACCGTCACCGGGAATGACCGACTTCCGCCGTGACCTTATACAGACGTTCGGTGCGCAGGAGGACGCCGGCGGGGGGGGGGGGGGGGAGAACGATCGTCTCAGGAAAGTGATGAACAAAGTGAAATATATTTACATCCATTCCCCTTCCGTGTTATGTTATTATTGGTGGTCATTCATGGGTGGTCCGAGGAAGGGTTCAATTCCAGATTGCCCTAGCTGTAGTCAGGGACCCTGATGTGGGGGGGACTCTGATGGGGACCCTGATATAAGGGGGACTTTTATGGGGACCCTGATGCAAGGGGGGACTTTTATTAGGATGCTGATGTACGGGGAAACTCTGATGGGGACCCTGATGTACGGGATGGGGACCCTGATGTAAAGGGGGACTTTGATGGGAATACTGATGTAAGGGGGGACACTGATGGGTATCCTATGTAAAGGCGGACTTTGATGGGGATTCTGATGTAATGGGGGACTTTGATGGGGATTCTGATGTAATGGGGGACTTTGATTGGGGCCCTGATGTAAGGGGGGACTCTGATGGGGACCCTAATGTAAGGGGGGACTTTGATGGGGTCCCTGATGTAAGAGGGTACTCTGATGGGGACCCAGATGTAAGGGTGGACTTTTATGGGGACCCCGATGTAAGAGGGACTCTGATGTAGACCCTAATGTATTGGGGGACTCTGATTGGGGCCCTGATGTATTGGGGGACTTTGATGGGGATCCTGATGTAAGGGGGGACTTTTATGGGGACCCTGATGTAAGGGGGACTTTGATGGGGATCCTGACATAAGGGGGGACTCTGATTAGGGACCTTGATGTAGGGGGGACTCTGATGTGGACCCTGATGTAAGGGGAGTTTTATGGGGACCCTGATGTAAGGGGGGACTTTGATGGGGATCCTGATGTACGGGGAAACTCTGATGGGGACCCTGATGTAAGGGGAACTCTGATGGGGATCCTGATGTATGGGGGGACTTTGATGGGGACCCTGATGTAAGGGGGAACTTTGATGGGGACCCTGATGTAAGGGGGACTCTGATGTGGACCCTGATGTATTGGGGGACTCTGATTGGGACCCTGATGTATTGTCGGACTTTGATGAGGATCCTGATGTAAGGATGGACTTTGATAGGGATCGTGATGTAAGGGGGGACTTTGATGGGCATCCTAATGTAAGGGGAGACTTTGATGGGGACCCTGATGTAAGGGGGACTTTGATGGGGATCCTGACATAAGGGGGGACTCTGATTAGGGATCCTGATGTAGGGGGGGGGACTCTGATGGGGACCCTGATGTAAGGGGGACTTTTATGGGGATCCTGATGCAAGGGAGGGACTTTTATGGGGATCCTGATGTAAGGGGGGACTTTGATGGGGACCCTGATGTAAGGATGGACGTTGATAGGGATCCTGATGTAAGGGGGGACTTTGATGGGCATCCTAATGTAAGGGGGGACTTTGATGGGGACCCTGATGTAATGGGGGACTTTGATGGGGATCCTGACATAAGGGGGGACTCTGATTAGGGACCCTGATGTAGGGGGGACTCTGATGGGGACCCTGATGTAAGGGGCAGTTTTATGGGGAACCTGATGCAAGTGGGGGGGATATTTATGGGGACCCTGATGTAAGGGGGGACTTTAATGGGGATCCTGATTTACGGCGAAACTCTGATGGGGACCCTGATGTAAGGGGAACTCTGATGGGGATCCTGATGTACAGGGGGACTTTGATGGGGACCCTGATGTAAGGGGAGATTTTTATGGGGATCCTGATGTAAGGGGGGACTTTGGGGACCCTGATGAAAGAGGGTACTCTGATGCGGACCCTGATATAAGGGGGGACTTTGATGGGGACCCTGATGTAAGGGGGGACTTTGATGGGGACCCTGATGTAAGGGGGGACTTTGATGGGGACCCTGATGTAAGGGGGACTCTGATGTGGACCCTGATGTATTGGGGGACTCTGGTTGGGACCCTGATGTATTGGGGGACTTTGATGGGGATCCTGATGTAAGGGGGGACTTTGATGGGGACCCTGATGTAAGGGGGGACTTTGATGGGGACCCTGATGTAAGGGGGACTCTGATGTGGACCCTGATGTATTGGGGGACTCTGGTTGGGACCCTGATGTATTGGGGGACTTTGATGGGGATCCTGATGTAAGGGGGGACTTTGATGGGGACCCTGATGTAAGGATGGACTTTGATAGGGATCGTGATGTAAGGGGGGACTTTTATGGGGACCCTGATGTAATGGGGGACTTTGATGGGAATCCTGATGTAAGGGGGGACTTTGTTGGGCATCCTAATGTAAGGGGGGACTTTGATGGGGACCCTGATGTAAGGGGGACTTTGATGGGGACCCTGACATAAGGGGGGACTCTGATTAGGGACCCTGATGTAGGAGGGAGACCCTGATGTAAGGGGGACTTTTATGGGGACCCTGATGCAAGGGAGGGACTTTTATGGGGATCTTGATGTAAGGGGGGACTTTGGTAGGGACCCTGATGTAAGGATGGACTTTGCTAGGGATCCTGATGTAATGGGGGACTTAGATGGGGATCCCGATGTAACAGGGGACTTTGATGGGCATCCTAATGTAAGGGGGGACTTTGAGGGGGACCCTGATGTAATGTGGGATTTTGATGGGGATCCTGACATAAGGGGGGACTCTGATTAGGGACCCTGATGTAAGGGGGACTTTTATGGGGACCCCGATGTAAGGCTGGGACTTTTATGGGGACCCAGATGTAAGGGGGGACTTTGATGGGGGTCCTGATTTACGGCAAAACTCTGACAGGGACCCCGATGTAAGGCTGGGACTTTGATGGGGATCCTGATGTACGGGGGGACTTTGATGGGGACCCTGATGTAAGGGTGGACTTTGATGGGGACCCTGATGTAAGGGTGGACTTTGATGGGGATCCCGATGTAAAGGGGGACTTTGTTGGGAATACTGATGTAAGGGGGGACTTTGATGGGGATCCTGATGTAAGGGGGGACTTTGATGGGGATCCTGATGTAAGGGGGGACATTGATGGGGATCCTGATGTAAGGGGGGACATTGATGGGGATCCTGATGTTAGGGGGGACTTTGATAGAAATCCTGATGTAAGGGGGGACACTGATGGGGATCCTGATGTAAGGGGGGGACTTTGAAGGGGATCCTGATGTAAGGGGGGACTCTGATGGTTATTTTTGTTTTTGTCCTGTGAATATTTTTTAAATATATGATGTTGTCTGGATAGGCTTGGAGCCCCCCACTCTAAGGCAGTGCACATGTGACACCACAACCTCATTCATTCATTATGGATGGCACTCCGATGCACTCAGGGAACACACACGCAGTTCAGAATCCTGCGACATTGCGTAACTCCTGAGGATGTTTTATTGGCAGCCCTTTATTTTCCATGGGCTGTCTTAACACAATGCACACTAATGTTCAACATAACACATGTGGAAACCATGTAAATGAACCCTGGAAGTGACCATTGATTTTCTAGCCCGCTGCATGCGAAGCTTTGATAGAAAACATCATCCTTCATTCATTCAATGTCACACTTCAGAGGACAGCGGTAAAGCGGCGGGGCGGTGGAACATTCGTCACCTCGCCCTTATGCTGTTAATTTGTAGCTGGAAATTACAAAATATTTTTCCATTTCATCGCCAGACAAGCTGTTCTCTGGGTGCAAAACTGCTGATTAAAATTAATATGAATTAATAGATGTATGCGGATTTTTCCAAAGCCCTTCCTGAGGCTCGGCAAAATCTGCGGGCGAGGTACCGAGAAGAAGACAAAGTTTATTTACAAGGGATTGAATTATGAATAAGCATATAGAAGGCACGATAACAGCCTGTTCTAATGGCTTCCATTCAGCTTCCGCAGAATGTTCCCCCTAGAATCGCCATTCACCACATCTCCATTTAATGTATAGAGTGCCGCCGTACTCTTCAGCTCTTTGCAGAGTACACAGAGCCATTTACGATGCTGGTTGACCCTGAAGGTGCTTACAAACAAATGTTCCTGCTAAAGTCATACACAATATAAACAAATACAACCTGAATAGACCGGGGGGTAAAATGGCCATTGCACCTCTGTTTATTCAAAGTCCTCCCTTTCCTAAAACACTGGGAAAAAGTGCAAAATAAAAACCCATGAGGGGGAAAATTGTCATGGCAACCCCTAGCAAGCGGCAAAGGGGTCACTCATGGCTTGGAACCAGGGCCGTCTTTAACGCGGGGCAAAAGGGGCAGCTGCCCCGGATCCAGTCATTGTTGGGGGGACAAAAGCAGCTACTCCTTGAGCCCGTGCCCGAGCCCTTGCCAGTGGCGGAACTACTTTCAAAAGCTGAGCCCTGGTGTTCTGCCACTGTGTGTGTGTGTTGGACTGCTGCCTGAACATAGTACACTCAAGTCACTGCCACACAGCGCCGCTCCCCTGGCAAGTGACATGGGGGTCACTCAAGGCTTGAAATCAGGGCCGTCTTTAACGTGGGGCAATAGGGGAAGCCGCCCTAAACCCAGTCATTGTTGTAAGGGCCAAAAGCAGCTACTCCTTGAGCATGTGCCAGTGGCGGAACTACTTTCAAAAGCTGAGCCCTGGTGTTCTGGCACTGTGTGGAGGGGGGGGGGGGTGGGGGTGATGGACTGCTGCCTGAACAAAGTACACTCAAGTCACTGCCACAAAGTTTCGCTCCCCTGGTAGGTGACATGTGGGTCACTCAAGGCTTGGAACCAGGGTTGTCTTTAACACAGGGCAAAAGGGGCAGCTGCCCTGGACCCAGTCGTTGTTGTGGGGCCCGAAGCAGCTGCCCCTTAAGCCAGTGGCAGAACTACCAAGGTCACAAGCCGAGCCACTGTGAGGGGGGGGGCTGCTGCCTGAACATAGTGCCCTCAAGTCACTGCCGCACAGCGCCGCTGCCCTGTCAAGTGACATGGGGGTCACTCAAGGCTTGGAACCAGGGCTGTCTTTAATGCAGGGCAAAAGGGGCAGCTGCCCCGGACCCAATCATTGTTGTGGGGCCACTGTGGGGGGGCGCTAACTGAACATAGTACACTCAAGTCACTGTTGCACAGCGCCACTCACTCAGCCTCCCTGGGGCCGCCCATTGAGTTCACAGCTGCAGGAAGATTGGATATGGCCATCAGGGGGAGGAAACTAGAGGTTATCTGGTCTGTGAAGGGGGAGGAGCTGGAGGAGGTCTCCACTGTGTGGGCAAACCCCATCTTGTGATTTTGGGTTGGTGTCACTGCAGACACGTGGATGGAGCCGGAGAGACAAGGAGGGGGAACTGAGTGGCACTGATGACTGATCTCACCCCCTAGCAGTGCCACTGATCTCACCCCCCAACACGGCCACTCATCCCATCACCCCCAGCACTGCCACTGATCCCATAAACCTCCAGAACTGTGAATCATACCCCCCCAGCACTGCCACTGAACACACCCTTTCCCCCCAGCCCAAGTAACCAATGGGTGAGCAGTAATGATGTGTAGTAACATTTAGCAACCAATCAGTGAGCGGTAATAATTTGCAGTAACCTCTAGCAACTAATCAGTGAGCAGTAATGATGTGCAGTAATCTATAGTATCCAATCAGTGAGTGGCAATAATGTGCAGTACCCTCTAGCAACCAATCATTGAGTGCTAATGATGTACAGTAACTTCTAGCAACCAATCAGCGAGCAGTAATGATGTGCACTATCCTCACCCAACCAATCAGTGAGCAGTAGCTGGTGCGGAAAAGCTACAGTGTGGAGACTGTACACAAAAGGCTAGGCAGAGGAGCATTTTGTGTACAGTCGCGCCTTCTTTGGGTGCCCCCAGAGCAAGCTGCTTGATGTGGGGGCACCCAGCAGGAGGGAGGAGCCAGGAACGCGGGCGTGGGACCCGAGAAGTGGATGAACCGGGTTGCTCTGTGCAAAACTTACATTACACGGAGCAGGTAAGTATAACACGTTTGTTATTTTTATTTTAAAAAAATCACTTTAATGCTTTTACTAAACAGAAAAAAAATGCACATACAAGTGTAGGATACACAATACAACATGCACAAGCCAATTCTTCTTCTTCTTCTTGCTCAGAGTCCAACTCAAAACTTCTCCAAAGTCCTCCAGCTTCAAGCAGACATGTTGCTCCTTTGTGTATGTTCCAAAAAAACGATGCCCTTTGTCCTCCCCTCCCCCTAACTTCCTCTTACATCATATCCTGTAAAGAGCTTCCTCTGCTTAGCTCATAAACCAGTCAAACAATTTTTTTTAAAAAATAAGGCTTTAGTATCACTTTAAGGTATATACAAAAAAAATAAAAAATCTGCCTTTAGAACCACTTTAACCTTAACCACTTGGCCTTAAAACCTATCTATGGTCAAACTGTAAAGTAATATATTAATTTGCACATTGTAGTTCAGTTATTTCTAGTCTTCTCCTAATAATCAGAACCACCTTGAAGTCTGTAAACAACGGAGTTCCAATATCATCAGGACAGAAAGTGATCGGAAATCCAAAATGTTAGTTGTCAATGGAATAGCAGGTAATGGGGACACCTGTACCGGTGACAACCGTGCAAGAAGGGAATCTCATTAAGTTTCAGGAGATCCCCCCTCACTTACTGCTGGCAGGAAATAAAGATTAATTTCTCCCCAGTGGGATCCAGGCAAAAAACAAAACAAAACATAATAATAAAATAAAAACTGTATAATAATTTCTTCCTCTGTACAAAACTAAACATGGATTTGGCTTTTAATGCGCACTTTTAGAACACTTAAATAGGCTAAACTGAAAATATTTTAGCATGAATTTTGCATCAGCTTATTATTTTCAAAAGATAGGAGGTTGGACGAGGTTAAATTAAATCCTCCACAATGTTTATCTTTAATTTGGCATGGAAAATTAAGGCCAATTATGGGCCTTGGTCTCCTCACCCTCTTTAGAAGAACAGATTGAGTTATAAGCCAGAGCAATTTCATTAGAAAACGAGGCCGGGGATCGGAAAGTTTTACATTCTCTCTACAGAACTGGAGCAGAAATACTCTTCATAGGAGTGTTGAAAAAGACAAGCAACATTTAAAAAAGTACACAAAGTATGCAGGTACTTATTATGCAGAAATAGTTTTTTGAAGCTTGGTATCAGTGGCGGCCGCTCGTTAAGGGGCGCAGGGGCACCGCCCCCCTATCCATGCGTCCGGCCCCCTAATCTACATGCAGGGCGCCGGACGCATAGATTACAATGGGTTTTGTTTTTTTTTTTGAAGCAAGTGATTAGAGCCTGAGGCTCTAATTGGCTTAAAAAAAGGGTGGGCTTGGGGCGCAAAGCACTGCGCCCCGAGCACACCCACTTGTGCGCCAATAGTGAATTAATATTCAATATTGTAGTCCTCATTCTCCTCCCAGCCAATTAGGAAGCCCCTATTGGACAGGGAGGGTGGGTCTTCCTTATTCTCCTCCCAGCCAATCAGGAAGCCCCTATTGGCCAGGGAGGGTGGGTGATCGCCGCCACCCCGAGCACACCCACTTGTGTGCCAATAGTGAATTAATATTCGATATTGTAGTCCTTATTCTCCTCCCAGCCAATTAGGAAGCCCCTATTGGCCAGGGAGGGTGGGCTTCCTCATTCTCCACCCAGCCAATCAGGAAGCCCCTATTGGCCAGGGAGGGTGGGTGATCGCTGCCGCCCCGAGCACACCCACTTGTGTGCCAATAGTGAATTAATATTCAATATTGTAGTCCTCATTCTTCTCCCAGCCAATTAGGAAGCCCCTATTGGCCAGGGAGGGTGGGTGATCGCCGCCCTCCATCTCCCGCGCGTGCGGGTGGAGAGTATGATAATGGTGGTCCGTCTCCCGTGGTAGGGGGGGGGTGATCACCGCCCTCCATCTACTAATATGTGTGGACATTCCTTCCTTGGGAAGTAAGGGTCAATGGTTGGGAATGTTGTGTGGAGGCCTCTGGAATGGAGTGAGGCACAATATGGCGGAGGGCTCTTGGTGCCAATTCTAGCCAATCACAGAGCCCCTCTTACACACTGTTTTTGTTATATTTTAGTAGGGTGACCCCAACATACCAAGCAGTGGCAGCTGGTGCTCAAAATTTTTTTTTTTTGGGGGGGGGGGCACAAACTAATACCATCCACACCCCCTTCAAAACAATTTGAGCACCAGCTGCCACTGCTTGGTATGTTGGGGTCCCCTCACTAAAATATAACAAAAGCAGTGTGTAAGAGGGGCTCTGCGATTGGCTAGAATTGGCACCAACAGTACAAGTGTCCAGCTAGAACACTGCCATTCCTTCTGAGGGACGAACCCTCCACCACATTGTACTGCACTCCATGCCAGAGGCCTCCACACAACATTCCCGACCATTGACCCTTATATTCCAAGGAAGGAATGTCTACACGCGTTAGTAAATTTGCTGCTCTTTGCTGATGGAGTTCAGGGAATGGCATAACAGTCACATCTATACATCTATATAGATCAGACCAAAATGAGGGGGAAAGAGGTACAGAGGGGCATTGCTCCAAATCAGGGACAGTCCCTCGAAATCAGGGACAGTTGGGAGGTATGTGAAAGCCTATGCGGCACTTTAAGCAGCCCACCACCCAGGGTCATTAGTACTGATAAGACTGTGCTCTCTGTAGACGCCTCCTTCATAGGTACACCTCTCCCAGAGGGAACAGCCTCACTCCGGGAACTCTTGGCCTGGCCTAAAATGCAACCTTCCCTAGCCCCCACCTCCATAAGGAGGACAGACTGTCAGAATGGACTCTTGGATGTAGAAGAGGAAGGACAAAGCAGCCAGAAATCACACTAGGTGCTTTGGATTGAGGCAAGTACACACTGTGGAAGGGTGTGCTTTGTTCATTTTTCATTTTTAGAGGTTTACAAGCACTTTAATACAAGAAAAAGAAAAAAAATGCTGCAAAAAAAAAAAAAATATTTACAGAAAAATATTGCAACAGAAAAGGGATAACTACCACAGTAATACAAAAAGAGGATTAAGACGGAAAGTACTTCAGAAAAGTCATGGGTTCTTGGGCTCTGGCTGCAGTCCAAGATTCTGAGCCTCTGAGCTCCCGAGAAATAAGACTCCTGCAGATATCCTTCTTTTTGATGGTAAAGGAGAGCTCCAGGCTGCGGATGCAGCAGCTTAAAATGCTGGTAATTAGTTGACACTTGTGAATGTTTTCTCAATCCTGATGTAATGTTATCAGTTTAACCCCTTCAATAGCAGGCACTTTTACCCCCTTCCTGCCCAGGCCAATTTTCAGCTTTCAGCGCTCTCACACTTTGAATGCCAATTGCGCGGTCATGCTACACTGTACACAAACTACATTTTTATCATTTTTTTTCACGTAAATAGAGCTTTCTTTTGGTGGTATTTTATCACCACTGGGGTTTTTTTTTTTTGATAAAAAAACAAACAAAAAAAATGAACAAAAAGTTTTTGTTAGTTTCTGTCAGAAAATTTTGTAAATAAGTAATTTTTCTCCTTCACTAATGGGCACTGGTAGGCTGAACTGATGGGCACTCATGAGGCGCGATTATGAGGAGGAGGCACTAATATGCAGCACAGATGGGCACTGATAGGTAGCACTGATGGGCACTGATAGGCGGCACTGATTGTCACTGATGGGCACTGATGGGCGGCGCTGATGGGTATTGAAAGGTAGCACAGATTGGCCTCACTGATGGATATAAATTGGCATCCCTGATGGGCACAGATTGGCATCACTGCTGGATATAAATTGGCATCCCTGATGGGCACAGATTGGCATCACTGCTGGATATAAATTGGCATCCCTGATGGGCACAGATTGGCATCACTGCTGGATATAAATTGGCATCCCTGATGGGCACAGATTGGCATCACTGCTGGATATAAATTGGCATCCCTGATGGGCACAGATTGGCATCACTGCTGGATATAAATTGGCATCCCTGATGGGCACAGATTGGCATCACTGATGGGCACTGTTGGGGATTCACTGATAATCAGTGCCCTGATTATCTGTACAGGTCTCCCCTGTGAGGAAATGCTGTCGATCGGCTCTTCTCTCCTCACACTCTGTCAGTGTGAGGCAAGGAGAGCCGATAACCGGCCCGAATAGGAAACGTATAGGAAAGCCGGCCGGCTCCAAGGCAACCCGTGTCTTCCGGGTGTTCGAAGCGCGGTGTCGTCGGGACGTCCGGGAGGAGGAGCTACGTCCCGACGACACCGCGATTCGAACACCCGGAAGACACGGGTTGCCTTGGAGCCGGCCGGCTTTCCTATACGTTTTTTTATGCTACTGATTCTGTAAGTGCAATCTTTACTTTTTTATTCAATAAAACGTTGGATTTTATGCTATGTGGAGCACTTTATTTCTTTCATGGGGACACATCCTATCCATGGTGATGTGATTGGTGGAGAGAGTTCCTGGATTCGGATGACAAGTGCCTGTTGTACAGATCCCTGGCTGGGGTTGTAGCCATCCGCCCTTTCAGGTCTCCTATAACTAAGAGACCAATTTTTTTCTGGTAAGAGGCAGCAGTTTTTGAGAGGTGGGGGTCTGTCTACGCACCCCTTTTCACTACAGCAAGTTTTTGTTCCAGTATTCACTCAGCACTTGGGGATACTTACCATATATACTCGAGTATAAGTCGAATTTTTCAGCACATTTTTTTGTGCTGAAAGTGCCCCCCTCGACTTATACTCGAGTCAAGCACTTTTCTGCAGAAAAAAATGTCATTTTCCGAACCGAATTTGGGGCCCCGTATCTCAGGGCCACTTGATGCTAGGAACCCCAAATCTGGTGTGCAAACCCAGTAGAACTGGTACCATAACATATCCAAAGCTGAAGTTCCTAGCACTAAGTGGCCTCGAGATACGGGGCCCCAAAATCGGTTCGGAAAATGTCATTCTCTGCTGCAGAAAAGTGCTTGACATTTTCTGAACCGGTTTGGGGCCCTGTATCTCAGTGCCATTTGGTGCTAGGAACCTCAAATTCGGGTTGCTAACCCAGTGGAACTGGTACCATAACTTATCCAAAGCTGGGGTTCCTAGCACCAAGTGGCCCTGAAATACGGGGCCCCAAAGCCGGTTCAGAAAATTTCATTTTCTGCTGCAGAAAAGTGCTTGACATTTTCTGAACTGATTTTGGGGCCCTGTATCTCAGTGCCACTTGGTGCTAGTAACCCCAGCTTTGGAAATTTTATGGTGCTAGTTCCACTGGGTTTGCACACCAAATTTGGGGTTCTTAGCACTAAGTGGCCCCAAGATACAGGGCCCCAAATTTGGTCAACTGTGTCCATCTGCAGCAATGTCATTTCGGGATCCTTTGGGTTCAGAGACCCCAAATTTTGGCTGCAGCTAGGGGGCATCTAGGAACCCTTAACTACCGAGTTTGAAGTTCAGGGGACCTATGGCTGTAAATGGCACAGTGAGGCTGCAAATGGGCATTGTTGACCCTCTTTTCCACTTACAGTAGCTGTGAATTTCTCACCCTCGTCTTATACTCGGGTCAATAAGTTTTTCCCATTTTTTTTGTGGTAAATTAGGGCCTCGACTTATACTCAGAACGACTTATACTTGAGTATATACGGTATCATTTTGTTTTGCATGCGTGTTACATAGCATGTACGGACTATAATCATTATCGTTTCTGTACAGCCATGGACTTTTTTTGGGTTTTATAATTTTTTTTATCTCTACACTGATTATTCATTTTATGTTTTGGCACAGATATATATTTGTCACATTATTATATTTTGCCTCAGTGTTTTGAGACATTCACTTGTTGTTTGCATCTAGTCACGCATTATTGAGTGTTTCTTTTTCTTTTTTCTGTTTTCTTTTTTTCCTTTTTTTCACGGACATAGGAAGCATTATGTGTCCTACAAATTTATTTTTATTATGGTGCATTCATACACTGACTAGCATTGAAATATTTGCTCAGGGACCACTACTTATCCTCATATTTTTATGAGGCTTTTGGGCACTTGTTTGTTGCCACTCTCAGTTTATTAGCGCAACTTTTTGAATTTTATTAATTTATTCTGAAGACTGTGACTACCAGCTCTACTCACTTACAGAGTAGACTTGGCCAGCTAGCTACTCCGGCACTCATGCCGCTCCTTGCCCTCACACTCCCTGTCTCTACCTTCAGAAGTGTTGGACAAGAGGTGCAAGAGAGACCTCCATAATATTCCAGTCTTCACAAGGTGGTACCTGGTGTGCGCTTCCACTTTTTCATTTATAGTTTGACTGTTGGGAGAGTTGGGCCCCTTTGAAGCTAGCACCTGGCAGTGCTTGGAATCCCTGGGTTCAATACCGTGGGCCTTGGAGTGGTGCTTTCTAGTTAATCGGGCCTGAAAAAAACATACTGTATTTCATATGTACTTCTGAAAAATCACCAAACCTATACTGTAATATATACACGGTATATTTTATATAGCTGAAGTGAAGTAACTCAGTTGAGTGTTGGGTTCAGATCAGAGCAGGTCACCGCTGGCGACACCAGAAGAACCCTTCTATTTAGCATCTTACAGAGGAGTAAGTGATAGTTGTGATGGAACGTCCAACACTCCGCTTGAGTGCTTCCGTCAGTATTCCGCTTCCTAAGTCCTGGAACACGTGTCCAATGGATCTGGCTATAGGAACCCCCAAGAACCAGACAACACCAGTCTTGGCGTACATCAGGAATCATCTTTTATTTGAGATCTCACACAAATATATACAGCAGGATGGCTAAGACCTAACCTAATTAACATGAGCTAATTATCTAATCCTTTAGATAGCCTAGGTGACTAAGAGACATGACCTTTTGGGCAGACTTGTGTTCACCGAGCTTCACACAGTAGCAGAGTTAATTAACACAAACAACAATGGGAGAAAAGACTCTTAGAGCCCACACTAGACTTATTTACAATAAACACATTATAGCAGACAACAGACAGGTGACTGAAGTTGATGACATTAGCATCTAACAGTAGGAGTCCCAATGGTATGAATCAGTCACTATTCTAATATGGCATATAAAGGGTTCCCAGAGTCTGTGTGTCCTGGGGGGGACATGGACCCGAATCCAAAGCAACACCAGCCCCAGGGTCCCCAGGCATACAGCTCACAGAGAGCACCATTCCCCCAAATGCCAGGGCCCATAATCAGTGGGCAAGAGGCTTACATTCAGTCCCCTCCAAAAGCCTCTGTCCTGGCTAGGTCCGTCACAAGAGTATAAATATGGCTTCACTTCAACTTTATTTTAGAAAACGTTATAAATATGGCTTCACTTCAACTTTATTCTAGAAAACTTCATAAATATGGCTTCACTTCAACTTTATTTTAGAAAACGTTATAAATATGGCTTCACTTCAACTTTATTCTAGAAAACTTCATAAATATGGCTTCACTTCAACTTTATTCTAGAAAACTTCATAAATATGGCTTCACTTCAACTTTATTCTCAGTTTTAGAATCATTTAATTGCAACTTTTTTGTATTCTTTTTTTTTTGTAACTGCCCATTAACAAAATGTAACAGTTGAGTTTGTATTGGACAGGTTAGAGCCGTGGCGCCCATGCATCATTAGGCACAGACAGCTACAGGAAATGGTCTCTTTTTCGGCATCATCTTCTCGGGAATTTGACAGACAATCAACATTTTTTTTTTTATTTTGTCAAAGCCAAGAGATCTCTGTCAATTCACACAGCAAAGAGGAGGCTTAACCATGATATTCCAAACAAAGCTCTTTTATGTCAGGAAAATGCTCAAACATCCGAGCGGCTGTCAATACAATGACAGGGAATCATTCATAAAGATTGAAAAAGGCAGAAGAAAAGCTAAGCCTAAGAATTTTGGCCAGTAAAAAGTTTAGAATTGAACACAATCTCATTTAACTACTTCAGCCCCGGAAGAATTTACCCCCTTCCTGACCAGAGCACTTTTTGCGTTTCGGCACTGCGTCGCTTTGACTGACAATTGCGCGGTCGTGCGACGCTGCACCCAAACAAAATGCGCTTTTTATTTTTTGCGATATAAACAAAAGAAGAGCGACAATTTTGAAAAAACACAATATTTTGTACTTTTTGCTATAATAAATATCCCCATTTTTTTTTTTTTAAAAAGCAAATTTTTCCCTCAGTTTAGGCCGATATGTATTCTTCTACATATTTTGGTAAAAAAAAAAAAAAATCGCAATAAGCGTATATTGACTGGTTTGCGCAAAAGTTATAGCGTGTACAAACTATGGGATAGATTTATAGCATTTTTATTTATTTTTTTTTACTAGTAATGGCGGCGATCTGCGATTTTTTTTATCGTGACTGCGACATTATGGCGGACACATCGGACAATTCTGACACATTTTTGGGACCATTGGCATTAATACAGAGATCAATGCTATAAAAATGCTCTGATTACTGTAAAAATGCCACTGGCAATGAAGGGGTTAACACTAGGGGGTGGTGAAGGGGTTAACTGTGTTCCCTGGGAGGTGATTCTAACTGAAGGGGGAGGGGACTGACTGGAGGAAGTGACAGATCGTGGTTCCTAGCTAATAGGAACACACGATCTGTCACTCCTGTCAGAACACAACAGGGAAGTGTGTGTTTACACACAATCGTCCCTGTTCTGTGTCTCCTGCTCCGTCGGCCACGAGCATCGGCACCCCCGCTGTGCTATCCCGACCCCTTGAGCTGACATATAGCTACGACGGCTCCTGCAGGGGAGCCAACCTGCCGTAGTATAACTGCAGAGGCTGGTGGGGAAGCGGTTAAAGGAGAAGTATGGGGAGAAAGCTCATTTGGCTGTACTTCTCCTGTTGATCATAGGTGCTCAATTTGTTCTGCAATCCTGTGGTTATACACCCTTAATGGTAATACACTTACAAGAAGGCAAAATAAAAAGCGCATTGGTATGTTAAACTGATGGCAAGCATATCCCAGTCATGGCAGACATAAGGATGGGCATCGTATCTCACCTGACCAACAAGCCAGTACACACGGAGCGTCACTTCCAGCGAATCATGAACGTCACTTCCGTTTTCTGTACAGCCATATCTCGACACGTTTCGTCATTACGAAACCATCCCGGGACTCCCATGCTTACGTCTGCCCTGACTGGGTTATGCTTGGCATCTGTTTACCATACCAGTCAAGACTCTGTGCAGGCCAGTCAAGTTCCTCCACCCCAAACTCACTCATCCATGTCTTTATAGACCTTGCTTTCTGCACTGGTATGCAGTCATCTCGGAACAGGAAGGGGCCATCCCCAAACTGTTCCCACAAAGAAATTGTCCAAAATGTCTTGGTATGCTGACGCCATAAGAGTTCCCTTCACTGGAACTAAGGGGCCAAGCCCAACCCCTGAAAACCAACCCCACACCCTAACCCCCCACCACCAAATGATTTGGACCAGTGCACAAAGCAAGGTCCATAATGACATGGATGAGCGAGTTTGGGGTGGAGGAACTTGACTGGCCTTCACCTCAGCCCGATAGAACACCTTTGGGATGAATTAGAGCAGAAATGCTCTTCTGGAAGAACGGTCAAACATTCCCATAGACACACTCCTAAACCTTGTGGATGGCCTTCCTAGAAGAGTTGAAGCTGTTATAGCTGCAAAGGGTGGGCCAACTCCATATTGAACCCTACGGACTAAGACTGGGATGCCATTAAAGTTCATGTGTGTGTAAAGGCCGGCGTCCCAATACTTTTGACAATATAGTGTATATCCTTACATCCTAATGTATCTTCGTGACCCCAAGGGGAAACACACAGCGAGAAGAAAAGAAAAATGAAAAATACTAACAGTGGTTTTAACGGTCCTCTACTCAAATCTAAAGAGATAAATTGCTTTAGATAAAGTGAAATAGCAACTGGATCTTTGGATTTACAGCCCCTGAAATGAATAAAGTGATTATCGCCTTGTCTTTGCCTAGCTTGCTGACCTTCAGTTGTATTTCAGACTTGACTTACCCGAGTACTTTTGTAATACAATATGTCACCGTCCAGATATATTAAATTAATCTGTGTATCTACAGGAATTGTGCTGACATTTGCCCTGCTGGCTTCTGTTGCACGACAAACCATATGGAGAAATTTTCCTCAGTCAAAGCACTTGGCATCTGCTGAAATTGGTTCACTTTACTGACCTGTACAATATATACTATGCATTTATAAACATTCCATCCAAACGTGTCAGAGATTGCAGACATTGATTTAGATTAGCTGAGTTTTGGCATGTTGGAGAACCTTCAAGGAACCCCAGATCGATATTGCTTTCACTATATACAGTGGGGGGAAAATAATTATTTGATCCCCAGCAGATTTTGTAAGTTTGCCAACTTACAAAGAAATGAAGGATCTATAATTTTTTATCATAGGTGTATTTTAAATGATAGAGACAGAATATCAACCAAAAATCCAGAAAACACGATACAAATGTTATAAATTGAGTTGCAGTTCAGTGAGTAAAATAAGCATTTAATCCCCAAGCAAAACATGACTTAGTAGATGGTGGAGAAACCCTTGTTGACAATCACAGAGGTCAGGCGTTTCCTGTAGTTGGTGACCAGGTTTGCACACATCTCAGGAGGGATTTTGGCCCACTCTTCTTTACAGATCTTCTCTAAATCCATAAGGTTTCTTGGCTGTCTCTTGGCAACTTGAAGTTTCAGCTCCCTCCATAAATTTCCTATAGGATTAAGGTCTGGAGACTGGCTAGGCCACTCCATGACCTTAATCTGCTTCTTCTTGAGCCACTTCTTTGTTGCCTTGGTGGTATGTTTTGGGTCATTGTCATGCTGGAAGACCCATCCATGACCCATCTTCGTTTTCTGGCTGAGGGAAGAAGGTTCTCATCCATGATTTTACAATACTTGGCCCCTAAATGTGGCAAAGTTTGTCTGTATCTTTAGCAGAGAAACAGCCCCAAAGCATAATGTTTCCCCCTCCGTGCATGACTGTAGGGATGGTGTTCTTAGGGTCATAGTCATCATTTTTCTTCCACCAAACACGACAAGTCGAGTTAATGCCAAAGAGCTCAATTTTGGTCTCAGCTGATCACAGCAGATTAAGGTCTGGAGACTGGCTAGGCAACTCCATGACCTTAATGTGCTTCTTCTTGAGCCACTCCTTTGTTGCCTTGGCCGTATGTTTTGGGTCATTGTCATGCTGCAAGACCCATCCAGAGCCCATCTTCAGTGTTCTGGCTGAGGGAAGAAGGTTCTCATCCAAGATTTTACAATACGTGGCCCCGTCCACTGGCCCCTCAATGCGGCAAAGTCGGTTTGTATCTTTAGCAGAGAAACAGTCCCAAAGTATAATGTTTCCACCTCCGTGCTTGACTGTCGGGATGCTGTTCTTAGGGTCATTGGCAGCATTTTTCTTCTTCCAAACACGACAAGTCCCCCTCCTCAAAAAGGAACATGTACAGTCATGCCAGTGAACATCCAAATGATTCAGAGAAGGATTGGGAGAAAGTGCTGAGGTCAGATTAGACCAAAATTGAGCTTTTTGGTATTGAGTTGTCATGTTTGGAAAAAGAAAAATGCTGACTATGACGCTAAGAACACTATCCCTACAGTCAAGCACAGAGGTGGCAAATTGCAATAAGTGTATATTGATTAGTGTGTGCAAAAGTTATAGCATCTACAAACTATGGGATATTTTTATTTATTTATAAAAAAAATTCTGGTAATGGCGGCGAATAGCGACTTATAGCGGGACTGCAATATTACCGTAGACACTCTAACACTAAGTGACACTTTTTGGAGACCAGTGACACTAATACAGTGATCAGTGGTAAAAAATATGCACTGTCACTGTACTAATGACACTGGTAGGGAAGGGGTTTACATCAATTTGTCAAACCATGTCTTTATGGAGATGATTAGAAACCAGGGCTCTGTGAAGACCACTCTAGTTTCTGCACACCAAACTGGCGAAACTGTGTCTTTATGGAACTGTTCAGTAGGATTGAGATTAGGGCTCTGTGAAGACCATGTAGGTCCCTCCACACCAAACTGGTCACACCATGTCTTTATGGAGCCATTCAGTAGGGTTGAGGTCAGGGCACCATAAGACCAATCTTGTTCTTCCACACCACATTGGTCAAACCCTGTCTTTGTGAAGCTATCCAGTATAATTGAGGTCGGGGCTCTGTGAAGACCAGTCAAGTTCTACCACGTCAAACTGGTCAAACTGTGTCTTTATGGAGTTGTGTAGTAGGGACTCCATGAAAACCACTCAAGTTCCTCAACACCAGACTGTTCACTTTATGAAGCTGTTCAGTAAGGTTGAGGTCAGGGCACCTTGAAGTCCACTCAAGTTCCTTCACAGCAGACTGGTCAAAAACATGTCTTTAAGTCAAGTCACCATGAAAACCACTCAAGTTCCTACACACCAGACTGTTCAAAACATGTCTTTATGGAGCTGTGTAGTAGGGACTCCATGAAAACCACTCAAGTTCCTCCACACCAGACTGTTCACTTTATGAAGCTGTTCAGTAAGGTTGAGGTCAGGACACCTTGAAGTCCACTCAAGTTCCTTCACAGCAGACTCTTCAAAAACAAGTCTTTAAGTCAAGTCACCATGAAAACCACTCAAGTTCCTCCACACCAGACTGTTCAAAACATGTCTTTTTGGAGCTGTGTATTAGGGACTCCATGAAAACCACTCAAGTTCCTCCACACCAGACTGTTCACTTTATGAAGCTGTTCAGTAAGGTTGAAGTCAGGGCACCTTGAAGTCCACTCAAGTTCCTTCTCAGTAGACTGGTCAAAACATGTCTTTAAGTCAAGTCACCATGAAAACCACTCAAGTTCCTCCACACCAGACTGTTCAAAACATGTCTTTATGGAGCTGTGTAGTAGGGACTCCATGAAAACCACTTAAGTTCCTCCACACCAGACTGTTCACTTTATGAAGCTGTTCAGTAAGGTTGAGGTCAGGGCACCTTGAAGTCCACTCAAGTTCCTTCACAGCAGACTGGTCAAAACATGTCTTTAATTCAAGTCACCATGAAAACCACTCAAGTTCCTCCACACCAGACAAGACAAAACAAGTCTTTATGGAGCTGGCTGTGTACACAGGAGCACAGTCATGCGTGGATGAAAAAAGGGTCTTACCCAAACTGTTAGCACAAGGGGTTGGAAGAGAAAAATTGTAAGCTGTAGCATTAACAGAATCCTTTTACTAATATATAACAAATTACCTGCACCATTTAAAAAATGAGAAGAGCAGAGTGCCGGCATTTCTGGGCTATTTTATATTAACAGTTCTGAATTTTTATTTTCGCTGTCCTTTAGCAGGAAGGAGAGATTTATTTCAGATCTCGGAATGTTTTGGAATAACAGCCTGCAGAGCCCGCCTTATCCTTCAAAGCAAAGAGTTATTGATCCGATGGTGACATTACTGATGGGCCTGCACAGCACTTTTAGCATTTGTGAATATTTCTTTTCATTTCAGCTGACAGATCGATTTCAAATCTTGAAAGTTTGATTTTTTTTTTTTTTTTTTTTTTTTTGTGAAGAGCTGTCAGTAGGTCCGTTTTGCTTTTTTCCACAACGGCCAAGATATTCTATTTCCTAAATACAAATAGAGGTTTTCTTTTACCCTAAATAATAGTGATAATAATAATAATCTCTGGAGTAATTGCACTCTCAGGATGTAAAGAATGTGGGTCCGTTCATTCAATTTCATATTGTTACAGCGTCCTGTAAAATCTATTAATGCTTGTAAACTTTGGACGTCCCTGAACGTGTTTAGCGTTTACACGCATTTACAGGTGTTTACAGGCGTTTAGGCACGTTAAGCATTTTTTTTAACGCCGAATTGCTCCTCTTCTGAATGCACTGATCCTGGGGTTTTTTTTTTGCCACCTAAATACCTGTAAATGCCTATGTGTGTTTGGATACATAGGCTAACATTGAGGGGCGTTTAGAGGCAGAAAAAAAACAAAAACGCGAAATGCCCCTAAAACTGTAAATATTATACACAGAGCACACACCGCATTCGCAATACACCCGTTATAAACCATCAGTGGCGGCCCATAATGCAGGGCGCACGGGCGCCGCCCCACCCTGTCCATGCATCTGGCCCCCTAATCTACATGCAGGGCACCGGACGCATGGATTTCAATGGGTTTTTTTTTTTTTTTTTTTTTAAGCACGTGATTAGAGCCTGAGGCTTCAAAAAAGGGTGAGCTCGGGGCACAGAGCACTGCGCCCCGAGCACATCCAGTTGTGTGACAATAGCGAATGGAAAGTCGCTATTGTCTTCCCGATTCTCCTCCCAGCCAATCAGGAAGCAGGCCCTGAGAGCCGTCACCTGATTTGCCGAAAGGAGAAGCGATCCTATTGGCCGCCTGGGAGAAGGAGGGAGGAGACGCACGGTGGAAGCGGCCGTGATGCAGGGGAGGAGGAAACGCAGGGGAAGCCGCCGCCCATCGCCCAGAGGAAGTGCTGCCCACGACCTAGGATGGGGTAAGTGTGGGGCTGGTGACCGACTGAGGGTGTGGAGGGTGACCGACCGGGGGGAGGATAGGGGTCATCTAGCGTCCAAGGCAAATATGCCAAACTGCGCCTCCTCCCCGATTCATGATGTGGATCCTACACCCAACAGTCACTCACTTTGTAAGTAAGATTACTGTCACTACTCCAGTCAGCCTTGCAACAGAAGGAAGGCGCCCTCATCAGTAAACCATTGTGCCCAGGGCAGCCACCCCCTCGTGCCCAGGGCAGCCACCCCTTCATGCCCAGGGCAGCCACCCTCTCGTGCCCAGGGCAGCCACCCCATCCTGCCCACCACTTGCCCTGTAAGCAATATACAAAGCAGCACAATATATACAGAGCACACACAGCATAAACTATAGACAGGACACTCTTAAAAAATATCAGTCACACTAATGCCCCGTACACGTGGTTGGACTTTCCGACGGAAAATGTTTTATGGGAGCTTTTTGTCAGAAATTCTGACCGCGTGCATGGTCCATCAGACATTTTCCATCGGAATTTCCGTCACACAAAATTTGGGATCTGGGTCTCAAATTTTCCGACAACAAAATCCGTCGTCGTAAATTCCGATCGTGTGTACACAATTCCGACGCACAAGGTTCCACGCATGCTCGGAATCAAGCAGAAGGAGCCGCACTGGCTTATTGAACTTCATTTTTCTCAGCTCGTCGTACATGTTGTACGTCACCGCGTTCTTGACGTTCGGAATTTCCGACAAGATTTGTGTGACCGTGTGTATGCAAGACAGGTTTGAGCCAACATCCGTCGGGAAAAAAAAAACATGGATTTTGTTGTTGGAATGTCCGATCGTGTGTACGGGGCATTAGTGTTACTGATCCCAGCGCTCAAAAAGATAAAAAATTGACAAAATTGATGCACTTTAGATGGTATTATATAGAGTAAAAATTATAAGAATATGCAAAGATAAAAATGATCCCAGCATTGACAGCGCTTCCAGAATATCTAAGCGTATTCAGTGCAATTAATGGCATTCAATGAACAATGAAATTGCACACAGACATTGGTCAGTGCGTAGAATTAAAGTCCATAGAAAAGTCCTTATTTGTAGACGCTGTACCATTCACGTAGACCAATCAATATACGCTTATTGGAATGCATTAAGGTGAAGGAACACTACAGGCCTGTCTGAAGTTTGCCAATGAACATCTAAATGATTCAGAGAAGGATTGGGGGAAAGTGCTGTGGTCAGATGAGACCAAAATCGAGCTCTTTGGCAACTCATCTTGCTGTGTTTGGAGGAAGAAAAATGCTGACTATGACCCTAAGAACACCATCCCTACAATCAAGCACGGAGGTGGAAACATGATGCTTTGGGGCTGTTTCTCTGATAAAGGTACAGGCCGACTTTGTCGCATTGAGGGGCCAATGGACGGGGCCATGTAATGTAAAATATTGGATGAGAACCTTCTTCCCTCAGCCAGAACACTTAAGATGGGTCATGGATGGGTCTTCCAGCAGGACAATGACCCAAAACATACCGCCAAGGCAACAAAGGAGTGGCTCAAGAAGAAGCACATTAAGGTCATGGAGTGGCCTAGCCAGTCTCCTGACCATAATCCTATAGAAAATGTATGGAGGGAGCTGAAACTTTAAGTTGTCAAGAGACAGTCACAAAACCTCAAGGATTTAGAGAAGATCTGTAGAGAAGAGTGGACCAAAACCCATCCTGAGATGTGTGCAAACCTGGTCACCAACTACAAGAAACGTCTGACCTCTGTGATCACCAACAAGGGTTTCTCCACCAAGTATCAAGTCATGTTTTGCTTGGGGGATCAAATACTTGTTTTACTCACCGAACTTCAACTCCATTTATAATATTTGTTTTATGTGTTTTTTTTCTGGATTTTCGGTTGATATTCCGTCTCTATCATATAAAATACACTTATGATAAAAATTATAAACCCTTCATTTCTTTGTAAGTGGGCAAACTTACAAAATCTGCAGGGGGTCAAAGAATTATTTTCCGCACTGTACAAAGCACATACAGCACACATAGAATATATACAAAGCAAACACAGCAAACACAACATACAAAAAAAAAAGCTAACACAGTATAAAAAACTAAACAGAGCACACAGCACAGAGCGAAGACATCATAACATCATATTCAATATACAGTAAATATAAAGTAAAATAGACAGAGAAAATTTCTTTCCTGCAACCCGCTTTATTCCTCCGTCAACACAGTGTTGACAAGGGAATCATTCTTGCCGAGCCATTGTGTTCTCCCGTTTAGGGGTGGGAGAAGCCATTCCTGCCAGATAAAGACAGTGATTATTCCTAGCGGCTATACCAGTCGCTTGCAATGATCACATGTAAAATCCGGCAGGCTGGTTGTACCCCAAGTTGATCGATCACGCAGCTTGCCCATACACGGCTTGAAGTTCAGCAGAAACCCAACCAAGATTTGGTCCATGACCAGCTTTATTGAAGAGTTAGGCTGCCCGTGGATGATGCCAAGTCAGCAGGTGACCATTCTGTCCAAACAAACTGGGTCTAAGGAGGTATGTCAATTCATAAGGAGGCAATTGAAACAGAACTATTATTATGATTATTATTACCAGTGGTGGCGAAAGGGGCGTCGCCCCCCCCCCCCCTCGAAAGGCATGCATCCGGCCTTCTAATCTACATGCAGGGCCCCAAACCCATGGATTTCAAAGGTTTTTTTTTTGTTTTGTTTTGTTTTTTAAAGCACGTGATTAGAGAGCACTGCTCTACGAGCCCGCCCACTTGTGTGACAATAGCGAATGAATATTCGCTATCGTCTTCCTGATTCTCCTCCTGGCCGATTAGGAATTTGTGTCCTGAGATCCATCACCTGATTGGCCAAAAGGAGAGGCAATTCTATTGGCCACTTAGGAGGAGGAGGGAGGAGACGCAGGGAAAGCCGTGCCGCTGCGAAACCGAGGAAGGAGGTGACGCCGCCCACCGCTCGTAGGAAGCCCGCGACCTACATGGGGTAAGTGCGGGGACCAATCGACCAACCGCGTGGGGGGGAGGTGCAGGAGGAGGTGCACAGATTGACGCCCCCCCCCCAAAAAAAATATACCACCAGCCGCCAATGATTATTATTATTTTTATTATTTCTAGATTTGATTTTCCTCTTTTTTTTTTTTGTAAACGATTGACACGGAGAAGTGATAATGTCAGTGATAATAATTGTAACAAAATCCATATTTTTTTTCCAACGCTCATCATTTAATAACCACCAAGAAGGAAATCTCTCCGATTCTCGTGACTTTCTTTTAGTTGTTTCATCTTTGAAGTGATTGATGCGTTTCCTTTTTTCGGAGCGTCTCCTTAAAGCAATAAATTCGTCATCGCTCGGACAAAGGGCAGAGGTGGAGATGAGGGATGATGCTGTCAGGTCGAGTTTTAATCATTTTCTTTGTTGTGCCCATCGCTGGGCAGAGACTCGGGCTGTGAATTCATCTACAATCCGCCGTCACGCTCTGCTCTGATCCTGCCTGTGTTGAAGGAATTAGGGGCATATCTGCTGGTTTATATATATATATATATATATATATATATATATATATATATATATATATAATTTATTTATTTATTTATTTATTTTTTGTATGTTTAGGAGCAAAAAAATAATATTTTTTAATAAAATATTAATTCTTTATATACCATGACATCAATAGTATAGACGCACTCTGCATTTATTGTTTATTTGTTAAAAAATAATTTATAATAAAAAAACAAAGATCAGCTGTAAAAAAAAAAAGACTTACAAAAAATACATTATATATATTCCAAAGGGGAGCTGCACATCATATTAAAAAAAGGCAGACTCCAATTACTGTCTCCAAACTGTGGACCAGGGGCCAGATGTGGGACTTTGCTTTTATATGGCCCTTGGGACTCTATTCCATCCACTGACACCGACAATGGGGCACAATTCTTCCCAATGACATCAATGATGGGGCACAATTCTTCCCAATGACATCAATGATGGGGCACAATTCTTCCCAATGACATCAATGATGGGGCGTAATTCCTCCCACTGACACCAATGGGGTACTATTCCTCCCAATGACACAAACAATTGCTCATATGTCCTCCCACTGACTCCAATGATGGGGCACAATCCTCCCAATGACACCAACAAAGGGGCACAATTCTTCCCACTAACCCCAATGATGGAGTGTTATTCCTCCCACTGACACAAGCAATTGGGCATATGTCTGCCCACTGACACCAATGATGGGCCACAATTCCTACCACTGACACCAACGATGGGGCACAATTCCTCCCAATGACACCAACAATGGGGCACAATTCCTCCCAATGACACCAATCATAGGGTACTATTCCTCCCACCAATGACACCAGTGATGGGGTACTATTCCTCCCACTGACACCAACAATGGGGCACAATTCCTCCCACTGACACCAACAATGGGGCACAATTCTTCCCACTGACCCCAACGATGGAGTGTTATTCCTCCCACTGACACAAGCAATTGGGCATATGTCTGCTCACTGACACCAATGATGGGCCACAATTACTCCCAATGACACCAGTGATAGGGTACTATTCCTCCCAATGACTCCAACAATGGGGCACAATTCCTCCCAATGACACCAACAATGGGGCACCATTTTTTCCACTGACATCAATGATGGGGTACCATTTCTCTCACTGAAACCAAAAAATTGGGCACATGTCCTACCACTAAAAACCAATGAAGGGGCACATATCCTCCTAATGACACCAACAATGGGGCATTTTCTACTCCCACTGGCCTCAGTTCTTGAAAAAACTTAAAAGACAAAGACATTCATTTAGCAAATTACAGCCGACATTATAATAAAGGGAAAAAAAAAATTTCGCTGGGGGGGAAAAAAAAACGAAAATGTTTATTTATTTCATGGGAGGAGTGGGACAAAGGAACGGATTTGTATACATATTTAAAACTTTCTAATACACAATCTTTATTCGAGCACAAATACTAGACATGTGCATTCGTTTTGGTCCGAATTTCGGGGATTTTCGTGTTTTTTTAACAAAACGTTAACGAACGCGCAGAATCCAAAATCGGAAAGATCTGAAATTACAAAAAAAAATGCTTTATTTTCGTATCCATTATATTTTTGTATTGTTGCGACAACAGTTCGATATAGATAGATAGAAGATTCGACATGGCGGTGACAATAGCGATCCGTGTCCATCGAACCTGCGGTCGAATGTGCCTAACCTAACTCTATTAGTCCAAGATTATTCGACATAGAGAGAAAAGATTCAACATAGAGAGAAAAGATTCGACATAGAGAGAAAAGATTCAACATAGAGAGAAAAGATTCAACATAGAGAGAAAAGATTCGACATAGAGAGAAAAGATTCAACATAGAGAGAAAAGATTCGACATAGAGAGAAAAGATTCCACATAGAGAGAAGAGATTCGACATAGAGAGAAGAGATTCGACATAGAGAGAAAAGATTCAACATAGAGAGAAAAGATTCAACATAGAGAGAAAAGATTCAACATAGAGAGAAAAGATTCGACATAGAGAGAAAAGATTCCACATAGAGAGAAGAGATTCGACATAGAGAGAAGAGATTCGACATAGAGAGAAAAGATTCGACATAGAGAGAAAAGATTCAACATAGAGAGAAAAGATTCGACATAGAGAGAAAAGATTCAACATAGAGAGAAAAGATTCGACATAGAGAGAAAAGATTCAACATTATAGAGACATGAAGATTCGACGAAGCAGCTAAAATCATACGATCGCCGCGAGCGGACATTTACGGTCAAATGCTCCGCCCATAGGCTATAGAAGAATTCTAATGTTGTTTGACTAGTAATAATAATTTATACATATAATTATTACTAGTCATACAACATTAGAATTCTACTATCACTTGTGGGCGGAGCGTTCGACCAGGAAATGTACGATCGCGGCGTCGTACAGTTTAGCTGCTTCGTCGAACCTTCTTAGAACATCCGACAGACACCATAAGCCTTCAATGACAGATTTGACCTTAATTATTTCGGATTTTCGGACGAATGCATTTTTTTTAACGAAACAAAATAAATAAAAAGGAATTTCGGGAGTAACTAAATAAATGTATTTTTCGGACGAAACCGAAATTCCGAAACGAACAATTTCAATGTGCACATGTCTAAAAAAATACATACAAATATATAATACACTTATATTTCCAAAAGTATTGGGACACCTGCCTTTACACGCACATGAACTTTAACCACTTCAGCCCCGGAAGGATTTACCCCCTTCCTGACCAGAGCATTTTTTGCGATACGGCACTGCGTCGCTTTAACTGACAATTGCGCGGTCGTGCGACGTTGTTTCCAAACAAAACTGACGTCCTTTTTTTCCTTATAAATAGAGCTTTCTTTTGGTGGTATTTGATCACCTCTGCAGTTTTTATTTTTTGAGCTATAAACAAAAAAAGAGACAATTTTGAAAAAAAAAGCAATATTTTTTACTTTTTTCTATAATAAATATCCCCCAAAAATATTTAAAAAAACAAATTTTTTCCTCAGTTTAGGCCGATATGTATTCTTCTACATATTTTTGGTAAAAAAAAAATCGCATTAAGCGTATATTGATTGGTTTGTGCAAAAGTTATAGGGTCTACAAAATAGGGGAAAAGTTTATGGCATTTTCATTATAATTTTTTTTTTACTAGTAATGGAGGCGATCTGCGATTTTTATCGGGACTGCGACATTATGGCGGACACATCGGACACTTTTGACACTATTTTGGGACCATCGACATTCATACAGCAAGCAGAGCTACAAATAGCCACTGATTACTATGTAAATGACACTGGCAGGAAAGGGGTTAAACACTAGGGGGCGATCAAGGGGTTAAGTGTGTCCTAGGGAGTGATTGTAGCTGTGGGGGGGGGGGGCTTTTGGAAAGGGTCGGGGACTTTTTTTTCCCGCAGAAAATGCAGCGTTTTGCGTGTACTAGACTTCAATGGACCAGCATCCAAAATGCAAGCACTGCGTTTTTACCACGTTTTTGTGGCGATTTGCGTTTTTTTTTTTTTTTTTTTTACATTCGTTGTATATAACTGGTTGCTAAGGAGCCGGCCAACCGATGAGTCTTCAGCTGTCAGCAGGCTTCACCGCCGACAGCTGAATGTAAACAAAAATGCTGTTGCATTGCTAGACACATAGGAAGTTGTACTGGATCATACGAGAATTTGCATACATTTCTCACCTTTGATATGAGAGCGGCGTGCAAAAAAACACGAAACGATCATTCGTCCGATTGTCTCATTGTGTGTACTAGGCCTAACTCTAAAGCCTCGTACACACGATTGGATTTTCCGATGGGAATTGTGTGATGACAGGCTGCTGGTGGAAAATCCGACCGTGTGTACGCTCCATCGGACAAATCTTGTCAGATTTTCCGTGGACAAATGTTGGATGGCAGGCTTTAAAATTTTTCGCGGACAAATGTCTGTTGTCAGATTTTCCGAGCGTGTGTACACAAGTCCGTCGGACAAAAGTCCAAAGTACAAACACGCATGCTCGGAAGCAAGGAGGAGCCGGAAGTGGTCGGTCTTGTAAACTGGCGATCGTAATGGAGAATTAACATTGGTGACGCGGCAAATTATGAAATCTGGAAATGCAGCGCACAATTCTCTTCTTCTTTAATGGGATAATAATGAAGCTGCTTTGCTGGTGATACTGATGGAGTTATTACAAACGAATTTTCAAATTTTTTTTTTTTTTTTTTTTTAGTGATATCAAGAATAATATTATTATGCTTTTTTTTTTTGGTGCAAGTTACCACAACACCATTATCCTGTAGTTTTTAAGATCAAAGATACAACTATGTTGGTGTCCCTTGTTAATTTTACTTTGTATTTTTTTTAAATATAACTGCCGACTCCCAAACTGTCATTTGAAGTAAAACACACAGCCAAGTATTATTCTACACATTTTTTTTTATTGTGCGTTAAAAAAAGAAAACAAATAAAATTAGACATGATATCTGCCAATAGAACTTAACCAAAAAGTGCATTCTATGCCTCCAAAAATATAGAAAATATACCAAATCAAATCATTATTATTCAACCCAACAATAAAATAATAGCCTCATGGATGTGTCCTGCTTCCTAATATAGGAGGTCACCAATGCCAAGAATTGGTGAAAGCAGGGGTCCGTCATCTGTAGATAATTCCGAAAATCATCCGGATTATTCTCCTGGAGCTCCCACAGCAAAGGCATGTGACATAATTGGTCACCATTAATAAAGCAACCAATTTTTGGTCCAAGAAATCCTCCTCCTCCTGTTCCTGGACTGGACTTGGGTCAAAGCAAGAACTCCAAGGCCAATAATAAACACGTTATCTCCTCCGATTCCGCAACATTTCTGGTTGACGAACCCGTTCAGAAACGAACTGAAAAGCATGAACTGAAAAGCGCAAAATGAAAAACGCAAATCAACACTCACCAAACTTCTACTAACACGAAATTAGCAGAAGGAGCCCAAAGGGTGGTGCCTGACAATTGAACTTCCTCTTTGTAGTCTCTTTAGTACGTCACTACGTTCGTGTTTTTTGGTCGACAATTGTGTACCTTTTGTATGCAAGACAAGTTCCTGGCCAACGCCCTTCGGACAAGAGTCTGATGCTTTGTCTGAGGAAAATCCGATCGTGTGTATGAGGCTTAAATGTATGCCCTAGTCCTAACCCTGTGTGCTTTTACTCAAACCATTCCAATCTAACCTTAACCCTATAATCTAACTCTATCCCTAAGGCTACTTTCACACTGAGGCGCTTTACAGGCGCTATAGCGCTAAAAATAGCGCCTGTAAAGCACCTGTAAAGCGCCTCTCCTCTCACTCCAGTCTGAAAGCCCGAAGTGCACTTGTGGGACCTTAGAAAAAGTCCTGCAAGCAGCATCTTTGAGGTGCTTTAGGAGTGATGTATACACCGCTCCTAAAGTGCCCCTGCCCATTGAAATCGATGAGCAGTGCCGCTGAAGCGCCGGAAAAGCGCCGGCAAAGTGCTGCTCTAGCGGCGCTTTGCGGGCGCTTTAAACCCTTTTTCAGCCGATAGCGGCCGAAAAGTGCAGATAAAACAGCAGTAAAGCGCCACTAAAAAAACGCTGCTCAGTGTTAAATTGCCCTATATGATCTAATCCTAATGCTAACCCTATGTTCTAATCCAGTGGTCTTCAAACTGCAGCCTTGGGGCCGGATGTGGCCCTTTGCATGCCTTTATCCGGCCCTTTGGGCACTTTTCCTTCCACTAATTCCTCCCACTGACACCAACTATAGGGCAATATTCCTGCTACTGTCATCAGCAATGGGACACTATTCCTCCCACTGATACCAATGATGGGGCATTATTCCTCCCACTGGCACCAATGATGGGGCACTATTCCTCCCACTGACACCAATGATGGGGAACTATTCCTCCCAATAACACCAATGATGGGGCACTATTCCTCTCACGGATACCAATGATGGGGCACAATTCCTCCCACTGATACCAATGATGGGGCACAATTCCTCCCACTGATACCAATGATGGGGCACTATTCCTCCCATTGATACCAATGATGGGGCACTATTCCTCCCACTGACATCAATGATGGGGAACTATTCCTCCCAATAACACCAATGATGGGGCACTATTCCTCTCACGGATACCAATGATGGGGCACAATTCCTCCCACTGATACCAATGATGGGGCACAATTCCTCCCACTGATACCAATGATGGGGCACTATTCCTCCCATTGATACCAATGATGGGGCACTATTCCTCCCACTGACACCAATGATGGGGAACTATTCCTCCCAATAACACCAATGATGGGGCACTATTCCTCTCACGGATACCAATGATGGGGCACAATTCCTCCCACTGATACCAATGATGGGGCACTATTCCTCCCATTGATACCAATGATGGGGCACTATTCCTCCCACTGATACCAATGATGGGGCACTATTCCTCCCAATAACACCAATGATGGGGCACTATTCCTCCCACTGATACCAATGATGGGGCACTATTCCTCCCACTGATACCAGTGATGAGGCACTATTCCTCCCACTGACACCAATGATGGGACAATATTCCTCCCACTGGTACTTATGATTGGGCACTATTACTCCCTCTGATACCAATGATGGGGCACTATTCCTCCCACTGATACCAATTATGGGGCACTATTCCTCCCACTGATACCAATGATGGGGCACTATTCCTCTCCCTAATGCCAAAGATTCATTGTTTAATCCCAGAGACACCAGGACAATTTTTACTCCCAATGACCACAGTCTGCCCCCCCCCCCAAAGGGTGGCAGTGACTGCCAGGCAGAGTTAAGTGTTTTCCTCCCCGCGTTGTGTTGAGTTGGCAGTATGGCGTACCGCTCCTGGGGTAGTGTTTCGCTCGCGGTAACCGGCACGGTTTGTTAAATGCAGTTTGTTTCAGAGCTGAAACTGGCGAGGCTGACAGTGCTAATATTTGTACACTGATTTTGTGTTTGTCTGACAAGCCTGGAGATGTACATCTGTCTCAGTGTCTCCTCCAAATGAACATTAGATTAGGAGGAGATGACAAGCTCCGGAGAACATCGGCAAATTACAATAATAAGTTCCTGAGATTCTGTCACCGGCACTCAGGATCTCGGGGTGATTTAAAGGGATTTTGTTGTCTTCCTTTATCTCTAAAGCTATAAATGTGATCTCTGTAAAGTCATAAATATTTAAATCAAGTTCAATTTGCACAAGTCCGATCATCAGCTGGTTGGCTTTTTTAAGGGTCCACTCCCCGGTGAGTGGAGGGGTGGCGTATGCAGCTGGGATCAGCACAAGCAAAAGGAAATACACTACAAACAAGGTGCAGCTAATGACCAGAGGGCGAGCTTTCCTCTTTTTGGCTGCTTTTACACCCGATATGTGTTTGCTCCGTGGCTGTCTATGCGCTGCTCCCCCTTCTTATCGCCCATGTTGTGGACTGGGCACTCTATATTTCCCATTTAGATCTGGTACCAATAGGAATCCCCTGAGGAAGCTTGAAGCGTAACGCGTAGCGATCCCTTGGTACTTTGAAGTCCTGTTGGGCCCTGGTATAGAAGATCATCACTAGACACAAGGACTAAACTCTTCATACTTATGGGCACTCCTACAGGTTTCTTTGTACTACTACTAACTTTTCCTACTCATGTATGGGATGATGTTTTCATGTACACATCATGTTAACCTCTTTTGATATGATTTTAAGGTGTTTTACCATGTTGTTACAATAACATTTTGAATTTTATATTCAATTGAGTACTCTCTCTTTCTTCTTTGGGATTACTGGTGGCTACCAACCTAAAGTCCAAGTTTTTTCTTGTTTTTTTTTTTTTAGGTTCCATGCACACAAGTGTATTAGAATAATTAGAATAATCAAAAGCTGGCAGAAGGATCCAGCAAAGGAAACGCATGTAATAGTGAATAAAGTATGCATATTCTTACAGGTTAATGCTCCATTCACACTGGGTGATTTCCTCCTCTTCTCTCCTTTCCTACTCATGTCTCCTCCCCTCCCCTCTCCTCTCCTTCTCCTGTCCCCTCCCCTCTCCTCTCCTACTCCTGTCCCCTCCCTTCTCTTCTCCTACTCCTGTCCCCTCCCCTCCCCTCTCTTCTTCTACTCCTGTCCCTCCCCTCTCCTCTTCTCTCCTCTCCTATCCTACTCCTGTCTCCTCCCTTCTCTTCCCCTACTCCTGTCTCCTCCCTTCTCTTCCCCTACTCCTGTCTCCTCCCCTCTCTTCTTCTACTCCTGTCCCCTCCCCTCTCCTCTCCTCTCCTACTCCCGTCCCCTCCCTTCTCCTCTCCTACTTCTGTCCCCTCCCCTCTCTTCTGCTACTCCTGTCCCCTCCCCACTCTTCTCCTTCTCCTGTCCCTCCCCTCTCCTCTCCTCTCTCCCTACTGTCCCCTCCCTTCTCCTTCCCTACTCCTGTCTCCTCCCCTCTCTTCTTCTACTCCTGTCCCCTCCCCTCTCCTCTCCTACTCCTGTCCCCTCTCCTCTCTTGTCCCCTCCCCTCTCCCCTTTAAAAGGAGTAGGAGAGGAGAAGGGAGGAGACAGGAGTAGGAGAGGGGATGGGAAAGGTATAGGAGGGGAGAGGGGAGGGAACAGGAGTAGGAAAGGAGAAGGGAGGGGAGGGGACAAGAGAGGAGAGGGGAGGGGACAGGAGTAGGAGAGGAAAAGGAAGAGGACAGGAGTAGGAGAGGAGAGGGGAAGGGAAAGGAGTCCTTTCCCATCCCCTCTCCTCTCCTACTCCTGTCCCTTCTCCTCTCCCGTCCTCTTCCCTTTCCTACTCCTGTCCCCTTCCCTCCCTTCTCCTACTCTTGTCCCCTCCCATCTCCTTTCCTCTCCTAATCTTGTCCCATCCCCTCTCCTACTCCTGTCTCCTGTCCCCTCCCCTCTCCTACTCCGGTCCCCTTCCCTCTCCTCTCCTCTCCCACTCCTGTTCCCTCTCCTCTCATCTCTTATTCCTGTCCCCTCCCCTCTCCTTTCCTCTCCTCTCTTGTCCCCTCCCCTCTCTCCTCTCTCTTTCATACTCTTCCCCCCTCTGCTCTCTTCTTTTCTTCTCTCCAGACACCATTGACAAGGGTCACCTATGACAAGACATTGCTCATCAATGGTGTCATCTCCAAAATCATTCTGTAGCCTTCTGTGAATGTTGGGCAGCCTTCACCCCTCCTTCACCAAGACCTCAATGGTGCCACATTGCTTCTGCTTGGAATCCATTATTTATCTGCAATGAAAAAGGTGAAGAAGAAGAGTTACTATAGAGGAAGAGTTACTATACCAATATATGAATTTTAAACCACCTATGTAAGGTAATAAAATTAAAATGTGCCCACTTTTGCATTGCTTTTGGTACAATCCTTGGCTCTTCTTACGGTGAGGCTCCCCCTTGTCTGGGGTCACAAAGTTTCCCATCTATGGTTTCCCTTATCTCATCGATTCCGTCACTATCTGAGACCGATACTCTTCTTACAACCTGATATCTGAAACTTAAATACTGTATGCTTACTTTTTTTTGGAATGAACTGCACACCGGCCCTGATATACAAGATTACAAATGAACTCGAGCTGCAAGAATGTTGACACAAGCTGGACTGCGGCCCAAGCGCCCGGGTGTTTGTTCCAAAAAACCTAAAATGGAAATTTATTAAAGAGAACTGCGCAAAATGTTGGCAACAGTGGCAGGCTGGCCAAGTGTCTAACTTCCAAAGCAGACACCAGATTTAGCAAAGGTCATCCGAGCCAATGGGTCGGCAACATGCCAGACACTTCCAAGAGGAACCGTTGTGTCCCCTGGAGGGAGAGCGTCATCTTCTAAAGATGGAGAGAGGTCACAAGCAGACAGCTGTCAGTCATACAGTTATCAGTCTACCTAATGTTACTTACAGTATCTCACAAAAGTAAGTACACCCCTCACATTTTTGTAAATCTTTTCTTCTATCTTTTCATGTGACAACACTGAAGAAATGACACTTGTCTACAATGTAAAGTAGTGAGTGTACAGCTTGTATAACAGTGTAAATTTGCTGTCCCCTCAAAATAACTCAACACACAACCATTAATGTCTAAACCGCCGGCAACAAAAGTGAGTACACCCCTAAGTGAAAATGTCCAAATTGGGCCCAATTAGGCATTTTCCCTCCCCCGTGTCATGTGACTCGTTAGTGTTACAAGGTCTCAGGTGTGAATGGGGAGCAGGTGTGTTAAATTTGGTGTTATCGCTCTCACTCTCTCATACTGGTCACTGGAAGTTCAACATGGCACCTCATGGCAAAGAACTCTCTGAGGATCTGAAAAAAAGAATTGTTGCTCTACAGAAAGATGGCCTAGGCTATAAGAAGATTGCCAAGACCCTAAAACTGAGCTGCAGCACGGTGGCCAAGACCATACAGCGGTATAACAGGACAGGTTCCACTCAGAACAGGCCTCGCCATGGTCCACCAAAGAAGTTGAGGTCACATGCTCAGCGTCATATCCAGAGGTTGTCTTTGGGAAATAGACGTATGAGTGCTGCCAGCATTGCTGCAGAGGTTGAAGGGGTGGGGGGTCAGCCTGTCAGTGATCAGACCATACGCCGTACTCTGCATCAAATTGGTCTGCATGGCTGTCATGCCAGAAGGAAGCCTCTTCTAAAGATGATGCACAAGAAAGTCTGCAAACAGTTTGCTGAAGACAAGCAGACTAAGGAAATTGATTACTGGAACCATGTCCTGTGGTCTGATGAGACCAAGATAAACTTATTTGGTTCAGATGGTGACAAGTGTGTGTGGCGGCAACCAGGTGAGGAGTACAAAGACAAGTGTGTCTTGTCTACAGTCAAGCATGGTGGTGGGAGTGTCATGGTCTGGGGGTGCATGAGTGCTGCCGGCACTGGGGAGCTACAGATCATTGAGGGAACCATGAATGCCAACATGTACTGTGATATACTGAAGGAGAGCATGATCCCCTCCCTTCAGAGACTGGGCCGCAGGGCAGTATTCCAACATGATAACGACTCCAAACACACCTCCAAGATGACCACTGCCTTGCTAAAGAATCTGAGGGTAAAGGTGATGGACTGGCCAAGCATGTCTCCAGACCTAAACCCTATTGATCATCTGTGGGACATCCTCAAATGGAAGGTGGAGGAGCGCAAGGTCTCTAACATCCACCAGCTCTGTGATGTCGTCATGGAGGAGTGAAAGAGGACTCCAGTGGCAACCTGTGAAGCTCTGGTGAACTCCATGCCCAAGAGGGTTAAGACAGTGCTGGAAAATAATGGCGGCCACACAAAATATTGACCCTTTGGGCCCAATTTGGATATTTTCACTTAGGGGTGTACTGACTTTTGTTGCCAGCGGTTTAGACATTAATGGCTGTGTGTTGAGTTATTTTGAGGGGACAGCAAATTTACACTGTTATACAAGCTGTACACTCACTACTTTACATTGTAGCAAAGTGTCATTTCTTCAGTGTTGTCACATGAAAAGATAGAAGAAAATAGAAGAAAAATAGAATATTTACAAAAATGTGAGGGGTGTACTCACGTTTGTGAGATAGTGTGTGTGTGTGACCCTAGAGAATAAAATGGCGATTGTTGCAATTTTTTTAATGTAATGCGGTATTTGCGCAGCGAGTTTTCAAACACAATTTTTATGGTAAATAATACACTTTAATGAATTTTAATGCAAAAAAATACAATATTTAACCCAATTGTTTGGTAAGATATATAAAAAATGATGTTACGCCATCAACATGCAATCCTACACTACTTAAAAAGCACCCTAGGCGGAAATCAATTTTTTTTTATTGCTCTCCTTATAACGTTTGTGGTGATACCTCACATGTGTGGTACGAACACCGTATACATATGCGTGTGCGACTTACGTATGCGTTCTCTTCTGTGCGCTAGCATGGAAGGATGGCGCTTTAAATAATTTTTATTCTTATTCATTTTATTTTTATAATATTTATTCTTATTCATTTTATTTTTATAATTTTTATTCTTATTCGTTTTATTTTTTATTTTTGCACTGTCCACTTATCTTTATTTTTATCACTTTTATTCCTATTTAAAGGAATGTAGAGAAAATTGAGTTTTGTCCGTGATACTTTTTTTTTTATTTGCACTAACATACAATTTTTCAGGACAAGCTTTCAGGGTGTGTCCCCTTCTTCAAGGTCCAAGCAGTACTGATTCACATAGCAGACTGTTAAAAAAAAAACAAAAAAAAACAAACACATACTGTACAAATCAATGGTAATAAAGATAGCAGCAAAGGTAGTGAGATGAGACAGAGGGAGATCTATAGAATGGAGGGGGGGGGGGGGGTGATAGTCACAGAGGGGGTCGTAAAACTTTAATATAATGGGTAAGGAAACCAATATCTAAATTCAGGCCATTAGTTGTTGTGTCAAAAAGAATTATCATTCTTAGTTCAAGTGTTTTCCTTTCCTGGATAGTTCTGAAATTCCCTTTAAGAACTAAAACATTGAGGTCTTCTATTCTACGAGGTCTTATATTGAGGTCATTAGTCAATAGCTCCCAACTATCCCGGATTCCTAGGGGACTGACCCGCATTTCAAGGGACTGTCCCGGATTTCAAGGGACTGTCTCTGATTTGGAACAAAGTCCCTCTTTCCTCCTCTTTTTGTCCCTCATTTTGGTCTGATATATATATATATATTTTTTTTTTTTTTTTTTTATATAAAATGCACTTTTTTAGCTTTTAAAAAGTGTTTCCCAGCGCTAAACCTTTCATCCAATTTCTAAATTGCTGCATTTGTAAATGTCAAAAGCCAATATAAAGGAATAGCAGTGTAAAAAAAAAAATTGTGGGTTTAACTAATCCTCTTTTTTTGTGCAATTCTCCTTTAAGAGGCGTTGCAGGGGGTGTGTGTCCTATGCCTATATACTTTTGGTAAATGGTGTCTCTTGTTAAGTTTCAAAAAATTGGGAGGTATGTTAGTCTGCTGCAGGCAGGAGGAAGCATGTCCTTAGTCTCCCCTGCCCCGGTGATCAGACTGCAACATTGTAACTTTGTAGGGATATATTATTGAACAATGAATACCCCCAATTACAACTAGCACCACATCCCATAAATAGAGGTAGTAGATAAACGGAGGTTGGGATTTTTAAGGTGCAATTAAAGAGAATTGTAACTTTGTAGTAAGTCACAAGGCGAGCGGCTGCAGCAGGGGCTGATCTGTGTCAGATATTTGTAACCTCTGCTCCCCCTTCTGGTTTGGTACCAATAGGTCCATTCTTTGAGTAGACCCTTCCTGTCTCTATGCTACTCAGTTGTTAGTTTCACTTTCTAGGTGGAGACAGGGAAGGTCATTGTCTTCTTGCATTTTTCAAGACTGGAAAAAAAAAATAATCCTCTGTACTGAACTTATATGAAGTAGAATTGTGTTGGATTCAACTGTTAAGCTGCCTGTGGATTCTGCCAAGTCAGCAATTGGCCATCCTATCTACACAGACTGGGTCTAAGAAGATATGTCATTGCTTATATTTACATTTGAAATGGAAGACAGTAACTGCACAGGCACCAGGATTTCTATGAGTGATCCAACATGGAAGTAGAAGAAAAAAAAAAAAACTGTGATACTGACCGATCACTGCTGCTCTCTCTCCTTGTGCAGGGGGACTGGTCTTGTCTCCGCCCCCTTCCTGTCATTTTCTGTAGGCAGCCTATAGTAGGTGGAGCCTGCCAGGCCCCTCCCACAGCTCTGCCCTGTGATCTGGCCATGTATAGAACAATGATGATGTCACTACTACTTTTACAGTGCCTTGAAAAAGTATTCATACCCCTTGAAATTTTCCACATTTTGTCATGTTACATCCAAAAACGTAAATGTATTTTATTGGGATTTTATGTGATAGACCAACACAAAGTGTCACATAATTGTGAAGTGGAAGGAAAATGATAAATGATACCAATAAATATGTGAAAAGTGTGTGTGGGGGGGGGCAATTGTATTCAAGGCACTGTACAAGGTAACATCTGGGTTTGTAAAATGCATTTCTATCCTATGTGGCTATTAAGGAATATATTTAGATATACTTTATGAAGATCTTGCTAGAGCTAAATAGTAAAAAAAAAAAAAAAACACGGGCAAAGACAATCCAGAGTCCATTGGCAGCACTCTGCTCATTATGTGAATCATTCTTCCATTACAATCCTCACATTCATAATGCTGAAAAGTCGTCCTGCGAAGAATCCGCGTCTTGTGTGTGTCTCCCGGTTGGGAGGTGTGAACATTGCACCTTCGTCACCTTCATACTGAATCATCACAACACTTCAACAATCCCGGAATATTCCAGCTCACCGTATCATTTACATTATTAGCTCAGCAACTGAAGGCTGTGTATATAACAGCCAAGGTTTTCTTTCTTTACCTTCCCTTCCTCTCTCCTCTCTTCTCCCCTCTTCCCATCTACTCAATTCCACTTCCTTTCCTCTTCTCTTTCTCTCCTCCCCTCTCTTCTCCTCTACTCCTCCTCACCTCTCCTCTCCTCACCTCTTTTACTCCACCCTTTCGTTTCTTATCTCCTCTTCTCCTCCCTTCCTGTTTTCTCGTCTCCTCTCCCACCCTTCCCCTCCTTCTCTCCTCTCCTCTTTTACTCTACCCTTTCTTATCTCCTCTCCTCTTCTCTCCCCTACCCTTCCATTTCCCTCCCCTCCTCTCCCCGCCCATCTTCTTCTCTCTTCCTCTTCTCTCCTCTCCTACTCTACCCTTTCATTTCTCCTCTTCTCTTCCCTCACGTTTCCTTCCCCTCCCCTCCTCTCTACGCCCATCTTCTTCTCTCTTCCTTCCCTCCCCTCTCTTCTCCTCTCCTCTTTTACTCTACCCTTTCTTATCTCCTCTCCTCTTCTCTCCCCTACCCTTCCATTTCCCTCCCCTCCTCTCCCCGCCCATCTTCTTCTCTCTTCCTCTTCTCCTCTCCTCTCCTGCTCTACAGTATCTTTTCTCCTCTTCTCTTCCCTCCCGTTCCCTTCCCCTCCCCTCCTCTCTACGCCCATCTTCTTCTCTCTTCCTTCCCTCCCCTCTCTTCTCCTCTCCTCTTTTACTCTACCCTTTCTTATCTCCTCTTCTCTTCTTTCCCCTCCCCTTCCCCTCTCCTCCTCTCCCCACCCATCTTCTTCTCTCTTCCTTCCCTCCGCTCTCTTCTCCTCTCCTCTTTTACTCTACCCTTCTTATCTCCTCTTCTCTCCCCTTCCCTTCCCCTCCCCTCCTCTCCCCAAACATCTTCTCTTTTCCTCTTCTCCTCTCCTCTTTTACTCTACCCTTTCTTATCTCCCCTCCTCTCCCCGCCCGTTCCCTTCCCTTCCCCTCCCCTCCCCTCCTCTCCCCGCCCATCTTCTTCTCTCTTTCTCCCCTCCCTTCTCTTCTCCTCTCCTCTTTTACTCTACCCTTTCTTATCCCCTCTTCTCTCCCCTCCCCTTCCCTTCCCCTCCCCTCCTCGCCCCGCCCATCTTTTTCTCTCTTCCTCCCCTCCCGTCTCTTCTCTTCTCCTCTTTTACTCTACTCTTTCTTATCTCCTCTTCTCTCCCCTCCCCTTCCCCTCCCCTCCCCTTCCCCTCCCCTCCCCTTCCCCTTCCCCTTCCCCTCCCCTTCCCCACCCCTCCTCTCCCTGCCCATCTTTTTCTCTCTTCCTCCCCTCTCTTCTCCTCGCCTCTTTTACTCTACCCTTTCATATCTCCTCTTCTCTCCGCTCCCCTTCCCTTCCACGGCCATCCTCCCCTCTCCTCTCTTTTTCTACCTCTCCTTTCTTATTCTCTCCCCTTCCCTCTCTCCTCTCCTCTTTCCTTCTACTCACCTCTCTCCTTCCCCCCTCTCCTCTTCTTCTCTACTTACCCCTCTCCCCTCCCCCTCCTTCTGCCCTCTCCCTCTTTTCTTTTGTCCTCTCTTCTCTCCTCTCCTTTACCACTCTCCTCTCATCTCTGTTTCTCTCCTTTCCTCTCTCCACTTCCATTCTGCCCTGCTCCTCCCCTCTCCCCTTCCCTTTACAGCCCCCTCTTCTTTCTCTTCTATTCTCCTCTCCCCTCTGCTCTCTTCTCTCCTTCTCTCTCATCTCTCCCCACCTCTTTCCTCTCCTCTCCTCTCTTCTTCCCTCTTCTCTCCTCTCCCCTCCTCCTTTCATCTTCTTCTCTCCTCCTCTTCACGCCTTTCCTCCTCTTCTTGTCTCTCCCCTCTCCTCACCTCTCCTCTCCACTCTCTGTCTCCACGGGTTCACTTATTAGATCTAACAACAACTAATCATACCAACAACTAACATTCTGACTTGTATATTTATGTTATCAAAACTTTAGCAGAAGCCTGGAATTTCTAAATGGATAATCTTTGCACTGCCTGTCAGCAGTATAAATAAAGGTCACAGGAGCTGCACACATTATCTTCTGCAGATGTGCTAATTAGAAATCCAGACTCCAGTAAATGTTCCACCACATGACCCATAAAGGGCATTTCTCAGTTCCAGCCTATTTCTATTTATAAAATGAAACATTTGTTTTATTGCAGTGTGACTATTATGTACAAATCGGGCCTGACTAGGGATTATGTAACTGATACAAAAAATTGAGGACATGTCCCAGGTGCCCTTTGGCAAGGGTCGCCCTTCCCTCTTCCACCTCCTGTACTTCCTGTACCCTCCCACATCCGTTCTTTGGGGGACGGTGCAACAGAAAAACAACCTCCATAGAGCAAGAAAGAAGCGAGGATGGGGTCCCTTGTTGGATGCTAATACCAGTCTACAACATTGGCCGGGTCTTTCAAGAAGAGATTTCAGAACATAGAGCCACTGTTTAGTGCTGACGGGAACTTGGCTTTTCTTTGGTGGCCAAATAAAGATGGAGTCAATAATTTCGGGGGGGTTTATTTGCAGTGGGAAAGTGTGGGTTTCACCAGAACAGGTTGGAACAAACACAGATGAAACCACAGTCAAAGGTCTAGCCCTTCCAAACTCTACTGAAATGTGCTTTTGTTCTTGTTTGCTCCTGTCACGGTCAGGGATCAGGCTCAGAGACCAGTAGCAGTGGAGAGGCTCCCACCAACCAGCAGGCTAAATACACGAGCTGGTTACCCTGACAGATGATGCAGGCTCACCCGAGGTGCGGGGTCTAAGCTCCAACCGGTGCTCACCAGAGCTCCTGATGGTGGAAATGGGTTTTGCTGCATGTTAGTACCAGGTTGCAGTCCTCAGGATCACCCCACCAGGAGGTGAGCAAGCCAAGGTCCGGTAGCAGATATAGCAGGTAGGGATCAAGCAGAAGCATAGTCAGTGAGAAGCCAAAAGGTCAGGACAAGTGGTAGCAGGTTGGAATCAAGCAGAATCGTAGTTGAGGAACAAGCCAAAGGTCGGTAACGAGAAGTAGCAAATATACAGGTGACAGAAGGAGTGACAACTGTCAGGGCTGGGCTCAGCCCTTCCTTCTCTGAGCTGGCTGCTCAGCTGTCGGCTAATTGCCAGCTCCTTTCTCTCCACAGTTACTCAGCTGTTGATGATATCCTGCTCGTCTGTCCTGCCTGCCTAAGCTGTCCAGCCCAGAGGATCTCTGCCTTCGCCATAGTCAACATCACAGAGACGCTCTCCTGCATTTCTGTTAAAAGACTAGCTTGGCTGACATCCCTTCTGGGAATTTCAAAATTCAACAGAACGAAAATCAGACAATAAGAACGAAAATCAGAAAATTTGAAAGAATGAAAATCAGAAAATTTGAAAGAATGAAAATCAGAAAATAAGAACGAAAATCTGAAAATTTGAAAATCTGAAAGAACAAAAAATATTCTATTAGAATTAAATTATTAATTTTATTGACCATAATTATAGGTTTTTTAAATTATTATTATTATTTATTATTATTAATAATAATAATAAAAACTATAATTATAGTTATAAATTATTAAATTATAGGTATTGTAATTTTGTTTCAAATTTGGCTGTGAGTGAACGTGACGAATACCAATTTATCCGAATTTTCCGAATTATCAAAATAATGAATACCGCATCTATACGAACGGAGCGTAAGGAATTATAATTTTTTTCAGAATTTCCGAATTAGGGAACTAACGAACACCGCATCTATACGAATGGGAACGTAACGAATTCTAATTTTTCCAAATTTACGAATTACCGAAATAAAAAATACCGCATCCATACAAATGGAACATAATGAATTAGATTTTTTCCAAATTTACGAATTACAGAAATAAGGAATACCGCATCAATATGAATGGAACGTAAAAAATTCACATTTCTCTGAATTTCCGAAATAACGAATACCGCATTTATATGAATGGAATGTAACAAATTAAAATTTTTCAGAATTTCCGAATTAGCAAAATAAAGAATACTACTGAAGCATCTATAGGAATGGAACCTAACATGGAACGTAACAAATTAAATTTTTTTCCAAATTTACGAATTACCGCCAGTGGATAGAGGGGGCGGTATTTGGGGGACTGTCATTGGAGGGAGGGGGTGGTATTTGAGGGGGGTGGGGGTCTATCGGTGGAGGGAGGGGGTAGTATTTGGGGGTCTGCCAGTGGAGGGAGGGGGCGGTATTTGGGAGGGTTGGGGTCTGTCAGTGGGGGGATGGATGGTATGTGAAGGGGTTGAGGGTCTGTCAGTGGAGGAAGGGGGTGGTATTTTGGAGGGTTGGGGTCTGTCAGTGGGTGGGATGGATGGTATTTGAGGGGGTTGGGGGTCTGTCAGTGGAGAGAGGGATGCCACTGATAGAGCCCCACCCCTCCTACTACCAATCCCTGCCCCCACTGATAGACCCCTACACCCTCCACTACTCTTCCCCCCAGCTCCCCACTGACATACCCCCAACTACCTCCTGCCTTCCATTGATACATCCTCACCCAACCAACTACCAATCTCTTCCCTAACCCCAAACTACTGACCCACACCCCACCCAACTACCGCCCCCCTAACCAACCCACACCCCCCATGAATAGACCATCCCAACCCCCCCTCATATATCACTCCCTCCCCCACTGACAGACCCCCCAAATACCACCCCCTTTCTCCACTGACAGACCCCTCCCCCCTCAAATACCACCACTCCCCCCATTGAAAGACTCCCAACCCCCCCAAATACCACCCCTCCCTCCAATGACAGACCCCCAACCCCTCCAAATACTACCCTCTTCCTCTCCTCCACTGACAGACAAGCTCATTAAATTACCTCCCCCCCAAAAAAGTTTTGAGGCCCCCCCCCCACACACATATACGCACGTAAGGTAAACATGCTTCGGGGGCGTCATTTTACGGACGCACTCAAATTTATATTTTGATATGTTGAGTATCTATTTACTCAGCGCACCCTCATCTTTTATATTTTACCAAAAATGTAGTCATTTATTATTGTTTGTTTGCCCTTAAATTCCCTTTAGTGTATTTTTTACTAAAATGTTGCGTTTCCTAGACCTTTGCAGTAATATCGTGTGACATAAAAATTTTTAACTACCACTATTTTATTCTCAAGGGTCTCTGTTCTCAGAAAATATGTAATGTTTGGGGGTTTTATGTAATCTTCAGGCCTAAAATGATTTTTTTAAAGGTGTGCAGAAAATGGCAGCGAAAGGGTTAAAGTTAATTAAAAGAAAAATCTGTGGAGGTCACATGACTCCTGTGGAGAGTGGAGCTCCAGTCTGCAGCCAGATACCATTGGGAAATACAGATGTGACAGGAAACATGTCACCCCATTTCCATGTGTTGTTTCTAATGTCTATTGAATGTTTGTTACATTAAAGTTCATTAAACAAAAAAACAAAAAAAAAGGTGAAGGTCACATGTTTCCTGTGGACAGCGGAGCTCCACCTACAGCCATTCATTGTTTGTTACAATAAAGTTAAATTTAAAAATAAGTGGAGTGGAGGTCATATGTTTCCTGTCAACATTGGAGCTCCACCTACAGCCATTGTTTGTTACAATAAAGTTCAATAAAAAAAAAAAGTGGAGTGGAGGCCACATGTTTCCTGTGGACAGTGGAGCTCCACCTACAGTTATTCATTGTTTGTTACAATAAAGTTCAATAAAAAAAAAAGTGGAGTGGAGGTCACATGTTTCCTGTCGACAGTGGACCTCCACTTACAGTTATTCATTGTTTGTTACAATAAAGTTCAATAAAAAAAAATAAAAAAAAGGTGGAGTGGAGGCCACATGCTTCCTGTCAAACGTGGAGCTCCACTCTGCAGCCAGGCCACCTTGGCTCCAAGGCCCCTAAACCTAACATGTTCCAAATTCTTTTATAAAAACACAGAAAGGAAGGACCCCCACTATGCCAACATCCAATGAATATATGTAAGGATTGAGAGAGTTGAAGACTCTCTAAAAAAAAAAAAGGCGGACTTTGTGAGCATATCATGAGGCAGTAAGTATATAAAATATCATTTTATTACAAATTAAAATAACATATAACAATCAACAACACTCAATCAACAACACCCTATTATTTGACAGGGTCAACCCAATACAACAGACATAGGGGTCTGGATCAGTGAAAAATCTGTGAAATATACAGGATTGGTATAGATATATATAACAAAGGTATGATCCAACAACTCCTCCACGCTGGCTTGTCAACGCGTTTCACATTTTAGTAGCTTCCTCAGGACAACTGGCTAGGTGCTGATAGGCCTTGAGACCAGGTACAAGGAGACTCCACACACCACAAAATACGACTCAGAATAATCTTGCCAGGGACCAGCTTTCAGGTACTAACAACTATCGACATATATATGCGACCCCCACATGAAAAGGAGGGAAAAGAAAGTCCAGTCTCCAATAGGACCCCAATCGCCGATGGTTCTAATAAGAGTAGGCTGGTGTAGATCATTTGGAACGCAGAACAGAGAGATAGAAGGCCACAAAATTCAGCCGCTGGGAATCAGATGTGAATATCAGAAATACTGTATATGTCTCTCAAATATAGTACTCCTATCATGTGTTCACCAATTAAGATTAGAACTCATCAAAAGTAGGGAAGACTTGCAACAAAGTATAGAGTATTCCTCGTTTGGGGATTGGCTGGTAGAGCTAAACCTAAAACCCTCAATATGGTGAAGGCCCCTTTCCTCCTAAAGCGGGATAACACGTGTGTCCCCGCCGATTCCCACAAAGTCCGCCTCTTTTTTTTGAGAGAGCCTTCAACTCTCTCAGCGGGGGCCATCGATAGTTTCATGAAACTCTTAGATAATCACCTGAATGACCACAACATACAGGGATATACAATGTAATACTGACACATAATCACACACATTGGTTGGACTTGATGGACTTGCGTCTTTTTTCAACCTCAACTACTATGTAACTCTCCCAATCCATACATTTTATGAAGACACCTCGATAAAAGTTTGTCAATAGAGCCAGCTGAGTCTTCTCTCCTCGGTAAGAAACATTAGAAAACATTGTTGTTACGCTGCGTTCCATTAGCACCTGTTTAGAGACATTTTGTAGCTCGAGTAAAGCGGTGTTATAGTGTTAACGACGGCGGTGTCACTTGATAGACAAACATGAAATTTGGAGTTTATTAATTTCCCCCATTGCTGTTTACTTCAATAGATAAAACTTTATCCGAGGTATTAATAATGAATGTAATTATGCGGAATATTCTACATAACAAGCCCTGGGTGCTGAATAATTAGCATTGTTTAATTAAAGTATCTCTCTGTCTTTGTGTATAAATATCAGTGTGTGATTTTCTATTAACATTTATTTTGTCACAAAACAAGAAATTAATGGAAGGTTTTCAGCATGATGATTTCTTTTAAGTTTTACCTAAAGTGAAACTTGGGTTTATTACAGATGAACTCCAGTTGTACCGGCTCACCTCCAAGGGCTTACATACAGGGGTCACAGGGGTCGCCATTGCAACCCAGCCCAATGCTTCAGGGGACCCATGTGCCCCCTGTACTCCTGGAGAGGAGGGCAGTGGGGGGGCGGTGGCATGTAGAGGAACTGATCCCTCCATGTAGCCACTGAATGCCCATTTCTCCACCACTCCCTCCCACAGATATTCAGCGGCTTCAGTAGGGAAATGAAGGGCATCGGTTCCTCCACATGTTGCTCCCACCGCCTACCTATCCCTGTCCTGCTGCCCCGGGCCCCTGTGTGCTCCTCTGGCATCACATGTTAGTGTTACCTATGGTGTTCTGTGTGCAAAATATCGTTTGCCTAGGAATGCCCACTCCTCCGTACTGACATCCACCCATGAAGGCTTTTGGACACCATTGGTGCAATATATGGCAACCATGGCTTCAATGGAGTAGGGCTTGGGACCCAACAAGGCAGGTAATGGAGAGAAGGGACTAAAGTAATCAAAATCAAAAAACCCTCCAACCAGAAAAAGTGTGTAGCTCAGACCAAACTTTGTAGAGCAAACTAATGTCTAATTCCATCACATATCCCAAAATGGGGCTGACCCTTTTGGTCAAAACCCGGGCAATTTTCGTTACCAGGCTGCAAGGCCTAGCCAATGCACCTTTATTTATTTATTTCTTTTTCTCTCATGTTTTGTCACTTTGTGCTTTTGTCCGTGTTCCATTCACTAGGATGGAGGGTGTGGGTCCTCAGTAGGGATTAGCCGAACACCCCCGGTTCGGTTTGCAGCAGAACATGCGAACAGACGAAAAATTTGTTTGAACGTGCGAACACCGTTAAAGTCTATGGGACACGACCGTGAAAAATTGCTAATTTAAAAGGCTTATATGCAAGTTATTGCCATAAAAAGTTTTTGGGGGACCCGGGTCCTGCCCCAGGGGACATGTATCAATGCAAAAAAAAGTTTTAAAAACTGAGGTTTTTTCGGGAGCAGTGATTTTAATAATGCTTAAAGTGAAACAATAAAATTGAATTATTCCTTTAAATATCATGTCTGGGGGGTGTCTACAGTATGCCTGTAAAGTAGCACATTTTTCCCATCTTTAGAACAATACCACAGCAAAATGACATTTCAAAAGGAAGAAATGTCATTTAAAACTACTCGCGGCTGTAATGTATTGTCGGGTCCCGGCAATATAGATAAAAATTATTGAAAAAAAAATGGTCACCCACCCCCCCCTCCCAGTCCATTACCAGGCCTTTTGGGTCTGGTATGGATGTTAAGGGGAATCCCGCACCCAAATTAAAAAAGATGTCGTGGGAGTCCCCCAGGCCCCCAGGCACTATATACTCTGAACAGAAAAATATATACTATATAGATCTAACCAAAATGAGGGACAAATGAGTAGGAAAGAGGGACAGAGGGACAGTGCTCCAAATCAGGGACAGTCCCTCGAAATCAGGGACAGTTGTGAACTATGCTGTTAAACAGGGGCAGAAAAATTGGGCCTTGGGTGGTGGTGAGGCCACAACACTGTAACCCCTCAAAGATACTCTTGTTGGGTGCAGGAACGGGCCCTGCATGGAAATATTAGATCAAACATTGTAATTACATGCCCCTGTTGAACAGGGGCAGAAAAATTGGTCCTTGGGTGGTGGTGGTGGTGGTGATGCCACTACACTGTAACCCCTCACAGATACGCTTGTTGGACGCAAGAACGGGTCTTGCTGTGAAATATTAGATCAAAAATTGTAATTACATGCCCCTGTTAAACAGGGACAGAAAAATTGGGCCTTGGGTGGTGGTGGTGGTGCCCTAAACCAAAAATATTGTTGGAAGCTAGCATCATCAAGAATGAGGAAGAATGGGATAGTCAGCATAGGCAGTCCTCAAGGGATCCCACATCCATAGAAAATTATATCAGTTATATCAACATCAGGTGCTTGATAGCTGCTGATCCAAGACCGATTCATTTTAATGAATGTGAGCCTATCAACGTAGTCTGTGGACAGGCGCACTCTTTTGATCCGTTACAAACTCTCCAGCAGCACTGAATGTGCATTCAGAAAGCACGCTGGATACAGGACAGGCCAGTAGCTCAATTGCATATTGAGCAAGTTCTGGCCAGTGGTCCATCCTCAAGACCCAGTAACCAAGTGGATGCTCTGTTAGAAAGGTCTCCAAGTCTCCTCATGCTCCTAGATATTCCTGCACCATGTAATACAGACGCTTGCGATGGTTGCTTGAACCGATCAGACCTTGGTGCTGAGGACTGAAAAATTGTTTAAAGGCATCAGTCAGCCGGCCACTTCTCCACCGCTCTTCCTCTGACTGAACGAAGCCTCAGCAACACGTTGTCCAGCACCAGCAAATTTTAACCTCCCAGGGTCTAGAAATGCATTTCACAACCTTTCTTCAAGGCCTCCGAAAGATGTTTCATCCTTTGGTCCCTCTGCGAAGGCAGGATGAGTTCTGCAACCTTACCCTTGTAACGTGGATCAAGAAGGGTTGCCAGCCAGTAATGATCCCTCTTCTTGATACCACGAATCATAGGGTCCTTTCGCAGGCTTTGCTGAATCAGGGAGGCCATGCAGCGTAAGTTTGCAGAGGCATTCAATCCTGAGTCCTTTGGGTCACTAAGGATCACATGATCCGTAACTACCTCCTCCCAGCCACGTACAACTCCTTGGGTTTCTAGGGACTGAAAACCATTCCTTGAAGACTGCTGCTGAGTGTTATCCTGCTGACACAATCCTCCTCCTCCTCCTTTTCTTCCTGTGCGTTTGGTGGGCCTGCAGGAATGCTATCTGGATAAAGGGGGCCTTGAGAGGCAAGGAAGTCCTCCTCTTCCTCCCGCTGTTCTGCCTCTAAGGGCCCTGTCCATGATTCCACGAAGCGTGTGCTCCAACAGGAAGACTAGAGGGACAGTGTCACTGATGCATGCATTGTTGCTGCTCACCATCCTTGTGGCCTCCTGAAATGGTGACAGGACAGTGCATGCATCCTTGATCATTAGTCACTGGCGTGGCGCAAAGAAGCCAAGCTCCCCTGACCCTGTCCTGGTGCCATACTTGCACAGGTACTCATTGATGGCCCTCTGCTGTGTGCGCAGCTTCTGCAGCATTGCCAACGTTGAGTTCCACCTGGTGGGCATGTCACAAATGAGGCGGTTGGTGGGCAGATTGCATTCCCTTTGAATGTCAGCCATCCAAGCACTGGCATTGTATGACCAGCGGAAATGACCACAGACTTTTCTGGCCTGCCTCAGGAGATCCTGTAAGCCTGGGTACCTACTCAAGAACCGACATGTGCCAAACATGGAACATGGGTCAAGTGTCCCTGTCGGAGGGAAGAGAGAAGGTTGTCGCATACAACCATTCCTAGCTGAAGCTGGCATGGCGTCAACCACCTCTGAGCCTGCCCCTGAAGAACTGACAGAATCTCTGCCCCAGTGTGGCTCCTGTCCCCTAAGCAGACCAACTCAAGCCTTGCATGGCATATTTTAGCCTGACTGCTTTGCGTAGCTCCTTGAACGCTTACAGAGCACCACTGATTCAGAGGACAAATCTGCAAAAGAGGCCATAGAGGAAGAGGAGGGGGTGGAGGAGAGAGCTGTGGCAGAATCACCACTAGCATTTTAGAGGCGTGGTGGTGGAACAAGCTCCAAAAACACTGAACCCTGTCCTGCATCCTTCCCAGCTGCCAGCAGAGTTACCCAGTACGCCGTGAAGAAAAGGTAATGTCCCTGCCCATGCCTGCTGGACCATGAGTCAGTGGTAATATGCACCTTACTGCTGACCACCCTATCCAACGAGGTGAAAACATTGCCTCCCATAGGCAGTTTTTTTTTTTTTTAATTCAATACTTTTTATTTGGAATATAAATTTATCCACAAAACAACACTGTTTACATAATATATAAAAAAAAATAGCAGAAACCATAAATAAATGAAACCACCCACTATTCCTTTTTCCAATCTCCACCCCCCCCCCATCCTCTCCATCCATTCATACCTCACTTCCACCCTACGCACACCAACCTTTCAACCTTCATTAACTCCGTCCTGCCTTCATGTCCCTCATTCTTCTAATTGGGGTGATCCAACTCCAGCCATAGCTTCCATATGTTTTCATATTTCTTCATATTACCCCTCTTCCAATAAATAAATTTCTCCTTCCCAATCACATCTTTAACCTCTTTCATCCATTCTACTATCGTCGGGGGATCTTTTGCCTGCCACTTCCGTGCAATTAACTTCTTTCCTTGGAACAAGCATCTAATTATTGCAGTCTGTGTATCTCCTAGCATACCATTCTTCTCCATCAGACCCATAAGACCTGGCCTCCATGCCTAGCGATGCCTCAAACACAGAGTTTATTGTATCAATTATACCTTTCCAATACCTATGCAACTTGGGACATCACCAGAACATGTGTACCAAGTCACCCCTCCCGTCTCCACACCTTTGACATTTAGCGTCGGGCCTCTTTCCAAACATATACAGTTTCAATGGCGTGTAATATGACCTATATATCAAATACAGGTGGGATACCCCATGCGATGGAGAGAGAGGCCCTGGGCCTAATGCTAAGATGTATTTCCATTGTTCCCCTGTTATTGGGCCAACATCGCTCTCCCATAATCATGTTTTTGGACTCCACTACTACTTCCTGACCCGCCGTACTTATACTCCCATACATATCTGAGATTAATCCTTTAGAAGTACTAGTATTCACCAGTTTCCTGAGCAAGGGCATTTCACTCAACTCTGGCTCCTTCCCTCTAAATTGTCCGTCTAGGATAAAATAATCGGTTAGGAACCACATACTCCTCCCTTCTCTTCTGAAATGATTTCAACCTACCTGCCCTGTACTACTGTGTCTAACAATGGATACCCCTCCTATTCCATTCCTCTATTTTCTCCATCACATTGAGCTCTTTTAGATTTTTACTATAACATATCGGAGAGAACTCAGAGAAACCGGCGTAACCCAACTTCTAACCATTAACTGAATTGTGGGACAACTGGAGCCAAAAGAATTCGCCTCAATCGCTTCTACTATCGTATCATGGCTAATGTCGTTCATCAGTATGTTACTTCCTACTCCCCTTTCTTCTGGCATATTACTACCCCTCATGTGCTGCATTTGTGCCACAAGAAAATAACATCATGGGTCTGGCAATGCCAAGCCCCCCGCCTCCCTCTATCGCCGCAGTACCTGTAAGCGAATCCTTGCCACCCCATTTTTCCAAATTAACTTTCTAAACTTTTTGAACCAGTGTTTTGGAATCCATATCGGGGAGTTGTGTGTTACATATAAAATTTGCAGCATCCATACCATCTTAATTAAATTGCTCCGACCGGCAACCGAGAGAGGGAGGCGGCCCCACACCTGACTTTTCTGTTTTAATTTTGTCATAAGTGGGACTACATTACCCGTTATGTACTGCCCCGGGTCTCTTGTTATATTGACCCTTAAATATCTAATTTGGCTTACTACTCTCATTAGATCTCCCTGTTGCGGAAGGGGTTCTGTTAGGAGGTCAATTGGCAAGAGTACAGATTTTTCCCAATTAATTGCCAGTCCAGAGAAATGTCCAAACTCTTTAACTGTCCCCATAACTGCTTTCAAAGAGGCCTGCGTATCCCCCAGAAATAGCAAGATATCATCTGCAAAAATTGCGACTTTCTCCTCTTCCCTCCTTCTTTTAAATCCCCAAAATTTTTGAGAGGCCCTTAAGGCAATAGCCAATGGTTCCATTACGAGGGCGAAGAGCAGGGGTGACAGCGGACACCCCTGTCTCATTCCCCTCCCCAACTGGAACCATTCAGAGCACTCCCCGTTGACCCTAACCTTGGCCCTTGGGCTGTCATATAAAATTCTTAACCATTGGACAAAGTTAGGGACAAATTGAAATTCCGCCAATACCTTTCACATATAGTGTCACTCAAGGCTATCAAATGTCTTGACCGCATGTAATGATAGGACAGCTCTATTCCCCCCCATTCTCCATTGGCAACTGCATATTTAAATACACTTGCCTTATGTTCACGCTCACAGATCTGTCCGGTATAAAATCGGTTTGGTCTGGATGTATTACTTTAGAAATTATTCTATTCAACCTTGTTGCCAAGGCTTTTGCCAAGATCTTTACATCAGAGCACAGAAGCGAAATTGGTTTATTGGAGGCCACATCAAGCAGGTTTTTCCCCTCTTTTAATAATACAATTTTTGTGGCTTCAGTCATTGATATGGGCAATCTTCCTTCTACCGCGGCAGCGTTAAATACCTCCAAGAGTTTTGGGAGCAATACATCCCCGTATCTCTTGAATATTTCTATAGGCAGACCATCAGGACCTGGTGCTTTCTGATTTGTCATATCTGCTATCACTCTTTGCAGCTCTTCTAATGTCAACAGGGCTTCCAATTCTTCCCTATCTTCTCTAGATAAAGGGGTTATTTTCAGTTTTTCAAAAAACTCCCACATTTCCCCCTCTACATTTATTTGTGGAGTACTGTACAGGGCTTCATAAAAATCTTTAAATACCTTTACTATTTCCGGGGTAGCTCTTATAATTCTCCCTTCCTTGTCCCAGATTGCTGGTATAGTGGATGGGGGGCCATTTGCCCTGGCTATCAATGCCAGGGTTCTCCCCACTTGCTCTCCTTCCCCAAAAAAACTTTGTCTCTTAAACATTTTTTTCCCACTTTCTCCAGTACTAATTTCTTATATTCTTCTTGGCTCTCCACCCACTCACCATATCTGGCTAAAGTCGGTTCCCCCACATACCGCACTTCAGCCCCTCGCATCCTTTCTTTTGCTTTGATTTCCTTAGCTTGTTTTTTAACATAGGAAATTTTCTGTATCAATACACCCTGAAGAAAAGCCTTCAGGGAGTCCCACATTATACCCAGCGGGGCGGTTCCTGAGTTTAAATTGATAAATTCCTCTAGACTAGCTGCAATAACCCCCGCATCCTCAATGATTTCTAGCCAAAAGAGGTTCACTTTCCAGTCCGCTCTGCCATAGCTCTTCCCAATTTTAATTGAGAAAGCCACTGGTGAGTGGTCCGAAATCCCCCTAGGCTCGTAATCTACCTCTACCATTAAATTTAGGGCTTCCTCGTTACACAGCACAAGGTCAATTCTGGACAAAGTGGCATGCGTCCTAGAGTGGCACGAATACTGTTTCACACCCGGATGCCACTTCCTCCAGATATCCACCAGCCCCACCTCCTCACAGTATTGGAGGAGCGGGCCCTTAGGTACTCCGCCGAGAGCCACCCTCGGTGGGAACCTGTCTATCCTATTGTCCATAGTCATATTAAAGTCACCTGCCACTATGACTGGCACCCCAGGTTTATCTGCTATAAAGCTTATTAAATCACACATTATTTCTGTATTAAATGGTGGAGGGATATAAACATTGGCTAATACACATTCTCGGCTTTCAATGACACAATAAAGAAAAACAAACCGTCTGTTCTCATCTGTCTTACTCTGTCTGCAGGAGAAAGCCAATCCAGAATTTATCAATGTACTCACACCCCTTGAGTAGGAGGTATGGGTAGAATGATACTGCTCCTGGTAATTCCTGTTCCTTAAGGCACTAATTGTGCCTTTCTCAAGGTGAGGCTCCTGGAGGCAGAGTATTTTAAAACCATCTGTCCCACTAATAGAAAGGATTGCCTGTCTTTTGGACATCTCCCTTACCCTCCCTTACCCCCCGCACATTCCATGAGCATATCTTAACTTGTCTTAAGGGACCTGGGATTTTCCCTCTGTTATCTCTGATACCTATCATTCTCCTACCCTTTGTTGATATTAGTGATTTTTTCTCCTGTGCAAACTCAAAACGTCTTACATAATTCCACTCCACATATCCTCTACCCTCATGCTCCCATACAACTTTGTGCACACACCATACCCTATCCCTCCCTCCCCCTCCCTCACCCCTCCATACCCACTCCTGTTCTCCCACCCTCTCCCCCTTCCACCCCCCACCCCATTTCCCCTTTCCCCCTTGCCCAACCTTTGGCCCATACTAAGGGCTTCTATAGTGACCGTGTTAACCCTCTGAAGTGAATATATCTCTTTTATACGTTACTACCCAGACCTAATAAGAGGGGAACTAACCCCAACATGACCAGTGTACTCAAAAATATTTGCTACCCCCCACACCCTCACCTCTATATACACACAAATATGTCTAAATAAAAGTCCTGAAGAGGAAAGAGACGAAACAAAAAAAAAAAAAGGGGTCCAGGGATGCATTAAACTGAACAGGCACCACCAAAATCTAATTTTCTCGTGTTCCTTCACCCCGCTGAAGCCTTCCTTCATTCTTTTGCAACCATGATGTTACTTCCGCAGGTACATTAAAGAACTTAATTTCCCCAAATGCTGTTATACGTAAGCGTGCAGGATAAAGTAATGCATAATTAATTTTGAGCTGCTGCAGTCTACGTTTGCACTCTGTGAACTTTGCTCTTTGTTTCTGTAGCTCAGGGGAGAAGTCTGGATATAAAGAAATCCTTACGCCATTATACTGTATGTTTTTCATTTCTCTTGCTTCCTGGAGAATGGTAACCTTATCCTTAAAGTGCAGGAGTTTAATGATAAGGGGCCTTGGCTGACCCCCTGAAGGTGGTGCCCTGGAGGCCACTCTGTGTGCACGCTCAATTGCAAAGAAGCTTGATAAAGATTCCTTACCAAACATTTCTCTAAACCAGCCTTCCATAAACTCTATAGGGTTATTACCTTCACTTCTTTCGGGAAGACCAAGAACTCTTACATTCTTCCTGCGTAACCTGTTCTCTATTTCATCCATTTTATGCATGCACATATTCAATTAACCCCTCATGAGTTTTACTTCTTGTCTTATCGGGCTCACATCATCTTCTACCTGACTGATTCTCCCCTTGAGAATGGTAGTCCGAGCACATACCTCCTGCACATCTTGTCTTAGGGAAAAAAAAGTCATCTCCAATACCTTTAAGCTGACCAGATAGATCAGATAGTGAAGTCTTACAGTTGTTAACTGCTAGGAGAATGTCCTTCAAGGATGGTTCCCTCTCTGCTACTGAGACTGGCACCTCCATGCCTTCCGCTAACTCTTTGCTCAGTCCATACTCCCCCTCCAGGACTGCTTGTGATGCAGATTCTGCCAATATTACAGGTGTGCCTACTGCTGCTGAGCCTTGACTTTTCCTTTCCCCAGGGTAGCTGGCCTGAGGGCCCTGATGTTGCACGCCCCCTGCCTGGCCCCCTTTCTTGGCTGTGTGGTTTGGTGTGTGGGCAAAGCGCTCCAGCCTTGCAGCAGCTTGACTTGCCTTATCTTTGGGTCCACGCTGTGTGTGAACGCCAGCCCCATCCTGCGCGGCCGTCTCCTCCGCACCCCTCTTCCTGGTCATCCAGGAACGAACCTCCCCTTGGGAATCCAGGATACCACAGACGGCCGCTCGATCCCAGGTACGCACCTCCTCCCTTCTCACTGGGGAGTGCACTGCTGGATCCTATCCCACGAGAGCCTCAGGAGAGCGTGCAGGCAGAACGCCGAGCAGACACAGAATCCGTCCGCCCGATCAGCTGTTCAGCTTCCCAGCGTCACGGCGTCACCTTCCCCACGCTGCTAGGCAGGATCGGACATGGGAGTTGCAACAAGGTCCGGGCTCGTAACGTCCTTCCCCTCACTTCAGCCTCCGGTCATGCCCATTCCTTTGCAGTCCACACGCAGTTAGAGAGCCAGAATGGCCTTCTGTGAAAAGAAATGGCGTTTTGGAACCTGCCACTGAGGTACAGCACATTCCACAAATTAATGAAAGAGGGCAGAGTCTACCAGCTGAAAAGGCAGCAGTTGCAGTGCTATCAAGTTGGCCAAGCTAGTATTTAGACCCTGAGCATGTGGATGTCTGGGACCGAATTTGCCTGCTAAAATCAGATGGTGGTGTACTGCTAGCAGATTGGCTGCAAGTACTTGGGACACCTATTACTATTCCTTTGTTCCTCTCAATGCAGGTTTTTGAGAGGACTGGAGGTATAGTAGGGTTGGAGATCCCAGATGAGGAGCAAGGAGAAGTCCGCCTTTTTCTTTGATGTGGGTCTTTCAAGTTCTGTTGCCAACGGACTGCATGGCAGGTCGTCTTATGTCTGGTCAAGCATGTGGTGCCCAAGCGGCTGCTGTTCTGGCCACGATTGATCCGCTTCAGACATAGATTGCAAACAGCAACAGTGCGATCTGCTGCACACGTGTCGAAAAAGGCCCACACCAAGGAACTTTTAAAAGTCAGTGGGGATTCAGCAGCACCCTGCACCTGTGGAGCTCTGCGGTGTGATGCAATAGGGTGGATGCCCTTCAGCTGCCCCCTAGAGGACATCCTGCCTTGTTGGAGTTGTGCCTCCTCCTCCTTCTCTCTTCTCTCAGGCAACCAAGTACAGTCAGTGACTTCATCATCCCCTCACTCCTCGTCACTGGAGCAAACTTGGCAGTATGCTGCAGCTGGGGGAACATGACTGCCAGTTTCTTGTCCTTCTGTGGCACCCCCTCTCTCTAGGCTCACGTTACTCCCTTCCTCAAACTGGGAACCAACATCGGATCCTTCAAATCGCTGCGCAGCCTCCAGCAGCATGTACGTGACACTGTGGTCAAATAATTATGGGGAATCCTCCATGTATGGTGATGGGGCTACGGAAGGTGTGACTGTGGACAAGGAGTCGGTGGAATAGGCCGCTTTGGCAGTTGTGTTGGAAGGCAAACTACTCTGAACCTGGGTGACAGAGGATGAGGATGATGAGGATGGCTTTGTTATCCACTCCTCCAACTCTTCTGCATGTTCTGGCTCAATAACATGACCAGCAGCAGAAAAGCACAAGTGTGCCCCAACCTGCAGAGGATGCACCATGTCCATGACCAGCACTGTTGACTGTAGGGCTGCTTGCCCTCTTTTAGTGGCCTGTGAGCATCTGCCTCTCCTTGGTGGCCTTCTGGACATGATGTATATTTTGTTTTTCAACGCAACACTACACTGTTTTAGATACTGTGTACACCACCAGAAGTGTAGTAGAAACTGTACACACTGTATTAGATACTGTGTACACCACCTGCACTGTATTATAAACAGTACACCATAGAATGCACTGTAGATATAGGCTACACTGGATGCAGAGTATTTATACAGTGGGGACGGAAAGTATTCAGACCCCCTTAAATTTTTCACTCTTTATTATATTTCAGCCATTTGCTAAAATCATTTAAGTTCATTTTTTTCCCCCTCATTAATGTACACACAGCACCCCATATTGTACACACAGCACCTCATATTGTACACACAGCACCCCATATTGTACACACAGCACCCCATATTGAAGAAAAAACACAGAAATGTTGACATTTTTGCAGATTTATTAAAAAAGAAAAACTGAAATATCACATGGTCCTATTCAGACCCTTTGCTCAGTATTTAGTAGAAGCCCCTTTTGATCTAATACAGCCATGAGTCTTTTTGGGAGAGATGCAACAAGTTTTTCACACCTGGATTTGGGGATCCTCTGCCATTCCTCCTTGTAGATCCTCTCCAGTTCTGTCAAGTTGGATGGTAAACGTTGGTGGACGGCCATTTTTAGGTCTCTCCAGAGATGCTCAATTGGGTTTAAGTCAGGACTCTGGCTGGGCCATTCAAGAACAGTCACAGAGTTGTTGTGAAGCCAGTCCTTCGTTATTTTAGCTGTGTGGTTAGGGTCATTGTCTTGTTGGAAGGTAAACCTTCGACCCAATCTGAGGTCCTGAGCACTCTGGAGAAGGTTTTCGTCCAGGATATCCCTGTACTTGGCCGCATTCATCTTTCCCTCGATTGCAACCAGTCGCTCTGTCCCTGCAGCTGAAAAACACCCCCACAGCATGATACTGCCACCACCATGCTTCACTGTTGGGAATGTATTGGACAGGTGATGAGCAGTGCCTGGTTTTCTCCACACATACCGCTTAGAATTAAGGCAAAAAAGTTCTATCTTGGTCTTGTCAGACCAGAGAATCTTATTTCTCACCATCTTCGAGTCCTTCAGGTGTTTTTTTAGCAAACTCCATGCGGGCTTTCATGTGTCTTGCACTGGAGAGAGGCTTTCGTCGGGCCACTCTGCCATAAAGCCCCGACTGGTGGAGGGCTGCAGTGATGGTTGACTTTCTCCAACTTTCTCCCATCTCCCGACTGCATCTCTGGAGCTCAGCCACAGTGATCTTTGGGTTCTTCTTTACCTCTCACCAAGGCTCTTCTCCCCCGATAGCTCAGTTTGGCTGGACGGCCAGCTCTAGGAAGGGTTCTGGTCATCCCAAACGTCTTCCACTTAAAGATTATGGAGGCCACTGTGCTCTTAGGAACCTTAAGTGCAGCAGAAATTTTTTTGTAACCTTGGCCAGATCAGTGCCTTGCCACAATTCTGTCTCTGAGCTCTTCAGGCAGTTCCTTTGACCTCATGATTCTAATTTGCTCTGACATGCACTGTGAGCTGTAAGGTCTTATATAGACAGGTGTGTGGCTTTCCTAATCAAGTCCAATCAGTATAATCAAACAAAGCTGGACTCAAATGAAGGTGTAGAACCATCTCAAGGATGGTCAGAAGAAATGGACAGCACCTGAGTTAAATATATGAGTGTCACAGCAAAGGGTCTGAATACTTAGGACTATGTGCTATTTCAGTTTTTCTTTTTTAATAAATCTGCAAAAATGTCAACAATTCTGTGTTTTTCTGTCAATATGGGGTGCTGTGTGTACAATATGTGGTGCTGTGTGTACAATATGGGGGTGCTGTGTGTACAATATGGGGTGCTGTGTGTACAATATGGGGTGATGTGTGTACAATATGGGGTGCTGTGTGTACAATATGGGGGTGCTGTGTGTACAATATGGGGTGCTGTGTGTACAATATGGGGTGCTGTGTGTACATTAATGAGGAAAAAAATGCACTTAAATGATTTTATCAAATGGCTGCAATATAACAGAGTGAAAAATTTAAGGGGGTCTGAATACTTTCCGTCCCCACTATATATATATATATATATATATATATTTATATTCATAGTATATTTATAATAATATAATGTATGTATATAATAATATATCTATTTTTAATAATACAATAATGATTATATACTTTATGTATTGTATATTATTATATTCATTACATATATTTGTATACAAATCTTTTATAAAATATGTACATATCATACATTTTATAAAAATATTTTTTTATTATTAGTAGTAGTATTATTATTTGTATTATTAGTAATCCATTTTAGTAATACTAATGTTTAACAAAATAATTTAATAAAATAAATATACATTGATGAACTAAAATTTAAACGTTGAATATGGCAGAGATGGGAAAAAACAACAATGCTGTTTTCCCCGGTCACGGTAACTCAGCATCTTCAAAGAAGTTTGAGTTGAATTGAGGTGACCACAGCTTGAAAGAGAATATAGTTTTGTTGTCCTCGGACGCTGAGCGTTTTCTGACTTATATAAGATAGAGACAAGCACAGCGGCTGAGATATAATGCACGGAGACAGCAAGGCCATAAAGACGTATGCGCTCTGTGAAGACGTAGAAAGCACAGACACCATTTCATTTGTGATGCGGAAGTAAACATCGCAGATTTCTCTTTTTCGTTGGTACAGTCTTCAAAGTCAAAGAGAAGGAAAGCTCCATCCTTGGACTGCTTTTACCTTTAAACTCACTGAATGTTTTATGGCGAGCCATTTACTCATAGCGCGGCGGAGGCTTCGGCGGAGGCACAGTTCTGTAAAGCCGGTGATTGACGGCTGACCTTCCTCTGTGTCTTTAAATATGGAAAACATATTTTAGATAAAAGTGGAGGGCCATTAATTATACATTGGCTAATGTTCCACCTGTCGGAAAGGAGCGGCAAATGTGAAGTGGCTAAAATTGAAGGCTGAAACATCTGAGACCGGCATTAACCCATTAAAGCGTAACTAAACCTAAGAAGAAAACTGTAATATATTGCAGCTTACTAGTCCTTGGATATGGTGGCTGCATTAGTTGTCTTTTTTCAGGCCTAATTTCTTTTCTAGTGATCTTGCCAGTAACGCACTTCTTGTTCTAGGGTGACAATGCCCCCCCATTGTACTGTATTCATGGAGGAGCCCTAATCAATCAAGCCCTTAGGGTTTTCATATTATGTTTTTACTTCTACAATTAAGTGTCAGGACTTACATCACCCACTGGGGGCAGTGTGCTGGGAGGTTATAGTTCTGGTGTCCACCAGCAGGTGCCTCCCAGCAGCCAGCAGATTCCAATAATCTGTCTCCATCTAATGCTGGCTGCTAGAAGAGTATTTAGTCCCTTCTCTACTATCACACTTTGCTTCAGTGTTTTGCTTTGCTAGCCAGATACTGCTTGCAAATTATCCCGCTCCTGATCTTGTTCTTGCCCTGAATCCTGCTGCGTTATATCTACTTTCCTTGTTCCCGATTCCAGCAGTGGCGGCCCGTGTATTGTGCCGCCTTCCCTTTCCCTGCTGCCGCCTCCCTATCCATGCACCCAGCCCCTTTCAGGACGCTGGACGCATGGACTCCCATGGTGGGGGCAGGAGGGGGTGTATTTTTTTGAAGCACATGATTACAGTTAGAGGCTCTAATAGGCTTCAAAAAAGGGTGGGCTCAGGGTGCAGAGAATGTGCCTTGATCCCACCCAATTGTGTGACCATAGCGAATGAATATTTACTATTTTCACACCGCATTGCCTCCACCCCCCAAGATGGAGGCAGGTCTGTGAGACCTGTTTCCTGATTGGCCAGTGTGCCAGGTGTCCCTAGTGGATGCCCAGCGCTTTGGCGGAAGTGGGACAGAGCGGAGGAAGCTGACTGGAGAGGAGACGCCAGAGAAGAGGACACCCGAGACCCGGTAAGCGCCAGACTTCCTGCATGGGAATCCATCCGCGATCAATCAGTAGGGGGGGTTGAGCTGTGAGCGGGGTGTCCCGCGATTCATCCATGGGAGGGGGTGCTGTGAGTGGAGTGTCCAGCTATCCATCCGTCAGGCAGGGGGGGTGCTGTGAGTGGAGTGTCGGGGGGGTTTTGTCATGCCATCAGTGTGTCAGTGTCTGTGGTGCTAATCTGTATACCATATCTGTGGTGCTGATGTATATACTGTATCTGTGGTGCTGATCTGTATACCGTATCTGTGGTGCTGATGTATATACCGTATCTGTGGTGCTGATGTATATACCGTATCTGTGGTGCTGATCTGTATACTGTATCTGTGGTGCTGATGTATATACCGTATCTGCTGTGCTGATTTGTATACCGTATCTGTGGTGCTGATGTATATACCGTATCTGTGGTGCTGATGTATATACCGTATCTGTGATGCTGATGTATATACCGTATCTGTGGTGCTGATCTATATACCATATCTGTAGTGCTGATCTGTATACTGTATCTGTTTTGCTGAGCTGTATACCGTATCTGTTATGCTGAGCTGTATACCGTGTCATGACACCAATGATGGGACACTATTCCTCCCACTGACACCAATCATGGGGCACTATTCCTCCCACAGACACCAATGATGGGGCACTATTCTTCCCACTGACACCAACTATGGGGTGCTATTCCTCCCACTGATACCATTGATGGAACACTATTCCTCCCACTAATACCAATGATGGGGCACTATTCCTTCCAATGACGCCAATGATGGGACACTATTCCTCCCACTGACAACAATGATGGGGCACTATTCCTCCCACTATTACCGATGATGGGGAACTATTTCTCTTACTGACCACAAGCATTATCTAATTTTTCAACTCCCATTGGCCACCAAGCCTGAGGCATTTTCTACTTCCACTGGCCACAGTGCGGCCCCCCTAAAGTCTGAAGGACAGTAAACTGACCCTTTGTTTAGAGAGTTTGGAGACCCCTGATTTAGAGGGTTGTCCACATACTGTTGGCCGTACAGGTAAGTGTGATGATCAGAAGTCCACATACTTTTGGCCATTTAGTGTACGTTTCTTATTGTTCGTGTTTGAGAAGCCCTAAATGTTACATTTGACCTACCATTTTCCTTGTCAAAGATCTGTCTGGGGTAAATGAAGCCATCTCTCTCTGTGTATCACTACGTGCAGATGTTTCTTTTTCTCTTCTGTCTGGATGAAGTCTGCTTAGAGAGCAGGGAAAATACAACTTTCTACCATTTTTATATTATTCTAATAGCATTTGAAAGTAATTTGAAGGTGAGAAACTTGACAAGTCAAAAACTAGACGGACAGATGTAGGAGATTTAGACAGAACGGCTAGGAGAACCTCCTAATGAGCGGAGATATCTGAGAGTTCAGTGCATCAGGAGATGTTCCAATTAACGGTGATCATGGAAGGAAAACTAAACTTTATGCTGCGTGCAACTTTCCATTTCCACTTCATTAGTATTGTTTTAGAAAGTTCTGGGTCTGAGACTGAAAGGGATTAATTTAATTCCTTAAGAAGGACATTCACCATAGGAACAAAAAGTTAAAAGTCCGCAGTTACAATTACTGTAGCTGCTGACTCTTAATAAAAGGACACCCACCGGTCCATGGGTTCCAGCACCGTCCTCACCCAAGCCAACGGGTCTTCACCGGTCTTCAGGTCCCCGGTGCCGGCATCTTCACTGTGAGGAGCTGGCTGTGACTCCTTGAGGCTTCACAGCCGGATTTTCACTGCGCATGTGAGAGCCACGCTACACTTTGTGAATGGTCCCAACAGCCTTCTAAAGCTGACAGAGAAGTGAGAGGAGGCAGAAAAGCAGAACTTCCCTTTTTTTGGGTGAAGTTCTACTTTCAGGTGGTTATAAAACTTTCAAATGAAAAATGAACAAAGCATATCCTTCTATAGTATGTGCTTGCCTTAATCCAAACATTGAGTGTGATTTCTGTCTTCTCTCTCCTTCCCCTGACAAACTATGCCGACCCAAAACAATCCTAGAAGGAGGCCTTGCTGCCCCCCCCCCCTTCCCTTCCAGCACACAGCAGGTGATTGACAGCCTCAGCTGTGCATTTTTCCTCATGAAACTGTGTGGAGGGGGTGTTTCCATTCCCTCCACTAAACTCAGCTCCTAGCTCTATGCTGTGCAGTGTGTGACATCAGACCCAAGTCTATGCCAACATCAGATAATCCCAGGAGACAGCCCTGCCCCCCCCCCCCCAGCACACAACAGGTTATTGACAGCCTCAGCTATGCATGTTTCCCTATGAGACTGTGTAGAGGGAATGTGGTCATTCGCTCAGCTCAGGTCTCAGATTACACTCAGCTGCTAGCTCTATGCTGTGCAAGGTGTGACATCAGATCCCCACGCCCTGCCTTCTGAAGCTAAAAAAATTCTATGAAAATTGCATTTTGAAGGACTGTAGAGGAGAGGGAGTCCCAGATAAACAGGTACAACTTATGTAGGAGGATTTATTCTATCTCTGTGTATCACCTGAGGGCAGTCACTTCATTGGTTATATGGAAGAGTTTACAACCACTTACTATATAGTGGTTATATTGCTTAAATCCCAATTCTGGTACACAACCTGACATCTCCATAGTATGAAAGCAGTGAGTGTTCGGTCCACCCACTAGACTTACCAGCCCCACCTGTTCTTCAGCACAGAGGGGTTCCCCAAATAATAGGGGTCTCCCTCCCAAAGCCCCATTGCATGATTCTGATGGTCAATAGCACCACCCGTGCCTACAAGAGATTGCAGGCAATGGTGGGATTATATACCACCCACCCAAGCCTGCTGTTAGAAATCATAGGGCTCATATAGCCTACCTGACAGCGCCCCCCCCCCCCCACTCCTCCAGGCCTGGGTGTGTGGGTGTGTGAGTGCAGGTGTATGGCCCGAACACAGCTCCAGCCTCATGAACAAACCACTCATTCATGTTGCCAGGGTACCTTTGTGAATGAGCCGTTAATTATTTTTTTAAATAATAATATTTTTTATTTTTGTTACGTTATTAATAGCCATGGGGGGGGGGGCTTTGGTGAAATATCAGGGGTCTAAACAGATTCCTGACTTCTCAATTTTGAGACAGAGGAAGTGATTGAGTACACAAATCCCCAATCCTTTATCTGCAGCCTAAGCTGCTACAGAATGAATGAACAGGAAGCATTTCTATACAGAGGCTCCCTGTACATTCACAAACTAAAGCACAAGGGGATGGGGGGGGCAGAAGGGGGTTCTAAGCTGCAGATGATGGAGATCCTGGAGGACAGAAGAGAAGGTGATTGGAGCAGCGGAAGGAGAGCCATTCCCTGAAATCGATCCCTCTGTGGCTCCCCCTGCAGCAGCTGACAGTCTGCAGGAGGAAAAGGAGGAGAATCCAGCTGTGCTGCAGGGAGGGGGAACTGCCTGCACTATAAAGCTGCCCGAGCCCCGCTGCTGAACTGATGAGGCTTGACCCCCATAGAGGAGGGCCAGTGCTACCCCCTTATCTCCGGCCCTGTACCCACCTGCCTCCCTGGTAGGTAGCAATTGCTCCCCTGATGAACTGGTTTTGGGCATCCCTCAGACACCTACACACAAAAACTACAATAAAAATGTTTTAGGTCACGCAAAAATGCATCTTTCTCATCAGAGCCTAAACAGGGTTCCCTTTAAAGTGTTAATAAACCGAGGAGCCTGCATTCACTATATCTGGGCTCCCCAGGAGCCTGCATTCACTATATCTGGTCTCCCCAGGAGCCTACAATCACTATATCTGGTCTCCCCAGGAGCCTACAATCACTATATCTGCTCTCCCCAGAAGCCTGCAGTCACTATATCTGCTCTCCCCAGGAGCCTACAATCACTATATCTGGTCTCCCCAGTAACCTGCATTCACTATATCTGGTCTCCCCAGGAGCCTGCAATCACTATATCTGCTCTCCCCAGGAGCCTGCATCCACTATATCTGGGCTCCCCAGGAGCCTGCAATCACTATATCTGGTCTCCCCAGGAGCCTACAATCACTATATCTGGTCTCCCCAGGAGCCTACAATCACTATATCTGCTCTCCCCAGAAGCCTGCAGTCACTATATCTGCTCTCCCCAGGAGCCTACAATCACTATATCTGGTCTCCCCAGTAACCTGCATTCACTATATCTGGTCTCCCCAGGAGCCTGCAATCACTATATCTGCTCTCCCCAGGAGCCTGCAATCCACTATATCTGGGCTCCCCAGGAGCCTGCAATCACTATATCTGCTCTCCCCAGGAGCCTGCAGTCACTATATCTGGGCTCCCCAGGAGCCTGCATTTACTATATCTGGTCTCCCCAGGACTCTGCATTCACTATATCTGGTCTCCCCAGGAGCCTGCAGTCACTATATCTGGTCTCCCCAGGACTCTGCATTTACTATATCTAGTCTCCCCAGGAGCCTGCTTTCACTATATCTGGTCTCCCCAGGACTCTGTATTCACTATATCTGGTCTCCCCAGGAGCCTGCATTCACTATATCTGGTCTCCCCAGGACTCTGCATTCACTATATCTGGTCTCCCCCAGGAGCCTGTAGTCACTATATCTGGTCTCCCACAATACACAGAACATGCATGACTCCTGACCCTCTGTTTGGACAGTGCTGATTGGCCCTGTGCTGATCACATGCGTCCTCCCGAGAAAAAAAAAGTCTCTAGCAATACACATAAAAATGAGCATGTGCAGAGTGCCCTCAAGGCTCTGTTTTATCAGGAGATGGTTTGGGGACTGTGGAAGAAGGGGAGGATCAGAGAAGACAGGATCAAACAGACTTTTTTACACAATGCAGAGGATTAACCCCTTAGGTTCCACAGTAAGTATAACAAGCATGCTTTACTGCATATACAGACTGATCTTACTGTTGTGGGTTTAGTAACACTTTAAATCAGGGTCCCCATCATTGTCCCTCTTACATCAGAATCCTCCTTACATCAGAGACCCCATCATATGAACCCCTAATAATATAAGAACCTATGGGCTCAGAGCTGCCTCGAGGCTGATCTAAAAAATTTCTTAAAAATTCTTCTAGATGTCTTTCCCCTCCCCCCCCCCCCCAATGTGCCGTCACTTAACTGGATTAAGCCATTGAATGCACAAAGTTGTGAATCTAACTTTAGAAAATTGAACCAGACATATTTCAGAAACACCATCCCCCCCGAGCTGAGATTTAAAATTGTTTGTTACAGCAGAAAAAAAAAAAGGGCTTAAATGAAATCTCTGACAAGCGAAAGCGGCAATTTATGTTGTCTAATCGATGTCTCCATATGGTAACATGACAGCTTTTTAGCAGAAACGTTGTTTTGAAATATGATGAAAGTGGGAACGAACTGTAAAAATGTTCGGTCTAAATACTTCTTTTTATTTATTTATTTATTTATTTTTTGTTAAGTTTCTGTTAAAAAAAAAAAAAAAAAAAAACAACAAACAAAATTCACTATTTAGCATGGAAGAAGAAAATGTTAGTCTGGGAGACGGAACCACAACGGCAAAAAATGTTATGTAAATGTTTTGTTAGTAAATGAAATAAGAATAGAAATGTGGGAAATGGAACACATGAATCTCCTGGAATCCCTTTCCCCTGTTACTAAATGGTCCTTTTTATCAAATTCATTCCACATCTGGAAGGTCAAAGTACGGGGGGGGGGGGGGTTTATCCTCTAATCTTAAATGAAAAAAACAGAAATCAGAGAGGCACAAAAAAAAAAAAGAAAACTTACTGATATTTTTTCCCTTTTAATATTTCAATCACTTATTTAGTTTGAACAATAAAAAAAAAAAAAAAAAAAAGAAAAAAGTATTTTTTTTACTGTCCATAAAGACATGGATGAGCGAGTTTGAGGTGGAGGATGCAACATTGATATTAAGAATCATGACACTTGCCAATCATCTTATGTATCCATAATAAAATGTCCCATGTGGCTTATTGTATGTGGGTGAAACCACTCAAAAGGTTAAAGATAGAAAAGCTAGACATACGTATTCCATCAGAGACAAATTAGACAAATTACCTTTAGCCCGACATTTTTTTAGAAAAAGGACACACCGTTTCTCAATTAAGATTCATGGTGATAGATGTTGTACCCAGGAACAGACGGTGGAAGAAATAGGGTATTAACCCTTAGAAAATGGGAGGTTCAATGGATACACAACGCTTAAACACTTTATGGCCGAACAGATTAAATTCTGATTTTGATCTATATTTATTTCTTTGATATGCTTATTTATTGAACAAAGCACTCATACACGCAGAGATGACAGCTATTGAAGATTAATAAATTTTTGCAAGATCTGGCAACCATGGGTTAAACACTATTTCCCCACATACTTTGACCAATCTTTGTTGCTACCACACTAGGTTATATAGTATATTCACTAATTAAATGTGCATGTCTACCGTGAGCCAGGACGCCACCCCGGGCAATTCCATCCCAGGGGCGGACTGACCATTCGGGCACTCGGGCACTGCCCCAGGGCCCCATGCCACTAAGGGGTCCCATCAGGGTTGCCAGCTTTAATAAAACCAGGGACAGTATGTAAAAATCTGTGTTTTTTTTAAATTCCCAAGATTATAGCTGCCCCGCCTCTCCAGTACCTTTTCAGTGTGTGTATGTGTATTCTGTGTGTGTATACTCTGTATGTGTGTATATTGTGCGTCTGTGTGTGTATACTGTATGTGTGTGTGTGTGTGTGTATACTGTGTGTGTATATTGTGTGTCTGTGTGTGTGTACTGTATGTATGTGTGTATATTGTGTGGCCCCATAATCTATTGCCCTTGGGCCCCATAATTTTCTCCTATTGCCCGGGGGGCCCCATAATCTCCTATTGCCCGGGGGCCCCATGAGTTGTCAGTTCGCCCCTATCCCATCCCTTCCTTCTTTCTCCCCCCCCCCCACCTTTGTTATTTTCTTTGTATATACATTATGTAAAATAGAGATACTTACACTTTATCATTCACTCTTATATTATTTACATTACAACTAGACAATTATATTCAGTTTGACTATTTGATTTTCATCTTTACTCTTATGCCGCGTACACACGGGCGGACTTTTCGACCGGACTGGTCAGACGGACCGAGTCCGGCGGACAATCTGACCATGTGTGGGCTTCATCGGAACCTTCAGCGGACTTTTCCAGTCAAAAATCTGACTAACTTTAGATTTGAAACATGCTTCAAATCTTTTTCTGACGGACTCGAGTCCGGTTGAAAAATTCCGCTCGTCTGTATGCTAGTCCGAGGACGAAAACCGACGCTAGGGCAGCTATTGGCTACTGGCTATCAACTTCCTTATTTTAGTCCGGTCGTACGTCATCACGCACGAATCCGTCGGACTTTGGTGTAATCGTGTGTAGGCAAGTCCGGTCGTTAGAAAGTCCGTCGGAAGTCCGTCAAAGTCTGACGAAAGTCCGCTGGAATGGCTGTCCGGACTTTTGTTGCCGAAAAGTCGTGACCTTACACCTTTATTTACAATGTGTATAAAGTAAACACAGTTGTAAGATGGTTCTATACATACCACTATATTGTAAAGCATTCTGAATTTATTTCTATGTATCCATGTATTATATTCTCTTATATTCTTTTGTGAAAACTCAATAAATACATTTAACAAGAATATTTATTATGTGTTTTTTTTTTTTTTCTCAACGCATATCAAATGTGATAGGAAAAGTGATAGCACCTGACGATCCACGATTTCTTATATACCTACATGTTCTTTTGCATTGGTTGATTTTTCCATTGGTGCAAAATGATTGATTGATTGATTAATTGATCCCACATGAGATAGGAATGTATAAATATGTTTGTAAAAACCTTTATCATTGTATGCGTTTTGCTCTGAAGAAGGGCGCTACCTGTATAGCCCGAAACCGTCATGCATTTGACACTGAATGAAATTTGATTTTGAATTTTTCTTAATGAATAATTTTAACTGCAGAAATCCCATCTGATCGTTTTTTCTATATATGAACTGTACACCCCTTACATTTTTGTACATATTTTATTATATAAATATTATATATATATATATATATATATATATATATATATATATATATATATATATATATATATATATACACACACACACACAGTATCTCACAGAAGTGAGTACACCCCTCACATTTTTATAAATATTTTATTCTATCTTTTCATGTGACAACACTGAAGAAATGACACTTTGCTACAATGTAAAGTAGTGAGTGTACAGCTTGTATAACAGTGTAAATTTGCTGTCCCCTCAAAATAACTCAACACACAGCCATTAATGTCTAAACTGCTGGCAACAAAAGTGAGTACACCCCTAAGTGAAAATGTCCAAATTGGACCCAAAGTGTCAATATTTTGTGTGGCCACCATTATTTTCAAGCCCTGCCTTAACCCTCTTGGGCATGGAGTTCACCAGAGCTTCACAGGTTGTCACTGGAGTCCTCTTCCCCTCCTCCATGATGACATCACAGAGCTGGTGGATGTTAGAGACCTTGCGCTCCTCCACCTTCCGTTTGAGGATGTCCCACAGATGCTCAATAGGGTTTAGGTCTGGAGACATGCTTGGCCAGTCCATTACCTTTACCCTCAGCTTCTTTAGCAAGGCAGTGGTCATCTTGGAGGTGTGTTTGGGGTGGTTATCATGTTAGAATACTGCCCTGCGGCCCAGTCTCTGAAGGGGGGGGATCATGCTCTGCTTCAGTATGTCACAGTACATGTTGGCATTCATGGTTCCCTCAATGATCTGTAGCTCCCCAGTGCCGGCAGCACTCATGCAGCCCCAGACCATGACACTCCCACCACCATGCTTGACTGTAGACAAGACACACTTGTCTTTGTACTCCTCACCTGGTTGCCGCCACACACTCTTGACACCATCTAAACCAAATAAATTTATCTTGGTCTCATTAGACCACAGGACATGGTTCCAGTAATCCACGTCCTTAGTCTGCTTGTCTTCAGCAAACTATTTGCGGGCTTTTTTGTGCATCATCTTTAGAAGAGACTTCCTTCTAAGACAACAGCCATGCAGATCTATTTGATGCAGTGTGCGGCATATGGTCTGAGCATTGACAGGCTGACCCTCCCAACCCTACAACCTCTGCAGCCATGCTGGCAGCACTCATACGTCTATTTCCCAAAGACAACCTCTGGATATGACGCTGAGCACGTGACCTCAGCTTCTTTGGTGGACCATGGTGAGGCCTGTTCTGAGTGGAACCTGTCCTGTTAAACCGCTGTATGGTCTTGGCCACCGTGCTGCAGCTCAGTTTCAGGGTCTTGGCAATCTTCCTATAGCCTAGGCCATCTTTATGTAGAGAAAAAATTTTTTTTTTTTAGATCCTCAGAGAGTTCTTTGCCATGAGGTGCCATGTTGAACTTTTAGTGACCAGTATGAGAGAGTGAGAGCGATAACACCAAATTTAACACACCTGCTCCCCATTCACACCTGAGACCTCGTAACACTAACGAGTCACATGATGTCGGGGAGGGAAAATGGACCCAATTTGGACATTTTCACTTAGGGGTGTACTGACTTTTGTTGCCAGCGGTTTAGACATTAATGGCTGTGTGTTAAGTTATTTTGAAGGGACAGTAAATTTACACTGTTATACAAGCTGTACACTCACTACTTTACATTGTAGCAAAGTGTCATTTCTTCAGTGTTGTCACATGAAAAGTTAGAAGAAAATATTTACAAAAATGTGAGGGGTGTATATATATAATCCTTTTCCTATCCAGATTGCACACACTGAGGTCACACTCATTAATGCTCCATCTCTATCCATTGCACATTCCATATCACACATTTAATGAGCGCCATCAGAGCCCTTCTATGTTCCTCCTTCTTGTGTTGTCAATGACCCCGGCGTCAATGTTGTATTGTTGTGTGATATCTGTAATAATAATTGCTTACTCTATTATATACTTTGTTAAATGTTTGTATTAATAAATCTTTAACAGTGACAGGAAGATAGTGATAAGTAGTTGCTGACAATCATTCTCCATTAGTAGATGGGAAGACGGCTTCCTTCCCTGATATGGCGGATAATCAGCGTCTGTATCGTTACATCTGCAGTTTGTATGTTAATGTTTCCTGAGGAAAGGTACAATTGTGTGCCGATTCTACTAATGACATGATTACAGTATCAGAGGGCTATGTACGGAGTCAGGCTGAGGGATAAGGTAGGTGTAAATGATTATTTTTTTCTCCCTAGAACAAATGAGAAATGCGGAGATTGTACTATTATGTGCCACCTACATGTTCTGGTGCAGAATTTCATTTATAGATCATTTTGTATATTATGCTGTCATGTAGAAGATTCTGCATATAAGAATGAATTCCTCCGAGGAGGAGAGAGACAGGGGGGGAGAGAAGGAAAGAGAGATTGAAAAGGAGAGAGAGAGAGAGAAGAAAAGGAAGGAAGGAAACGAAGGAAAGGAAGGAAGGAAGGAAGGAAGGAAGGAAGGAAGGAAGGAAGGAAGGAAGGAAGGAAGGAAGGAAGGAAGGAAGGAAGGAAGGAAAAGAAAAGAAAAGCTACCAATGGGGTCTTCAGGTCCGAGTGAGAACCCTGCCAATGGACCCGGTAGGAAGTTATGTGGAGAAGGAAAGAAAAAGAGAGAGGGAGAGAGAGAGAGAGAGAGGAAAAGACAGGAGAAAGTGAGGGAGGATTACACTTGAATGATTGACAGGGTGAGGAAGGAAGGGTGGAAAGAAATAAAAGGAAAGGTAAGGGAGAGGGAAAGAAAGAAAGGGAAGGATGGAGGAAGGGAAGTAGGAAGGAAGGAAGGAATACATTACACTTGACTGGTTAACAGGGTGAGGAAGGAAGGAAGGAAGGAAGGAAGGAAGGAAGGAAGGAAGGAAGGAAGGAAGGAAGGAAGGAAGGAAGGAAGGAAAGAAAGGAATATGAAGGGAAGAAAGAAAGGAATATGAAGGGAAGAAAGGAAGGATGGAAGGAAGGAATATGAAGGGAAGAAAGAAAGGAATATGAAGGGAAGAAAGAAAGGAATATGAAGGGAAGGAAGGGAGGATGGAAGGATGGAAGGAAGGGAAAGGAAAGGGATGGAGGAGAGAAAGAAAGGAAGGAATACATTACACTTGACTAACAGGAGGAAGGAAGGAAGGGAAGGGAAGGGAAAGGAAGGGAAGGGAAGGGAAAGGAAAGGAAAGGAAAGGAAAGGAAAGGAAAGGAAAGGAAAGGAAAGGAAAGGAAAGGGATGAAGGAGGAGAGGAAGGAAGGGAAAGGAAAGAAAGAAAGGAAAGAAAGAAAGGGAAGGATGGAGAAAGGGAGGAAGGAATAGATTACACTTGACTGATTGACAGGGTGAGGAAGGAAGGGAGGAAGGAAGAAGGTGACGGAGGAAGCAAGGAAGGAAGGAAAAAAAGAAGGAAAGAAAGGAGATGGAGGAGGAAAATAAGGAAGGAAGAAAAGGGAAGGAATGAAGGACTACATTACACTTGAATGATTGTCAGGGTAAAAAAAGAAAGAAAGAATATATAGATATATATATTTTGAGAACCACCACAGGAAGTGAGGTTAAAGGGTAATAGTTCACCTTTACCAGAAAAAAACCCTGCCTATGCAGATAAGGGGTGCCTGTACAGCTTCGATCAAAGTTAAATGAAACCCTTGTTATAAGTCTAGGCCTTTTATGTACCTCCCAAAGTCTGGTCAAAATACTCCTAGAGATTACGTCATCCCATCCTGCCTTAATGCAAATATTTTGCTAAGACACTCCCAGCTGATACCAACGCCCTCGGATGTGCTCTCTCTTTTCACTGTTTCAGTAGTTCTAAACTCAGCGATGCTGTTATACAGGGGATGGTGGACCACACATGTGCGGGGGTTTGAGGGCTCACTCCTGTGATGGTAGGGGTGAGCGGTAACAGCTGGGAGGGTCTTACCAGAAAATGATATACCCATGGGAGTTTTTCAGCCAGACTTCAGGAGGTACTTAAAGCAGTGTTCCACCTGGGGGGAAAAAAAAGAAATGTCAGTAGCTACAAATGCTATAGCTACTGACTTTTAATATATAGACACTTACTGTACCTGTCCAGGGAGCCCGCGATGTGGGCACCCCATCTGATTTTCGGATCGGTTGTCGTGTGCTGCCGTCGCCATTCATTGTAAGGGAAGCCGGCAGTGAAGCCTTTCAGGCTTCACAGCCGGTTCCCTGCTGCGCAGCAGTTTTCTAATTGGCCCAGCGGTGGGGGATGGAGGAGGGGGGGCCGAACTTCCGAGGGATGGTACCGTGGTGCTGTCTCCTGGAAGTGGGGAAGGGTATCTGTCAAAAACAGGTACCCGTTCCCCCCTCCCCCTGAAAGGTGCCAAATGTGGCACCGAAGGGGGAGGGGGGAGCAGATCAGCGTAAGTTCCACTTTTGGGTGGAATTCCGCTTTAAATAGTCTACACCTACAGCAAGGGCATTATCCAACTTTAGTCAGAGTTGCCAACAATCCATCCAATGGTCCACATTGCAAGATGGTATTTTCCAAATTACCAATATAACAAATTCTTGAACAGAATCCTACAGTGGGTAGCACCCTGTAATACCCCACCTTGTTAGGATGAAATATATTCCATGACGCCTTTTATCATACCAGTATCATTTTCAGGTGGAAACCAAAGCACTTGAAGGAAACCCCCACCAAAGTCAGGATAACATACAAACTCCATGCACACCATGCTATAGCGGCAATCAAACCAAGGACCCCAATGCTGGTAAGATTATGTTCCGTAAGTAATAGAATAGGTTTCCATTTGTAGCAAGGTCTCACTTGTTAATCTCCCGCTAAAATACAGCATCCAAACGCTGGTGACGGAAATCAGGGAAAAACCAGCAGGCTTTCCTCCTTGCTCTCCAGGCCATTTGACAAACAAATATTTCTAGAATTTTTCTTTTTCAATTCTAAATAGTTTTTTCCAGCCGCCGAGAGAAATCCCAGAGCGGGCTGAGCGCGGTTCTCTGAACGTTAATTAGCTATACTGTTGTCATTCACTGCGTTTCCCGCAACCTCGTGGAAGAAGAGTCTCTGCAATGTATAATTCACATTATATTGTTTTTGTAGAAGAGGACCTTCCCCTGGAGACCACGCAGCTAGTGCAGATATACAGATGTTACACATCACAGCCGTATATCAGTCTGTCATATTAACACCAGCCGAATCATACAACTTTATTCCACTTGGAGTCATTTTATATGTTTGTTAGGACTAGACGTCAGTTAATGAGAGACTGCTTGACCCTTTTTATTTCTTGAGGGACCGTTATGTCTAGAAACAAGACGTGAGATAATTGGGTACTGTAAGCAGGGATTTTTCATTGGGAACGTGGGAGACCACTGTTTCAGCACCTCCAGCACTGAATGTATGTAATAGAAAGGGGTGTGGGGTGTGCTGGAGGGTCTTTTGATGCTGGCTGCTGGGGGATGTATTGTTACTGGTGGGGATCTGTTTTTGTGTAAGTTTCTATTGTTGCTGGTGGGTCTTATTTTGTTGGTAGGAATCTACTATTGAGGGAGATGTCTACTGTTTCTGTATGCTGGAGTATCTATTGATGCTGGCTGCTGGGAGAATTGTTGTTGCTGCTGGGGGGATCTAATGTTTCTGGGGTGGATCTTTTGTTGCTGAGGGTGGTATTTTGTTGTGGGTGGGCCATTGTTGCTGTGTGTGTGGGGGGGTCTATTGTTGTGTGTGGGAACTATTGTTGCTAGGGTGGGGGTCTATTGTTGCTGGGAGGACTTATTGTTGCTGGGGGAGCCTATTGTTGTGTGAGGAATCTATTGTTGCTGGGATGAAGACTATTGTTGCTGGGGATCTATTGTTGCTGGGGAGGGGGGACCAATTGTTGCTAGGGTAGAGTCCATTGTTGCTGGGGGAGGGGATTGGGCCCTGGCATTCCACCACTGTGGGGGCGCAGTCCTTATAGGAATGGGGCGCGCTGCAGCACATGTGAAAGGGTTTGGGATTTCTTTGTGACTTTAGTGATTTAACATTGCAGTCTATGGCGCTCAAATCTCACCAAAGTCGCAGAAAAGTGGTACAGGGTTTTTTTTTCTCGCTCCGACTTGAGTCGCATTGATTAGAGAGGCACCCATTGAAATGAATGTGTTTTGACTTGTGATGCAACTTTATGTGTGTAAAGGACCCAGAGGGAGGACCAATGGAATGGGCCTGGGTGGCCGGAGGGGGGCTTCGAGGTTTCTTGCACTGGGGCCCTGAAGGTTCTAGTTACACCTCTGGCATACTGTATACCATACCTGTGGGAACCCTCTAGAAGCTGGAAATCACTGTATTAGACACTGCTACTACACCGCTACTATAGTGTTCTCCACTAGCTTCGGGCAGGGCTGCTTTTAGAAATCACAGGGCCACCTACAGCCTACCTGAACTGCTCTCCATTCTGAAGCGTTCCCTCGTACTCTGCAGCAGCCACCAATTTAAAGAGGATAAGAAGCTTTCAGCGCTTCCGGAGGAGCACACAGGGGGACCCGGCAGCAGGGAGAAGAAATTGCTTACAGGAGAGATAATAAGTGTGGTGGGGGACATTTACTAAAACAGATCCCCTGTAGTTCCCCCTGAGCTGCTTAAAACTTGCGGTAGGGGGAGGAGATGAAGCCAGCGGCCCTCGCTTCCGCGTCCCTATTAGCGGCCCTCGCTGATAGGGACCCGTCCTGAGCGGCTGTCAAGATGTAGTGTGAACACAGGAGGTTGGCTGCTTGTCACAGGCACCATTCAGAGACCACGTTGCATTTTCTCAATCAGTGCAAAGTGTTCCCTGATTGGATTGGGTGAAGAGGTAGTGCAGTGACATCGTGGGTTGGAGAGGTAGCGCAGTGATCTCATGGGGTAGAGAGGTAGAGCAGTGACATCACTGGGTGGAGAGATAGAACAGTGACAACATGGGGTGGAGAGGTAGTGCAGTGACGTCACAGGGTGGAGAGGTAGCGCAGTGATGTTACGGGGTGGAGAGATAGTACAGTGACATCATAGGGTAGATAGGTAGCACAGTGACGTCATAGGGCACAGAGGTAGTGCAGTGACATCATAGGGTGGAGAGGTAGCGCAGTGATGTTATGGGGTAGGGAGATAGTACAGTGACATCATAGGGTGGGGAGGTAGCGCAGTGACATCATGGGGTGGAGAGGTAGTGCAGTGACATCATAGGGTGGAGAGGTAGCGCAGTGATGTTATGAGGTGGGGAGGTAGCACAGTGACATCATAGGGTGGGGAGATAGTACAGTGACATCATAGGGTGGGGAGGTAGCGCAGTGACATCATGGGGTGGAGAGGTAGCGCAGTGATGTTATGGGATGGGGAGATAGTACAGTGACATCATAGGGTGGAGAGGTAGCGCAGTGACATCGTGGGGTGAAGAGGTAGTGCAGTGACGTCATGTGGTGGAGAGGTAGTGCAGTGATGTCATGGGGTGGAGAGATAGCGCAGTGTCGTCACACTCTCAGACTTGTCCAATCAGAGAATGCTTTGCATTCACTGAAAAAAGAGCAAAGCGATCTCTGACTAGAACCCATGACCAGCGGCATATTTGTTCACAATGCAGCAGGGCAGCTGCTCAGCACAGGAAAAAGAAGCTAGTGGCAATTACTTTAGTAGCCGTGTCTATACAATGATTTCCAGCTTCAATGGGATCCCACAATTATGGTATATACATAGTTACATTTGTAAATTGTTGTCATTGTGAACAATCAGTTACAAGTACTTTGACATTTTCTACTGAAGACAACACACTAACCTGGAGTCTAACAATATATAAAACAACTAACTATCCAGGAGCTTATGTTATATGTTTTCTGAACATTGCGTAATCGGTCTCTGGAGAGATGTGTCTCATAAAACATCTTATTACAATTACCTGCAAGATGACATCTGAGGATAAAATCATGCTAAGCATTCAAGCATTCTGCCGTAAAGTAATGCTTTATACTTTGACTTACAGGTTCAGTCTACAATCTAACCACCAAGATATGATAATAAAGGTTTATTATAACATTACTAAATTTTGGAATTAAAGAAACCCTACTTCTTGCAATCTTTGTCTCAGCAATACAAGCTCATCAGAGGTTTAGTCCTTGAGTTCAGGTGTCTCCAGTGAAGGATACTGTTAATACTACATCATACAATGACATTGTAGACAATTGTGCTCCCAACCTTGTGGTAACAGTTTGGTGAAGTTCATTTTCTGTTCCAACATGGCTGTGCCCCTGTGTACAAAGCCAGCTCCATAAAGACATGGTTTAATGCGCTTGGTGTGGAGGAACTCGAGTGTCCTGCACAGAGTCCTGACCTCAACCCTACTGAACAGCTCCATTTAGACGGGATTTCACTAGTCTGGTATGGAGGAACTCCAGTGTCCTGCACAGAGCCCTGACCTCAACCCTACTGAACACCTCCATTTAGACACGGTCTTACCAGTCTGGTGTAGAGGAACCCAAATGTCCTGTATAAAGCCCTGACCTCACCCTACCGAACAGCTCCAAAAAGATATGGTTTGACCAGTTTGGTGTGAAGGAACCCGAGTGGCCTGCAAAGAGCTCTGACCTCAACCCCACTATACAGCTCCAAAAAGACATGATTTCACCATTTTGGTATGGAGGAACCCAAATGGTCTGTACTAAGCCTTGACCTCACCCTACTGAACAGCTCCATAAAGACATGGTTTGACCAGCTTGACGTGGAGGAACCCAAGTGGCCTGCATGGAGCCCTGACCTCAAACCTACTGAAGAACTCCACAGAAGCATGGTTTGAGCAAGGTTTGGTGTGGAGAAACTTGATTGTCCTGACCTCAACCCTATTTTACCTTTGGGGTGAATTGGAATTCCAAATGTGAGCCAGGTCTTCTCATGCAACATCAGTGTCTGACCTGACAAATGCTACCTTGGCTGAATGGTTACATTTCCAAGACACATTATGCAATCTTGTGGAAAAACTTCCCAGAAGAATAGAGGCTGTCATAGCTACAAACATTGTGGCTAACTCCATGGAATGGGATGTCTCCTAAAGGTGTGATAGTCAGGTATCAAAAAACTTTTGGCCAAACGTGGCTAACTCCAAGGAATGGGATGTCTCCTAAAGGTGTGATAGTCAGGTGTCAACAAACTTTTGGCCATATAATGATTTCCACCCCTATATGAACCCAAAAACTGCCATGCCAAACTTTTTTACTTCTGAAAATAGCTTACCTTGATATACTACTGCCATCCCTTCCTTTTTTTTCTTTTTTTACACTTTAAATAAATATCAGTGTTCACTTTTCACAGCATCGCAGACGTCACAGCTGAGAGGCCACATCACTGTCCTCCTTACAAAATTTTATCTGATGCTACAGAAGGGTTTCTATGGCAATGCTGACACTATGGATCAGAATATATCCCATAATGTAGTGTCATCAGTGACAGCTGTTATGTTTGATGTATCTGCAGAAGAATCTTCTTTATGATGTTCGAGCATTACTGAAAAAGAGTTAGATTAAAAGGGTGCTCAGCTGACAGATCTGGTGTGACGGGATTTCAAAGGAAAACGCTGTAAAAGTATCCCCTGGATCCTCTCAAACTTTCTAATTCATTATATTTAGTAGAGGCTGGAAATGGCGGGGGAATAGTATAAGCTAATGAAGCAGATGCATTGATTACATTTTTATTTCTTGCATAAGGGGATGGGGGATAAGACGGAGGAGGGAGGGGGAGAGCGGTCAAAGAATGAAGAGAGAAATAATGAAAGGGAAAAGGAGGGAGGAGAGGAGTCATAGTGATAGAGAAGAAAAAGATAAAGAGAGGGAAAGAAGGGAGGAGAGGGTTCATAGAATGATAGTGAAGAGAGGGAAAGGAGGGAGGAGAAGACTCATAGAATGATAGAGAAGAGAGGGAAAGGAGGGAGGAGAGGACTCCTAGAATGATACACAAGAGAGAGATATAAAGAGAGAGAAAAGAAGAGAGTAGAGAAATAATAAAATGATAAGGGAGAGAGGGAAATAGGGAGGAGAGGAGTCATAGAATGATACAGAAGAGAGAGATAAAGAGAGGGAAGAGGAGAGAGAAAAGGAACCATAGAGTGATGGGGAAGAGAAGGATAAAGAGAGAGATAAAGAGAGGGATAAAAGGGGGAAAGGAGCCATGGAATGATAAAGAAGAGAGAGATAAATAGAGGGATAGGAGGGAGGAGAGAAGTCATAGAATGACAAAGAAGAGAAAGATAAAGCGAGGAAAAAGGGGGAGGAGAGGGGTCATAAGATTTTATAGAAGAGAGAGATATAAAAAGGATAAACAAGAAAGGAGAGGAGTATAGTATGACAGAGAAGAGAGGAAAAATGAGGTAGAAGTGGGGACATAAAGTGAGAAGAGAGGTAAACTGAGGGAGAAGAGGAGTCATAGAATGATAGAGAAAGGAGAGGTAAAGAGAGAGAAAATGAGGGAGGAGGGGAGTCAAAGAATAATGGAGAAGCGAGAGAGATAGAGCGGATAAAGAAGGGAGGAGAGGAGTTATTTTGCTTGTGTCTATCTAGGTTACTTTGCAGAATAAGCAAGAAAACTCAGACCTCTGCAGTGTGTAAATGTGCTTTTACTGAACAAAAATGCTGTACATACAAAACTATTACAATATTAGGAATACAAATCAAAACTGACAGATATCTATAGAAAATTAACAGACTATGGTCTATACACAGTAAAAGTATGCTTAAAAGTTACTTAACTCAGGTTACTGTGGGTTTGTGATCTCCGTTGACAACTCAGACTAAGACTTCTTCTTTTGGAGATCAGGTACCTTCTTCTTGGCTGGTTACAGATGAGAGTCTTCTGGTGTTAATGCATTATGGAGCCTCCTGGTCTTACAGACTGTCCTTGGTGTTTAAGGCATGATAAGAGGCTCCATGCATTAACACCAAAAGACTCTCATCTGTAACCAGCCAAGAAGAAGGTACCTGATCTCCAAAAGAAGAAGCCTGAGTCTGAGTTGTCAACAGAGATCACAAACCCCCAGTAACCGGAGTTAGTAACTTTAAAGCATACTTTTACTGTGTATAGACCATAGTCTGTTAATTTGCTATAGATATCTGTCAGTTTTGATTTGTATTCCTAATATTGTAATAGTTTTGTATGCACAACATTTTTGTTTAGTAAAAGCACATTTACAGTACACACTGCAAAGGTCTCAGCTTCCTTGCTTATACCACAAAGTAACTTTGCTACATTAGGTGATCGCGATATTTTGTCAATCTCGACGCTGTTAGCTGGCTCGCTCATCGGGAAAGGAAAAATGTGTTTTTTCCTTTCTCATTGAGCGAAAAGCATTGCTGACATGTATTTGGTATGAATCATGAGGGGGAACTCCACGCCAAATTTTAAATAAAAAACCAGCATGGGTTCCCCTCCAAGGGCATACCAGGCCCTTAGGCATCTTAGTGTGCATCTTACCTATCTGGGTCAGATCACAATGAGTGAGAGCCTCTTATAATGCCTTAAACACCAAGGACAGTCTATAAGACCAGAAGGCTCCATAATGCATTAACACCAAAAGACTCTCATCTGTAACCAGCCAAGAAGAAGGTATCTGCTCTGCAAAAAAAAGAAGCCTGAGTCTGAGTTGTCAATGGAGATCACAAACCCACAGTAACCAGAGTTAAGTAACTTTAAAGCATACTTTTACTGTGTATAGACCATAGTCTGTTAATTTGCTATAGATATCTGTCAGTTTTGATTTGTATTCCTAATATTGTAATAGTTTTGTATGCACAACATTTTTGTTTAGTAAAAGCACATTTACAGTACACACTGCAAAGGTCTCAGCTTCCTTGCTTATACCACAAAGTAACTTTGCTACATTAGGTGATCGCGATATTTTGTCAATCTCGACGCTGTTAGCTGGCTCGCTCATCGGGAAAGGAAAAATGTGTTTTTTCCTTTCTCATTGAGCGAAAAGCATTGCTGACATGTATTTGGTATGAATCATGAGGGGGAACTCCACGCCAAATTTTAAATAAAAAACCAGCATGGGTTCCCCTCCAAGGGCATACCAGGCCCTTAGGTCTGGTATGGATTTTAAGGGGAACCCCCTACGCCAAAAAAGCGGCGTGGGGGCCCCCCCAAAATCCCTACCAGACCCTTATCCGAGCATGCAGCCCGGCCGGTAAGGAAAGGGGGTGGGGACGAGCGATCACCCCCCTCCTGAACCATACCAGGCCGCATGCCCTCAAGGGGGGCACCCTGCAGCACCCCAACCCCAAAGCACCTTGTCTGCATGTTGTTGAGGACAAAGGCCTCTTCCCGACAACCCTGGCCATTGGTTGTCGGGGTCTGCGGGCCAGGGGGCTTATCGGATTCTTTAATAAGGGGGCCCCCAGATCCCAGCCCCCCACCCTATGTGAATGAGTTTTGGGGGTACATCGTACCCCTACCCATTCACCCGGGGGAAAAAAGTGTCAATAAAAAAACACACTAGACAGGTTTTTAAAGTAACTTATTAGGCAGCTCCGGGGGTCTCTTCCGACTCCTCCGCTCTCTCTGGCCTCTTCTCCCGGTCTCTGGTTTATCTCCCGCCCTCCGGTTCTTCTGCCGGTTTCCTCCGCTATCTTCTGCTCTTTTGCCGCTCTTTTGCTAGCGTTGGCCCAGGCTTTTCCATCGTCTTCTTCCCTCTTCTCTTCTTCCGATGTTGACACGACGATCTCTCTCCCACTGTAATGCCGTGTGCGCGGTGCGCAACGACTTATCTAGGCATGGGGCGTGGTCACCGGGTGATGTCACCCGGTGACCCGCGCCCAATGACGTCACAGTCCCAGGCATGATGGGACTAGGACATCATAAGGGGCGGGGTCACCAGGTGACATCACCCGGTTACCACGCCCCATGCCTATATAAGTCATGTGCACTGCGCACATGGCATTACAGCGAGAGAGAGTGTCATGTCAACATCGGAAGAAGAGAAGGGGGAAGAAGACGACGGAGAAGACCGGGCCAACGCTGGCAAAAGAGCAGCAAAAGAGCAGCAAAAGAGCAGAAGATAGCGGAGGAGTCCGGCAGAAGAACCGGAGAGCGGGAGAAGAACCGGAGACCGGGAGAAGAGGCCGGAGAGTGGGAGAAGAGGCTGGAGAGAGCAGAGGAGTCGGAAGAGACCCCCGAAGTCGGAAGAGACCCCCGGAGCTGCCTAATAAATTACTTTAAAAACCTGTCTAGTGTGTTTTTTTATTGACACTTTTCCCCCCCAGGTGAATGGGTAGGGGTACGATGTACCCCCATACTCATTCGCATAGGGTGGGGGCCGGGATCTGGGGGCCCCCTTATTAAAGGGGGCTCCCGGATTCCGATAAGCCCCCTGCCTGCAGACCCCGACAGCCAACGGCCATGGTTGTCGGGAAGAGTCCCTTGTCCTCATCAACATAGGGACAGGTGCTTTGGGGTGGAGGGGCCGCAGGGCGCTCCCCTTCCCCAAAGCACCCACCCCTCCATGTTGAGGGCATGCAGCCTGTTATGGTTCAGGAGGGGGTGGTCACTCACTCGCCCCACCCCCTTTCCTGACCAGCCGCGCTGAGTGCTCGGATAAGTGTCTGGCATGGATTTTGGGGGGACCCCCATGCCGTTTTTTCGGCGTAAGGGGTTCCCCTTAAAATCCATACCAGACGTAAGTGCCTGGTATGTGTTTTTCCTATTGCAACGAGCGCAAGATGTACAGTACCCTGTCGCCCAGAACCAGCGCAATGGGTTCGCGCTGGAAACACATTCTCATGGGCAGGAACTGTAGATAGACACAAGCAAAACAGTATAGAATGATAGAGAAGAGAGGAAAAGGGAGGGGGGAGAGGAGTCATATATTGATAGAGAAGAGAGGGATAAAGAGGGGGAAAAGGGGGGACATCAGGAGTCATGGGAGGAGGAAGAGGAGTCAAAGAATGATAGAGAAGAGAGATATAAAGAGGGGTGAAAGGGGGGAGAAGAGGAGTCATAGTTACATAGTTAGTCAGGAGTCATAGAATGATAAAAAAGAGAGAGATAAATAGTGGAATAGGAGGGAGGAGAGGAGTCATATAATGATAAAGAAGAGAAAGATGAAAAGTGAGAGGAGATGAGTCATAGAATGACACAGAAGAGAAAGACAAAGATAGAGAAAAGAAGGGAGCAGAGGAGTATAGAATGATAGTGAAGAGAGAGATATAGTGGGATATAGAAGAGAGGGAAAATGAGGGAGGAGAGGAGTCATAGATTGATAGAGAAGAGGGAGATAAAGGGAGTGAAAATAAGGGAGAAGAAAGGTCATAGAATGATAGGAAAGAGAGAAAAGGAGCGAGGAGTCATAGAATGATAGAGAAGAGAGGGAAAGGAGGGAGAGGAGGGGTTAGGGAATAGAACTTTTCAGTACATGGGTCACAGGGCCTATTTCACAAATATTCACGTCACAAGCTGACACAAGCTTGTAGGAATGAATGAATAAATATACTCCAAGAAAAAAAAAATATATTAGAAGCCTTTCCATCACACCATAAGTCTCCTCCTACATCAGGATACATATCAGAGTTTTACAAAGTGAAGTAACACATGCAAAAGTTGACACAGCTGCACACCCCAAAATGCATTGCAAAATTAGTGGAAAAGTTTCCCCGGGGGGGCTTTAAAGTAGCAAAATATTTTTGAAACAATGTTTAGTAACCATGTTTGGTAAAAATATTGTTTAATTCGGACATAGAATGCATTACATAGATACAATCAATATCACTTAAAATTCCAGTAGTCGACACAAGCAACAACAAAGGACCATCTCCCATGGCAATCAATTAATTAAAAAAGTTCTAATTGTACAGTTACATTGTAACAATATTATCCATGTGTATCCCCATGAATACCCCTGTATACCACACATCAGAGTTTGCCCATAGATCGGGGTCCCTCTAGAAGCTGGAAATACTATGATCTCAGTTTTAGAAAGATTTCGTTATGGGAATTGGTGTGACATCCAGACTGATCTGTCAGCTTGCATTATTATTTAGGGAAAAAAAATTAACTTTCAAAGGTTTTACTACGTCATAAAAAATGTGGTTTGTTGTTAAGAATTGCAGACTTAGAGTTTTAGATTGTCTTTATCGACTTTCTACACACCTTCTAGTTCCACCTACAGCTATCTACGGCTCTTTTAAGTTCTCTTCTTCCTTGCTTTTTTTGTTATACAAAGGACTTTGCTAAACAAAAAAAATGTACACAAAGAAGAAATAGAAAGCTTTGGAAAACAAGGTATTTCTTTATGTTAAAAAAAATAAAATTGGCATAATGTGCCAGCTTTTAATTTTACACCATCCCCAAGCCTTCTCAATTCAGTATGAGCCACTCGTGAAACAATCCACTTACTGAGTAGAGTTTACATTTACAGAGAGTTAACAGGACAAGGAAAGACAAGAACTACTCCCAAAAAGAATGTGAGAATGTACAAAAATAACCTTAAATAAATGAAAAAGTGAAGCTTTAATAGCCAACTATCCAAAAACACCCCAAACAACAAGAGGAAATATAAAAAAACAAAAACCCTCAAACAACATAAGCCATATGAATGTTCAATATATATCTATCTATATATATATACAGTGGGGGCGGAAAGTATTCAGACCCCCTGAAATTTTTCACTCTTTGTTATATCGCAGCCATTTGCTAAAATCATTTAAGTTCATTTTTTTCCTCATTAATGTACACACAGCACCCCATATTGTACACACAGCACCCCCATATTGACAGAAAAACACAGAATTGTTGACATTTTTGCAGATTTATTAAAAAAGGAAAACTGAAATATCACATGGTCCTAAGTATTCAGACCCTTTGCTCAGTATTTAGTAGAAGCCCCTTTTGATGAGTCATTTTGGGAAAGATGTAACAAGTTTTTCACACCTGGATTTGGGGATCCTCTGCCATTCCTCCTTGCAGATCCTCTCCAGTTCTGTCAGGTTGGATGGTAAACGTTGGTGGACGGCCATTTTTAGGTCTCTCCAGAGATGCTCAATTGGGTTTAAGTCAGGGCTCTGGCTGGGCCATTCAAGAACAGTCACAGAGTTGTTGTGAAGCCACTCCTTCGTTATTTTAGCTGTGTCCTTAGGGTCATTGTCTTGTTGGAAGGTAAACCTTCGGCCCAGTCTGAGGTCCTGAGCACTCTGGAAAAGGTTTTCGTCCAGGATATCCCTGTACTTGGCCGGATTCATCTTTCCCTCGATTGCAACCAGTCGTCCTGTCCCTGCAGCTGAAAAACACCCCCACAGCATGATGCTGCCACCACCATGCTTCACTGTTGGGACTGTATTGGACAGGTGATGAGCAGTGCCTGGTTTTCTCCACACATACCGCTTAGAATTAAGGCCAAAAAGTTCTATCTTGGTCTCATCAGACCAGAGAATCTTATTTCTCGCCATCTTGGAGTCTTTCAGGTGTTTTTTTAGCAAACTCCATGTGGGCTTTCGTGTGTCTTGCACTGAGGAGAGGCTTCCGTCGGGCCACTCTGCCATAAAGCCCTGACTGGTGGAGGGCTGCAGTGATGGTTGACTTTCTACAACATTCTCCCATCTCCTGACTGCATCTCTGGAGCTCAGCCACAGTGATCTTTGGGTTCTTCTTTACCTCTCTCACCAAGGCTCTTCTCCCCCGATAGCTCAGTTTGGCCGGACGGCCAGCTCTAGGAAGGGTTCTGGTCATCCCAAATGTCTTCCATTTAAGGATTAAGGAGGCCACTGTGCTCTTAGGAACCTTAAGTGCAGCAGAAATGTTTTTGTAACCTTGGCCAGATCTGTGCCTTGCCACAATTCTGTCTCTGAGCTCTTCAGGCAGTTCCTTTGACCTTATGATTTTCATTTGCTCTGACATGCACTGTGAGCTATAAGGTCTTATATAGACAGGTGTGTGGCTTTCCTAATCAAGTCCAATCAGTATAATCAAACACAGCTGGACTCAAATGAAGGTGTAGAACCATCTCAAGGATGATCAGAAGAAATGGACAGCACCTGAGTTAAATATATGAGTGTCACAGCAAAGGGTCTGAATACTTAGGACCATGTGATATTTCAGTTTTTCTTTTTTAATAAATCTGCAAAAATGTCAACAATTCTGTGTTTTTCCTGCCAATATGGGGTGCTGTGTGTACATTAATGAGGAAAAAAATGAACTTAAATGATTTTAGCAAATGGCTGCAATATAACAAAGAGTGAAAAATTTAAGGGGGTCTGAATACTTTCCGTCCCCACTGTATATATATATATATGTTGGAGGTCAAATTTCATTTATTATTTTATAGGTTTACAGGTTTTAATTTTGTGTTTTATATCAATTTTTACTACAGCTTAAGCTACTGAGTTCTGTAAACAGTGTGTTTCCTTCAGCTAACTGAATAATTGGATAATAAAATTGTTGCATATTTGGCTAATAAATTTTTACTTTTAATTTAAGGTTATATTGTACATCGCTGCATACTTTTTGGAAGTAGTATTCAATGCTCTTGCCGTGTTAACTGATCTATTGGAGACAGGGTCGATATCTCCCTCTCTTCATTTTATTTATTTTTATGTAATTTAAAGAAAGTCAGAATCAAAAGGAAACTATAATGGTTTGGGGTCAAATTCATGTATAATTTTATAGGTTTACAGGTTTTTCATTTTGTGTTTTATATCTATTTTTTACTACAGCTTGAGCTACTGAGTTCTGTAAAACGTGTATTTTCTTCAGCAAAGCTGGATGATTGGCTACTACAATTTTTGGATAATTGTCTAAAAAAAAAAGTTTGACTTTCTAATTTAATTTGAGGTTATTTTGTACATTGCTGCATGTGTTTTGAGAGTAGTACCCACAGCTCTTTTCTTTACTTGTCGTGTTAACTGATGTTTTTGGTGACTCTCTTTTTTTCGTTTTTTTTCTCTCAGGGGTTGCTAACTTTCTGTTACTTTATAGGTTTACAGGTTTTTAATTTTGTGTTTTACCTCTTTTTTTTACTACGGGTTTAGCTACTGAGTTCTGTAAACAGCATGCTTCCTTCAGCAAAGCTGATAAGGATGGACAAGTAAGTGCAAAGGAGCCTGGAGTCTCACTTGCTTGCTGGCTATAAAAATACAAAATATTTTTATGAAATATTTTCTTTTATTGAATTTTTTTTAGTCCGTAGCATAGCAAATATATGAATGTAACTGCACATATCCTTTAAAAGCTTCCCAACTGGACATCTTTAATGAATCTGTCAACTAGTGACAATCACATCAGGAAAATCAGTTGTGATTTGCCTGAATATTTGAATGCAAATTAAGCAAATCTGCATTAATATATTCAGGTAAACTAAATTTGCAATTCACCAATTTGCCTAGTTTAAAAATCCATTTGCTCTTCACTCCTGTCAGCTCTTTAGACTTTTTTTTCACTTTTTGTTTGTCCTTCCCTTCACGTGTAGGTTTTATCCAAGGGTTATATTATTTAATCATTTGTCTCTGGGTTTTTTTTTTATTTTTTATTCTTTATTTTGAAGCATCTGGGTACAAAAAGACTTATGCTGCGTACACACGATCGGAAATTCGGGCAGCAAAAGACCGATGAGAGCTTTTGGTCGTAAAATGCGATCTTGTGTACGCTCCATCGGACTTTTGCTGGCCAAATTCCAGCCAGCGAAAGATTGAGAGCATGTTCTCAATTTTTCGGTCGGAAAAAGTTCCTATCCGAAAATGCGTTCGTCTAGCAATTCCGACGCGCAAAATTCCTACGCATGCTCGGAAACAATTCGACGCATGGTCGGAAGCATTGAACTTCATTTTCTCAGCTTGTCGTAGTGTTGTACGTCACCGCGTTCTTGACGGTTGAAAGTTCCGCGAAATTTTGTGTGACCGTGTGTATGCAAGGCAAGCTTGAGCGGAATCCCGTCGGAAAAGCCATCATATCTTTTTCCGCCCAAAATCCCGATATGTGCATTTAATTGTCATTAAGATGGATAGGTACAATAAATTAAGTCATGGCAAAACAGGTGTAGGCAGGGCCAGTTGATTGTTTCCTGAGTATTGGAAAACCACATCCAAGCCCTTGTTTAAAGAAATGAGCATGTGTGCAGAACGGTCCACAGAGCTGGGTACAGAATTAGGACCATATGGATGTCTACACGAGCATTAGCGTGCTGCGAGTGCACTTGAGTGCGAGCATGCATGTTTGATGGACTTTGGCACCCTGTGGCCTATTTAAAGCCCTACAGGACTCAGGATCGTTGCTGATTGGTTGTCAGCTCCTATTGCTTGTGACCTGATACCGTGTGCATCTGTATCCTGACTTGGCTTGTTGACCCTGTTTGTAAGCCCTTGAACCTCTGTTGCTTATTCCAGCTTGTGACCCGACCTTGCTTCCTGCCTGCTGTTTTGGTACCTCCTGGCATCCTTGATACTGACCTTGGCCTGGCTCTGCCTCCACTCTTGGTTCCTGACTCTGTACTCATGCTGCCCGTTTTTTGCCATCTCCTGCCCATCTGATCAGGCACCTGAGATCCTGCATCCGCCTGCTGCCAGTTTTTACACTGCACTTCTTCAGCTTTGCATCTGCTACCACAGCTTCTGAACTGGATGCCCCTCTGTGTCTTTAATATATGCTGTTATCATCTCCAGGGGAAACAGGACAAGAGGTGTAGGGGAAGCCCTCTTGTCAACTTGGCCTCAACCAGGTTTGCGACACCAAGATGGAGTAAAGGTATGCAGAGACCAAGGAAGGTGGCACAATTATTATTTAGTAAAGCAAAAGTAACAATTAACATATGGAAGACATCGGCAAGGAGCTCACTTACAGTTCCAAAACCTATGGCAATGGAGCCTCAATATTATTGGCAACCCCGGTATAACTGCTCCTAGTGTTGATTGTACTTTAACACAGTCTATGTACTTGAGTGGGCACTTTGATGGGCTCCATTAGTGGAACAGCATCTGATGAAGGTGGTGGCTAATAGACAGAAATTTGAAGCAGGTGAATCTAGTAACCAGATAGGAAAGTCCTTATCCTAACTCTCTAGGGTTCCCAGATGGTGGAACTAGATGTTGTATCCCTGCACTATCCTTCCTCAACCATGTAAAGATATTAAATATATGAGCCATATCTTGTTCTGTATCTAGAGAACCACTAACTAGCGTTAATTGCACTGTCCCTAGCCAGTGGGAATCCAATCAGACAGCTGTTCCCCTGGTGACTGTTCTGGAGGCCTCAGAGGAACAAAAGCTCCTCTCAACCTCTATTCCCTATGCACAACAGCTGCTGGAACAGTGCCTCTTTCAGAGGAGAGGCTGAACTGCACCTGCCGACACTGATACATGGAGTATACAAAGCAAATCAAAAACCATAGAATTTATGGTGACACCATCAGATTCCATTGACAATCTAGCCAATATTTTCAGCCAACCCCAAAGCCAAATCTGGATTTTGCAAAGGCATTTGACACAGTTCCCCATAAATGTTTACTGTACAAATTAAGGTCTGTCGGCATGGACCATAGGGTGAGTAAATGGATTGAAAACTGGCTATAAGGGCGAGTTCAGAGGGTGGTGATAAATGGGGAGTACTCAGAATGGTCAGGGTGGAAAGTGGGGTCCCTCAGGATTCTTGTTTAATTTATTCATAAATGATTTGGAGGATGGAATAAACAGCTCAATCTCTGTATTTGCGGGCGATACTAAGCTAAACAGGGCAATAACTTCTCCGCAGGATGTGGAAACCTTGCAAGAAGATTTGAACAAATTAATGGGGTGGGCAACTACATGGCAATTGAGGTTTAATGTAGAAAAATGTAAAATAATGCATTTGGGTGGCAAAAATATGAATACACTGAGTGGAGAACCTCTGGGGGAATCTAGGATGGAATCTAGGATGGAAAAGGGCCTGTAGGTCCTAGTAGATGATAGGCTCAGCGGTGGCATGCAATGCCAAGTGGCTGCAAGCAAAGCCAACAGAAAATTGGAATGCATAAAAAAGGGGATCAACTCCAGAGATACAACGATAATTCTCCCGCTCTACAAGACTCTGGTCCGGCCGCACCTGGAGTATGCTGTCCAGTTCTGGGCACAAGTCCGCAGGAAGGATGTGCTGGAACTGGAGAGAGTTCAGAGAAGGACAACAAAGCTAATAAAGGGTCTGGAGGATATTAGTTATGAGGAAAGGTTGCGAGCACTGAACTTATTCTCTCTGGAGAAGAGACGCTTGTGAGGGGATATGATTTCAATGTAAAAATACCGGACTGGTGACCCCACAATAGGGAGAAAACTTTTCAGCGAAATGGAATTTAAAAGGACACGCGGCCATTCACTAAAGTTGGAGGATAAGTGGTTTAACCTTAAACAGCGTAGAGGGTTCTTTACTGTAAGAGTGGTAAGGTTGTGGAATTCTCTTCCACAAGCAGTGGTCTCAGCAGGGAACATTGATAATTTCAAGAAACTATTAGATAATCACCTGAACGACCGCAACATACAGGGATATACAATGTAATACTGACACATAATCACACACATAGGTTGGACTTGAATTGTGTCTTTTTTCAACCTCACCTACTAGGTAACACTATCTAGGTGAAAGTCTTCAGAAATTGAACCCGATCTTTCCTCCAACTTTACTAAAACCAGATTTTTTTTATTTTTTTTTTGCGGGAATACAGTGTCAGCACCTCCAGAACTGAATGTAATCTGTAATCTGTTTTGTAATCTGTTTTTAACCCCTATCCTGCCCCCCCCCCCCCAAGTCCAACCCTAAAAACACCCTTAAATGTTTTGTGCAGAATTACATTTAAAAATAAATATTAACAATATTGAAATAAAGCATATCAGTGCCCATCAGTGCAGCCGATCAGTGCAGCATATCAGTACCCATCAGTGCAGCCTCACCAGCGCCCATCAGTGCAGCTTATCAGTGGCCATCAGTGCCGCCTCATCAGTGGACATCAGTGCAGCCTATTAATGGCCATCACTGCAGCATATCATTGTCCATCAGTGCAGCATATCAGTGCCCATAAGTTTAGCCTATCAGTGGCCATCAGTGCAGCATATCATTGCCCATCAGGGTAGCGTATCATTGTCCATCAGTACAGCGTATTATTTCCCATCAGTGCAGAGAATCATTGCCCATCAGTGCAGCCTATCAGTGTCCACCAGGGTAGCGTATCATTGTCCATCAGTACAGCGTATCATTGTTCATCAAGATTGCCCATCAGCATATCATTGCCCAAGCAGATTGCTTGACAATCTAGTACGGCTGCCGCAACACATGCAGCTTGCAAGCTCGGAAACGCGTCGCTCTCTGGTGACGTCATCCCTCCCAGATGCCCAGCCACCTGCGCACCAAGCCATTGGCTCCCACACACTGTACTACCGTCTATCCAACTAATACGGTGACCATAAGAAAAAGGAGAACAGTTGGGACTTTATGTGAGGCGGTGACCTGGTAAGGTCGATTGCCTCCATCCCTATCTATATGTCAAAAAAAGAGGGGAAAGGGGATTGGGACTTTGAATGAAGCGCTTAGGTAGAGAATTCAGTTTATTATTTAAATTAATATACAAAGGCATAATCATGAGTAAGTGTATATCCAATACAATTATAATAACTGGTACAATTCATAAAAATGTATTTCTTTACATACAATGTAGACGGGTTGCCACGTGATTATAAACGATTAATATGAAAAAATTATACATACTGACAGATATCAACTGAATCTTTTATTATATAGTCAACCTTGTAAGTATTGTAGAGAGTGGGTTTCTATACTTGGTTTTATTTTATTACATTTTTTATAATTTTTCTTTATTCCTTGGGTAGGATCAGACCATACAGCAACTCCTTCTATTATGTTTTATTGAACTCGCACATTCTCCTGAAGAGTGGATAAATCCACGAAATGCATAGAGCTATTATATGCTGTGTCCCTATGATTCAATTGATATCTGTCAGTATGTATAATTTTTTGTAATAATCGTTTATAATCACGTGGCAACCCGTCTACATTGTATGTATAGAAATACATTTTTATGAATTGTACCAGTTATTATAATTGTACTGGATATACACTTACTCATGATTATGCGTTTGTATGTCAATTAATATAATAAACTGAATTCTTTATACAGCCAGGTCCATAAATATTGGGACATCGACACAATTCTAATCTTTTTGGCTCTATGGTCAGGTCCATAAATATTGGGACATCGTCACAATTCTAATCTTTTTGGCTCTATACACCACCACAATGGATTTGAAATGAAATGAACAAGATGTGCTTTAACTGCAGACTTTCAGCTTTAATTTGAGGGTATTTACATCCAAATCAGGTGATCGGTGTAGGAATTACAACAGTTTTCCTACTTTTTAAGGGACCAAAAGTAATGGGACAGATTAACAATCATCCATCAAACTTTCACTTTTTAATACTTGGTTGCAAATCCTTTGCAGTCAATTACAGCCTGAAGTCTGGAACACATAGACATCACCAGACGATGGGCTTCATCCCTGGTGATGCTCTGCCAGGCCTCTACTACAACTGTCTTCATTTCCTGCTTGTTCTTGGGGCATTTTCCCTTCAGTTTTGTCTTCAGCAAGTGAAATGCATGCTCAATCGGATTCAGGTCAGGTGATTGACTTGGCCATTGCATAACATTCCACTTCTTCCCCTTAAAAAACTCTTTGGTTGCTTTCGCAGTATGCTTCGGGTCATTGTCCATCTGCACTGAGAAGCGCCGTCCAATGAGTTCTGAAGCATTTTGCTGAATATGAGCAGATAATATTGCCAGAAACACTTCAGAATTCATCCTGCTGCTTTTGTCAGCAGTCACATCATCAATAAATACAAGAGAACCAGTTCCATTGGCAGCCATACATGCCCACGCCATGACACTACCACCACCATGCTTCACTGGTGAGGTGGTATGCTTTGGATCATGAGCAGTTCCTTTCCTTCTCCATACTCTTCTCTTCCCATCACTCTGGTACAAGTTGATCTTGGTCTCATCTGTCCATAGGATGTTGTTCCAGAACTGTGAAGGCTTTTTTAGATTCTTGTTTGGCAAACTCTAATCTGGCCTTCCTGTTTTTGAGGCTCACCAATGGTTTACATCTTGTGGTGAACCCTCTGTATTCACTCTGGTGAAGTCTTCTCTTGATTGTTGACTTTGACACACATACACCTACCTCCTGGAGAGGGTTCTTGATCTGGCCAACTGTTGTGAAGGGTGTTTTCTTCACCAGGGAAAGAATTCCTCGGTCATCCACCACAGTTGTTTTCCGTGGTCTTCCGGGTCTTTTGGTGTTGCTGAGCTCACGGGTGCCTTCTTTCTTTTTAAGGATGTTCCAAACAGTTGATTTGGCCACACCTAATGTTTTTGCTAACTCTCTGATGGGTTTGTTTTGTTTTTTCAGCCTAATGATGGCTTGCTTCACTGATAGTGACAGCTCTTTGGATCTCATATTGAGAGTTGACAGCAACAGATTCCAAATGCAAATAGCACACTTGAAATGAACTCTGGACCTTTTATCTGCTCCTTGTAAATGGGATAATGAGGGAATAACACACACCTGGCCATGGAACAGCTGAGCAGCCAATAGTGCAATTACTTTGGTCCCTTAAAAAGTGGGAGGCACATATACAGACTGTTGTAATTCCTACACAGTTCACCTGATTTGGATGTAAATACCCTCAAATTAAAGCTGAAAGTCTGCAGTTAAAGCACATCTTGTTTGTTTCATTTCAAATCCATTGTGGTGGTGTATAGAGCCAAAAAGATTAGAATTGTGTTGATGTCCCAATATTTATGGACCTGACTGTACCTATCTCCTTCATTCAAAGTCCCAATCCCCTTTCCCCTCTTTATTAATTGGACCAGCAGGATTGCAGTGCCTTGCAGAGACCAGAGTATAGAAAAGGAGAAATATTAACCTGCTCACCTACACCGGTCCTTGGGATGTTTTAAATATCTACAGATGTGCCTTTTTAATTCTCCACAAATGTGAGTTGCCATTTGTATGACCCATTAAAGTGCTTTTAACTCCTACACTTAGAGGCGCCTCTCCTGCTTGTTTACTATCATTGCCCATCAGGGCAGCGTATTAGTATCTATCAATGCAGCCTAACATTGCCCATCAGTGCAGCCTCATCAGTGACCAGCAATGCATCAGGGAGGAATCAGGAGGATCTGCCGGCCAGATCACATAGAGCGGGGATTTCCCTCTGAGATGCGGCTTGTATATGAAAGCCGTTGCTGTCAAATGAAGTCCCGCCTCCTAGACTGACTACTCTAATAGACAGCACACTGGTTCAATGCCTGCCCAGGAGGCGGGGGCTTTGTTTGACAGCAGCCGGCTATTCATTTACAAGCCGCGTCTCAGTGGGAGATCCCCGCTCTGTGTAATCCGGCTGCCCGATCCTTCTGACAGTTTCCTGGCTGATCGCTTCTGGCAGAAGTGATACAGCCTTTTGTACAGGACATCAGGGGTGGGGGGGGCAGGGAGCATCCCCTCCGGGTGGCTCTGATGTCTTTTACAAAAGGCCGTACTGCTTCTGCCAGAAGCGACCAGACATGAAATTGTCAGCTCAGTCTGCCCCTGCTCCACACTCGCCCTCCTCTAATTTCTACTTGCCAAATGTGAGCAGGCGAGTGGAAGTTTTGAGGGCAGCGTGTGCGGACACCTTGCTCCGGGGGGGGGGGGGGGCATTTCCCCCCCTTGCCCCCCCATGTGGACGCCAATGGATAGAGGAGGAAAAAAAGGGAGGACTGAAGGAGGGAAGGAAGCAAGGAAGGAAGGAAGGAAAGAAGGGAGGAAGGAAAAAAGAAAGAAAGATGGAGGGAAGAAGAAGGAAAGAAAGGGAGGATGGAGGGAAGCAGGAAGGGTGGGGGGAAAAAAAATGCATTACACTTGATTGATTGACAGGATGCAGAAGCAAGGAAGGATGAAGGTGAGGGAGGAAGGAAGGATGGATGGAGGAAGAAAGGAAGATGGAGGTAAAGAAGAAGAAAAGGAAGGAAGGAAGGAAGGAAGGAAGGAAGGAAGGAAGGAAGGAAGGAAGGAAGGAAGGGCACTTGGATGATTGACAGGGTGAGGAAGGAAGGATGCATTGCACTTGCATGATTAAAAGGGTTGTTGAGAGTTCAGCCTCCTGTTAATTATTTACATTAGTAATCCTTGTTTACAGATCTTAATAGTTCAAGCAGAAATTTAACACAGAAGTGACTGGCTCAGAACAGTGACTCGTCCCTCTTTTCTCCCTCTCTACAGCTTCATCTGAGATTTCAAGCACAGACAGCACTCCTAAAAAAGAGACGACTACTGTTGTGCTTTCTTTTTAGTAAACCTATAATGTTATGTAACCTTAAAAAAGGAAGAGCAAAAGGAAGGCAAGAAGAAAAAAGAAAGAAACAAACAAAAGAAGAAAGAAAGAAAGAAATGGAATTGAATGGAATGTCCCTTTACAGTAACTTATATCTGCTTCAAAATATTTTGAAATGCCTACAAAACTAAGGAAAAAAGGAATGCAACATACAGCTCAAATGTCATGGTCATGTATCAATAAGCTGACGTTTCATCAGGAAGAAAGGAAAATATTGTCCCTTTAACTTATATAGGTTTCATGGTAAATTATGTGGTCAGAGATCAGTATCAAGATTTACATATGGCACCAACATCCCGTTTTAGATAAGAGGAAACATTTGGGAGATATGGGACTTTATAGGTGCAAAGCATTGAAACGACAATATGTAAAAAGTATATTCAAATCGTATTAAATGAACAATGTCATAAAAACAATACATACAATATGATCAAATCCATACAGTAGGTGTGTACAAAGCATCCTATTAACCACTTGCTTACTGGGCACTTAAACCCCCCTCCTGCCCAGACCAATTTTCAGATTTCAGAGCTGACGCACTTTGAATGACAATTGCGCGGTCATACATCACTGTACTCAAATTACATTGTTATCATTTTTTTCCCACAAATAGAGCTTTCTTTTGGTGGTATTTAATCACAGCTGGGATTTTTATTTTTTGCTAAACAAACAAAAAAAAAGGGAAAATTTTGAAAAAAAAAAAATCATGTTTCATAGTTTGTTAGAAAATATTGCAAACAGATAATTTTTCTCCTTCATTGATATGCGCTGATGAGGCGGCACTGGTGGGCACTGATAGGCTACACTGATGGGCACTGATAGGCACAGTTAAGGCGGCACTGATGGGGACAGATAAGGCGGTACTGATGGGCACAGATAAGGCAGCACTGATGGCCACTGATAAGATGGCACTGATGGGCCCTGATGGGTGGCACAGATGGGTGGCACTGATAGGTACCACTGATAGATGGCACTGATGGGCACTGATGAGCGGCACTGATGGGCACTGGTAGGTGACACTGATGGGCACTGATAGGTGGCACTGATGTGCAGCACTGTTGATGAGGCACTGATTGTGGGCACTGATAGGTGGCACTGTGGGCACTGATGCGTGGTGCTGGTGGGCACTGGTAGGCTGTACTATTGTCTACTGCTAGGTGGCACTGGCAGGTGGCACAGGTGGGCACTGAGGAGCTGGTGGCAGCTCTCCATGATCGGGACTGATGTCCCTCTCACGACCGCCGGTGATCGGCCTTTTTTTTCCTCCTCACGCTGTCAGCACAAGGAGAAAAAATAGCCGATTACCGGCTCTGTTTACATCACATGATCATCTGTCATTGGTTGACAGATGATCACCTGGTAAGGGGTCGGGATCGACCCCTTACTCTGATCTGTGATCCAGCGAGTCTCATAGACTCGCTGATCACAGAGTGCACCGCGCACCGCGCATTCCCTGCAGGAGGCGCACAGTCTGCTCGGGCACGGGAGGATGTCAATAGACGTACTCCCGGCAAAGCAGGTCCGCACTGTAGCCGTCATTCGGCAATAGCACGGATCTGAAGAAGTTAATGACAATGATTTACTGTAGTCACGTTCATGTTTTCTACATGTTTTGCCGCATGGCTTCTTCAGGAAAGAACGTGGGGGTTCGTTTATTTTAGATATAAGAACCTATAATTCGACAACTTTACTTTCATTTAAGTGCAGCCATAAATATACAAAGATATACTTTGTTTATACTCGATGTATTAATCTGTATTTTTCTCTGTTTTTGTTGCACAACTAAAGTTGTCGAATTATAGGTTCTTATATCGAAAATAAACAAACCCCCACGTTCTTTCCTGAAGAAGCCATATGGCGAAACATGTAGAAAACGTGAACGTGACTACAGTAAATCATTGTCATTAATAGGATGCTTTGCACACCCCTATGGTTTTGATCATATTGTATGTATTGTTTTTATGACATTGTTCATTTAATAAGATTTGTATATACTTTTTGCATATTGTTGTTTCAATGCTTTGCACCTCTAAAGTCCCATATCTCCCAAATGTTTCCTCTTATAGAGAGAATGATGTGGTCCAAGGCACCATAAGTAATTGGCCTCCATCCCAAATTTAAACAAAGAAGAGGGAAAGTTTTGTCGGCGGGACTTTGGATGAGGCCAATCACTATATAAGGTAAACATGGGGGATATAAAACACAGTGCAGCTTTAATAGGTTCCAACAAAAAGGAGGAGTTTTTTTGGGGACTATGAGTGAGAGATGTATTCCAAAGAGCAGTCTTGGCAAAGAACATTTTATTATACCTTGCGAAATCATATACAGCATACTAAATGACACAAAAAAAGGCAAACACAGAATCACATACACGCAGGGCATGACAAAATCCGCATATAAATATTGACGCCATGGTACTCAGCATATCATAAGGTAAGGTAAAAACAAGTCCTGCACGACATGGGCCATTGGAAGGGCTGATTGGTGTTGGAAAATCTAGAGTAAAACAATATAAGAGACATAAAATCATCTGTATGGACATCACGCATCTATGTAAGTCCGACGCGTTTCGTTGGGGTATACCAAATCTTCAGGGGCGAATGCAATGGTGATCTATAAAGAAATATAACCATATGGTGTAATATTGTAACTGAATAATAGGAATAAGTAATGAGTGTAATGCAGCGTACACACGGGCGGACTTTTCGACCAGACTGGTCCGACGGTGTATCCGACGGACTTTCGGCGGACTTCTGACGGACTTTCCCAATGAACAGACTTGCCTACACACGATCACACCAAAGTCCGATGGATTCGTACGTGATGACGTACGATCGGACTAAAATAAGGAAATTCATAGCCAGTAGCCAATAGCTGCCCTTGCATGGGTTTTGTCCGTCAGACTAGCATACAGACGAGCGGACTTTTCGACCGGACTCGAGTCCGTCGGAAAGATTTGAAACATGTTTCAAATCTAAAGTCCGTCAGATTTTTGACCGAAAATGTCCGCTGCAGGTCCGGTGGAGCCCACACACGGTCGGATTGTCCGCCAGATTCGGTCCGTCGGACCAGTCCGGACGAAAAGTCCGCCCGTGTGTACACGGCATAAGGGACAGAATGGACATCCCTATAAATACTCACGTCAACTGCATAGATGTGAACAGAGGATCAGAGACGTTAGAAAGGTCTGGCATGGGAGCGGAGGTAGAGACACGTGGACAAGCAGGGAGCGCTGTGGATTCACCAAGGTCAATGTGCAAATGTGAGTGACGGGGAGCCAACACTTCTGTGGATTGAGATCAGTAGTATATAATGAATGTGTAATATTTTGATGAAGAGAGTGAAGAGCCCATACATTAGGTCAGATGAAGGGAAAAACTGAGCATAGTTGAATAAAACAGATACTCAGAAACCACCAAAGGTGAAAGAGAAAGAGAAAAGAAAGAAAGTGAAAAAGAAAGAAAGAAAGAAAGAAAGAAAGAAAGAAAGAAAGAAAGAAAGAAAGAAAGAAAGAAAGAAAGAAAGAAAGAAAGAAAGAAAGAACGATGGATGGATGGAAGGAAAGAAAGAAAGAAAGAAAGAAAGAAAGAAAGAAAGAAAGAAAGAAAGAAAGAAAGAAAGAAAGAAAGAAAGAAAGAAAGAGAAAGAAAGAAAAGAAAGATGGATGGAAGGAAAGAAAGAAAGATGGATGGAAGGAAAGAAAGAAAGAGAAAGAAAGAAAGAAAAAGAAAGAAAGAAAGAAAGAAAGAAAGAAAGAAAGAAAGAAAGAAAGAAAGAAAGAAAGAAAGAAAGAAAGAAACCTATAAATACTCACGTGAACTGCATAGATGTGAACAGAGGATCAGAGACATTAGAAAGGTCTGGCATGGGAGCGGAGGTAGAGACACGTGGACAAGCAGGGAGCACTGTGGATTCACCAAGGTCAATGTGCAAATGTGAGTGACGGGGAGCCAACACTTCTGTGGATTGAGATCAGTAGTATATAATGAATGTGTAATATTTTGATGAAGAGAGTGAAGAGCCCATACACCAGGTCAGATGAAGGGAAAAACTGAGCATAGTTGAATAAAACAGAAACCACCAAAGGTGAAAGAGAAAGAGAAAAGAAAGAAAGAAAGAAAGTGAAAAAGAAAGAAAGAAAGAACGAAAGAAAGAAAGAAAGAAAGAAAGAAAGAAAGAAAGAAAGAAAGAAAGAAAGAAAGAAAGAAAGAAAGAAAGAAAGAAAAAGAAAGAAAGAGAAAGAAAGAAAGAAAAAGAAAGATGGATGGAAGGAAAGAAAGAAAGAGAAAGAAAGAAAGAAAAAGAAAGATGGATGGAAGGAAAGAAAGAAAGAAAAAGAAAGAAAGAAAGAAAAAGAAAGAAAGGAAAGAAAGAAAGAAAGAAAGAAAGAAAGAAAGAAAGAAAGAAAGAAAGAAAGAAAGAAAGAAAGGAAAGAAAGAAAGAAAGAAAGAAAGAAAGAAAGAAAGAAAGAAAGAAAGAAAGAAAGAAAGAAAGAAAAAGAAAGAAAGAGAAAGAAAGAAAGAAAAAGAAAGATGGATGGAAGGAAAGAAAGAAAGATGGATGGAAGGAAAGAAAGAAAGAGAAAGAAAGAAAGAAAAAGAAAGAAAGAAAGAAAGAAAGAAAGAAAGAAAGAAAGAAAGAAAGAAAGAAAGAAAGAAACCTATAAATACTCACGTGAACTGCATAGATGTGAACAGAGGATCAGAGACATTAGAAAGGTCTGGCATGGGAGCGGAGGTAGAGACACGTGGACAAGCAGGGAGCACTGTGGATTCACCAAGGTCAATGTGCAAATGTGAGTGACGGGGAGCCAACACTTCTGTGGATTGAGATCAGTAGTATATAATGAATGTGTAATATTTTGATGAAGAGAGTGAAGAGCCCATACACCAGGTCAGATGAAGGGAAAAACTGAGCATAGTTGAATAAAACAGAAACCACCAAAGGTGAAAGAGAAAGAGAAAAGAAAGAAAGAAAGAAAGTGAAAAAGAAAGAAAGAAAGAACGAAAGAAAGAAAGAAAGAAAGAAAGAAAGAAAGAAAGAAAGAAAGAAAGAAAGAAAGAAAGAAAAAGAAAGAAAGAGAAAGAAAGAAAGAAAAAGAAAGATGGATGGAAGGAAAGAAAGAAAGAGAAAGAAAGAAAGAAAAAGAAAGATGGATGGAAGGAAAGAAAGAAAGAAAAAGAAAGAAAGAAAGAAAAAGAAAGAAAGGAAAGAAAGAAAGAAAGAAAGAAAGAAAGAAAGAAAGAAAGAAAGAAAGAAAGAAAGAAAGAAAGAAAGAAAGAAAGAAAGAAAGAAAGAAAGAAAGAAAGAAAGGAAAGAAAGAAAGAAAGAAAGAAAGAAAGAAAGAAAGAAAGAAAGAAAGAAAGAAAGAAAGAAAGAAAGAAAAAGAAAGAAAGGGGAAGGGAAGAAAAGAAAAGAAAAGAAAAGAGAAGAAAAGAAGGGAAGGTAATGTTTCCTCTTTTATAGGTTTCAGATGACTGTACTTTTATTTTAATGCCTTCCAAACTAAGGGAAAAAAAAAACGAATGAAACATACAGTCGAAATGTCATGGTCATGTATCAATAAACCGTCTTTTCATCAGGCTTTTTACAGGAATGAGATTCACATCATTAAGGCTGTCCTTCTAAAGGGGCCGAATTGATTTTCACCAGGGCTGCTTTTTGTCTAAAAATCGAATTGATGTGCAATTCATGAGTCTAGGCGGCTGTGTGCTCAATGGTCTTTACAAATATCAAATATCAAACCCAAACATACATCTGTAACCAGAATACATGAGGGGCCATCTTGTAACATCTCATAATGCTTGATGCTCTCATTCCACGGATGTCTTTTCCCATAAATATTAGAATTACAACAACTCTTTAGTAGATTGGGCCCGTGTCAGGTCTGTGAATGGCTGGAATGAAATAGGAATTGGAGGTAAACTCTTTATTACGCTGTCAGTCATATCTTCTACGTAAGGTTCCATCAGGTACAAACATTTTCATTCTTCTAATTAGACATGTGCGTTCGTTTTTCGTTCCGAATGCATTTTTCGTCCGAATTTCGGGTATTTTCGCTATCGTTTGAACGTGCAGAATCCAAAAACCGAAAGATCCGTCATAAACAAATGCTTTGTTTTAGTTTTCGTTGCGACAACAGTTCCATATAGATAGGAGATTCGACATAACGCTGACAATAGCGATCTGTGTCCATCGAACCTGTGGTCGAATGTGCCTAACCTTAGCTCTATTAGTCCAAGATTATTCTACATATAGAGAGGAGATTTGACATAGAAAGAAAAGATTCGACATAGAGAGAAGAGATTCGACATAGAGAAAAGAGATTTGACATAGAGAGAAGAGATTCGACATAGAGAGAAAAGATTTGACATAGAGAGAAGAGATTCGACATAGAGAAAAGAGATTCGACATAGAGAGAAGAGATTCGACATAGAGAGAAAAGGTTCGACATAGAGAGAAGAGATTCGACATAGAGAGAAGAGATTCGACATAGAGAGAAGAGATTCGACATAGAGAGAAAAGATTCGACATAGAGAGAAGAGATTCGACATAGAGAGAAGAGATTCGACATAGAGAGAAAAGATTCGACTTATAGAGAAGAGATTTGACATAGAGAGAAGAGATTTGACATAGAGAGAAAAGATTCGACATAGAGAGAAGAGATTCGACATAGAGAGAAAAGATTCGACTTAGAGAGAAGAGATTCGACATAGAGAGAAGAGATTCGACATAGAGAGAAAAGATTCGACATGGAGAGAAGAGATTCGACATAGAGAGAAAAGATTCGACATAGAGAGAAGAGATTCGACATAGAGAGAAAAGATTCGACATAGAGAGAAGAGATTCGACATAGAGAGAAAAGATTCGACATAGGGAGAGGAGATTCGACATAGAGAGAAGAGATTCGACATAGAGAGAAGAGATTTGACATAGAGAGAAAAGATTCGACATAGAGAGAAGAGATTTGACATAGAGAGAAAAGATTCAACATAGAGAGAAGAGATTCGACATAGAGAGAAGAGATTCGACATAGAGAGAAAAGATTCGACATTATAGAGATAATAGCAAAAAAGGTCGAAATGTGCCTAACCTAACTTTATTAGTCCAAGATTATTCGACATAGAGAGAAAAGATTTGACATGAAGATTCGACGCAGCAGTCGCCGCGAGCGGACATTTACGGTCAAATGCTTCACCCATAGGCTATAGAAGAATTCTAATGTTGGTTGACTAGTAATAATAATTAATAAATATAATTATTACTAGTGCCATACAACATTAGAATTCTACTATAGCTTATGGGCGGAGCATCCGACCAGGAAATGTACGATCGCGGCGTTGTACAGTTTTGCTGCTCCGTCGAATCTTCTTAGAACCTTCGACAGACACCGTAAGCCTTCAATGACAGATTCGACCTTAATTATTTCGGATTTTCGGACGAATGCATCTTTTAACGAAACAAAATAAATAAAAACGAATCTCGGGAGTAACTAAATAAATTTATTTTTCGGACTAAAAACGAAATTCCGAAACTAAATATTTCAGTGTGCACATGTCTACTTCTAATAGTGGTGTGCTGCATTTCAATTCTTTTCTCATTGTTGTTTTTTTGTTTTTCCTGATCTCTGATCCCATGACATTTCCATGGTCTACTGGTTACTATAAGCCTGGTATGTATTCCTTCCAATTCTATCTTCCATGTGGAATGAGGTATGACCAAAAAAAAAACCAGGCCATACCTCATGAGGCCTTGTCCTCCTTCCTCTCCAACCATAACTGTTCTACCAGCATAATCGGTGCAGCACAGCTGACATTTTGCTGTATTTTCAGACATCAATAAAAAATACAAGGTTACGATATTATTGTTACAGCATATTTATTCCAGTGTTATTGTTGTGTATATCTATGGAGTGTTCTGTGATCAGCAGTAAGCATCAGTTCATTTCTACAAAGCATCTCTTTTGGGATTTGTAGGGCAACCAAACACCAATTGTTTATATAAAAACACATTTGTTTTTATTTTTACACATCAGCGAAAAAAAAAGTCTTTAACCGCTTCAATGCCGGGCACTTTTACCCCCTTTCTGCCCAGGCCAACTTTCAGCTTTCAGCGCTCTCATCACACTTTGAATGACAATTGTGCGGTCATGCTACACTGTACACATATGACATTTTTTCACACAAATAGAGCTTTCTTTTTAAGGTATTTACTTACCACTGAGTTTTTTATTTTTTGCTAAAAAAAAGGAAAAAAACAAAACATTTTTTTCCTTAGTCTCTGTCAGAACATTTTGTAAATGATAATATTTCTCCTTCACTGATGGGCACTGATGAGGCGGCATTTATGGGCACTGATGAAACAGCACTGAAGGGCACTAACGCGGTGGCACTGATGAGGAGGCAGTAATATGCAGCACTGATGGGCACTGATAGGCGGCACTGATAGGCACTGATAGGTGGCACTGATGTCCTCTGATAGGCAGCACTTATGGGCAATGATAGGTGGCATAGATAATGTGGGATCCTCCGCTCAAAGAGGGGCTTAAACCAAAGTGCTTGTGTCTCCAGGAAGAAAAGAGCCCCAGGTGCTGGCTAAATGCTGATGCAAGTAGAAGAGAACAAGAAGACCTGGACAGCCGCACACCGGACTGGATAAATCCGTCTTTTTATTCAAAATACAGGATCATGGGGTACATAAAACACGACTGTGGGTTGGTACAAGAAAACTGACGCGTTTCGCACTTACACCAAGTGCTTACTAATGTATGCTTATGCTTACTTATGCAGCACTGATGGGCACTGATAGGCGGCACTGATGGGCACTGATAGGTGGCACTGATGTCCACTGATAGGTGGCACTTATGGGCAATGATAGGTGGCATAGATAGGTCGGCACTGATGGGCGGAATTGATAAGCAGGCACTGATGGGCACTGAAAGGCAGCACTGACTGGCATTTCTGATGGACACGATTGACATCACTGATGGGCACTGTTGAGGTTGCACAAATGGGCACTAATAAGGCGGCATTTATGGGCACTGATGAGATGGCACTGAAGGGCACTAATGAGGTGGCACTGATGAGGAGGCAGTAATATGCAACACAGATGAGCACTGATAGGCGGCACTGATGGGCACTGATAGGTGGCGCTGATGGGCGGCACTTATGGGCACTGATGAGGAGGCAGTAATATGCAGCACTGATGGGCACTGATATGCGGCACTGATATGCGGCACTGATAGGCAGCACTGATGACCACTGATAGCTGGCACTGATGAGCACTTTTGGGCGGCACTGATGGGCCATGATATGTGGCACTGATGTCCACTGATAGGCACTTATGGGCAATGATAGGTGGCATATATAGGCGGCACTGATGGGTGGCACTTATGGGCACTGATGGGCGGCACTGATAAGCAGGCACTGATGGGCATTGAAAGGCAGCACTGACTGGCATTTCTGATGGACACAGATTGGCATCACTGATGGGCACTGTTGAGGCTGCACAGATAATCAGTGCCCTGATTCTCTACAGGTCTCCCCTGTGAGGAGATGCCGCTTATCGGCACCCCTCGCCACACACACTGTCAGTGCGAGGCGAGGAGTGCTGATAAATGGCACTTCCATGTTTACATGTGATGGGTTGTTAATGGACACAGCCGATCACATGGGTAAAGAGCTGTGTCATTGGAACTTTGCCGAGAGTGGGGTTGTGGCGAGGGCGAGCAAGCGCAGTGAGACCGGGCGACGTCATATGATGTCATCCCAGAACAAGAGGGGATCCCGTCCGCCGTCATTTATATATACGCTGGGCGGGAGAAGGTTGTAATACAAGAATATATTCTCAAAAAACAGAATTGGATATTTTCATTTCAGAATGGTACATTTTTTACCTCTGAGGAAGAAAAAAGAAAGCACAAAGTTTGAAACGCGTTGGTCCATCCAGTAGAAGAACTTGTAATTGATCATTTGTTGTGAGTCATATCTGGGGGGTACCAATGTGTTGTATATTTGAACAACTTACGGACTGCCCACCGTGCATACACTGTGGCAGGGCGGCCGGTCTGCGCCAGATCACGTACTACGTACACTTCCAGGTCTGGGGTGCGCTTGCACACCGCCAGCAGCCCCCACCCCCGCTGTGATTAGACACAGCAGGAGCTGATCTGCAGGTACCGCAGACTTGATGTCCACCGGCACCCTCCGATCATTAGGCAAGAGTGCAAGAACGGCGATCTGTCTATGTAAACAAGGCAGATTGCCGATCTGTCAGTAAGGAACACAGGATTCATGCCTTCCCCTAGTAAAACCACCTCCCCCACAGTTATAAAACATTGACTAGCCACACATTTAACCCTTTGATCGTTCCTGATGTCAACCCCTTCCAAGCCAGTGTCAGTACAGTGACAGTGCATATTTTTAGAACTGATCACTATATTAGTGTCACTGGTCCCCAAAAAGTGTCAGTTAGTGTCCACCGCAATATTGCAGTCTTGCTATAAGTCATTGATACTAGTAAAAAAAAAAAAATTTTTAAATAAATAAATAAAAATATCTCATAGTTTGTAGACGCTATAACTTTTGCGTAAACCAATAAATATACGCTTATTGGGATTTTTTTTACCAAACATATGTAGCAGAATACATATTGGCCTAAATGTGTGAAGAAATTAGACTTTTAAAATTCTTTTATTGGATATGTTTTATAGCAGAAAGTAAACAATATTGTTTTGTTTTTTCAAAATCGTCGCTCTTTTTTTGTTTATAATTTTATATATTCTTTTTTTTTTTTTTTTTTACTTTTTATCTTGATGTTTACAATAAAAGGAAATGTGTTTTTGTATATAATAATGGTGTTTGGTTGCCTTTAAAACACCAAAAGTATTGTTTTGTAGATATTGCATAATATTACAGGAATTATGGCAACTTTCACCCACAACCTAAAGACTTTTACTGTTATCAATATTCTTGTTATTCTTTGGGTAACCCTAATCAACCCTAATTATCTCCCCTTTTCCCATTTAAAATATTTTTATTTATATTATTTGATTGTATGCCTGATTTATTCGTTTATTTTCTTTTTAACTGTTTCCGTAGCATCATATTAGAAAAATATATAAAATTCCAATATATTTAAATTCCAATATATTTATTATATTATTGTTACAACACATTTACTCCAGTAATATCAATGTGAATCTCAATGGAAAGCCCTGTGATCTGCATAACATGTAAGTTATTTTATTTATTCTTTTTTTTTTAATGGTCTTATTTAATACCTTGTTAGGCTTTGATTAATCCTAATCAGCTCTAATTAACACCTTTCTTTCCTTCTCCCACTAAAAATATTTTCAACTGATTTTTATTCCTCATTTATTTTTTTATTTTGTTACCATTTTTGTAGTACTAAAGAATATACAAAATTCCAATATTTCATTTGTAAGTACCTTTACCATTCAATGTTACAACAATATTATTGCTACAACATATTTGCTCCAGTATTATTAATGTGAATATCGATGGAGTGTCCTATGATTTGCATAACATGCAAGTTTTTTTTTTTAATGTTCTTATATAACATCTTGGTGACCTTTAGTTAACCCTAATCAACTCTAATTAACTCCTTTCTCCCCTTCTTCCATTAAAATATTTATATACTAATTATTGTTACAACATATTTACTCCAGTGTTAATAATGTGCATCCCAATGGAATGTTCTATGATCTGTAACTTAAAATGTATATATATATATTTTTAACACATTGTTAACCTTTGGTTAACCCTAATCATCCCTGTTAACCTCTTTTTTTTTTTTCATTGATTTTTTTTTTATGCCTGATTTTTTTTTTTTGCTAACCATTTTTTTAGCACCATATTAGAAAAAAAAATGTTAATTTTCTCAATGCCTTTACCATGCAATGTTACAATTTTGTTGTTACAACAGATTTACTCCAATATTGTTAATGTGCATGTCAATAGAAAGTCCTATGATCTGCATAAAATGTAAGTTCTTTTTTTTTTTTCTTTATGGTCTTTTTTAACACCTTGTTAGGCTTTGATTAGACCTAATCAACTCTAATTAACTCCTTTCTTCCCTTCTCCCACTTAAAATATTTTTAAACAGATTTTTATTCCTAATTTATTTGTTTATTTTGTCACCATTTTTATTGTAAAATATTTAAAAAAATATACAAAATTCCAATATTTCATTTGTAAGTACCTTTACCATTCAATGTTACAATATTATTGATACAACATATTTACTCCAGTATTATTAATGTGAATATCGATGGAGCGTCCTATGATTTGCATAAAATGTAAGTTATTTTTTTCATGTTTTTAACATCTTGTTAACCTTTAGTTAACCCTAATCAACTCTAATTAACTAATTTCTCCCATTCTTCCATTAAAAATATTTTTTTATACTGATTATTGTTACAACTTATTTACTCCAGTATTATTAATGTGCATCCCAATGGAATGTCCTATGATCTGTAACTTTAAAAAAAAAAATTTTTTAACACATTGTGTTAAAACCTAATCATCCATTTTAACCTCATAATTTTTCTTTCATTGATTTTTTTTTTTATGCCTGATTTTTTTTTTGTTTGTTTGTTTTGTTAACCATTTTTTCTAACACCATATTAGAACAAAAAATCCAATAGTTAATTTGTAAATTCCCTTACAATGCAATGTTACAATTTTATTTGTTACAACATATTTACTCCAATATTATTAGTGTGCATCCCAATGGAATGTCCTATGATCTGTAACTTTAAAAAAAATATACATATTTTGAACACATTGTGTTAAAATATAATCATCCCTTTTAACCTCATATTTTTTTTTTTTCTTTTCATTGATTTTTTTTTTATGCCTGATTTTTTTTTGTTTGTTTGTTTTTTTAACCATTTTTTCTAGCACCATATTAGAAAAAAAAATTCCAATAGTTCATTTGTAAATTCGTTTACAATGTAATGTTACAATTTTATTGTTACAACATATTTTTTCCAGTATTATGAATGTGCATGTTAATTTAAAAGTCCTATAATCTGCATAAAATGTCAATAAATAAAATATATATATATATATATATATATATATATATATATATATATATATATATATATATATATATATATATATATTACATTTATTTAACACATTGTTAACCTTTGGTTAAGACTAATCAGCCCTAATTAACTCCTTTTTTCCCTTCTCCCATTAAAAATATTTTAATTTTTTTCTGTCTGACTTTTTTGTTTAATGTTTTTGTAGCATCATATTAAAAAAAAAATACAAAATTCCAATATTTTATTTAATCAGGCAGTGTTTCAGTTTTATTAGACAAAAATCAATTATTCCACTATGGCTCCCTGGGCTGCCACCAATGGCAGGAGGCCAGTATTGTTGAGGAGAGAACAGCTTACTGTACTGAAAGCCTGAAAAATATTTTGTGTATCCAGCTGACAGATTCATCCATCCAAGGTGCAAGAACCTCAACGTGTTTCACTGTGTAAAGATGAAATCCCTACGGGTAAGCGCTTTACCAAGTACACCCCGGAAGGATCTGTCAGTTAGATTCACTAATAAATGTTTTTGAGGCTTTCAATATGGTGAGTGGCCAGAATATTATTGTTTCAACACATTTACTAATATTATTACTGTGCAATGTCAATGGGTTGTCCTATGATCTGATTTCAATTTTTTTTTTTTGGTTTTAACCACTTCAACCCCGGAAGGTTTCACCCCTTTCCCAACCAGAGCATATTTTTGCGATACAGCATTGATTTCAATGGGCAGGAGCAGTTTAGGAGCGGTGAATACACCGCTCCTTCACCGCTCCAAAGATGCGGCTCGCAGGAGATTTTTTTCTTCTCCTGCCAGCGCACCGCTTCAGTGTGAAAGCCCTCGGGCTTTCACACTGAACAAACAGCGGAGGCTGTTTAGGGGCGGTTTGCAGGCGGTATTTTTAGCGCAATAACGTCTGCAAACCACCCCAGTGTGAAAGGGGCCTAACTGACAATTGCGCGGTCGTGCAACGCTGTACCCAAACAAAATTGGTGTGCTTTTTTCCCTACAAATAGAGCTTTCTTTTGGTGGCATTTGATCACCTCTGCGGTTTTTATTTTTTACACTAAAAACCAAAAAATACCGACAATTATGAAAAAAAAATTTTTTTTTACTTTCTGCTATAAAACATATCCAATTAAAAAAAAATGTAAAAAATCTAATTTCATCAGTTTAGGCCAATATGTATTCTGCTACATATTTTTGGCAAAAATTTTTTTCCAAATAAGCGCATATTGATTGGTTTGCGCTAGAGCTGCACGATTCTGGCCAAAATGAGAATCACGATTTTTCTGATAAAAAGGATAAAAAGATGACGATTCTCTCATGATTCTCGCGACGTAAAATCTTTCACATTATACACAAAAAATTGGGCTAACTTTTCCGGTTAGTTTTTTTTTTTAAATTTATTAAAGTAATTTTTTCCAAAAAAATTGCATTTGAAAGACCGCTGCGCAAATACAGTGTGACATAAAATATTGCAACAACCACCTTTTTATTCTCTAGGGTCTCTACTAAAAAAAAAAAAAAAATATATATATATATATATATATATATATATATATATATATATATATATATATATATATATATATATATATATAATGTTTGGGGGTTCTAATTAATTTTCTAGCAAAAAAAAAAAAGATTTTAACTTAAAAACCAACAAATGTCAGAAAAAGGTTTAGTGTTTAAGTGGTTAAACTTTCCTCATTTACACACAAAGTCTCTTCTATTGACAAATTGTTACAATGTTTATACTTAAGTTCCACTGCTAAAGAATGTTGTGATTCTTGGCAGACTGCCCGTTTTTTTTTTTTTTTTCTTCCTTTCTTTTCAGGGCTGTGGCTTCAGAAGAGCAGAGAGAATTCTTTGCATAGACAGAATCGTGAAACACTTTTGTGCAGCTCTAGTTTGCGCAAAAGTTATCGCGTCTACAAACTTTGGTATAGGTTTATGGATTTTTAATTTTTCTATTTTTTTTTGTTTCATAAATTTTTATTGAGTGAACATAGAAACGTCATATAATAACAATCCATTGTAACATTTGAATGCATTAAGGTACAGGAAGAAAGCGCAATGTTCTGTATCTGACAGGCATATTCTAGTAGTAATTGAGAGTCATTCAATACGTTTCAGGAAAGAACATTCTATATTGTTCATCTGTGTTTTAAAGTACAGGGGTTTTTTTTTATTATTGTAGCTTATAGATGAGAATGTTGTATTATTTTGACATTCGTAGTATGAGTTTATTAAATGACATTTTGTGACTATTTTTAAATAATAATAGTAATAATAATAATAAAAAAAGGAAAAAAGAAGAGGAGGGGGGTGGGGGTTGTTACATTATTCTTTTATTCTTTTCTTTCTTCCTCTAATGTCAAGTGTCTTCTACTGTTGAGTATATTTTTTCAGTAATTATGCATTAATTGCTTCGTAGGCAGAGGAGGATTTGAATTGAATCCAGGTATACCATGTGGAAGTCAATTTAGAAATTTTTGCTTGTGAGATGCTAATGAGTTCTTCTATTTTTTCTATGTTATTGATTCTGCGGAACCATTTTTTTTTTTTTGGAGGGAATGATGGTTGAGCGCCAGTGGCATGGTATACAGTCTCTCACTGAGTTGATCATGAACATGGGTAAGGATTTGAGGTATTGTTTCTTGGGAATGGTGGTATGATGTAGGAGATATTGCGCTGCAGTAAAGTGCAGATTTTCAGATGTGATTAACCACTCGATTACCGGGCACTTAAACCCCCCTCCTGCCCAGACCAATTTTCAGCTTTCAGCGCTGTCACACTTTGAATGACAATTGCGCGGTCATACAACGCTGTACCCAAATGAAACTTTTATCATTTTTTACCCACAAATAGAGCTTTCTTTTTGGTGGTATTTGATCACCTCTAGATTTTTTATTTTTTGTTAAAAGAAAAATAAAAAAAGACAGAAAAAAAAATACAAAACCGTTTTATATTTTGCAAACTGGTCATTTTTCTCCTTCATTGATGTACGCTGATGAGGCTGCACTGATGGGCACTAATGAGGCTGCACTGATGGGCACCGATAGGCTGCATTGATGGGCACTGATAGGTGGCACTGGTGGGCACTGATGAGGTGGCACTGGTGGGCACTGATGGTGGCACTGATGGGTGGCACTGAAGGGCATTGATAGGTGGCACTGAAGGGTACTAATAGGTGGCACTGATAAGTGGCACTGATTAGACATGTGCGCTGTCAATAAATTTGTTTCGTTTTGTATTAGCCGTTGATTCCTATTTCGTAATTTGTGTCCCAAATTCAATTTGGATTCGTATGAAATACGAATTTTCGTTAGTTAACATTTCGTAACAATTCCGAATGTTCACTATGATAAATTTATCATTATGAGGGGCTCCCACCATCCCTGTGCTGTGCTCATTATGAGGGGCTCCCACCATCCCTGTGTTGTGCTCATTATGAGGGGCTCCCACCATCCCTGTGCTGTGCTCATTATGAGGGGCTCCCACCATCCCTGTGCTGTGCCCATTATGAGGGGCTCCCACCATCCCTGTGCTCATTATGAGGGGCTCCCACCATCCCTGTGCTCATTATGAGGGGCTCCCACCATCCCTGTGCTGTGCTCATTATGAGGGGCCCCCACCATCCCTGTGCTCATTATGAGGGGCTCCCACCATCCCTGTGCTCATTATGAGGGGCTCCCACCATCCCTGTGCTGTGCTCATTATGAGGGGCTCCCACCATCCCTGTGCTGTGCTCATTATGAGGGGCTCCACCATCCCTGTGCTGTGCTCATTATGAGGGGCTCCCACCATCCCTGTGCTCATTATGAGGGGCTCCCACCATCCCTGTGCTGTGCTCATTATGAGGGGCTCCCACCATCCCTGTGCTGTGCTCATTATGAGGGGCTCCACCATCCCTGTGCTGTGCTCATTATAAGGGGCTCCCACCATCCCTGTGCTGTGCTCATTATGAGGGGCTCCCACCATCCCTGTGCTGTGCTGACTTCCTAGGTTTTTTAACTTCATCATAACGAATAATAGTAATTAACGAACATTCTTATTTTGTCCGATTCTGAATCTCCCATCGACTACCAGTACCAGTCCCCCACTCCCGTATTAAAAAAAAAGGTCATTTTCCCAACCCTCACTCAGCAGCAGAAGAAAACCTCTGATTGGTCAACAAAACACCTAGTCACGTTTCCGTTGTAACGGAATTTGGATCCGAAATTCGTAAACTAAATTTCGTATTTCGTACAAAATTCGGAAGCTTAGCAATTCGTATTTTGGATCCTCCCGAATGTACGAATCTACGGAAATTCGTACGAATTTTAGATTCGTACGAAACTAATCGCACATGTCTAGCACTGATAGCTGGCGCTGATGGGCACTGATAGGTGGCAGTGATGGGCACTGATGGGTGGCAGTGATGGGCACTAATCGACACTGGTAGGTGACACTGATAGGCAGCACTGCTAGGTGGCACTGATGAGACACTGATTGGCACCACTGGTGGGCATTGATAGGTGGCACTTGTGTGCATTGATAGGTGGCACTGATTGGCACCACTGGTGGGCATTGATAGGTGGCACTGATTGCTGGCACTGTTATGTACTGGTGGGCACTGATTTGTGGCACTGTGGGCACTGGCAGGCGACACTAATGGGCAGATGGCTGTGCAACTTCCTCTTTGGGACCGATGTCCCTTGCACAGAAGCAGGTGATCTGCTTTTTTTCATTGGTTGACAGCTGATCACGTGGTAAGGGTCTGGGATCGACCCCTTACTCCGATCTGTGATCACCCAAGTCTCATTGACTCGGTGATCACAGCGCAAAGGGGAGGACGTCTATTGATGGCCTCCCGGCAAAGTAGGTCCGCGTTGTAGCCATCATTATGTTTTATTGCGGATCTGAAGGGGTTAAGGAAATGGTGTCATGGACCAAGCTCAGCGAAGCTGGCCCCCCTACAATCAGCACAAATAAAAACTCAAGTGTGTTTCTTTAGTGCTACGTTTGTGCTGTTTTGTGCCGTAAAAATTTACATTTGTGCTGCTTTTATTTTTAAGATATTAGCAATTGTTTTTTCCAGACTATGACATCACCTAGCCCCCCTACAACGCCCAAATGACACAAAACTGGTCTTGTTGGTTAGTGCTACGTTTGTGCTGTTTTGTGCTGCTAAAAATTCCGTTCTATCTTTTATCGTTTTTGTGTTATTAATGATTTATTAAAGGTCACCAAAGGTCAGTCAGCCCCCCTACAACGCCCAAATGACACAAAACTGATCTCGTTGGTTAGTGCTACGTTTGTGCTGTTTTGTGCCGCTAAAAATTTCGTTCTATCTTTTATCGTTTTTGCGTTATTAATGATTTATTAAAGGTCACCAAAGGTCAGTCAGCCCCCCTACAACGCCCAAATGACGCAAAACTGGTCTCGTTGGTTAGTGCTACGTTTGTGCTGTTTTGTGCTGCAAACATTTCCGTTCTATCTTTTATCGTTTTTTCGTTATTAATGATTTATTAAAGGTCACCAAAGGTCAGTCAGCCCCCCTACAACGCCCAAATGACACGAAACTGGTCTCGTTGGTTAGTGCTACGTTTGTGCTGGTTTGTGCTGCTAACATTTTTATCTGTGCTGTTATGGTTTTTAAGTTATAACAGTTTATTTTATTTTTTTCAAACCCCACTCACTTTGCCCACCCTACAATCAGCACAAATAAAAACTCAAGTGTCTTTCTTTAGTGCTACATTTGTGCTGTTTTGTGCTGCTAAAATTTCCGTTCTACCTTTTATCGTTTTTGCGTTATTAATGATTTATTAAAGGTCACCAAAAGTCAGTCAGCCCCCCTACAACACCCAAATGACACAAAACTGGTCTCATTGGTTAGTGCTACGTTTGTGCTGCTAAAAATTCTGTTCTATCTTTTATAGTTTTTGCGTTATTAATGATTTATTAAAGGTCACCAAAGGTCAGTCAGCCCCCCTACAATGCCCAAATGACACAAAACATGTCTCATTGGTTAGTGCTACGTTTGTGCTGTTTTGTGCTGCTAACATTTCCGTTCTATCTATTATCATTTTTGCGTTATTAATGATTTATTAAAGGTCACCAAAGGTCACTCAACCCCCCTATAATGCCCAAATGACACAAAACTGGTCTCGTTGGTTAGTGCTACGTTTGTGCTGTTTTGTGCTGCTAAAATTTCCGTTCTATCTTTTATCATTTTCGTGTTATTAATGATTTATTATCGGTCACCAAAGGTCAGTCAGCCCCCCTACAATGCCCAAATGACACGAAACTGGTCCCGTTGGTTAGTGCTACGTTTGTGCTGGTTTGTGCTGCTAAAATTTTTATTTGTGCTGTTATGGTTTTTAAGTTATAACAGTTTATTTTTTTTCAAACCCCACTCACTTTGCCCACCCTACAATCAGCACAAATAAAAACTCAAGTGTGTTTCTTTAGTGCTACATTTGTGCTGTTTTGTGCTGCTAAAATTTCCGTTCTACCTTTTATCGTTTTTGCGTTATTAATGATTTATTAAAGGTCACCAAAGGTCAGTCAGCCCCCCTACAACGCCCAAATGACACAAAACTGGTCTCGGTTAGTGCTACGTTTGTGCTGTTTTGTGCTGCTAAAATTTCCGTTCTATCTTTTATCGTTTTCTCGTTATTAATGATTTATTAAAGGTCACCAAAGGTCAGTCAGCCCCCCTACAACGCCCAAATGACACGAAACTGGTCTTGTTGGTTAGTGCCTCATTTGTGCTGGTTTGTGCTGCTAAAATTTTTATTTGTGCTGTTATGGTTTTTTAGTTATAAAAGCTTGTTTTTATATTTGTGCTTTTTGTGTCATAATAATAAAGATTCGTGCTGCTTTTATTTTTAAGATAATAGCAATTTGTTTTTTCCAGATGATGACATCACCCCGCCCTCCTGTCACATACCTGGTTAGTGAGCTCCTGGTTGGAAAGCAGCCATGGGAGCACAGTGAGGTATGAGTGCCTGTGATCAGTCCAGTATACTGCGTGGTGGAAGCAGTCAGCAGGTGGATGTGGCGGCAGAACCAGCTGGTGGCAGATAAGCTGGCACTGAGCTTGGCTGGTGGCAGACTGTGGGTAAGCAACTGGAAGCAGGAGACAGATGAGACCTTGCTGGGCTGAAGAGCTGTAGCAGGCTGGATGAGCAGGATGCAGGGTCAGATGAGCCGGGTCCATAATGGTCAGGCAGATCAGGCATAGACGGCACACAACAGGATAGTCGGGTCACAAACCAAGTCAGCAACAGGAGGTAGATCAGGCAAGAAGAGAAGGCAGAAGCAGAATCCAGAGACAAGCCAAGGTCAGGGCAGGTAGCAGTCAAACGGAGATCAGGAGCAAGCTGGGTTAGGATCAGAGGTCAAATACAGGAATCAGGAATGAACACATAGAAGCGGCACACCAAATTGCAGCCTGGGTAACCTTTGGTGACCTTTAACCACTTGCCGACCGCCTACCGCATATATACTGCGGCAGAATGGCACGGGCAGGCAGAATCACGTACCCGTACGTGATCTGCCTCCCGCGGGCGGGGGGTCCGATCGGACCCCCCCCCGGTGCCATCGGCGGTCGGCATTTGACTGGGAGCGTCGGGAGGCGAGGGGGAGACCATCCGATCGTGCCCCCCCCCCTCGCGATCGCTCCCAGCCAATGGGAATCCTCCTCTGCCTGTGTGTCGTTTCACACAGGCAGAGGATGTGATGTCATCTCTCCTCGGTCTGGCAGTTTCCGTTCCAGCGCCGAGGAGAGAAGACAAGTGAGTGCACAACACACACACACACACACACAGTAGAACATGCCAGGCATACCTTACACCCCCGATCCCCCCCCGATCGCCCCCCGATCCCCCCCCAATCACCCCCCCCCCTGTCACAAACTGACATTAGCAGTATTTTTTTTTCTGATTACTGCATAGTGTCAGTTTGTGACAGTTAGTGTTAGGGCAGTGAGTATTACCCCCCTTTAGGTCTAGGATACCCCCCTAACCCCCCCTAATAAAGTTTTAACCCCTTGATCACCCCCCCTCACCAGTGTCGCTAAGCGATCATTTTTCTGATCGCTGTATTAGTGTCGCTGGTGACGCTAGTTAGGAACGTAAATATTTAGGTTCGCCGTCAGTGTTTTATAGCGACAGGGACCCCCATATACTATCTAATAAATGTTTTAACCCCTTGATTGGCCCCTAGTTAACCCTTTCACCACTGATCACCGTATTACTGTTACGGGTGACGCTGGTTAGTTCGTTTATTTTTTATAGTGTCAGGGCACCCGCCGTTTATTACCGAATAAAGGTTTAGCCCCCCGATCGCCCGGCGGTGATATGCGTCGCCCCAGGCAGCGTCAGATTAGCGCCAGTACCGCGAACACCCACGCACGCAGCATATGCCTCCCTTAGTGGTATAGTATCTGTATGGATCAATATCTGATCCGATCAGATCTATACTAGCGTCCCCAGCAGTTTAGGGTTCCCGAAAACGCAGTGTTAGCGGGATCAGCCCAGATACCCGCTAGCACCTGCGTTTTGCCCCTCCGCCCAGCCCAGCCCAGCCCACCCAAGTGCAGTATCGATCGATCACTGTCACTTACAAAACACTAAACGCATAACTGCAGCGTTCGCAGAGTCAGGCCTGATCCCTGTGATCGCTAACAGTTTTTTTGGTAGCGTTTTGGTGAACTGGCAAGCACCAGCCCCAGGCAGCGTCAGGTTAGCGCCAGTACCGCTAACACCCACGCACGCACCGTATACCTCCCTTAGTGGTATAGTATCTGATCGGATCAATATCTGATCCGATCAGATCTATACTAGCGTCCCCAGCAGTTTAGGGTTCCCAAAAACGCAGTGTTAGCGGGATCAGCCCAGATACCTGCTAGCACCTGCGTTTTGCCCCTCTGCCCGGCCCAGCCCACCCAAGTGCAGTATCGATCGATCACTGTCACTTACAAAACACTAAACGCATAACTGCAGCGTTCGCAGAATCAGGCCTGATCCCTGCGATCGCTAACAGTTTTTTTGGTAGCGTTTTGGTGAACTGGCAAGCACCAGCCCCAGGCAGCGTCAGATTAGCGCCAGTACCGCTAACACGCACGCACCGTACACCTCCCTTAGTGGTATAGTATCTGATCGGATCAATATCTGATCCGATTAGATCTATACTAGTGTCCCCAGCAGTTTAGGGTTCCCAAAAACGCAGTGTTAGCGGGATCAGCCCAGATACCTGCTAGCACCTGCGTTTTGCCCCTCCGCCCGGCCCGGCCCAGCCCACCCAAGTGCAGTATCGATCGATCACTGACACTTACAAAACACAAAACACATAACTGCAGCGTTCGCAGAGTCAGGCCTGATCCCTGCGATCGCTAACAGTTTTTTTGGTATCGTTTTGGTGAACTGGCAAGCACCAGCGGCCTAGTACACCCCGGTCGTAGTCAAACCAGCACTGCAGTAACACTTGGTGACGTGGCGAGTCCCATAAGTGCAGTTGAAGCTGGTGAGGTGGCAAGCACAAGTAGTGTCCCGCTGCCACCAAAAAGACAAACACAGGCCCGTCGTGCCCATAGTGCCCTTCCTGCTGCATTCGCCAATCCTAATTGGGAACCCACCGCTTCTGCAGCGCCCGTACTTCCCCCATTCACATCCCCAACCAAATGCAGTCGGCTGCATGAGAGGCATTTTCTATATGTCCTCCCGAGTACCCCTACCCAACGAACCCCCCAAAAAAGATGTTGTGTCTGCAGCAAGCGCGGATATAGGCGTGACACCCGCTATTATTGTCCCTCCTGTCCTGACAGTCCTTGTCTTTGCATTGGTGAATGTTTTGAACGCTACCATGCACTAGTTGAGTATTAGTGTAGGGTACAGCATTCCACAGACTAAGCACACTTTCACAGGGTCTCCCGAGATGCCATCGCATTTTGAGAGACCCGAACCTGGAACCGGTTACAGTTATAAAAGTTAGTTACAAAAAAAAGTGTAAAAAAAAAAAAAAAAAAAAAAACACAAACAAAAATATAAAATAAAAATAGTTGTCGTTTTATTGTTCTCTCTCTCTCTATTCTCTCTCTATTGTTCTGCTCTTTTTTACTGTATTCTATTCTGCAATGTTTTATTGTTATTATGTTTTATCATGTTTGCTTTTCAGGTATGCAATTTTTTATACCTTACCGTTTACTGTGCTTTATTGTTAACCATTTTTTTGTCTTCAGGTATGCCATTCACGACTTTGAGTGGTTATACCAGAATGATGCCTGCAGGTTTAGGTATCATCTTGGTATCATTCTTTTCAGCCAGCGGTCGGCTTTCATGTAAAAGCAATCCTAGTGGCTAATTAGCCTCTAGACTGCTTTTACAAGCAGTGGGAGGGAATGCCCCCCCCCCAACATCTTCCGTGTTTTTCTCTGGCTCTCCTGTCTCAACAGGGAACCTGAAAATGCAGCCGGTGATTCAGCCAGCTGACCATAGAGCTGATCAGAGACCAGAGTGGCTCCAAACATCTCTATGACCTAAGAAACCGGAAGCTACGAGCATTTTATGACGTAGATTTCGCCGGATGTAAACAGCGCCATTGGGAAATTGGGGAAGCATTTTATCACACCGATCTTGGTGTGATCAGATGCTTTGAGGGCAGAGGAGAAATCTAGGGTCTAATAGACCCCAATTTTTGCAAAAAAGAGTACCTGTCACTACCTATTGCTATCATAGGGGATATTTACATTCCCTGAGATAACAATAAAAATGATTTAAAAAAAAAAAAAATGAAAGGAACAGTTTAAAAATAAGATAAAAAAATAATAATAATAAAGAAAAAAAAAAAAAAAAAAAAAAAAAGCACCCCTGTCCCCCCTGCTCTGGCGCTAAGGTGAACGCAAGCGTTGGTCTGGCGTCAAATGTAAACAGCAATTGCACCATGCATGTGAGGTATCGCCGCGAAGGTCAGATCAAGGGCAGTAAGTTTAGCAGTAGACCTCCTCTGTAAATCTAAAGTGGTAACCTGTAAAGGCTTTTAAAGGCTTTTAAAAATGTATTTAGTTTGTCGCCACTGCACGTTTGTGCGCAATTTTAAAGCATGTCATGTTTGGTATCCATGTACTCGGCCTAAGATCATCTTTTTTATTTCATCAAACATTTGGGCAATATAGTGTGTTTTAGTGCATTAAAATGTAAAAAAGTGTGTTTTTTCCCCAAAAAATGCGTTTGAAAAATCGCTGCGCAAATACTGTGTGAAAAAAAAAAATGAAACACCCACCATTTTAATCTGTAGGGCATTTGCTTTAAAAAAAATATATAATGTTTGGGGGTTCAAAGTAATTTTCTTGCAAAAAAAAATTATTTTTTTATGTAAACAATAAGTGTCAGAAAGGGCTTTGTCTTCAAGTGGTTAGAAGAGTGGGTGATGTGTGACATAAGCTTCTAGATGTTGTGCATAAAATGCCAGGACAGTTCAAAACCCCCCCAAATGACCCCATTTTGGAAAGTAGACACCCCAAGCTATTTGCTGAGAGTCATGTTGAGTCCATGGAATAATTTATATTGTGACACAAGTTGCGGGAAAGAGACAATTTTTTATTTTTTTTATTTTTTTTTGCGCAAAGTTGTCACTAAATGATATATTGCTCAAACATGCCATGGGAATATGTGAAATTACACCCCAAAATACATTCTGCTGCTTCTCCTGAGTACGGGGATACCACATGTGTGGGACTTTTTGGGAGCCTAGCCGCGTACCAAGCACCGCCTTCAGGCTTTCTAAGGCCGTAAATTTTTGATTTCACTCTTCACTGCCTATCACAGTTTCGGAGGCCATGGAATGCCCAGGTGTCAAAAAAACCCCCCAAATGACCCCATTTTGGAAAGTAGACACCCCAAGCTATTTGATGAGAGGTATAGTGAGTATTTTGCAGACCTCACTTTTTGTCACAAAGTTTTGAAAATTGAAAAAAGAAAAAAAAAAAATTTTTTTCTCGTCTTTCTTTATTTTCAAAAACAAATGAGAGCTGCAAAATACTCACCATGCCTCTCAGCAAATAGCTTGGGGTGTCTACTTTCCAAAATGGGGTCATTTGGGGGGGGTTTGTGCCACCTGGGCATTCCATGGCCTCCGAAACTGTGATAGGCAGTGAGGAGTAAAATCAAAAATGTACGCCCTTAGAAATCCTGAAGGCGGTGCTTGGTTTTCGGGGTCCCGTACGCGGCTAGGCTCCTAAAAAGTCCCACACATGTGGTATCCCCGTACTCAGGAGAAGCAGCTAAATGTATTTTGGGGTGCAATTCCACATATGCCCATGGCCTGTGTGAGCAATATATCATTTAGTGACAACTTTGTGCAAAAAAAAAAAAAAAAAAAAAAAATTTGTCACTTTCCCGCAACTTGTGTCAAAATATAAAACATTCCATGGACTCAACATGCCTCAAAGCAAATAGCTTGGGGTGTCTACTTTCCAAAATGGGGTCATTTGGGGGGGTTTTATGTCATCTGGGCATTTTATGGCCTTCAAAACTGTGATAGGTAGTGAGGAGTAAAATCAAAAATGTACGCCCTTAGAAATCCTGAAGGCGGTGCTTGGTTTTCGGGGTCCCGTACGCGGCTAGGCTCCCAAAAAGTCCCACACATGTGGTATCCCCGTACTCAGGAGAAGCAGCTAAATGTATTTTGGGGTGCAATTCCACATATGCCCATGGCCTGTGTGAGCAATATATCATTTAGTGACAACTTTTTGTAATTTTTTTTTTTTTTTGTCATTATTCAATCACTTGGGACAAAAAAAATGAATATTCAATGGGCTCAACATGCCTCTCAGCAAATTCCTTGGGGTGTCTACTTTCCAAAATGGGGTCATTTGTGGGGGTTTTGTACTGCCCTGCCATTTTAGCACCTCAAGAAACGACATAGGCAGTCATAAATTAAAGGCTGTGTAAATTCCAGAAAATGTACCCTAGTTTGTAGACGCTATAACTTTTGCGCAAACCAATAAATATACACTTATTGACATTTTTTTTACCAAAGACATGTGGCCGAATACATTTTGGCCTAAATGTATGACTAAAATTGAGTTTATTGGATTTTTTTTAGAACAAAAAGTAGAAAATATCATTTTTTTTCAAAATTTTCGGTCTTTTTCCGTGTATAGCGCAAAAAATAAAAACGGCAGAGGTGATCAAATACCATCAAAAGAAAGCTCTATTTGTGGGAAGAAAAGGACGCAAATTTCGTTTGGGTACAGCACTGCATGACCGCGCAATTAGCAGTTAAAGCGACGCAGTGCCAAATTGTAAAAAGTGCTCTGGTCAGGAAGGGGGTAAAACCTTCCGGGGCTGAAGTGGTTAATAAATCAACAATAACTGAAAAACAAAAGGAGATAGAGTGGAAAGTAAATAGGCACAAACCAACACAAAACGTGGCACTAACCAACCAGCTTGTTTTCATTTTGTTTGGCTGCTGTAGGGGGTGTCAGGGAAGGCTTTCGCATAGCACAAATGATGTCTCCCTGTACATACATATGTGCATGCGCAGACTGGCAACTGGCTGGGCAGATGAGCGTGAGCCTGTCACCAATGCTGGCACCAGACAGACTATTTAAACAGGCTGCAATTTGGTGTGCCGCTTCTATGTGTTCATTCCTGATTCCTGTATTTGACCTCTGATCCTAACCCAGCTTGCTCCTGATCTCCGTTTGACTGCTACCTGCCCTGACCTTGGCTTGTCTCTGGATTCTGCTTCTGCCTTCTCTTCTTGCCTGATCTACCTCCTGTTGCTGACTTGGTTTGTGACCCGACTATCCTGTTGTGTGCCGTCTATACCTGATCTGCCTGACCATTATGGACCCGGCTCATCTGACCCTGCATCCTGCTCATCCAGCCTGCTACAGCTCTTCAGCCCAGCAAGGTCTCACCTGTCTCCTGCTTCCAGCTGCTTACCCACAGTCTGCCACCAGCCAAGCTCAGTGCCAGCTTATCTGCCACCAGCTGGTTCTGCCGCCACATCCACCTGCTGACTGCTTCCACCACGCAGTATACTGGACTGATCACAGGCACTCATACCTCACTGTGCTCCCATGGCTGCTTTCCAACCAGGAGTCCACTAACCAGGTATGTGACAGGAGGGCGGGGTGATGTCATCATCTGGAAAAAACAAATTGCTATTATCTTAAAAATAAAAGCAGCACGAATTTTTATTATTATGACACAAAAAAGCACAAATATAAAAACAAGCTTTTATAACTAAAAAACCATAACAGCACAAATAAAAATTTTAGCAGCACAAACCAGCACAAACGTAGCACTAACCAACGAGACCAGTTTTGTGTCATTTGGGCATTGTAGGGGGGCTGACTGACCTTTGGTGACCGATAATAAATCATTAATAACACGAAAATGATAAAAGATAGAACGGAAATTTTAGCAGCACAAAACAGCACAAACGTAGCACTAACCAACGAGACCAGTTTTGTGTCATTTGGGCATTATAGGGGGGCTGACTGACCTTTGGTGACCTTTAATAAATCATTAATAACGCAAAAATGATAATAGATAGAACGGAAATGTTAGCAGCACAAAACAGCACAAACGTAGCACTAACCAACGAGACCAGTTTTGTGTCATTTAGGCGTTGTAGGGGGGCTGACTGACCTTTGGTGACCTTTAATAAATCATTAATAACACAAAAACGATAAAAGGTAGAACGGAAATTTTAGCAGCACAAAACAGCACAAACGTAGCACTAACCAATGAGACCAGTTTTGTGTCATTTGGGTGTTGTAGGGGGGCTGACTGACTTTTGGTGACCTTTAATAAATCATTAATAACGCAAAAACGATAAAAGGTAGAACGGAAATTTTAGCAGCACAAAACAGCACAAATGTAGCACTAAAGAAACACACTTGAGTTTTTATTTGTGCTGATTGTAGGGTGGGCAAAGTGAGTGGGGTTTGAAAAAAAAAATAAACTGTTATAACTTAAAAACCATAACAGCACAAATAAAAATTTTAGCAGCACAAACCAGCACAAACATAGCACTAACCAACGAGACCAGTTTCGTGTCATTTGGGCGTTGTAGGGGGGCTGACTGACCTTTGGTGACCTTTAATAAATCATTAATAACGAAAAAACGATAAAAGATAGAACGGAAATGTTTGCAGCACAAAACAGCACAAACGTAGCACTAACCAACGAGACCAGTTTTGCGTCATTTGGGCGTTGTAGGGGGGCTGACTGACCTTTGGTGACCTTTAATAAATCATTAATAACGCAAAAACGATAAAAGATAGAACGGAATTTTTAGCGGCACAAAACAGCACAAACGTAGCACTAACCAACGAGACCAGTTTTGTGTCATTTGGGCGTTGTAGGGGGGCTGACTGACCTTTGGTGACCTTTAATAAATCATTAATAACGCAAAAACGATAAAAGATAGAACGGAATTTTTAGCAGCACAAAACAGCACAAACGTAGCACTAACCAACAAGACCAGTTTTGTGTCATTTGGGCTTTGTAGGGGGGCTAGGTGATGTCATAGTCTGGAAAAAACAATTGCTAATATCTTAAAAATAAAAGCAGCACAAATGTAAATTTTTACGGCACAAAACAGCACAAACGTAGCACTAAAGAAACACACTTGAGTTTTTATTTGTGCTGATTGTAGGGGGGCCAGCTTCGCTGAGCTCATGGACCATCTTCCAGAAATCCTGGATCTTGGGGAATGACCACCATATGTGCAGCATCGATCCCTCCTATTTTTCACCAGTATCTAGCTGACATCTGGGATGAGAATTTATTTGATAAAACGGGTGTTCTGTACCATCTTGTGAGAATTTTGTTACCCGCATCCTTGAGTCGCTACGTTTAAAGATCCTTCATGAACATACATGTATAAGGTTTCCCATTTAGTGTTTGTTAAGTTGATGTTGAGTTCTTGTTGCCATGCTTGGCATGACGTACTGGAGAAATCAGTTTTTTTTCTCAGAAAGATGTAAAGAATTGATATGAGATGTCTCTGAGGGGTTTTTTAAAATTTTTTTTACTAGTAATGGAGGCAATCAGCGATTTTTAGCGGGACTGCGAAATTGTGGCGGGCAAATCTGACACTAAGTGACACTTTTTGGGGACCAGTGCCACCAATAAATTGATCAGTGCTAAAAAATGCACTGTCACTGTACTAATGACACTGGCAGGGAAGGGGTTAACATCAGGGGCGATCAAAAGGGTTAAATGAGTGCCTAGGGGGTGTTTGCTTACTGTGTGGGGGATGGTTTGACTGGGGGAAGAGAGATCCGTGTTCCTTAGAAAAATATTTTTTAAACTGATTTTTTTTTATGCCTTATTTATTTCAGGGTCGAATCAAGACTGTCTGATCTAGGGGTGCAGTAAAAAAAAGTCAGGGGGTATACTGTCAACACACATTAAAGTTCCCCCCCTTCATATCTGAGTCCCACATCACAACAGAGCTATCTGTCCCCCTTCACAAATAATCCAACCTTCAAATATTTACTGTGGGTGCTTATATAAACATTAAATATTTACTGTGGGTGCTTATATAAACATTAAATATTTACTGTGGGTGCTTATATAAACATTAAATATTTACTGTGGGTGCTTATATAAACATTGCCCATAGGTGAGATGCAAAGTAACATTGTTTATAAACATTGTTCACTGGTGAGATAGAGAGAGACAAAGTAACATTGTTACTTTTGTATTTACTCTCTTTCATTCATCTGCAGATCAAAGTGGGGAGCTTCAATATCACAGCACATCAGAGCTCCCTTTCTCATCAGAGTCTCCCCCATCAAATGGAAACAAATGATGTTTAGTGGCAGGAGCTGGGCACTGTGCAGCCATGCTGACTCCTGGGAGGGGGCTTGGCCCCCGGCCCCTAATCCATGCGCCTGGCCCCTAATCTACATGTAGGGCGCCACGCGTATGGATTTCAATGAGAGGGGGAGATTTTTAAGCACGTGATTAGAGCCTGCGACTAATGGGCTTCAAAAAGGATGGGCTCGGGGTGCAAAGCACTGTGCCCTGAGCCAACCAAGTTGTGTGACAATAGCGAATTAATATGCAGTATTGTCTTCCTGCTTCTCATCCCGGCCAATCAGGAAGTAGTCTTAAGACCTGCTTGGTCGAGAGGAGAAGCGACTGTATTGGCCGCTGAGTAGGAGACGCAGGGTGGAAGACGCCTAGCCGGAGACGCGGGGGGGGGGGAAGACGCTTAGCAGGAGACGCAGGGGGGAAGACGTTGAGGAGAAGACGCAGGGGGGGAGTCACCTAGTAGGAGACGCAGGGGAAAGCCACCTAGTAGGAGACGCAGGGGAAAGCCACCTAGTAGGAGACGCAGGGGGGAAGCCGCCTAGAAGGAGACTCAGGGAAGCCATCAAGGAGGAGATGCAGGGGGGAAACCACCTAGTAGGAGACGCAGGGGGGAAGCCGCTGAGGGGGAGACGCAGGGGTGAAGCCGCCAAGGAAGAGACACAGGGGGAAGCCGCTGAGGGGGAGTTGCAGGGGGGAAGCCACCGAGGAGGGGGCACAGGGGGAAGCCACTGAGGAGGAGGCGCAGGGGGAAGTCGACAAGAAGGAGACGCAGGGGGAAGCTGACGAGGAGGAGACGCAGGGGGAAGCCGAATAAGAGGAGGCGCAGGGGAAGCCGACGAGGAGGAGACACAGGAGGAAGCCGACAAGGGGGAGACACAGAGGGAAGCCGCCTAGAAGGCGCAGGGGGGAAGCTGCTGAGTAGCAGATGCAGGGGGAAGCCGCGGAGGGGGAGACACAGGGGGGGAGCCGCCGAGGGGGAGACGCAGGGGGGAAGCCGCCGAGGAGGAGATGCAGAGGGAAGCCACCGAGGAGGAGACACAGGGGGAAGCCGCCTAGGAGATGCATGGGGGAAGCGGCATAGTAGGAGACGCAGGGGGGAAGCCGTCTAGTAGGAGACGCAGGGGGAAGCTGCTCAGTAGGATATGCAGGGGGAAGCCACTGAGGGGGAGACGCAGGGGGGAAGCCACCTAGTTGGAGACACAGGGGGAAGTCACGAAGGTGGACACACAGGGGAAGCCACCGAGGAGGAGACGCTGGGGGAAGCCACTGAGGGGGAGGCTCAGGGGGAAGCCAATGAGGAGGAGTTGCAGGGGGAAGCCGATGAGGAGGGGGTGCAGGGGGAAGCCGTCAAGGAGGAGATACAGGGGGAAGCTGACGAGGAGGTGACGCAGGGGCGAAGCCGCCTTGGAGATGCAGGGAGAAGTCGACTAGTAGGAGACTCAAGGGGCGGCCACTGAGGGGGAGACGCAGGGGGGAAGCCACCTAGTAGGAGACCCAGGGGGAAGCCACTGAGGGGGAGATGCAGGGAGTAAGCTGCCTAGTAGGTGGCGCAGGGGGAAGCCACGAAGGGGGAGACAGGGGGGAAACCACCGAGGAGGAGACGCAGGTGGAGGCTCCCGAGGAGGAGGCGCAGGGGAAGCCGATGAGGAGGAGACGCAGGGGAAAGCCAACGAGGAGGAGACGCAGGGGGAAGCCAGCTAGGAGATGCATTGGGAAGCCGCTTAGTAGGAGACGCAGGGGGAAGCTGCCTAGTAAGAGACACAGGGGGAAGGCGCCTAGTAGGAGACGCAGGGGGCAGCCACTGAGGGGGAGATGCAGGAAGGAAGCCGCCAAGGAGGAGATGCAGGTGAAAGCTGATGAGGAGACGCAGGGGGAAGCTGCCGAGGGGGAGACGCAGGGGGAAGCCAACGAGGATGAGACACAGGGGGAAGCCAGCTAGGAGATGCAGGGGGAAGGCGCCTAGTAGGAGACGCAGGGTAGCCACTGAGGGGGGGACGCAGGGAGGAAGCCGCCAAGGAGGAGATGCAGGTGGAAGCTGACGAGGAGGAGACGCAGGGGGAAGCCACCGAGGGGGAGACGCAGGGGGAAGCCGGCGACGAGGAGATGCAGGGGCAAGCCACCAAGGAGGAGAAACAGGGGGAAGCCAACAAAGCTGCCTGCAACCTAGATGGGGTAATTGCGGGGCTGGTGGGCTGACGGGTGACTGAGTGACGAGGGGGTGGGCGTTTTGACGGACCGAATGGAAGGGAGGGTGGCGATTGGTTTGTTTGCCGCCCCCCTAACAAATGGAGCACCAGCCGCCACTGGTAATACTAGTTATTAAAAAAAAAATGAATCTAGAGAAAAATTGCTTTATTTTGTTATGTGTTTTTGCCTGTAGATTGCATAGAAAATAAAATGTATTTTTCAAGACTAAAGAAAGCCTTGTCTGTCTATACTTATTTTAAATAATACTCATAGTAATCATGTAAAAATTGCTGTGGGCCATAAGGGATAAATTGATTAAGATGTATGACCTTGATTAGGCAAAATTGCTTAACTTGTACAAGTCAATGTTTAACTTGGAACATATCCCAATCATTTATTTGCATGACATCCCCTGACCCCCCCCCCCCCCCCAAAAAATAAAAAAAATAAAAAAATAAATAAACAAAACTTTGCAAAACTTAGAAGTGAAACTTTTGTGTCTTCATATTTTTCGGGTTATTAGGATTCAACCCATGAATTATACATTACTCTATTTGTATATAGAACGCATGACTGATACATTTGCTCTGCACAGAAAAAGGTGAATCTGCAATCCGGCTGGGGAGTTTCTGTCATTAAAATGGAGGCCTGCCCCACTGGCGATGCCGCGCCGTTTCTCCAGAATAAATAAAAAAATCGCTGCGCTATCATTGTGTATTTATTTATTTACTATATTTTTTTTTTTCTCCTTGTTTAATGTCACGGGTTAAAAATAATTCCCTAACATGGTATCACCCTCTAGGCCTGGTGAATAATTGAACAATGCATCTCCGGCTGTTGTATTCAAAGAATGAAATGGCTTTTTTCCGTATCGCCAGCTTGTTCGCTCACAATTTGTTACTTTCCCTACAGCTAAAACTAGATTTAAAGGACATTTCATTGCTTGTTTTCATTTGGAACTTTCAAGAGTAAAGAATTTAATTGCATGCATTTTTAATGCTTCCCTTCGCTCAAAGGTCAAGGGTGAAGCTAAGCACTTGGCACAATGTGCCGGAATTTGAGGTACGAGCAAGGTCAGGAAATAATGAATTAATTAATCTTGTGACCTCTGCTGTAGGTTGAGTGTTTCTGTGTATCAAATAATAAATTGTTTCTCTTTTTTTGGAAAGGAATGGGAAGAAGAAGCAAACTTAAATATGTTAAGATGGAGGAATATTTACTTAAAACATATCCACCCTCAGAAACGAAAATGTAATATTTTGCACCTCCCTAGTCTATAGATGTGGTGGCTGCATTGGTTTCTTTTCTCATTTTTTTTTTCTCCTTCGATTTTGATTTGGTGATCCTGCCAGTGGACATCCGTCACATTGGTAAGATATTCTCTTGCTTCTTGTTGAGTCTACAGCAGGGGTGTCAAACTTAATTTTATTGAAGGCCACTCAGCATTATGGTTGCCCTGAAAGGTCCGATTGTGTCTGTATGTAAGACTATATCAATGTATCTACTCTTTATCATATTCAAGAATTTCCTCTGCATTCCATTATTATTGGTTTTAATAATAACTTAAGCTGCGAAGGGCGGGTGCAAACCGGTAAGGAGGAGCCCACTCACACTCCTGTAGCCGATGATACAAGTCCGAAAAGGAGGATCACACCCCTGATATTGTCCACAAGAAACTTTTTGGGAGACTGCCGTGGTCTTGTGTCTGAATAATCCCAATGAAATGTCTTGTATTTTATACCAGCGGTGTGCGACCCTCCTTTTCAACTGGCATAAATTTTAAATTTGCATTATTCTCACAATAGTGATAAGCTGATGTCCAGAGCACCCTATTCCCCCCTTACAGAGCCCTCCCCACCATCATAAGTCAAGACCCCCACCTTCCTTAGTGCCTCCAGGGTGCCCCTTTACATCCTTTAGGGTGCCCCTTACAGCTTCCTTCAGTGTGCTCCCTTAGTGCCTCCAGGGTGCCCCTGTACATCCTCCAGAGTGTCACCTTACATCCTCCTCCAGGGTGCCCCCTTAGTGCCTCCAGAGTGTCTCCTTAGTACTACTGTACTATGTGTGCACTCTGAAGGAGGATGTAAGGGGGCACTCTGGAGGATGTAAAGGGGTGTCCAGGAGGCACCATGGGTGCACCCTGAAGGAGGATGTAAGGGGTTACCTTGGAGGATGTAAGGGGTACCCTGGAGGATGTAAAGGGGCACTCTGGAGGATGTAAGGGGGCACTCTGGAGGATGTAAAGGGGCACACAGGATGCATTACGGGAGTCCTCTGAAGGAGGATATAAGGGGTACCCTGGAGGATGTAAAGGGGCACTCTGGGGGAGGTAAGGGGCACTCTAAAGGATGTAAGGGGGCACTCTGGAGGATGTAAAGGGGCACACAGGAGGCACTAAGGGAGCTCTCTGAAGGAAGATGTAAGGGGCATCCTGTAGTATGTAAAGGGGCACCCTGGAGGCACTAAGGGAGCACTCTGAAGAAGGATGTAAGGGGCACTGTAGAGGCACTAAGATAGTATCTCCAGAGTGCCCCCTGCAGCAAGCCTTGAGGAGTGATGGCTGCCATTGATCCATGCCACGTGGACCAGACTGTTACTGCCATATTGGTGTCATGAGCAGCGGAGCACACTGCCCACCTCCCGGCCACCCTATTCCCATCCTGCTTGCCCTCTCCCTGCCACAGCCCCAACTTTCACCTGGTATGATAAATTTGCCTGTGGATTACTGGCTCCTTGTCAGTGTCACTTCCTGCAGCTTGTGTCCGTCTTTGCAGTGAAGTGCAGGGTGGAGAAGTCCAGTCTGCACAATGAACATCTCTGTAGTCCAAACACCACATTGCTCTACTCAGGTCAACCCGGCAGGCACTATTTACCTAGCTGGTGTAGGAGGCTTCCAGCACTGGCACCGCTGGACCCGCCCCCTGCCGCGCAAAAGTTGAGCAGTTCCGAGCCAACTGTGGGCCTCCTTCATGCGACTTGGAGCCCCCACAATGGCAGAACGCCTGAGCCTGGTCACAAGTGCGACCTTTGCCACCCTGGTAAATCCACTGTGATGGAGAAATCTGTCAAAGGGCACCCACAAGTGCTCCCCTCTAAATGTTGCACCCGGGGTGACATCCCTGGCTGCCCCCCGCCCATGCTTCGCCACTAGATATGCTTTAAATCTCAACTCCATTGCAATAAAAAATTAAAATCGGAAATGTATTGGCCATCAGTAATTAAAATTAAAAATGAGCTCTTCCTGCATTAGTCCAGCAGTAGTCGCATTGCTTCAGGCTTGGAGACCAGTAGCTATAGTAGTAAAGAGACTCCCACCTACCAGCTGGATACATGCAGCAGCAGGTCAGCCTGGAGGGTGCAGCCTTTGTGCACTGGTCCAAATCATTTGGTGGAGGGGGGATTATGGTGTGGGGTTGTTTTTCAGGGGTTGGACTTGGCCCCTTAGTGCCAGTGAAGGGAACTCTTAAGGCGTCAGCATACCAAGACATTTTAGACAATTTCCTGCTCCCAACTTTGTGGGAACAGTTTGGGGACGGCCCCTTCCTGTTCCAACATGACTGCCCACCAGTGCACAAAGCAAGGTCCATAAAGACATAGATGAGCGTGTTTGGGGTGAAGGAATTTGACTGGCCTGCAGAAAGTACTAACCTCAACCTGATAGAACACCTTTGGGATGAATTAGAGCGGAGACTGCGAGCCAGGCCTTGTTGTCCAACATCAGTGCCTGACCTCACAAATGCGCTTCTGGAAGAATGGTGACACATTCCCATAGACACCCTCCTAAACCTTGTGAACGGCCTTCCCGGAGGAGCAGGTTACTGCATCTCGCGCTCGCTGCAATAGGAAAAACAAATTTTCCCATTGCGGCGAGCAATGCCACGCCCCCTAAAACGTCACAGTCCCAGCATGCCCAGGGACTGTGACATCATATGGGGGCGGGGTCTCCGCATATATAAGTCACAACGCAGCCCTCAGAGACCAGTCCAGCCGGAGAGAGCGTCGTGTCAACATCTGGGGGAAGAGAAGAGAAGAGAACACAAGAAGCCAAGAAGCCAAGAAGCCCAGAAGTCCGGACCTCCGCTGGCAATAGAGCTACCTGAAGACAGCGGAGGGGCCGGCCGAAGACCTGGGACACCGGGAGAAGAGGCCGGAGAGCGGAGAAGAACCAACCGGACGCCGGGAGAAGATGAACCGGAGGGACCCCCGAAGACGGAAGAAGACCCCCCCCCCGGAGCTGTTTAATAAATTATTTTAAAAACCTGTGTTGTGTTTTATTATTGACACTTACCTAGGTGAATGGGTAGGGGTACCATGTACCCCATACTCATTCACATAGGGTGGGGGGGCCGGGATCTGGGGGCCCTCTTATTATAGGGGGCTCCCGGATTCCGATAAGCCCCCCGCCCGCAGACCCCGACAACCAACGGCCAGGGTTGTCGGGAAGAGGCCCTTGTCCTCATCAACATGGGGACAAGGTGCTTTGTGGTGGGGGGGCACCGCAAGGCGCCCCCTCCCCCAAAGCACCCCCCCATGTTGAGGGCATGCGGCCTGGTACGGTTCAGGAGGGGGGGGGGGCGCTCGTTCGTCCCCACCCCCTTTCCTGACCGGCCGGGCTGCGTGCTCGGATCGAGGTCTGGTATGGATTTTGGGGGGACCCCCACGCCGGTTTTTCGGCGTAGGGGGTTCCCCTTAAAGTTCCATACCAGACCTAAGGGCCTGCGACGGGGCTCGCAAGGTTTCAATCTCGCCAAAAAAAGCGGCGAGATTGAATTCCTTTTCTAGTCCCGTCGTACACAAGTCACGTTCAAAATGAACGGACTTGTCCGTGTGTGGGAAAGTCCGTTCATTCTGAAAGTCCGGCGGAAGTCCGTCGGGAAGACCGGATTCCGGAAAGTCCGGCCGTGTGTAGGCAAGTCCGGCTGTTCAGAAAGTCCGGCGGTAGTCCGCCGGAAGTCTGGCGGCAAGTACGTCGGACCTAGCTTTCTAGAAAGTCCGACCGTGTGTACGCGGCATAATAGTTGTCCTGTGGACAGATTCTCCCACCTGAGCTGTGGATCTCTGCAGCTCCTCCAGAGTTACCATGGGCCTCTTGGCTCTTCTCTGATGAATGCTCTCCTTGCCCGGCCGGTCAGTTTAGGTGGACGGCCATGTCTTGGTAGGTTTGCAGTTGTGCTATACTCTTTCCATTTTCCGATGATGGATTGAACAGAGCTCTGTGAGATGTTCAAAGCTTGGGAGATTTTTTTATAACCTAACCCTGCTTTATACTTCTCCACAACTTTATCCCTGACCTGTCTGGTGTGTTCCTTGGCATTCATGATGCTGTTTGTTCACTAAGGTTCTCTAACAAACTTCTGAGGGCTTCACAGAACAGCTGTATTTATACTGAGATTAAATGACATGCGGGTGGACTTATTTACTAATTAGGTGACTTCTGAAGGCAATTGGTTCCACTAGATTTTAGTTAGGAGTATCATAGTAAAGGGGGCTGAAAATGCACTTTTCAGATACTTATTTGCAAAACAATTGAAAACCATTTATCAATTTTCCTCCACTTCACAATTTTGTGCCACTTTGTGTTGGTCTATCACAGGGGTCTCCAAAATTTCTAAAAAAAGGGCCAGTTTATTGTCCTTGAGACTTTAGGGGGGGGAGGGGGCAGATGGTGGCCAGTGGGAGTGAAAACTTTCCTGGCATCAGTGAAAGTAGACATCACATTTGGCATTAGGTGGAATAACAGTGGCTATTATTGGTACCAGTGGGAGGCATAGTGCCCCATAGTTGGTGTCCATGGGAGAAATGGTGCTCCATAGTAGGTGTCAATGGAAGAAATTGTGCCCCATTGTTGGTGTCAGGTGGCAAATTAATATCTTGTATCAGTGGGAGAAATGGTGCCCCAGGGGCTGGATAAAGGCAAGCAAAGGGCCACATCTGGCCCCTGGGCCGCAGTTTGGAGACCACTGGTCTATCACATAAAATCTCAATAAATTACATTTATGTTATTTGGTTGCAACATGACAAAATGTGTAAAATTTCAAGGGGTACGAATACTTTTTCAAGGCACTGTATATATACTGTATATATATATCTCTATATATAGAGATATATATAAACACTTCCTATGTTCCTATGTACTATTTATGCTGTATGTATATGTACTATGTGTATTGTTCCTATTGTAAATAGCTGAACTATTGTTTACAACTGTAAATGCCGCCAGGTGCAGGTTTCTCCCGCTATAAAGCCATTTGTGTAAGTAACGTTAATATTAAGCAAGTATATTTTAATTGCCTTCACTTTGCACGGCATAATCGTAAAAAAAAACAACCGCAAACGCTGATTGTGTTTCAGCATGAGGTATTGATTGCAGCTTCTTTATTTACCAGTATAAACATTTCAGAGCTGATTAAGAAATGGTTCTGCATGTGTTGTAAGGAGATAGTGGATTATTAAGACCTGTAATGGACCCGAGGGATAGTCAGACATACTCGTTTTTTTGTGTTTTTTTTTTTTGCTTTACAAATGGACCAATTATTGCAACCAATTTAAAAACACAGAACTGCGTGAATAATCACAGAGCAAAAAAGAAAACAGAAAGCTGTGAATCTTGAATATTACACGTGTTTTTACTGAAATGTGCAATTTTAAGTATGAAGACAAAGCAAACGGAGATTCTTTTGATTTACAGAGATAAATGCATCAAAACAATAATTTAATCTTCACCTGAGGATAAAAAGAGGACGTCCGTCATCCAATTCCTGAAGGAAGACTGGACACGCCCCCCAGAATGCTTGATACAGGGCGCTCTATCCTTGTGTTTCAGCAGGCCACGCCCACTTTAAACCACTTTCTTACCGGGCACTTACACCCCCTTCCTGCCCAGACCAATTTTTATCTTTCAGAGGTGTCGCACTTTGAATGACAATTGCGCAGTCATGCTAAACTGTAGTCAAATTAAATTTTTATCATTTTTTTCACACAAATGGAGTTTTCTTTTGGTGGTATTTAATCACCACTGGGGTTTTTATTTTTGCTAAACAAACAAAAAAAGACAGACATTCTTGAAAAAAAAACAAAAAAAAAACATGTTTCATAGTTTGTTTTAAAATTTTGCAAACGGGTCATTTTTCTCCTTCATTGATATTCGCTGATGAGGCTGCACTGATGGGCAATGATGGGCTGCACTGATAGGCACAGATAAGTCGACACTGATAGGCACTGATAAGACAGCACTGATGGGCCTTCATGGGTGGCACTGATGGGCACTGATAGGTGGCACAGATGGGCACTGGTAGGTGGCACTGATGAGCACTGGTAGGTGGTATTGATAGGCAGCACTGGTGATGAGGCACTGATTGATGACACTTTATAGGTGGCACTGTGGGCACTGATAGGTGACACTGTGGGCCTGGGGTGTAACTAGAAATAGCAGGGCCCCATAGCAAAATGTTGTATGGGGCCCTCCTGCAAACAGCCCCCCCCCCCCCCCCAGTTGCCCTAGTGTCAATGCAGCGTGACCTGTGCCACATACAGCGTGACCTGTGCCCAATACAGCGTGACCTGTGCCCAATACAGCGTGACCTGTGCCCAATACAGCCTGGTCTGCCTGTGCCCCATACAGCCCCACCTATGCAGAGGAAGAGGCAAGCCACCCGGATCAGTAGAGAGCGGGATTGCCCTCTGTAATAGCTTTCATTTAAATTTCCTGTCTTCCCGGGGCTCATTGTCACATAGCCCCACCTCTTGGCCCGACGCCTTTGATGACGTCACATGTCCCGCATTGGATCGGCGTTCTGTCTATCAAAGGCATCGGGCCAAAAGGTGGAGCTATGTGACGTGAGCCCCGGGAACACTGGAAGTTCTAATGAAAGCTCTTACATCGGGCAATTCAGCTCTCTGCTGATACGGACAGCTCGCCTCTTCCTCTCCTCTCTCTTCCCCTGGCTGGGAGACTTTAAAGTGCCAACAGTTTGCACAGAACTTAAAAGCAGCTTCTTGCATTTATTTGTACAGCATATCTCAGAAAAGGAAAAGGGAGGGGGGCAACACAAACATCCAGTTTGGTCCCCTCTAAAAATTAATTCCAGGCCTTTATCTGAGCATGCAGCCTGGCAGGCCATGAAAGAGTTGGGACAAGTGTGCGCCTCAAGGGCCACAAGGACCTCTTTTTCACAACCCTGGCCTGGTGGTTGTGAGGTTCTGCAGGTGGGGGGGTTATTGATTTCTAGCTTCCAGGGGGATCCCACAGGTATGACACATACATAGTTACATTGGTCCAAGCTGGATTGATGTAGCTATTGTAGTGCCCTTGTAGGTAGGTTGCTAGAATAATAGGTACATTTAGTTCTTTTTGGCTCCTCTGTAATCATTGGAGCAGCAATTGATTTCTCTGGGCTGTTCCTAGATCTCGCAGGCTGCAGGTTTGATTGCTTTCCTCTTGCATTCTGGAGTCTTCTAAAACATAGAGGGCTAGGAGAGCCAAATGGACAGCTTGAATATTTATTGTGTTGCAGCCAATCCTTGAGGAGGTGTGCACCGTAAAAGGTTGGGAGGGAGATAACTGAAACTTGTATAGAAAATACTGGGTGTACTATTCTTCTTGTGTTATTTAAACAAATTTATACTGCCACTATGATGTGATGATAATGATGGGAAGTTTTTGAATTTTAAATAATTGAAATATGTATTCCTGGGGAAAAGTCGCTGATGTGGCAAAAAAAAAAAAGGTTTGCGCAAAGAAGTTGCAACTATTGAAAGGTGTCAGTATTTTTTGGAGTATCCCAAACCACCCTCAACCCCTCTCCTGTTACAAGGTCTACAATTAAAAAATCTAAAAAGACATTCCCGAGATTGTTTAATGGACTGTTGCTGTGTGATTGATGGCCTCTGCAATGTTTGAGCAAGAACCCGTTAAAATCAGCAGCTCCTATGGGGGTAGCTCTACATTATCTATAATATATATATACTGTATACCTATAATTCTTTTTTTAGGAATTCATATCGAACTCAGAAGATTCTGAATATAAAGTTCAGGCTGGATGCATTTGAGAGTGAGCTGCAAGCCCTACAGTTGCTGAACCCTTGTAGACTTTTCTAGTTTATTTTCCCCATCATTTCTTGCTATTGGAGGCCCAGATTTGGTTCTTTGCAATCATGTCTTTATCTGCGGGAAGATAAAGACCTAAAGACTTCTATCTTTTAATTTTTTCCTTTTTTTCAGAAGCTTGGAGGTAACCTCAGTTTTTAAATGCTTCACAGATAGCAGTCAGCCCCCTTGCTGTGCAAGTGATATGTAAAACTCGGAACTGTGCATGTCTGTATGGATACAACAGCTGATAGATATGACATGTCAAGCTCTCATGAGAAAAACCTCAGTTCCCCCACCAGGAAGAAGGGGAGATGATAACATCTTGTAAGCTCCTTGGAAATCAAGCTGGCTGCTGCGGAAAATAATTGATTGCAGAGCAAAACGGCCATTGGGGTCATTATTTTCGTCAGTGGAAGTCGCAGGCGGCTACAAGCGAAATAACTTGTTTGCGTTTTAATGATTAGCCCTAGGAGCGAAAATCTCTCATACCGGCAGATGTCCTATCAACAGTCTACATTTTTCAGATTGTGAGAGTGTGTAATTTCACACCCATTACATGAAACGTAGAAGAGAAAAGGGGCACTTTAGCATTTTCCCATCCATGTATTGTAAAGCCTATTAATAAGAAGCTGTTCTTAGGTATTTAGGTGTCCCTGTACTATCATGGCACTGCAAACCACTGTAGTGAACAAGTGAAGGCTGTTTAAATATTCATTACATTTTTTTTTCCTTTTGGGTCTTAGTCATGGTACCTACCCCTCGCTAATGAAGAATCCAGCTTTGGATTCCTCCATATGGTTCTGAAACCAGGACCTCTGCTGTGCCTGGTAGCAACTCTTCTTGCTGAGCCACCTGACATGCTGGACAGCTCTCTGCATGATTCCATAGACAACCTTGCCTTTTGTCTTTCTTGTCTTGAGCTTATGACCCCATCTCTCCTCCCACACACTTCCTATTTAAGCCATGCCTTTGCACTTCCAATCCTCGCCAATCCTCCAAACCAATATCTCACTCTTGTCACTCCTTCTGCTGTCTGTATCCCCGCTACCACTCATTACCGACCTTTGGCTTGTTCTTTGACTACACTTTTGCTTGATCCCTACCGGCAACCACCTGTCACCGAGTCTTAGCTTGTTTACTTACTTACTACGCTTCTGCTTGATCCCTACCTGCTATAACGACTGGACCCTGGCTTGCTCATCTGCTGGTGGGGCGATCCTGAGGGCCGTGACTTGGTACTAACTGTCAGAAACCATGAACTAGACCGAAACAGAAGTACAGTAAAATCACACTTTTATTTAATAAAAATAAAAAGGTAAATAGAGTAAGCGTAGTCAAAGCATAGCCAGAGTCCAGTAACCGGATCGGGTAGTCAGCCAAGCCAGAGTTCAGTAACCAGATCGGTTAATCAGCCAAGCCAGAGTTCAGTAACCAGATTGGGTTATCAGCCAGGCCAGACGTCAGGGATCCAAGTAGAGGAACAGCAAGCAGGATAAGGAGCCAGAAGGGATGTCAGCAAAGCCAGTCTTTAAACAGGAACGCAGGAGATGGTTTCTTGTGATGTGACCAAGGCGAAGGCAGGAATGAAGTGAGCTGGAGATCTTTAAGTAGGCAGGACTGACGAGCAGATCCACAACAGCTGGTTAACTGTGGAGAGAGATGAGAGCTGGCAATTAGCCAACAGCTGAGCGGCCAGCTCAGAGAAGGAAAGGTTGAGCCAGCCCTGACACTAACATGCGGCAGAACCTATCACCACCATTAGGAGCTCTGGTGAATGTCAGTTAGCTCTTAGACCCTCGTGTGAGCCCACGTCACCTGCCAGGGTATACTTATCCTTCTGGTCAGTGGAAGTCCCTCTTTTTCTACAGCTACAGTTCTCTCAACCTGACCCCTGGCTGTGACACCGTTACGTTCCATTAGTTTAGATTGGACATTCGTTATTTCAGATAGTTTATATTCGTTACGTTCGCTAACAGCCAAATTTGAAAGGAAATTACAATATTTATACCTTAACAGTTAAAGTTAAGTTATTATTAGTTAGTTATTATTTCCGATTTTTGTATTTTTAAATTTCGAATTTCCCAATTTTTGAATTTATGAATTTACTCATTTTCAAATATACGAACTTAGGATCTTTGAATATTTCCAAATTAACAAATTTGTCAAAATTTGTTAAAAAACGAATTCGGGGACTCAATGAATTGCAAATGTCTAATGTCTATATGCTTCGTCTTTTTTCTAATATCTCTCACTATAAAATCAGGTATTGCTTTGAAATCTTAGTTTTGACCCACAAATAGTTGAACGGTTTTTATTCGGTTATTCTTAAATGACAGAACTTACGTTTACTTAATGATGACGTTTATCATATTTTTTTCATGTATATTGTGTCAGTGTTCAAGTGTGTTTTAAATCTGTGCAAAAAAGATTTCCACTCCCAAAGAGTCTCTTTACAGTGTTGATTCTCATCTATAGTTAATTATACTGATTAATGAATGGGAGTGGTTTTAGTCATTTTGTATATATTTGTATATATATATATATTGGTGTTGTTCATGTAGGTAACCATGCTGTGAACAAGGCTGTTTGCCGAAAAATGTTAGCAGTTACCTTGTACTTGGTGATAAGCGAATAAAGAATTTGGATGGATTGCAGAGTGCGGGTTCTTTCTATATATCCATTTCTTCAGTGTTGTCACATGAAAAGATATAATAAAATATTTACAAAAATGTGAGGGGTGTAGTCACTTTTGTGAGATACTGTATTAGGCAGCAAGTAAACATGTTGTTCCTAAGTTGATAGGTTGAAAGCAGAACAAATGGGAAAATGCAAGGGTTTGACGTTGACAAGGGCCAAATTGTAATGTCTAGTCAACTGGGTCAGAGGAACTCTAAAACGATAGCTCTTGTGGGATGTTTCCAGTTGGCAGTGGCCAGGACTGACCAAAAGTGGTCCAAGGAAGGAAAACCAGAGAAACTGGCAACAGAGTCATGGGCCAAAGCTCATTGATGCACATGGATGGCCTATGTAGTCCAATCTAATAGAAGAGCTACTGGAGCTAAAATTGCTGAAAATGGTAATGCTGGGTTCTGATAGAAAGGTGTCAGAACACAAAGTGCATCGCAGTTTGTTGTGTATGGAGCTGTGTAGCTGCAGACCAGTTAGGGTGCCCCATGCTGACCTGTGTCCACAGCCAAGATCAACCACAATGGGCACGTGAGCATCAGAACTGGACAGCAGGGCAATGGAAGAAGGTGGCCCGGTCTGATGAATTCAATAATGGGTTGAGGAACACGACATTAAGTTTGAAGTGTTGACTTGGACTCTAAATTTTTCCAGACCTCAATCTATTTGAGCATCTGTGGGATGAGCTGGAAAAACAACTCCGATCCATGGAGTCCCTGGACTTACAGGACTTAATATGCATGCCAATTTTTGTTTTTGTAGGTCATGGTGAATTATAGTTAGAGCCAAGAGAAATGGAGTAGGTGTTATGCCGGACAAAGTTGAATACTGAGCCGTGATTAGGTTCCTCCATCTTCCAGGGAAATCTGCCCAAATAGTCCATGAAGATGAGGAGGACTTTTTAAATGACCTTTAAAAGGTTAGTGACCATGGATGAAAGCTGGGTATATCTAAATGATCCTGAGACTAAAGGAATTACTAAAACATGGAAACGTGCTTCATCACCCACCCCTCACAATGATAAGGCATTCATTACTAAAGTGGATAGCTGGTTTTCTCCAAATCGGCATACTTCTATGCAGATGTTATGAAAGGTCCGTTCCACAGATGTGAGAAGTGTGTAACCATAGGAGATAGATATGTAGAGAAGGATTTAGTGGACTAAATCTCAGATCCCTAGCATATCTGGATCTTGGTGAGGGTAAGAACTTATTGGCCTGCCCTTGTATATATAAATATATATATATATATATATGTATAAATATGGTTGTTGGTGCCAGATGGGCTGGTCTGAGTATTTCACAAATTGCTGATCTACTGGTATTTTCCCACACAACCATCTCTCGGGTTTACAGAGAATGGCCCGAAAAATAGAAAATATCCAGTGAGCGGCAGTTGTGTGGAGGAAAATGCCTTGTTGATGTCAGAGATCAGAGGAGAATGGGCAGACTGGTTCCAGATGATAGAAAGACAAAAGTAACCACTCGTTACAACCAAGGTATGCAGAATACCATCTCTGAATGCACAACAGATTGAACCTTGAAGCCGATGAGTACAGCAGCAGAAGACCATACAAGGTGCCACTCCTGTCATCTAAGAACTGGAAACTAAGGATACAATTTTCACAGGGTCAGCAAAATTAGACAATAGAAGATTGGAAAAACATTGCCTGGTTTGATGTCTGGATTTCAGCTTCAACATTCAGGTGGTAGGGTCAGAATTTTGAGTAAACACCATAAAAGCATGGATCCATGCTGCCTTGTATCACCGGTTCAAGCTGGTGGTGGGGGTGTAATGGTGTGGGGGATATTTTCTTGGCACACTTTGGGCCCCTTAGTACCAATTGATCATGGTTTATACACCACGGCCTACCTGAGTATTGTTGCTGACCATGTCCATCCCTTTATGACTACAGTGTCCCCATCTTCTGATGGCTTCCAGCAGGATAATGCACCATGTCACAAAGCTCCAATCATCTCACCACTGGACAATGAGGTCTCTGTACTCCAATGGCCTCCACACTCACCACATCTCATCCAATAGAGCACCTTTGGGAGATTGGCATGGTGGATGTGCAGCCGACAAATCTGCAGCAACTGTGTGATGCCATCATGTCAATATGGACTGAAAAGTTCTAAGGAATGTCCCCAACATCTTGTTGAATCTATGCCACGAAGAATAAAGGCAAAAGGGGGTCCAACCCGCTACTAGCAAGGTGGACCTAATAAAGTGGCCGTTGAGTGTATATATATATATATATATAGCAAGAAGAAATGAATAAAACATCTTATGCATTTTGGGGGTTTAGGAAGGACCAGCTGTGGCCGCTGTTTCTCTTTGTTATTTGGTCAAGACGTTGATTTGAAACACAATCACACGTATCCTAAGCTGTAAGGAGATTATCTAACATAACATTTCTGAAATATATCTGAAGATTTATTCGCTCTCGCAGGTTTGATGCTTGTGTGCCATTTTCTAATCCTACAATGAAATGAAGTCGGCTTATTAAATATCAAGAACTTACAAAGGAACTCTACCATTCAGCGAGATGATAACAAATGTTCGCTGCCGTGTTTTCTATTCAAGCACTTGTTCAGGCGTTCTTATTAGGATGGAGGAGAGGGATAGTGAGTACAAAGATCTAACAAATTCCCATTTCGGTGTAGAATGGTCAGGTTTATAAATACAATTTGAAACTGTCTCCAATGAGCTGCTCTACCCAGACTCCGGCACTGTGTACGGTGCATTTAGCTGCAGTAGCCTTCATTATCCTCTGCTTATCCATCTGGTATCGCATCTGATTTGGACATGAAGAGGAGAAAGGAACGGAGAAAGAGGAGAGAAGAGGAAAGGAGTAGAGAAAGAGGAGAAAAGAAAAAAATAAAGAAGGGGGTGGGGAAGGTGAGAAGAAACAGGAGGATAGGAGGAAGACAGAGAGAGAAGAAGAAGAGAGATACAGAGGGGAGAAGAGAATGACAGGGAGAGCAGAGGAGCAGGCAAGGAGAGAGGAGGAGGAAAGGAAGAGAGAAAGACAAGAGCGGAAAGGAAGGAGAAGCAGAGGATGAGGAAAAGAGAGAAAAACCATGGAGAGAGGTGAGAAAAAGTGAAGAGAAGAGAAAAAGGAGCAATAAGAGAAGAGAGGAGATGAGAGGAGATGGGAGGAAAGGAGAAAAGAGAAGAGAAGGAAAAAATAAGAGTAGGATACAAGAAGAGAAGAGTAGGAAAAAATAAGAGTAGAAGAAGAGAAGAGAAGGAAAAAATAGGAGTAGGAGAAGAGAAGAGTAGGAAAAAATAGGAGTAGAAGAAGAGATGAGAAGGAAAAAATAGGAGTAGGAGAAGAGAAGAGTATAAAAAAATAAGAGTAGGAGAAGAGAAGAGTAGGAAAAAATAAGAGGAGAAGAGAAAAGAAGAGAAGAGAAGAGAAGAGAAGAGAAGAGAAGAGAAGAGAAGAGAAGAGAAGAGAAGAGAAGAGAAGAGAAGGAAAACAATAAGTGTAGGAGAAGAAGAGAGAATAGTAGGAGAAGGAGAAGGAGAAGGGAACAAAAGAAAAGGGAAGGGGAGGGAAGAGGATGGGCAGGGGTAGGAAAGGGGTGAGTGTAAGAGAAAAGAAGGGGGAGGAAAGGGGTGGGAAGTGAAAAAGATTTAAAGAAAGGAAAATGGATAGAAGAAATTAAAAGACAGAAGAAGAGGGTAAAGGAAAAGAATAAAGAGGGATGGAATATAATGAAAAGGAAAGGGAGAAGGGAAAGGGGTGGAGGAGAGTGAGATAAAAGGAGAAGAGAGATGAGGTGAGGATTAGGAAAGAAGAGACGAGAGAAGAGGAGAAGCAAAGAGGAGAGGAAGAGGAAAAAGGAGAGGAGAAGGAAAGAGGAGAGTAGAGGAGAAAGAGAGGAGCTGAGGAGGAAAGAGAAGAGCAAGAGGAAAAAGGGGAGGAGAAGGAAAGAAGACGAGGAGGGGAGAGGAGTGGAGAGAGGAGAGGAGGAGGAAAGAGGAGAGGAGGAGAAAGGAGAAGTGGAGAAAGAAAGGAGAGAGGAGGAGGAGAGGTGAGGAGACGAGATGAGAAGGAAAGAGGAGAGGTGAAGGAAAAAGGAGAGGAGAAGGAAAAAGGAGAGAAGCAGTAAAAAGGAGAGGGGAGGAGAAAAAGCTCATTTAGAGGGACAGAGATATTTTGTGGCGTACTGTTTTTTTCTGTTTACAGATATTCAATCCTCTCAGTATTCTTTTTGGCAACAAATCCCATTAGATTTTCATGAACAAACATAACAGCGCTCTATGATGTTACTGCTGAGTGATTTCATTTCCATCAAAAGCCTTCTGGCTTTATTTGCTGCTGAATACACACCTAGTTTTTACCTAACTTTTCATCAAAATGTACTTAGAAGTCCAACAGGTTTATAAACATAAACTTCATCCTCAATATGTTGCTTTTCTTTCCTTTTATTTTCATATAAAGGATGTTCTCTGCAGCGAATGATAATATGGAAATACACTGACGATCTTATCTTTTCTATGAATTCTGCTTTTTTCCAAATAACATATTGTAACGTTTCAGTTTTTATGCATTGAAAAAAGTTGTAAAAAAAAAAAGAAATTGCAAGGTTCATGGGAAAGGATCTCAAGGTCCATCTGAAGCGTTTCTCCAGCTTGTATAGTCTTCAGTCTAAAAGGGAAAGCTCTGTGCAAGAAAATATGTTTTTCCCGAGTTGGTGTGACTTTTCTGACAAGCTGCTTTCCGGGGGACGGCCATAAGGTGAAGATCAAAAAGCGGTCATGTTCTGTTTGTTTGTTTAAGTCAGTGGGGAAGGCCAAATTTAAAGTGTTTTTGTTGTTTTTTTTTAATGATAACGTCCGAGATCGGTCTGTGCAGGTGCTGACTATACAAGCACTGGTGGAGGAGAACATCAATCTTTTCCATAAGGCTGGAAGAACAGCCCTTCGGAGGGCCTTTTGGAGGCTTTTTTTTCCCCAGTAGGACAGGTATGGAACCCTTTTTACCCTCCTGCTTATGTATTTTTGTTAGTCATTTTGATCTAAATCTTTTCAGGTGACTCTACAGAGTGTCCAAGCAGGAGGGTAAAAAGGGTTCCATACCTGTCCCACCGGGGAAAAAAAGCCTCTAAAATGCCCTGCAAAGGGTTGTTCTTTTAGCCTGGTGGAAAAGACTGATTTCCTCCTCCACCAGTGGATGGATATGTGCATGCTGCTTGTTTTACATATAATTATATGTGGCCATGTCTAATGGAATGGTGTGGTAAATAATGCATTAATATAATGATTCTAGAGGTAAGATACTGTATATGTTTGCCTATAAAGTAGATATGCATCACTTTGGATATATAAATATTTTAATTGTTTTTCGAGACTTTCAGGTACTGGTATCACAGTATATATACTCTCACTAGGATGCATTTATCACTGCAAAATCAGGCTCATTTCTCCCTAGAAACCAATCAGGTTCCAGGTTGTATTGCCAAAGCTTAATTGAACAAGCTGAGGTTAGAGGCTGATTGGCTACCATGCACAGCTGCACCAGATTCTGAGTGTACCAGCCTTACTAAATATACCATATACTGTCTGCGTTTCCCATGTCCTGAAGAAGCAGGCAAGACCTGTGAAACGCGTAGACATATGGGATACCTTGTTGTAATCAGGCACTTTATATACGGTGATTCCTATGATATTGTTGCCATCATGTATTTGATGTACTTTTATGAGGACAAATATGTATCTGAAACAAGTCTAAAAATTCATGTATATGTTTGTAATGCACAGGGTAGTGTTTTTACACTCCTATCAGCAAGTGGTTATACTTGATTCATGATCTTGGTATTTTACACTCCCAGTTTTTGATATTTAATATCAAGATTCTGCTATATAGTCAAAAAATGTGATTTATTTTTACATATTTGAGTTATTTGTCAATTTTTGTTTGCATGAGTTGATATTCCTGACAATCTCATTTTGTAGATAAATAAATTGGTCTTTTTAAATTTTGGAGATGGTCATCAACACAGCTACATGGGGGAATAAGGGATCCCCATGATATGATAAGTTTAGGGGAGTTTAGGGGATATCATTTTGGTTTTTATGTGCACCTAAATCAACGGTCATGATCACAATCATGTATGCAACGAAAATAAAAGTTAGGCATATATTGGTTAGGCCTATTATCCCAGATTCAAACTGTCCTGCTGCTGGTAGTAGTAAACCCTATCTATCTATCTATCTATCTATCTATCTATCTATCTATCTATCTATCTATCTATCTATCTATCTATCTATCTATCTATCTATCTATCTATCTATCTATCTATCTATCTATCTATCTATCTATCGCACCCTATTATTTCAGAATAGGCTGCTAGGTAAATTTAGTTTAGTGGATCAGGGGTGGATTGCTTAGGGCTGCTCAGTGTTTCACAGGCTGCTGTTCTGCTACCCCCCCCCCCCCCCCATCTTCTAGAGTGTTTCTCAACCTTTTTCCAGTCGGGGCGCCCTTAAAAAGTATTTTCAATCTTGAGGCACCCCAGTTCAAGGCTTGGTTCACGTTACTGTGTGTCACGGAACACGCACAAAATCGTGCTCGTTCCTGACACACAGACAAATGCTCTGATCTTTCGGGGTGCAATTAATTCTTAATGGTACCCCACACATTGGAAAACGTGGGGTGCTTTTGGTGCAGTGCAATTTAAAAAAAAAGGTTGGGGACTGAATGGGCTGCCCTACACGCAGCACGCAGCCACACAGATGTGAACCTTGTTCACATGTCAGGTTGGAGGGGCGGTAAAAGCACATGGTTGAGCTATTTTTACCTGCCCAACTTCTCCCCCTTTAGCTGCAGAGGCAGCAGCTGGGGGTGTACACATGCTGTGGCTGCAGCTGGAGGGTATACCAAGGGTGAATGAGGCTGCCCTGCAACTACCCCGCAACTGTGTGCATTGCATGGTTGCAGTGTAGTGATGCTGCATTTACGGGCTTAAAATAGGTGGTGGGGAGGCGACATAATGCCTCTTTACTGCCTGTCAAATGCCTCTGAAAAGCGATACTTGCATGAATTGCTTTTCTGAGGATCAGCAGTCCTGGCTGCTATCACAAACAAGCCCTACAAAAACAGTTCTGATGGTACAGGAATGGGGGGGGGAGGGTCAGGATTAAAAGTAACATACACATATAGACAAATGCACACACACACAATACAGACACATGCACATACACAATACAGACACATGCACACACGCATACAGACAAATGCACACACACATACATACAGACACATACACACACACACATACAGACACATGCACACACACACGCATACAGACACATGCACACACACACGCATACAGACACATGCACACACACACGCATACAGACACATGCACACACACACGCATACAGACACATGCACACACACGCATACAGACACATGCACACACACGCATACAGACACATGCGCAAACACACACATACAGACACATGCACACACACATACAGACACACACACACATACAGACACATGTGCACACAAACACACATACAGACACACATGTTCAAACACACACATACAGACACGTGTACACACACACACACACAGACAGAGAGACAGACACTTACACACACAGAGACACATGTATAAATCCCTTTTAAAACAAATCTAGCTTCTAGCACAGTACCTTTCCAGTTTCCTCATTCAGCCAGGTACTGCACTGTAGGGGGAAGCAGAGAGCACAGCACACTTCCCTGCACTTTACTTTCACTTTTGAGGCTGACAGAGCTTCTCACAGTGCCGATGTACAGTTGAGCAGGGGATCGGGAGATCGGGCTCATCTGACAGCCCTTCTCTCCCCTGATCCCGCGGCACACCTGAGAACCTCTGACGGCACACCAGTTGAGAAAGGCTGTTCTAGATTGTTCTGGAAGCATAGTGAAAGGGAGAGCAGGACAGGCAGTCTGAATGTTTATGAAACTCCAACCAATCCCTGGGGACGTGTGCCCAGAAGGTGGAGCAAGAGCCCATAAGTAGTCTGAGGCCTGGCAGCAGAGTACAGAGTTCCTTGGTCCAGTCCTGCAGGAGGGGACCGCTATGCAGGGACTCTGCTTCAGGGGCAGAGGAAGCTATAGGAGCCCTCGTAAAGACATTGAGGTCTCAGCTAGGCTTAGCTGGGGGGGGGGGGGGGGCTAACAAAGAAGCTTGTCCAAAGACTGGCCTGAGCCAGAAGGGAGTCGGTAAGTGGCAGCCCAACCCACCTGGGGGCTGAGTAATAAACACCCCCCCCCTCTTTGCGGAGGGGACTTGACTGTGAGGTGCTCTGATCTCTTAAAGAAGTGCAGTGCAGGCAGAAGTTGTGAAATATAGCCAGGAGTTGAACAATACACAGAAGAAGAGTGCAGTGCAGCCAGAGGTTGTTGTGCGATACAGCCTGAATTTTGTACAGACATCAACAAAACCTGTGGAATGCCCAGGAAAAAAACTCCAAGCCTACTTACCACCAGCTCGCAGACAACCAATTGACCTGTCTAACAGTATGCGTTAAAAACAGGGGTTCAGTCCGCACGCATTTGCAAACGCATGCCTAAGCCACAGGGCTGCGTCAAGGCACTCTGTAATCTGTGGTCCTAACACTAAAATTTGGGTGTCCCCACAGTGGAGGCACATGCATTCTAATGGATAAGTGAGGGCAGGTGGACTGAAGGGAACCCACCCCTTCCTAAAGGTACAGGTGGACACCAAACACCCAGCAAGTAGCACAATGGCTGCAAACCTTGCCACCACCCTCACTTATAGCTGGCTATCGCAGTAAGAGGCATTGGAGGGCCACAAACAGATATCAACAAAACCTGGGGAATGCCCAGGTCTGGCTGCACAGAGCAGCCTGAAGCCAAGCAGTCCTCAAGTTGTACAGTTTTTTTCAGTTCTGGAGTGTGCCATGCTCCCCATCCCTATCCAAGTTCCTGTTCCAATAAAAACCCAAGAAGAAACCCCTAGATTAACCTTTGGGCCAGAGGAAGAATGCTGAAAATGTTGTGTGCCTGGCTGTGTGTGGAGGGGGGGGGGGATAGGACCAAACTACAAACAGCTTCTGTGGGAGTAGTGCTACATACTGCATCTATCTATCTTTGTGAAAAGTTGAGTTGTTTGGCTGAATTTATGTACAGATAATGGGAGAGAAGGGCAGAGGCATGACTGACTGCATTTCTCTGATCTCAATTTATTAAATCTGTTCGGAGTTTTGTGAAATGTCTGATTCTTGCCCAGCGGTTAGCAGCAAAAAAAAAAAAAACAATTTCCAGCCCTCCCTGACAGAGTCGCAGTATTTGTCTGCCCCCTCAGATACTCCTCAGATATCGGCGTCCGCTCTGATCCCCGGAGCACACAATTATCCTTTATTCATTCTCGGTGGACATGGAGGGGAGTTTTTCTCATTTTTTAGTGGGGAGCTCGTGTAGAATAATACACACTGATAATAATATGTGTCGTCCGCGGCCGCCGGAGATCAGTTCTGCTTTCAGTCTCCATGTTTCTGTTATTAGTCTGTTAGTATGAATGAAGCTTTAGAATTGTGTTATAACATACAATGTTCATCCCCGCCCATAGAATAGAATTGAATAGAATTGTGTTTGTACAATGGTCATCCTCACCCGTAGAATAGAATTCTGCTATATAGTACAATGGTCATTGTCACGGACTTTGGGCTTGCAGGAGAACCGTTCCCCGGAGTGTTTTAATGTGTTCTTAACCACTTAGGCCCCTTTCACACTGGGGCGGTTTGCAGGCGCTATTGCGCTAATAATAGCGCCTGCAAACCGACCCGAAAGTGCCGCTGCTTTGTCTCCAGTGTGAAAGGCCCCGAAGGCTTTCACACTGGAGCGGTGCGCTGGCAGGACGGGAAAAAAAGTCCTGCTAGCAGCATCCTCGGAGCGGTGAAGGAGCGGAGGGTACACCGCTCCTTCACCGCTCCTGCCCATTGAAATCAATGGGACAGCGCGGCTATACCGCCGGCAAAGCGCCTCTGCAGAGGTGCTTTGCGGTGGTTTTTAACCCTTTCTCGGCCGCTAGCGGGGGGTAAAACCCCCCGCTAGCGGCCGAATACCGACCGTAAAGCACCGCTTACAATAGCGGCGCTTTACCGCCGACGCCGGCCCCCACCCCACTGTGAAAGGGGCTTTAAAGACCAAAAGATTTGGCTGCCTAATGACCAGGCCATTTTTGGCGCTACGGCGATGCTTCGCTTTAACTGACGTTGCACCCAAACAAAATTGATGTCCTTTTTTTCCCCCACAAATAGAGCTTTCTTTTGGTGGTATTTGATCACCTCTGCGGTTTTTATTTTTTTGCGCTATAAACAAAATAAGAATGACAATTTTGAAAAAAAAAAAAAAACAATATTTTTTACTTTTTGCTATAATAAATAACCCCAAACATGTTTGAAAAAAAAAAATTTCTTCCTCAGTTTAGGTCGATATATATTCTTCTACATATTTTTGGTAAAAAAAAAAAAATCGCAATAAGCGCATATGGATTGGTTTGTGCAAAAGTTATAGCATCTACAAAATAGGGGAAAGATTTATGGCATTTTATGGCCTTTTTATTTATTTTATTTTTTTTATTACTATTAATGGCGGTGATCTGCAATTTTTAGTGATACTGCGACATTGAGGCGAACAGATCGGACACCTTTGACACATTTTTTGGGACCATTGACATTTATACAGCGATCAGTGCTATAAAAATGCACTGATTACCGTGTAAATGTCACTGGCAGGGAAGGGGTTAACACTAGGGGGCAATCAAGCCTGATCAAGTGGTTAGGATAGTTTCCCAAAGGCCCCCTTTCACACTGGGGCGGTGGGTGCGTCGGCGGTAAAGCGCCGCTATTTTTAGTGGCGCCTTACCGTCAATTTCGCGACGCTATTCGGCCGCTAGCAGGGCGCAGAGAAAGGGTTAAAACCACCCGCAAAGCGCTGCTGCAGCAGCGTTTTGCCAGCGGTGTAGCCACGCTGCCCACTGATTTCAATACACACCGCTCCTTCACCGCTTCCAAAGATGCTGCTAGCAGGACTTTTTTTAGCGTCCTGCCAGCGCACCGCTCCAGTGTGAAAGCACTCAGGGCTTTCACATTGGAGAGACAGGAGCGGCTCTTTCAGGGCGCTTTGCAGGCTTTTTTTTAGCGCTGTAGCGCCTGCAAAGCGCCCCAGTGTGAAAGGGGTCAAAGAGGAGACAAAGGAACATCTGTTCCTCCATCTCCTATGTGATGAATGAAGCTCGAAGCGACAAAGATGTAATCACTTCAGGTTTCAGATTCTGCAGCTAATCAAACTTGGTCTATGCTTGGTTAGCTGCTGTGGAGGCAGGGGAGACATCAGGGGACTAATAGACCCCTGATGTCTCCATAAAAAGTACCTGTCACCTGCCCAAAGCTATCACAAGGACACACCTCCCAACATTTTGAGATGGGAATGAGGGACACCTATTAGCAAAATTATGTAGGCAAACCCCTTACCAAGTCCCCCTTAAAGGATAAATATATCCGGGACAGTTGGGAGCTGCAAGGAGGTTTATTTTATCATTTGAGGTGGGGGGGATCACAAGGAGATTGGGGGGGGAATTTGTGTTGGGAGGGGGAATTGGGAGAGGGGGGTGTTAGGGGGTAAGAATCGGTCTAGGAGGGGAAATTAGGGGAGGTGTGCTAAGAGTGGTGATTTGGGGGTTATTTTGTTGGGAGAGGAAATTTGGGGTGGTAGCAGGGGGTAAGTATAGTTCTAGGAGGGGAAATTTGGGGCGGTGGCAGGGGGTAAGTATCGTTCTAGGAGGGGAAATTTGGGGCGGTAGCAGGGGGTAAGTATCGTTCTAGGTGGGGAAATTTGGGGCGGTAGCAGGGGGTAAGTATCGTTCTAGGAGGGGAAATTTTGGGGCGGTAGCAGGGTGTAAGTATCGTTCTAGGAGGGGAAATTTGGGGCGGTGGCAGGGGGTAAGTATCGTTCTAGGAGGGGAAATTTGGGGCGGTGGCAGGGGGTAAGTATCGTTCTAGGAGGGGAAATTTGGGGCGGTGGCAGGGGGTAAGTATCGTTCTAGGAGGGGAAATTTGGGGCGGTAGCAGGGTGTAAGTATCGTTCTAGGAGGGGAAATTTGGGGCGGTGGCAGGGGGTAAGTATCGTTCTAGGAGGGGAAATTTGGGGCGGTGGCAGGGGGTAAGTATCGTTCTAGGAGGGGAAATTTGGGGCGGTAGCAGGGGGTAAGTATCGTTCTAGGAGGGGAAATTTGGGGCGGTAGCAGGGGGTAAGTATCGTTCTAGGAGGGGAAATTTGGGGCGGTAGCAGGGGGTAAGTATCATTCTAGGAGGGGAAATTTGGGGAGGCGTGCTAGGATTGTTTATTTGGGGTTATTTGTGTTGGGAGGGGGTAGGGTGAAGATGATTTGTGCTAGGATAGTAGGGGGTTTGTGGTAATATGGTAGTGGGGGGGGTTTGTGCTAAGATCAGATTTTTTTTGGGGGGGGGGGTTATGCTAGTAGGGATGATTGGGGATTATTTGTGCTAGGAGTGGGGGGGATTTGGAGTGTGGGGGGGGGAATTTATGCTCGGAGGGAAAAGGATTTGTGCTAGGAGGGGGACATTTTTTTTTGGGGGGGGGGGATTTTTGCTAGTGGCATATGGGAAGAGAGAGGTTTTGAGCTGGGAGGATGAGGGGGGGCAACGATCTGTGCCAGGATGGGGATTTCAGCAGATGAGTGGATTTGTACTGGGAGGAAGGGGGGATTTATGCTTGGGGGGGGGGGGTATGCAGATTAGTGTTGTTTGATTTTTTTTGGGGGGGGGTTGCTGACACATAATCATACATCTTGGGAGGGGGGGTGCAATTTGGCATGTTCGCTCTGGTCTCTACATGAGCTTGTCCCGGCACTGCATGGATGGATGTGCTGCTCTTCCCGCTCTGGCATGCTCACTCTCTGCCCACCGTCGGCACAGCGGCATATCTGCAAAAAAGCCGCTTGTTTCTCTGCGTGTCGGGAAAGCGCGCTATTTTGCATGCGTTCCTGAAATGCAAAAGTCTGAACCTAGCGGTCCCAGAGATGGCTCTAACAATCAAACCATGACCCACTCTATTAAAAAAAAAAGTTTTGGCTGGAGTCTCGGCTCATGTGAATGCCTAATGTGATTTTCTGTCTAACGTGATGATACGGCGTAGCGGTTCTGTCTGAATTCTCTTAATGCCGGAACGCTTGTCAGATCGAGGAAGGTGGAGATTGATTGACAGCCTTATTGTGCTGCTTCTTGGGAAGAATGAAGAGAGACGGGACTTGTCAGGTATAACGTGTATATTCACTATATTTGGCTGTAGAGCCAGACGAAACAAAAAAAGTCCAAATATAAGTATTTTATTTCTCTTCCTTATCTGCAGAGTGCAGACATTCTGGGCAAAGTTTTCCAGAGTGGCCGAAAATAAGAGTCCAGAAGAAGGGGCAAACCAAAGAGTTGAAAGTATGAAAAGTTTTTATTTATTTATTTTTTTTATTAACAATCAGAATTGCTTTATTGAAACCATGTAGATGTAGAACATAATACAAGGAGCAACTCCAATAAACGTAATAATACCAAATAAACAAAGCAAACAATAACCAGATGACAAGGTATCATAATGAAGAAAAAGTACATTAGGTCACACAAGAAACCAACCATAGTCAAGACCTGTTCAAAGAGCGAGGTGTAAGTAGCATAGCTATAGCCACATCCTGCCACAACTAAACTACTTCAACATAAAATTAAATTGCTATACCCGAGGGGGAAAATGAAAAAAGGGGGGGGGGGGGGCGAAGGAGAGGAAAAGAGGGTCAGGGGCAGGAGAAATACAGTAGCACTACACTACAGTCTGTCCATTAGGGTACATTCACTCAGAGGTCCATGGTTGCCACACCTTATCGGATTTCCAGGGACAGCCACGACTAATGAACCTAAGTTTGTAAAGATGTAGCGCAGCGTCAATCATGGCTTCCCAGGATGACAAAGCAGGAGGATAGGGAGAGGACCAGCTACAGAGAATCGTCTTTTTGGCATAGTAAAGCAGGTGGGAGATCAACAGTTTGCTGTGATGACATCTTTGAGCATCATCAGGAATGCCCAACAAGGCCAACTCTGTAGTTATAGGAATGGCCACCTGAAGGTGGGTGTTGATGATCTCAAATACCTCGGACCAGAAACCTATATTCTTAGGACACTCCCAGAACATATGAAAGAAAGTAAGTTAAGTTGAGCTATGGAATGTTCTGTTTTTGTCTTTCATATGAAAAAAAGTACCCAGCTTTGCCAGACAGCAAGGGGGCGGTGGGGGGTCCCTGTCAGGATGAATTCTCTGTAATCTGTCCGGGGTGAAGTAATGAAGAGTTTTTAGTAAGAAAACAAAGTGTATCTGAATGTTTAGTTAACCAATAGACTCAACTTGGATGATGGAAGCTCTAAACCCAATCAACAACAATCAGTAACAACAATCAATAACAAGTCAATCACATTCTATAATAGATTTCAAATGTTCTTTTCAATGTACTACAACCAGGCCCTTTTTTTTCAGCTGGAACTCGGTGGCACTCAGTTCCGTCCAGGGACGGACTGACCATTCGGGCACTCGGGCACTGCCCGAGGGCCCCATGCCACTAAGGGGCCCCATCAGGGTTGTCAGCCTCAATAAAACCAGGGACAGTATGTAAAAATCTGTGTTTTTTAAAAAAAATCCCAAGATTATAGCTGCCCCGCCTTTCCAATACCTTTACAGTGTGTATATGTGTATTCTGTGTGTGTATACTGTGTGTGTATATTGTGTGTCTGTGTGTGTATACTGTATGTGTGTGTGGGTGTATACTGTGTGGCCCCATAATCTATTGCCTGGGGGTCCCATAATCTCCTATTGCCTGAGGGCCCCATAATCTTCTCCTATTGCCCGGGGGCACCATAATCTTCTATTGCCCGGGGGGCCCCATGAGTTGTCAGTCCGCCCCTGGTTCCGCCACCTCTGGTGCAAGCTAAGCTCACTGCTCACCGCTATCACTTATTAACATAGAAGTCCTGCTTCTGTGTTTACAAGTGATAGCTTGTCTCCCAGCGGCTCCAACAGATCAGATCTCCTGAACAAATCCCATTGAGTGCAGGACAAAGACAAGGGAGATGTAGGTGCCTGAGGAGCAGCGCAGTCATGGGCAGGAGGGGTTGCGTGGCAGGCAGATCTTCTTTTTTCTTTTTTCTGGTGGCTGGATGCCTTATGCCCCCACTGGATGATCTCCCTGCAAGAGTGAGAGGTGGAACCACCTACACAGTGTGCGGGGAGGTACTAGAGCCAATTGGATGCTTTAGCTTAAAGTGGTTGTAAAGTCTCGTTTTTTTTCCTATAAAAATAACAAACATGTTATACCTACCTGCTCTGTGTAATGGTTTTGCACAGAGCAGCCCCCGATCCTCCTCTTCCTGGGTCCTTCTTCACTGCTCCTGGCCCCTCCCTGCTGTTGAGTGCCCCCGCAGCAAGAAGCACTTCCTATGGGGGCACCCGAGCTGAGTCACAGCTCCCAGTGTCCATTCAAACGCGGAGCTGTGGTTCGTCCCCGCCCCCTCTCTCTCCTTTTTGGCTAACTGACTTTCATTGACTGCAGCAGGAGCCAATGGCACCGCTGCTGTGTCTCAGCCAATCAGGATGGAGAGTCCCGAATGGCCAAGACACTTGTGGACATCGCTGGACAGGGATGTGGCTCAGGTAAGTATTGGGGGGGAGGCCGAGGGGGGCTGCTGCACACAGAAGGCTTTTTATCTTAATACATGGAATGCATTAAGATAAAAAAAAACCTTCTGACTTTACAATCCCTTTATTACAGCAACAAAAGTAAGATACATGGAAGATGGTGGAGCTTTTAAGGAATGAGGGAGAAAATGAGGGCAGTGGAAGGGGGAGGGGATCTGTGCAGAGGCCAGAGCTGAAGAGGGGCGAAAGTGAGATGTCGGTGGGGAAAGCAGAAGTAAGTAGCTGTGGAAGAGGACTGAACTCTGCACTCTGTATGTAGTGTACCCCTGAACTCTGCACTCTGTATGTAGTGTATCCTTGAACTCTGCACTCTGTATGTAGTGTACCCTTGAACTCTGCACTCTGTATGTAGTGTACCCTTGAACTCTGCACTCTGTATGTAGTATACTCTTGAACTCTGCACTCTGTATGTAGTGTACCCTTGAACTCTGCACTCTGTATTTAGTTTACCCTTGAACTCTGCACTCTGTATGTAGTATACCCTTGAACTCTTCACTCTGTATGTAGTGTACCCTTGAACTCTGCACTCTGTATGTAGTGTACCCTTGAACTCTGCACTCTGTATGTAGTGTACCCTTGAACTCTGCGCTCTGTATGTAGTGTATCCTTGAACTCTGCACTCTGTATGTAGTGTACCCTTGAACTCTGCACTCTGTATGTAGTGTACCCTTGAACTCTGCGCTCTGTATGTAGTGTACCCTTGAACTCTGCACCCTGTATGTAGTGTACCCTTGAACTCTGCACTCTGTATGTAGTGTACCCTTAAACTCTGCACTCTGTATGTAGTGTATCCTTGAACTCTGCAATCTGTGCATATGGCACCCCTGAGCTCTGCACTCTGTACTGTATATACACGTGATTCTGCACCAGTGGCAGCCGGTCCCCCCCAGCCCGCGCTGCCACACCATCTTTGCGGTCATGCACTGCGCGGGCGCAGGACCCACAGGTTTCTCTACCTGGTCCGCCTCCCATTCACAGGCACCTGACCCCAATTGGTCAGTTTTATGTTGTCTCCGGGGCGCTCCGAGCCCCTCCACCCTGCGATCCCATGAGCCGGCTTTCAGCTTCCTGCCCCGGCCAATCAGGACAGGAGGCCGAAGACCGGGTCAATTCAGAAGCCACGGTGCCGAGCACCAGGGGAGCCACCAGTCTATCCCAGCCAACCAGATCCACTCAGCTTCAGGGAGTACAGCAGGACCGCCGCTTCTCACAGCAGCCGACCCTCCAACAGATGCTTCGCCAGCAGATCGTATTGGCCAGTGGCCCCTGAGGAAGTGTAGACGCAGGGGAAGCCACCGAGGATCTGCCCAGGACCTAGATGGGGTGTAGGGTGTGGGGCTGGTGGGCTGACGATTGAGCGAAGGGGGGGTACGATCGACCTGGGGGGGAGCACCAGTCGCCTATGTTCTGCCCACAGTGGCTGACCTGTAGCAGTAAATCTACAGGAGGCAGTCGCTAAGTGGATATAAACAGATTATCCTTCAGCTGTAATAAAAATCACCTGTGTGGAACAGGTTTATAGAAAAACAGTTTTTAGAGGTAGATGGAAGTTACTCTAACTGCCTAAAAAACATCTTTTATTTTAGTGAAAGGAACATTCCTTTAAATTGTAATGCAACGCAACGTCTCGATAAATCCCGAAGAAGTTAAACAGTTGTCTTAGCGGCTCAGATCCTTCTTATCATTCCGCGGCTTTATTTATATGCGACGGCTTTCTACCTGTTACAAAGAAAATTCAGAGCAATTTTTCTACATCTGTTACAAGTCAATAAGAGCCGGCTAAATTCTTCCTGGGGTGCATAACGCACGGCTCATAACGATGCCTTTCCATCTTTCTCTTCTACAACATTCTTTGTGTAGAAGACCTTATTTTATATCCATCTCCAGAACAGAAGAGCGGCGTCTATCCCTCTGGGAGTGATACTGATAATTGAGCCTTATCAAGATTCATCTTGGAGTCTTTAACCTCAGCAAGAGAGCGGAAACTTGTGGAAAGCTAATTGTTGTGTTTGCTTCATACTGCAAAAAAAGCGGTGCCGTAGATTGCCGCAGATCTCTGCTTTGCCTTCAACGTGAGCTGGCACAAGATCAGATACTGTTGAATCTAGCTGGTTTTAAAGCAGTATTAAACCCAAAAAATCAAACGTGGAGATCACTCCCGTAGGAGCCGCTGAATTCGTTGGGTCTTTCATCCCTCACAGCCAGGCTACAGGTATTTTCACTATTTCTTCACAAGCTCAATAAGCAGTCCAGGGGTTGGGATGCCCCACCGATGCCCCACTGAAGGAGTTGAATAAACTCTTGAGGACTTGCTAATGTCTCTGGCTAAAAAGTACGTACTTCACCTTCGCTGTCCACCCGTGGTGATGAAGGTGCAGCTAAGATAACAATGATGGAAGACACCAGCGGCTTCCCACCGCCAGATCCCAAGCATACCAGAGCCGTCGGTAAGCCCAGGAACTGACCTGATTGGGCCGATGGCTAGGCAGGAAGTTAAGTGAGGGCAAGATAGCCCCCACTTGGCTCTATGGCCTTGGAGGACCGGAGTGACCTCTGACATCAATTCTGTTTCTCGGGCTTAAAGAAACGGGGGGTTTTTTTGTTTTGTTTTTATGTCAAAGTGTCATTTTTTTTTCTTTTGCTTTTAAAGGGTAAATGAGAGATCTGGGGTCTTTTTCACCCCAGATCTCTCAATAAAGAGGACCTGTCATGTTTATTTCTATTACAAGGGAACATTCCTTGCAATAGGAATAAAAGTAATAAAAGAAAAGGGATAGTGTAAGAATAAAAAATAACAAGTAAAATAAATAAGAAAAAATAAATAAAAATGAAAGCGCCCCATCCCTCCGTGCAGAACCAAGTGCATACGTAAGTTCTACCTCCAAACAAACCACACATGTGAGGTATTGCCACGATCGTTAGAGTGTGAGCAAGAATTCTAGCAAAAGACCTGCTCTGTAACTCTAAACTGGTAACCTGTCAAAAAAAATTTAAAATGTCCCCTATGGAGATTTTTAAGTACTGTAGTTTATCGCTATTCCACGGGTGTGCACAATTTTAAAGCATGACATGCTAGGTATCTATTTACTCGGCGTAACATCATCTTTCACATTATATAAAAAAAATTGTACTAACTTTTGTGTTTATTTTTAAAATTCATTAAAGTGTATTTTTTCCCCCCCAAAAAATTGCGTTTGAAAGACCGCTGTGCAAATTCAGTGCGGCATAAAATATTGCAATGGTCACCATTTCATTCTCTAGGGTCTCTGCTAAAATATATATATATATATATATATATATATATATATATATATATATATATATATATATATATATGTATATATACAGTGGGGCAAAAAAGTATTTAGTCACCACCAATTGTCCAAGTTCTCCCACTTAAAAAGATGAGAGAGGTCTGTAATTGTCATCATAGGTATACCTCAACTATGAGAGACAAAATGTGGAAACAAATCCAGACAATCACATTGTCTGATTTTTGAAAGAATGTATTTGCAAATTATTGTGGAAAATAAGTATTTGGTCACCTACAAACAAGCAAGATTTCTGGCTCTCAGACCTGTATCTTTTTCTTTAAGAGGCTCCTCTGTCCTCCACTCATTACCTGTATTAATGGCACCTGTTTGAACTTGTTATCAGTACAAAAGACACCTGTCCACAACCTCAAACAGTCACACTCCAAACTCCACTATGGTGAAGACCAAAGAGCTGTCGAAGGACACCAGAAACACAATTGTAGACCTGCACCAGGCTGGGAAGACTGAATCTGCAATAGGCAAGCAGCTTGGTGTGAAGAAATCAACTGTGGGAGCAATAATTAGAAAATAGAAGACATACAAGACCACTGATAATCTCCCTCGATCTGGCGCTCCACACAAGATCTCACCCCGTGGGGTCAAAATGATCACAGGAACGGTGAGCAAAAATCCCAGAACCACACGGGTGGGACCTAGTGAATGACCTGCAGAGAGCTGGGACCAACGTAACAAAGGCTACCATCAGTAACACACTACGCCGCCAGGGACTCAGATCCTGCAGTGCCAGACGTGTCCCCCTGCTTAAGCCAGTACATGTCCGGGGCCCATCTGAGGTTTGCTAGAGAGCATTTGGATGATCCAGAAGAGGAATGGGAGAATGTCATATGGTCAGATGAAACCAAAGTAGAACTGTTTGGTAGAAACACAACTCGTCGTGTTTGGAGGAGAGAGAATGCTGAGTTGCAACCAAAGAACACCATACCTGCTGTGAAGCATGGGGGTGGCAACATCATGCTTTGCGGCTGTTTCTCTGCAAAGGGAACAGGACGACTGATCCGTGTACATAAAATAATGAATGGGGCCATGTATCGTGAGATTTTGAGTGCAAACCTCCTCCCATCAGCAAGGGCATTGAAGATGAAATGTGGCTGGGTCTTTCAGCATGACAATGATCCCAAACACAATGCCCGGGCAACGAAGGAGTGGCTTCGTAAGAAGCATTTCAAGGTCCTGGAGTGGCCTAGCCAGTCTCCAGATCTCAACCCCATAGAAAACCTTTGGAGGGAGTTGAAAGTCCGTGTTGCCCAGCAACAGCCCCAAAACATCACTGCTCTAGAGGAGATCTGCATGGAGGAATGGGCCAACATACCAGCAAAAGTGTGTGACAACCTTGTGAAGACTAATGCCCCGTACACACGGTTGGATTTTCCGATGGAAAATGTCCGATCGAAGCGTGTTGTCGGAAATTCCGACCGTGTGTGGGCTCCATCGGACATTTTCCATCGGATTTTCCGACACGCAAAGTTTGAGAGCAGGCTATAAAATTTTCCGACAACAAAATCCATTGTCGGAAATTCCGATCGTGTGTACACAAATCCGACGGACAAAGTGCCACGCATGCTCAGAATAAATAAAGAGATGAAAGCTATTGGCCACTGCCCGGTTTATAGTCCCGACGTACATGTTTTACGTCACCGCGTTCAGAACGATCGGATTTTCCGACAACTTTGTGTGACCGTGTGTATGCAAGACAAGTTTGAGCCAACATCCGTCTGAAAAAATCCTAGGATTTTGTTGTCGGAATGTCTGAACAAAGTCCGACCGTGTGTACAGGGCATTACAGAAAACGTTTGACCTCTGTCATTGCCAACAAAGGATATATAACAAAGTATTGAGATGAACTTTTAATATTGACACAATACTTATTTTTCCACCATAATTTGCAAATAAATTCTTTCAAAAATCAGAGAATGTGATTGTCTGGATTTGTTTCCACATTTTGTCTCTCATAGTTGAGGTATACCTATGATGACAATTACAGGCCTCTCTCATCTTTTTAAGTGGGAGAACTTGGACAATTGGTGGCTGACTAAATACTTTTTTGCCCCACTATATATATATATATATATATATATATATATATATATATATATATATATATATATATATATATATATAAAAATAATGTTTGGGGGTTCTAAGTAATTTTTTAGAAAAAAATGCTAATTTAAACTTGTGTATGTAGACAAAGAGTTCCAGAAAAGGCCAGGACAGCAAGTGGTGGATTTGGGTGAAATAATTCATTTGCTCTCTGAAGACCAAGGCATGGTCTCCGAACTTGGTCTCTCATGACATAAATAGGAAAAAGAAGCCCTTTTTTTTTTTTTCGGAGTGGGACTATAAGGGCAATAACAAAGAAATCTTCAATGCTTCAATCTTCAATTGATTATTAGTATACCAAAAGAGGTTTAACGTTTAATAGTGGAAGGAATTTGTTACCAGCTTGTCAGAACACCTGCTCAAGCAGTAAAAGAGCGTTGAAGGCAGAAGTCCAAACCATCTCAACAATAGGATCTACAGACCCATTCAGATGTGCCTGATGTCTGTAGCTCAGCAGCAAATTAAAATTCATTAGAGTGTACTTTTCCCAAAAAATTGCACTTTAAAGACTGCTGCGCAAAGTGTGACATAAAATATTGCAACAACCCCAATTTTATTCTCTAGGGTCTCTGCTAAAAAATACATACAGTATCTCACAAAAGTGAGTACACCCCTCACATTTTCACTTAGTGGTGTACTCACTTTAGTTGCCAGCGGTTTAGACATTAATGGCTGTGTGTTGAGTTATTTTGAGGGGACAGCAAATTTACACTGTTATACAAGCTGTACACTCACCACTTTACATTGTAGCAAAGTGTCATTTTTTCAGTGTTGTCACATGAAAAGATTTACAGAAACGTGAGGGTTATACTCACTTTTGTGAGATACTGTATATATAATGTTTGGGGGTTCTAAGTAATTTTTTAGCAAAAAAATACTAAATTAAACTTGTGTACATAAACAAAAAGTTTCTAGAAAAGACCAGGTCAGCAAGTGGTGGATTTGGGTGAAATAATTCATTCGTTGTCTCTGAAGACCAAGGCACATCCTCATGACATGCAGGCGCCTCTCTTATTGTTTCTGCCGAGAACTGTTCTGATTTGCAGCTGTAATAAAATTCCAGAAACGGGGAGCTGTTTGTATTCAGCTATTTTGTGGAAGTCATCGCTGGCGAAGCCCCGGGGGCTGCGGAGAACGGTGTATCCATACAAGAAGAAGGATTACTCAATGATGTCAGAGATCGCCGAGCCCTAATCCCGAATTCTATTTACAACCCGAACAAAGTGACAATCTGGGTGTGAAATTGTTTCAGCGAATGTATAGCTCTAAGCACCTCGAGGTGAGCAGATAACTCTTGTGTTTCCGCTGAGCTCAGCGCAGACTAGAGCAATGTGCAAATCATACGGTAAATGGGAACCAGACGGAATCCATTCATCTCATTGCATTAAGCTTGGAGGGATGGGAAATCAATAAATGGTGGACGAGCAATGAGAGCAAAAAGAAAGTATACATATATATATATATATATATATATATATATATATATATATATATATATATATATATCAGTTAAAGGGACACTGCTGGTTTTAGAGCTGAAAGGCTAACATAATCTACCTTTACCGTGCCCTCCCTTCTCTGCATTGCAAGGGCTAACTGCTCATTTGATCTAGGGATGAAGGAATAAGGAGTAATATTTACCTTACTTCGGGCCCAATAGAAGGGAGACCACAGTTCACTAGTTGCCCATGCATGGAGCATGAATGCAGCGGGGTCTTCGCAAGCACCCCCAATTTGGGTAAGGGCACCTGCCCCTCCCAGCCCCCCCATCCCAGCCATGCAGTGACATGTCAAGGGCACAACTGGAGGCCACGGACAGAGCCCTGCCATCCCTCTAAGGCTTTCCTGGTTGTACCTGCTTTACCTACAATACAGGGTTAATAGCCCTTCATTGTACATGATGAAGCCAAAGGGATTGCCCACAGACTGGGGGTTTGAGTTGAAGAAGGAGAGTGCTGGAGACGAACTTGGGGTATGGAATTAATCCATGCTCTTTAGCTCATCTCTAGAAGTTTTGAGAAGATACATTTTGGCTAGACTAAGGTTTCATTTAGCCGAACAGGTGGGGGGGGGGCATTACAAGCGCGTGGTTGAGCTGCGTTTTTAGTGCCACCCACCCCCTTAAGTTGCAATGGCAGCGAACAAGGGTGTACACATGCCGCAGCAAAAACTATCCAATATGTTGCAATCGGCAAGCAGCAAGCCCACCAAACCCAACCCATTCAAGCGAAAAGCAGAGGAACCGTTTCATGCTCACATGCAACGGTTGCGGCAAAAGCTACCCAATACGTTGCAATCGGCGAGTGGCAAGATCACCAAGCCCAAACCTATTCAAGTGAACAGGGAAGTACCATTTCATGCTCACATGCAACGGTTGCGGCAAAAACTATCCAATATGTAGCAATCGGCAAGCAGCAAGCCCACCGAACCCTACCCATTCAAGCAAAAAGGGGAGGAGCTGTTTCATGCTCACGTGCCATTGTTGCAGCAAAAACTATCCAATACGTTGCAATCGGAAAGCAGCAAGCCCACCTAACCCAACCCATTCAAGCGAAAAGGGGAGGAACCATTTCATGCTCACAGGTTGTGGTTGCGGCAAAAACTATCCAATATGTTGCAATCGGCGAGCGACAAACCCATTGAACACAACCTATTAAAGCGAACAGGGAAGTATGTTTCATCCTCACATGCAATGGTTGCCACAAAAACTATCCAATATGTTTCAATAGGCAAGGGGCAAGCCCACCGAGCCCAACCTATTCAAGTGAACAGGGAAGCACCGTTTCATGCTCATATACCATGGTTGCGGCAAAAACTATTCAATATTTTGCTATCGCAAACAGCATGCCTACCGAACCCAACCCACTCAAGCGAAAATGGGAGGAGCTGTTTCATGCTCACAGATCGTGGTTGTGGCAAAAACTATCCAATATGTAGCAATCGGCAAGCAGCAAGCCCACCGAACCCAACTCATCCAAGCGAAAAGGGGAGGAGCCATTTCATACTCACATGTCATTGTTGCAGCAAAAACTATCCAATATGTTGCAATCGGCGAGCGGCAAACCCATTGAACCCAACCTATTCAAGCGAACAGGGAAGTATGTTTCATCCTCACATGCAATGGTTGCCACAAAAACTATCTAATATGTTTCAATAGGCAAGGGGCAAGCCCACCGAGCCCAACCCAGTCAAGTGAACAGGGAAGCACCGTTTCATGCTCATATACCATGGTTGCGGCAAAAACTATTCAATATTTTGCAATCGCAAACAGCATGCCTACCGAACCCAACCCATCCAAGCGAATAGGGAGGTTTTGCAAACACCCCACAACCGTGGTTAATGCATATGGCTGAGGCACGTTTATTCAGCCTTAGCCGCAAATGTTTTTTTTTTCTTTCTAAACTGTCACTTTGCTGTAGTACATCCGACAGGTGCACCAATTCACATTTTAGTGCTTCCCTCCAGCATGTTTTACTTTATTTCTTATTAAAAGATCTGCTTTCCACTGAAGAGTTTTTATTTATTTTCCATTTGTACATCTCCCCCGGGAGAGACCCTTTGTTTGACAATCCCTTGCTTTTTAGCCTTGAAAATGAAGATTGGAGAAAAGTAATTTTTAATAGACATGTGCAATTCGCTTTGTTCCGAATTCGTTTTCAGACTAAATTCGGCATATTCGTTCATTGGGAAGCATTCCAATGAACGAAAAAATCTTTTGACGAATGCACATGAAAACTAATTGTCAGAAAGAGCTAAAACCAGAAAGAATGAAAATCCGAAAGAAAGAAAGTCCGAAAATACAAAAATTCGAAAGAACAAAAAAAAGATCCAACCTACGAGTTTAACGTATCGATCACATTCGGATAATTTAATTTTTATCGTATTTTTCTGTTATTATTAAAATTTTGAACTATCATTATAGTTTTTATTACTATTATTATTTATTGTTATAAATTATTAAATTATGGATAAAACAGCTGAAGTCAGTGATTCTTCTATTCAGGTCTCTGCGCCATAGCAGCTAATTTAGGATAGATTCGATTTACATTTGTATTGGAATGTTTCTTTCAAATTTGGCTGTAAGAGAACGTAACGAATGCGAATTTATCCGAAGTTACGAATTATCCAAAGTAGAGAATGCCGCATTTAAACGAATGGAACAGAACGAATATGAATACATCCGAAGTTACGAGTTATCTAAATTAATGAATGTCGATCATAATGAATGATCTCATCAAAAAAAAAAAAAACGATTGAAATGAAATTAATTTCTTGGTAGTGCACATTGTCTAATTTCTCCATTGACTTTGAAGTGTTTGCATTAAGGTATGAAAGTTGGGGACCAGGTTCTGAACCTATCACCTGCTACTGTGTATGGCAGCATCTTTTCTTGCTAGACAGCGAGCTCTCTGATTCCTTGGATAATCTGGCCTTGAGGTTTGTTTCTGGTGAATCTTTAATGCCTTACTCCTCCCATGAAAATCCTATTTAAACCATGCCTTTGCACTTCCTGTTTGCCAAAAAATATTGTGCGCTCTCCAGCTCATATCTTGCTCCTTTGCATACCATATCTCCACTACCGCTCGTTACCGACTTTTGGCTCGTTCATCGACTACGCTTTGGATTGATCCCAACCTGCAACCACTTGATATTGACCTTTGGCTTGTTACAAAAAAAACAGGATATCGCCCCGGGAATTTAAATGAGGTGAATGCGGTTAGCCAACAATTGACAGAGTCTCAAAATGTATTAAAATTGTCATGCAAACATAAACATGAATCATAGCCAAGCCACAGAAATGATACATACAGTAAAAAATGTCATTACACGTATCATGGTATAGAATGTACACTGCAAAGTAAACAGGCATGAAAAGTATCCCAACGCGTTTCGCAAGACCATGCTCGCTTCATCAGGGGTAGATGCGTGTGTAGTACATTTACATAGGGGGTATAATGAACCAAATAAGTATCAGCACAGACATGATATCATGACAATTAGTCAAGAGGGTCCAAAACGCATGCCCTTATACTCACCGGGGGCTGGATCAGACTACCAATTGCTTGATACCCAGAGGCGGCAGTAATTGGACCCTCTTAACTAACTGTCACAATACCGTGTCTGTGCTGACACTTATTTGGTTCATTATAATTTTAATTATGACAAAAAATTACAACTTCAAAAAACCTGTCATGCCTTTTTACTAAATACCTTGGACTGTCTACTTTCCAAAAAGGGGTCATTTGCGGGGTATCTTTACTGTCCTGGCATTTTTGTCCCTCAAGAAATGAGGTTGTCAGTACATCAGGATTGATCAATTTTCAGATATAGAGTTTGTGGACTCTTTAACTTTCCTACAGACTAAATAATGTACACTGATTTGGGTTATTTTCACCAAAGAAATGTAGCAAAATACATTTTAACCTAAATTTATAAAGAAAAATTGCTAAAATCTATAACAGAAACAAAGACAAATGCATTTTTTTTTCAAGCCTTACGGTCGTTTTTCATTTATTTAGCAAAAAAAAAAAACAAAAAAAAAAAACCTAGTGGTGATTAAATACCACCAAAAGAAAGCTCTATTTGTGTGAACAAAATGATACAAATTTAGATTGGGTACAGCATTGCATGACCGAGCAATTGTCATTCAAATTGCGACAGCTAATCGAAACAAAACAGACTAAATGATTCAGTGTCATTCAGTAAAACGCTTGATTAGCAATGTATTTTAAAACATACTGTGTAAAAAAAAAATAATAAAAATAAAAAAATAATCCTGATCACTTCCCTGAGTAGTTCACTGTTACTATGGTATCATTATATTTCTCTGGTCACAGTGTGTTAAAAAACAAACAAATAAATAAAAAAAAGTAATAGAAAAAAAAAATTATAATTTTTTTTTTGTCCTGTCACCAGTCAGTGTTCCTCGTCACCACCACACCAGTTATATGATGACGCTGTACTGCACTGGTGAGAGTATGTAAAAAATAAAATGTGATTTCTTCATTTTCCAAAAAATTCTGACAAAAAATTACAACGTCAGAAAACTCCCCATGCCTCTTACCAAATACCTTGGATTGTCTACTTTCCAAAAAAGGGTTCAATGGGGGGGGAATTTGTACCGTCCTGGCATTTGCCATAGTTATGCCATAGTTTGTGGACTCTATAACTTTCCTTCAGACTAAATAATATACAGTGATTTGGGTTATTATTACCATAGAAATGTAGCAGAATACATTTTAACCTAAACTTATTAAAAAAAAAATTACTTATTTATTACTTATTGCAAAATTCGCAAAATTTTGCAACAGAAACAAAGAAAAAAAAACGTTTTTTTTAAAGTTTTTTCATCGTTTTTCATTTATTTAGCAAAAAATTAAAAACCTAGCGGTGATTAAATACAACCAAAAGAAAGCTCTATTTGCGTGAACAAATGATAAAAATTCAGTTTGGGTACAGCGTCGCAAAGTTACATACAAGGTGAGGTTGAAAAAAAGACACAAGTCCATCAAGTCCAACCTATATGTGTGTGATTATGTGTTGCATGACCGCGCAATTTTCATTCAAAGTGTGAGAGCGCTGAAAGCTGAAAACTGGTCTGGGCAAGAAGGGGGTAAAAGTGCCCGGTATTGAAGGGGTTAAACACATCACATAGATCATTTTGGAAACAGCTCTGGAAATGCTGAAGCAGTCAAACAGCAAATGTATTATTATAAAGTTTTTAGTCTTATGCCGTGTACACACGGGCGGACTTTTCGACCAGATTGGTCCGACGGAACAAATCCGTTGGACAATCCGACCGTGTGTGGGCTTCATCGGACCTGCAGCGGACTTTTTCGGTCGAAAATCAGACGGACTTTAGATTTAAAACAAGTTTCAAATCTTTCCGACGGATTCGAGTCTGGACGAAAAATCTGCCTGTCTGTATGCTAGTCCGACGGACGAAAACCGACGCTAGGGCAGCTATTGGCTACTGGCTATCAACTTCCTTATTTTAGTCCGGTTGTACGTCATCACGTAGGAATCCGTCGGACTTTGGTGTGATCGTGTGTAGGCAAGTCCGTTCGTCCGAAAATCCGTCAAAAGTCAGTCGAAAGTCCGTCGGAAAGACCGTCGGACCTTTGATGCCGAAAAGTCCGCCCGTGTGTACACGGCATTAGACTTCTAAGAGATTTCTCTTCTTGCCCCCCCCACATCACTATATGACACAATAGTGACGTTGGGGATGTCAGGAGGACGCATCGCACACGGCACCTGAATCAATGCAATGACACAATGACAAGACAAGTTCTATAGAACCCTATAGAAACACGTTATCTAAAGATAGAGAACGGTTTGGCGATAGCTTGTAAGGCTCACTCAGCCATTAATGTGGATCTCAGATCTCAAGTTTCATCCTTTATTAAGGAATACGTGTAATGCCGAGAAGACGTAGAGTCCAGGCCTTAAGGGATTTGTAAGCATCCTACTCTACATCCAACAAAAGGCCGGGGAATTAAAGCGGCGAGCTCTGTGACATAAATATAGTACAATCCGATACCGATCACATAGATTGTTGTGTGAACCAAACATGAATGACAAAACAAAAAATAAGAACATAAGAAGAGGAGAAGAGTATTCAATGCCATGACATCTATAGAAGGACCATGTTCTCATTTCAACCACTTAAGGACAGGAAGGATTTACCCCCTTAATGAGCAGACAACTTTTTTGCGATACGGCACTGCGCCGCTTTAACTGAGAATTGCGCGGTCATGCGACGTACCCAAACAAAATAGATTATTTTTTTTTCCCCCACAAATAGAGCTTTCTTTTGGTGGTATTTGATCACCTCTGCGGTTTTTATTTTTTGTGCTAACAAAAAAAGAGAGACAATTTTGAAAAAAAAAAAAGAACAATATTTTTTACTTTTTGCTATAATAAATATCCCCCCCCCCAAAAAAAAAAATTTTTTCATCAGTTTATATGTATTCTTCTACAGATTTGTGGTAAAAAGAATCGCAATAAGCGTATTTTGATTGGTTTGCGCAAAAGTTATAGCGTCTACAAAATAGGGGACAGATTTTTGGCATTTTTTTTCTTTTACTAGTAATGGCGGCGATCTGCGATTTTTAGCGGGACTTCGACATTGCGGCGGAGAAATCGGACACTTTTGACACATTTTTGGGACCATTGACATTTATTCAGTGATCAGTGGTATAAAAATGCACTGATTACTGTGATTACTGTGTAAATGTCACTGGAGTTAACACTAGGTGGTGATCAAGGGGTTAAATGTGTTCCCTGGGAGGTGTTTCTAACTGTGGGGGGATGGGACTCACTGGAGGAGGAGAGGGATCGCTGTTCCCAATCACTAGGAACAGCAGATCTGTCTCTCCTCCCCTGTCAGAATGGTGATCTGTCTGTTTACATTGACAGATCTCTGTTCTGGCTCTCTGTGGAGAGATCGCGGGTGGCCGGCGGACATCGTGGCTGCAGGCCACGCACATTGGCTTCGGCGTCACGCGCGCACCCCCTGTTCCTCTTAAAGCAGCCGAGTACAATGACAGCAGTTCGCGCAGGGGAGCCAATCTGCCGCAGTCCAACTGAAGCGGCTGGTCCGGGAGTAGCTTTAAAGTGCATCTCAGGGAAAACTCTTTTTGGAAGGATAGACCCTTTTGTCAGGTTGCCATTGCCTTACATACAAAGAGAGACAATAGATCTTCTATTATTAGTATCCAGTGTCAGGAAGAACTATTTCATTACTTAAGGTGACTTGCTTCAGTGAGATTGCTCCTTTATTCCTGGATTCCCTGCATTTGCAGCTTTTCCATTTCTAAGGACTACATATCCCATGGTACCTTGATGCCTGTGATTACTGTACTGACTCCGCCTCCTGAAGCCCCTTCTTTCAGCACCTCTGTAGTTCAGAAGGCAGGCTCTGGGAAAGGTGTGACACAGTAGTAATTACAACGAATTCAGAGAGCACTTTGCATTTTCACCACCCTGCCTCTTGACCTCATCCAATCAGAGAATGCTTTGTATTCATTGAACAATATGCTATGTGTTCTATGAATGGTGCCTGCCCCAAGCAAGCAGCCTTCTGTTTTTAGTAAGCAGCAGGGCAGCTGCTCGGCACAGGACCCAGAAGCTAGCGGTGATCACCACTCTAATAACAGTGCCTAATACAGTGATTTCCAGCTTCGGAAGTGATTGGCCAAGTATGGCACAGACATACTTACATGGGTCCAATGTAAGCCATATTTAAACTTCAGCTTTGGGACCGTAAACAGGTAATACAAGACCACAGACAGAAATCTATAGTAAACTATTTACAAACATGAAAACAATTTTTTTCTTTATAAGATAAGTATGGCCAAAGATTTTTGTTTCATACTTCTTATGTGGTTCATAGGAGTGTACTTACTCATGCTCTCTTGTGACCCAGAATCAGCCAACAACGAGCCAAAGCCCGCTGTCGGCTGAAGTCACAGAGCTGCTCTAGACTCTAGATGTTTCCTGACAATATTGTTGGGATCCACCTGGATGCCTGATCATCAGCTGGCTCCTATCCCCTCTTCTGCCTGGGTCCCCTGCCTGGAGGACAGCCACCACTCTCTGCTCACTGAAGACCAAGAGCCGAGAGATCAGAAGTCATGTGATTGCTTGGTTCTCGGTCTTAGAACCGGCAGGGAACAGCTTGCAGCATTGGATCAATATTGCAGCGGGTAATTAAAGTGGAGCTCCACCTAAAAGGGGAAGTTCCCCTTTAGGTCCTCCTCCTCAGCTCCTGTTTTTGAAATAGAGCTTTTGGGAAGAAGAAGGGGAGCAGGTACCTGATGTTGACAGGTACCCGCTCCCACTTCTGCTCCAACCACCTTCTGGGAAAAGTGACAGGTCCCAGAAAACTGCAGGAACATTCACTGTGTGCAGCGCCGTTCATGCATATGCAGTGGGCACTCGACTGTGAAGTTGTGAGTGGTCTCAACCAGGTGCTTATTGTAAAGATGCCAGTGCCGGGAAGAGAGAACACTGGGTGAATACGGCTGGGCCGAGCACAGTACTGGACCATGGGACAAGTGAGCAGCTGTTTATTAAAAGTCAGCAGGTTCAGTTTTTGTAGCTGCTGACTTTTTTACATAGGAGACCAAAGCTCCTCTTTAAAGGGGTTGTAAACCCTCGTGTTTTTTTTCACCTTAATGCATCCTATGCATTAAGGTGAAAAAACTTCTGTCACGGACCAGCCCCCCAGCCCCCCTGTTTTACTCACCTGAGCCCGTTCGTTCCCAATCCAGAGATGCGCACACCCTCTCTGGCCCGGGGTCTCGGCTCTTGATTGGATAGATCTATAGCAGCGCAGCCATAGGCTCCCACTGCTGTCAATCAAATGCAATGATGCGGGCGCTGGGGGCGGGGCTGGGTTCGGCATTCTGTGTCTATGGGCGCAAATGCTGGACTCAGGAGTGCGCCCACGCGGTAACCCCCAGGGAGAGCGCTCCTCCTAGGGGGTTTCCCAATGCGAGGAGGAGCCGCGAGGACCGTTGGGGGACCCCAGAAGATGAGGATCGGGCCACTCTGTGCAAAACGAATTGCACAGTGGAGGTAAGTATAATATGTTTGTTATTTAAAAAAAAAACGAGGGTTTACAATCCCTTTAAGTATGTGTATTTAATTGTTTTATATTCCCACACTTCTTTAAAATTCACCAACATAAAAATTCAGAACCGTGGATAGAGAGTCAGCTTCATGGAGAGATGCTACAGGGCCACATACAGGAACCGAGAAGTTTATCAACAAATGTGAGACCTCTGGATAGGAATTCTAGGTCCTAGCTGAGAAGTTTCAGGACCATGGAGAGAATGTTTCAAGAACCTGAAACATTAACGTCAGGATCCATGGAGAGAACATTTCAAGAACAAAAACAATAACTTCAGGACCATGGACAGAACGTTTCAAGAACAAAAACAATAACTTCAGGACCATGGACAGAACGTTTCAAGAACAAAAACAATAACTTCAGGACCATGGAGAGAACGTTGCAAGAACAGAAACAATAACTTCAGGACCATGGACAGAACGTTTAAAGAACAGAAACAATAACTTCAGGACCATGGACAGAACGTTTCAAGAACAAAAACAATAACTTCAGGACCATGGACAGAACGTTTCAGGGACAGAAACAATAACTTCAGGACCACGGAGAGAACGTTTCAAGAACATACATAATAACTTCAGGACCACGGAGAGAACGTTTCAAGAACAGAAATAATAACTTCAGGACCATGGAGAGAACGTTTCAAGAACAGAATGAATAACTTCAGGACCATGGACAGAACGTTTCAGGAACAGAAACAATAACTTCAGGACCATGGACAGAACGTTTCAAGAACAGAAACAATAACTTCAGGACCATGGAGAGAACGTTTCAAGAACAGAATGAATAACTTCAGGACCATGGACAGAACGTTTCAGGAACAGAAACAATAACTTCAGGACCATGGACAGAACGTTTCAAGAACAGAAACAATAACTTCAGGACCACGGAGAGAACGTTTCAAGAACATACACAATAACTTCAGGACCATGGACAGAACGTTTCAAGAACAGAAACAATAACTTCAGGACCATGGACAGAACGTTTCAAGAACAGAAACAATAACTTCAGAACCACGGAGAGAACGTTTCAAGAACATACACAATAACTTCAGGACCATGGACAGAAACAGAAAACAGAACAGACACTAGGGAGGTTATTTACTAAAGGCAAATCCACTTTGCACTACAAGTGCACTTGGAAGTGCAGTCGCCGTAGATCTGAGGGGAAGATCTGAAATGAGCGAAAGCTCTGCTGATTTTATCATCCAATCATGTGCAAGCAAAAATGCTGGGTTTTTTTCCTTGCATGTCCCCCTCAAATCTACAGCGACTGCACTTGTAGTGCAAAGTGGATTTGCCTTTAGTAAATAACCCCCAACATTTTCAGGACCATGGACCAAGATTTTTAGAGACACAGAACCACATGACAAAAGGAATCATTTTACCCTTACCTTTTTTTTTGCTACAAATAAATACATAATCAATGCAAATGTCTATTTTATTTCCCTTTTTTAATCATATTCTCTTGAGCATTTAATTGAACCCAGCACAGACCGAAATAAAAGTTATTCAGCAAATCAACCCAGTAAATCAGTCAAAATCATACATTTTTCCAGGAATAAAAATGTGTTATTGCAAAATACTGTATATGCCCAAACATTTGTAGACACCTGACCATAGCACCTACCTATGTGGCCAAAAGTATGTGGGTGACCCCTCAAATGACAGGGTTCAGGTGTTTTCAGCAAAGGGTACTATTATTACTACAACATAGAAAGACATTGTAGACAATTGTGCTCTTCCACCATGTGGTGACAGATTGGTGAAGACCCTTTTCTGTTCCAGCATGACTGTCACCTGTGTATAAAGTCAGTTCCATAAAGACATGGTTTGACCTGTTTGGTGTGGAGGAAGTGATCTGTAGTGTAGTGATCTGCACCGATACACACTGACAACATGGTTGCAGTGAGCCTACCCTTACAGTGCCTTGAAAAAGTATTCCTACCCCTTGACATTTTCCACAATTTGTCATATTACAACCAAAAAACGTAAATGTATTTTATTGGGATTTTATGTGATAGACCAACACAAAGTGGCACATAATTGTAAAGTGGACGGACAGGGTCTAAGCACTAGTCGGTCTTCATCAGAGCTCCTGATGGTGGAGATAGGTGGTTTTGCCATATGCTAATGCCAGGTCACGGCCCTCTGGATTTTCCCAGCAGAAGAAGAGCAAGCAGGGGCTAGGCTGAGGATGAAGAAGATAAAGAACAACAGAAACATAGTTGATGAACAAACCAAAGGGATTGTAACGAGTAGTAGCTGGATGGGATCAGATGGAAGTTTGGACAATGAACAAGCCAAGGGTTGATAGCAAGTGGTAGTGAATATAAGGACAGCAGCAGATATGCAAGGAGTAAGATATTGGCCGGAGAGAGCACAATAATCTGACAAAAGATAAGTGCAAGGATATGGCTTAAATAGGAAGTTAATGGGAGGAGCAAGGAGTTCAAAGGTCACCAGAAAATAAGGTTGTCCAAGGGATCATGCAGGGACTTGTCCAGCATCTCAGGTGGCACAGTGAGACGAGCCACAGCCAGGCACCACAGACGTCCCAGCCTAAGATTTGGATCCTGACACAGTTAGATGTCCAACAAGCTTGTATATGTGTAATGGTCAACAAAATTTTGGCAAAAGTTATGACTTCCTCAGAAAATACACATGAAGAAGAACTTCAGTCCCTCCTCTAATTAGTTTATTTCTTTTTAGCTCCTCTCACTTGTCATGCAGCATTGTCCTGGTTTCAGATACTCACCCGCCCATCAGATCCAGCATTGTCCTCCTGCGATCCGCTGGTCAAGTGCAGTAGCCTGGGTCCCACACTGTCATTCTGGTCCTCCTCAGTCTTCAGAAGCCAGCTGCCTCCTCCGGGTTCAGGCAGCTGGCCTCCAATGCCAACCACAGCTCCACCCACTGGCCGCGGTTCTTACCTACTTTTGCTCCTACAGCCTCCTGGGATAGATGATAAGGAAGGAGGCAGCAGGGACACATTATTATTGCCTAGACGAGAATAGTGTCAGGTGGCAGGGCCGGGACTAAAGTAAAAAAAAAAGAGAACTGCCGATTGATAATGTGGAGAGTAGCAGCCATGCACAGAGCTTCAGATGCTTTAGGGGTCCACTTTAAAGTGGAACTTCAGTCTCTCAATCGACATTTTGAATCCTTTTGCTGCTAGCTTTAGTAAATCGATAGGAAAGTATATCAGATTTACTTGTTTTAAACTTTTACATTTCTTCAATTACTTCCAGGTCTAGGCAAATAATGTCTAAAACCCAGGAGTCTTCAGGAGGGGAGAAGGTGTTTTCTAAGCTAAGCACACCCTCCAACCTGCATGCTTGAGCTATGGGCAGATGGATTCCAGGAAGTAAATGCTACATGAATCATTTGCCCTTACTCAAGATGGCCACTGCCAGAAATGCTTGGAGGAGTTTTTCAAAGTGATTTCTCAGCAAAATAAAGCATGGAGACACAAAGATGATAATGGGTGGGGGGGGGGGGGGTTAATATAAAAAAATGAATTAAATGATACTTTTGGTTTGTGGTGCTCAGATACAGTGTAGTTTGACTTCAGCTAAAGAGATTTACACTATATTACCAAAAGTATTGGTACGCCTGCCTTTACACGCACATGAACTTTAATGGCATCCCCGTCTTAGTCCGTAGGGTTCAATATTGAGTTGGCCCACCCTTTGCAGCTATAACAGCTTCAACTCTTCTGGGAAGGCCGTCCACAAGGTTTAGTAGTGTGTCTTTGGGAATGTTTGACCTATTCTTCCAGAAGCGCATTTATGAGGCTAGGCACTAATGTTGGACAAGAATGCCTGGCTCCCAGTCTCCGCTCAAATTCATCCCAAAGGTGTTCTATCAGGTTGAAGTGCAGGCCAGTCAAGTTCCTCCATCCCAAACTCGCTCATCCATGTCTTTATGGACCTTGCTTTGTGCACTGGTCCAAATCATTTGGTGGAGGGGGGGATTATGGTGTGGGGGGTTGTTTTTCAGGGGTTGGGCTTGGCCCCTTAGTTCCAGTGAAGGGAACTCTTAAGGCGTCAGCATACCAAGACATTTTGGACAATTTCATGCTCCCAACTTTGTGGGAACAGTTTGGGGATGGCCCCTTCCTTTTCCAACATGACTGCGCACCAGTGTACAAAGCAAGGTCCATAAAGACACGGATGAGCGAGTTTGAGTCCTGACCTCAATCCGATAGAACACTTTAGGGATGAATTAGAGCGGAGACTGCAACAGGGTTTCTCATCTAGATCAGTGCCTGACCTCACAAATGTGCTTCTGGAAGAATGGTCAAATATTCCCATAGACACACTCCTAAACCTTGTGGACGGCCTTCCCAGAAGAGTTGAAGCTGTTATAGCTGCAAAGGGTGGGCCAACTCAATACTGAACCCTACGGATTAAGACTGGAATGCCATTAAAGTTCATGCGCGTGTAAAGGCAGGCGTCCCAATACTTTTGGTAATATAGTCTAACAAACTTTTTCCAGATGGTTTTATGTTCTGGGGAAAAAAAATTTCAATAATATACATTTTCCAGGGAGTCAAGTGATATTTTTTCCTTAATGGTTTCATATGTCTAATATGTCAGTATTATGTCATGTACAGTGTAGTGTAGACATTGTTACAGTTAGGTCCATTACTTTTGTATGTACTGAGCAATTTAACAGTAATTGTCTCCTAATTGCTACAATGTAATAGCCGTCATTGTTCTTCCCTCATACGGAAGTGTATGGGTGATCTCCATTATGATTAAATAGTTTGAGTTATGTTCTTTCGAGAGTCGTATTATGATGGAGGCATTGATTCCCTGATAAGAACACAGCTGGTGGAGAGCTGCATCTGGCAGAGCTATATGATAAATAATTTATAATATCAGAGCAAAACCGGTGTTGTTACGGCTTAAGAGGAATTCATAACCGACAAATGATCATAATTAAATGCATTGCTCATTAAAATGTTAATTTGATTGTCTCCCTGATAGAGAAATGAAATAAATTCATCATTTTCCTTTCAGTGTTTTTAGTCTGTATTTCCCTATATGCTCGTGTCTATTTGTCCTTTCCTTTCCCAGCCTGGCGTCGTGCCTGGGATCCTGCCTCGGTTATATATCAAATTAAGCCTTGTTCTCAGAGAAATCGAGCCAGACAATTATGTATTTAGCAAAATGAACAGACACTAAATTACAATTAAAATACTTCTGAGCCGTACCCTTGCAGATTCATAAAATGTGTTTATCTCTCTTCATTTGTCTTGGCTAACCTGATACTGTAACATTACAGCAATAAAGAGATCCTTCAAAAGGCAAAGAAGGTGGAGGGGCAGAGAAGAGACAGTCAAGTATATACAATTAGTGAATTCTACAAAATTTTCAGTAGATCGGCACACAATTAATTACTGGACGCCCTGTCACCAGACTGATCATGTCAACAATCTTCCCATAAGATTATATGTGTATTTAAAAGACAAGTATGGCCAACGATTTTTCATCATAATTCCCTTGGGGGTCACATGAGTGCATTTACTTGTGGGTCTCCTGTAACCCAGAATCGGCCAACAGCGGGCTAAAGTCCACCGTTGGCTGATAATATATAGTTACATAGTTAGGTTGAAAAAAGACCATCTAGATTAACCAATAAAGGGGGAAACAAATTCTACAATCCTACAAGTGGCGGCTGGTGCTCAAATTTTTTTTTGGGGGGGAGTGGCAAACAAACCTCCCAGCCACACCCCTCCGATCGGTCGATCATCACGCACTATTAGGTTGCAGGCAGCTTCAGCAGCTTCCCCACTGATTCTCCTCCTTGGCGGCTTCCTGAGCGGCTTTGGCTGCTTCCCAGCTGCTTCTCCTTAGCGGCTTCCCAGCTGCTTCTCCTCCTCGGTGGCTTCCCAGCTGCTTCTCCTCCTCGGCGGCTTCCCCTCGGTGGCTTCCCAGGCGGCTTTGGCTGCTTCCCAGCTGCTTCTCCTCCTCGTCGGCTTTGCCGGCTTCCTAGCTGCTTCTCCTCAGCAGCTTTGCCAGATTCCCAGCTGCTTCTCCTCCTCGGCGGCTTCCCAGCTGCTTCTCCTCCTCGGTGGTTTCCCAGGTGGCTTCAGCTGCTTCCCAGCTGCTTCTCCTCCTTGGCGGCTCCCCGGGTGGCTTCGGCTGCTTCCCAGCTGCTTCTTCTCCTCGGCGGCTTTTTGAGCGGCTTTGGCTGCTTCCCAGCTGCGTTTCCTCCTCAGCAGCTTCGGCAGCTTCCCAGCTGCTTCTCCTCCTCTGTGGCTTCCCGGGCGGCTTTGGCTGCTTCTCAGCTGCTTCCCAGCTGCTTCCCAGCTGCTTCTCCTCCTCAGCAGCTTCGGCAGCTTCCCAGCTGCTTCTCCTCAGTGGCTTCTCAGCTACTTCTCCTCCTCCGTGGCTTCCCAGCTGATTCTCCTCTTCGGCGGCTTCCCCTTGGTGGCTTCCGGGGTGGCTTTGGCTGCTTCGCAGCTGCTTCTCCTCCTCGGCGGCTTTGTCGGCTTCCTAGCTGCTTCTACTCCTCAGCAGCTTTGGCAGATTCCCAGCTTCTTCTCCTCCTCGCCAGCTTCCCAGCTGCTTCTCCCCTCAGTGGCTTCCCGGGTGGCTTTGGTTGCTTCCCAGCTGCTTCTTCTTCTCGGTGGCTTCGGCGGCTTCCCAGCTGCTTCTCCTCATCAGCAGCTTTGGTGGCTTCCCAGCTGCTTCTCCTCCTCGGCGGCTCTCCAGCTGCTTCTCCTCCTCGGCAGCTTCCCGGGTGGCTTCAGCTGCCTCCCAGCTGCTTCTTCTCCTCGGCAGCTTTCCGGGTGGCTTCGGCTGCTTCCCAGCTGCTTCTTCTCCTCGGCGGCTTTTTGAGTGGCTTTGGCTGCTTCCCAGCTGCTTTTCCTCCTCAGCAGCTTCGGCAGCTTCCCTGCTGCTTCCTCTCCTTGGCTGCTTCCCAGGTGGCCTCGGCTGCTTCACAGCTGCTTCCCCTTCTCGGTAGCTTCCCGGGTGGCTTCAGTTGCTTCCCAGGTGCTTCTCCTCCTTGGCAGCTTCCCGGGCAGCTTCGGATGCTTCCCAGCTGCTTCTCCACCTTGCCGGCTTCCTGGACGGCTTCGGCGGCTTCCCCACTGCTTCTCCTACTGGCCAATCAGGTCGCTTCTCCTCCTGGCCAATCAGGTCTTAGGACTCACGTCCTGATTGGCCGGAAGGAGAAGCAGGAAAATAATAGCAAATAATAATTTGCTAATGTCACACAAGTGGGTGGGCTCACTGCACCCCAAGCCCATCCATTTTGAAGTCAATTAGAGCCTCTGGCTCTAACCACGTGCTTCTAAAAAAGAAAACCCCCATAGAAGTCCATGCATCTGGTGCCCTGCATGGAGATTAGGGATCAGGCGCATGGAGTATAGGGGAGGGCCGCCACTGAAATTCTATATACAGAAGCCTATACCTACAGGTGATCAAGAGGAAGGCAAAAAAAAACAGCAAAGCATGATCAAATTTGCTCCAGCAGGGGAAAAAATGCCTTCCTGATCCCCCAGAAGGCAATCAGGTATGCCCTGGATCAATTTTCCCTCTAAATGTTATTATCCAGTTATAATATGTACACAGGCTCTGGAAGGATCCCGACAATAATGTTGAGATTTACCCAGATTTACCCTCTCGCTGAGAGGCTGAGCCAGCCACTTTTGCCCCCTCCTCAGTCTGGCACTCAAGTGAGCACTGGAGTGGCAGAGCAGGGAGCCAGTGACTGTTTTCTGTTCAGGGCGAACCAAGAACTGAGCAATAAGCAGTCATGTGATCTTCCAGCCAGCGGGTTACAACTGCAACATCATACCGATGCTGCAGCATGAAAGGGAGTATCTACTTTCTTTTTTTTACCCCAAACTTCTCCTTTAATGTATTATATGCATATTATTTACCTGTAAATTCCTTCCCTGTGTAGACATCCAAAGGATGAGGAACGAGGCAGGGACTTTTAGTTTGGTGTCAACATCTAGTCCAGCCTTTTTCAACCCTTTCAACACAAAGGAACTTTCCAATCTCAGGGAACCCCTGCTAAAAATGACAACATCTACAACTCATAATACATTAGAATGATGGTCGGTGGAAAGAATGCTTGTTTTCCTTGGGGTCATTGGGAAGAATTGCCCACCTTACAGATAGCTAAAAAGATCTATGGTGTCAGTGGTCTGAGAGGCAGAAATTGCTCCTTGCTCAAGGAATCCCTAGCAGCTTCTGGAGGAACCCTGCTTGAGAAACCTTAAACTAGCCAATCACAAGCCCCTATCTGCACACAGCTATAGGAGAGATCCAGTGAGATTGAGGAGAGGGGCGTCACTGGTTTTGTAAGAGATCACAGCTATGAAGTCCAGAGTCGCCACCAATGCAAGCCCCCCCGGCACTAGAGAGCAGGAGGAGGCTTCATCACAAACTGCATAGGGGGGTTCCACTTAAAGGACAACACCACTCTAAAGTGTGACATAGTTTGAGGATTATCGCCCTTTACCGTGGGATACAAATGTATCTGAGCACTCCAAGGCAGGACTGAGGGCCCCAACATTTAGTACCACACTGGCCAGTGTGAAGGGTTTTGGAGAGACTCAAAAGGACCTTTAGGCTTCTAGCACCACCTTTAGTTGGGACTCCTCCAGATTTAGGATTCATGTACAGAAAATCTCCCAGAGTCGCCACCAATGCAGGTTCCCAGCACTAGAGAGCAGGAGGAGGCTTCACAACAGACTGCACAGGGAGGTTCCTCTTAAAGGACAACACCACCCTAACGTGGGACATAGTTTGAGGATTTTCGCCCTTTATGGAGAGACTCAAGGACCTTTAGGCTTCTATCACCACCTTTAGCTAGGACTCCCCCAGATTTAGGGTTCACGTACAGAAATTGGTCATTATTTGTTAAATTGTACAAATGTGTTTATTGTTGTTGCTGTTTTGGTTGCCTCGTTGGGTTTTACAGCCCAAATAAAATCCTCCTTCTTCAGCCTTGTTGGGTCAGAGGTTTTGGCATTGCCAGAAGGGTTGTTGTCACCTGGAATCAGGCGACCCATCCATCAGTGGCTCCTAAGTGCTGCAAAAGTTTGAAATTAGATAAAGTTTAATAAAAGATAGAAATAGAAACAGGAAAGACCAAAATATAGAACACCACATCCCATATATAGAGATATAGAAAGAAAGGGCTGTAGGCATTAAGCCTAGGGACTTTTATCCTAACATGGTTTTGAACCAGTGTTTATAAAATATTTTCTGATATCAACACCTTTCTAGATAAAGTTTAAGATGAAAGCAATGCTCTGCAAAGTTTATTGAATACGGGGGGACATACTTGTACTCTGGAGCCGGGTACTCAGTAGTCATCGACCATCATTGCCGCAGACTCCTGACATGAACCATTTGCCGCCGGAGTTAATAATGTAATCAGTGCAGCACTCCAGAGTTAATAATAATGGAGCCAATTATAATCAGACAACGAGGATGGCTCTCTTAAGCAGCTCCCAGTCCCTCGATGTGTCTGCCGTGACATCTGAACGAGGAGCTCTCCCTGATGAGACCTTTCCGAGACCCTTGTATTCCTTTCCATCAGCCCCCCTGACTAATGAAAACATTATTTCATTTGTTTACAGCAAAACAATTTTTTCTCCCAAGACGTGGAGAGCTCTGTTTTAAAATGACGACTTCTGCAAATTGTTTTTCAGGGAAATGATTGCTTTGGAATTCCTGTTTCAGCAGCTCTTGTGGCTCAAGCTGATTGCTCAATTTGATGTTGTCACTCGGCTCTGTCCACCTCCGACGGAGACGTTTTTAAAGATGAGAAAACTCTTTTCACGCGATTACGGCGGCTTCTGAGTGCGCAAAACCATCTTCTGTGCATTCAGATTGTGTGATTGTCTCAATGCCGGCTTCAGGAGATTTATCCTGAAAAAACTGAAACCCGTCTTATCTTCTGATCATAAAATGGTAGTTTGCGAAGGTCTCTTTCAAATATGAAATGAAAAAAAAAAATTTGGAGGGAAGTAAAACTTTCGCCTAAATGTTTTGGTTTTCTTTTTTTGGATGGAGTGTGAAAGTTGTTCTGTCACACCTACCTGTGTTTTTATGTGTTGTATTATATTGCACTGCTGTCATATACAGGCATACCCCACTTTTAAGTACACAATGGGGTTTATTTACTAAAGCTGAAAAGTGCAAAATCAGGCTCACTTCTGCATAGAAACCAATGAGCTTCTAACCCCAGCTTGTTCAATTAAGCTTTGGTAATAAAACCTGGAAGCTGATTGGTTTCTATGCAGAAGTGAGCCTGATTTTTGCACTTTTCAGCTTTAGTAAATAAACCCCATTGTGTACTTAAAAGTGGGGTATGCCTGTAGTGGAGGTTTTGGACCACTATTACTAGTTCACTGTGTGATTTTGGTTTCTGTCTTTGTCCTCCTGTTTAGTGCTAGTTAGGTCAGTGCAAGCTAGGTCTTACCCATTGCTTTCCAGCTTCTTGAGGGATCCAACAAGTATGGTATATATACTCACCAGCCTCTTTAATAGGCACACCTGTCTAGTACCCGGGTTGGACCCCATTTTGCCTTCAGAACAGCCTTCATTCTTGGTGGCATAGATACAACAAGGTGTTGGAAACATTCCTCAGAGGTTTTGGTCCATAGTGACATGATAACATCACGCAGATTTGTCGGCTTCACATCCATGAAGTGAATCTCCACCACATCCCAAAGGTGCTCTATTGGATGAGATGTGGTGAGTGTGGAGACCATTGGAGGACAGGGACCTCATTGTCCAGTGGTGAGATGATTGGAGTACAGGGACCTCATTGTCCAGTGGTGAGATGATTGGAGTACAGGGACCTCATTGTCCAGTGGTGAGATGATTGGAGTACAGGGACCTCATTGTCCAGTGGTGAGATGATTGGAGCTTTGTGACATGGTGCATTATCCTGCTGGAAGGAGCCATCAGAAGATGGGGACACTGTAGTCATAAAGGGATGGACATGGTCAGCAACAATACTCAGGTAGGATGTGGCCAATAAATGATACTCAGTTGGTACTAAGGGGTTCAAAGTGTACCAAGAAAATAGACCCCACACCATTACACGACCACCACCAGCCTGAACCGGTGATACATGGATGGATCCATGCTTTAATGTTGTTTATACCAAATTCTGACCTCACCATCTGAATGTCTCTGTTGAAATCCAAACTCCTCAGACCAGGCAATGTTTTTTCAATCTTCTATTGCCCAATTTTGGTGAGCCTGTGCCAATTGTAGCCTCGGTTTCCTGTTCTTGGTTGACAGGAGTGGCACCCGGTGTGGTCTTCTGCTGCTGTAGCCCATCTACTTAAAGGTTCCATGTGTTGTGCATTCAAAGATGGTATTCTGCTTACCTTGGTTGTAACGAGAGGTTATTGGAGTTACTGTAGAAAAGAGAGAAGGTTTTCCCCACAACGGGGTTTTTAGGCAGCACAGTAATGGATGTAGTCAGTATTGTATGAAAAAATATAACAATTTTATTAGAAGCTATACCAAAACAGTTAAAAACGATGAGCTCCAGTGGGGAGTACTTAAAAGCTAAATGGCTGAACTGAAATTGGAGTTACTGTTGCCTTTCTATCATCTGGAACCAGTCTGCCCATTCTCCTCTGACACCTGACATCAACAAGGCATTTTCCTCCACACAACTGCCGCTCACTGGATATTTTCTCTTTTTCAGACCGTTCTCTATAAACCCGTGAGATGGTTGTGCTTGGAAATCCCAGTGGATCAGCAGTTTTTGAAATAATCAGACCCGCCCGTCTGGCACCAACAACCATGGCACTTTCAAAATCACTTAGATCCCCTTTCTTCCCCATTCTTATGCTCCGTTTCAGCAAGTCATCTTCACCGCGTCTAGAAGCCTAAATGCATTTAGTTGCTGCCATGTGATTGGCTGATTAGCAATTTGTGTTACCAAGTAATTTAACAGGTGTTTGTGATAAAGTGGCCAGTGAGTGTATATCGTTACATTGGTTCAAGTTGGACCATTATGACTCTAAATATATCCTTACCTGATATTCTTTTTTAAATAAATATACCCGAATTCCTTAACCTTTGATTTGGCAGACTTGATACACCTTCTGTTGCTCACTCTAGTGAATTTTAGGCCCCTTTGTTTTACAGAGCAGCCTAATCAGAGTCATTGTACTCTATATTATAGATTTATCTTATACGTGAGGAACTAAACCAATTTTAGATCTAGCGCCTCCCACCTACACCAGTCAAGACCTGACATAGATTCTTAACACCTCTTTTTCTTTTCTGATACAAGTAGTTACATTTCAATTTTAATTCCTTCTCCTTTAGATCTATTTTTTTGTATTGTAATTGATTAATTTCTGCTTACATTTAATTCCTTTACGTTTTCATGCTACCAATTAAACTGAGCTCTGTACTGGGGATTTGAATCTCTTGCTGCTGAGCGGTTTAACCACTTATGCAGAGTCACCTCTTTTGCCGATCACTAATATCAAGATGTTGCTAATGAGATGATTGTCAACAAGTACCGGTGGTTTAGAAGATTAAAATTGCCCTCGTAAGCCCTAGACTACATCTTCTTCATTATCAGACTTGACTCTGGTTATTGGGAAAACACCCATAGAGGTCTCTTTCCGTAGAGGTAAGTACGTGGTTTTGAAAGAAATGGGATTCAGTCTGAATTATGTTAATTTTTGTAAGGCGGATATCCAAACCGTTCGGCGGTCTATGCCAAACAGTGGCATTTCCAGTTCCTTGTGACATTTGGAGATTAGCTCACACTGGGTCTATGCTCTCCCATCTTCCATTGAGCTAGCTGGAATATTCCTCCAGCCAGTCAGGCAATGTTGGGACATTGGGCACTACCTCGAAATGTAAAAATATTTGGGTGACCAGAATTTAGGGCTCATTTATGGAGATTTTTCTCGTTTCAAGGCTTGTTGCAACGTGCTGCCTGAGGCAGTCCATTCAACGTGAATGGGTTCTTATGCACCTGAGAACACAAACCTTTAAGGTGCCTTCTGGGTGTGCTTTAGGGGGGAAATCCAAGATGAATTGCACCACAACACATTGACATGTGCATAGTGCCTTACTGTGGTTAGTGTGACCAAGCCCTACACATACACTCCAGTTAAAATTAGCTCTCAGATTCATATAGGAAACAAAGCCTACTTGCTCAGGGCACCCAGGCATTTCTGTAGAGCAGGGTTCTCCAAACTTTCTAAACTAAGGGCAGTATTACTGTCCTTCAGACTTTAGGTGGCTGAACTGTGGCCAGTGGGAGTAGAAATTGTAGTGGCATCAGTGGGAACACACAATGCATCTTTGGTATACAGTGGGGGAATAGTGCCCCATCATTGGTGTCACTGGGAGGAATAGTGTCCTAATGTTGATATCAGTGGGGGGAATTGTGCCCCATCATTGGTGTCAGTGGGAGGAATAGTGCCCTATTGTTGGTGTCAGTGGGCGTATTAGTGCCCCATTGTTGGTGTCAGTGGGAATAATACTGCCCAATCATTGCTGTCAATAGTTTCTCCTGTGAGTTGGAGAAATGGTGCTCCAAGGGCCAGATAAAGTCAAGCAAGGGGCCACATCTGGCCTCCTGGTATGAGGATCTAAGAACCCCTATTTGAAAGAAGAGGACAGGTTCCCGAGAAGCAAACTCATGCTGCAGGCCGAACTGATGGACAGAGGACCCTGTTGGCTTTACATCTGATAGCCCAGTCCACAATGGAGGAGACACCTGCTTGAGGAACCTATGGAAGCTAACGCTAAAAAACCCAGAACAATTAGGCCAAAAATAAAAACTGTCAACTGTTCAGCTCGTAGAGGTACCATTGTGACGTGTGCTGATGTTTTAGGAATGAGTCAAATGAATGAGTCATTGGTTTAAATTCAGACATGAAATTTATGCTTCACATATATCCCCATCACTGAACACACGGAAACCAGCAAAGGCAGAACTCTAAATCTGTACAAAAGGTTGAAATCTTGCTACAAGGTAAATTCCTGACAGCTTCCTGGTTTACAGGTGCGTGATGATGTCACAGATGACGTCAGTTGTGACGAAATGCGGAAGGTGGGGCTGATGTTCATGACGTCATCACGCACCTGTAAACCTGGAAGTGGCCCGTCGTAATCCCTGTACCACTCACATTATCATCTGCGTATTAGCCGTTTATTCTTTTGTATGTGGGAATGATTACTAAAGGCAAAAATACTGTGCTGTTGCTTAGTAAATAAGCGGAAGCTCTGGTGACTTCCATCATCCAATCATGTGCATGTGCAGTATTCTTTGCAGAATGAAGTCTTACCTGATTTACTAAGCTCTGGAGCAACTTCACTTTGCAAAGTGCATAGTCTATTTGCCTTTAGCAATCAACCCCTATATGTTTGATTAATAAATTTACTGCATTTTATGGATTTACACTGTGTTTTTCCTTCAATTCTTTTTTTCATTGATGTGGTGGAGTAAGCGTCTTTGGATGGATGGGAGCCAATCTGGAAAGGAGTCATCTTCCCAGTGAGTGTCTTATTACTGGAAGTCCAATCATACTGGTAAGTATATTTTGGATTTACTGTTGGAGGTGCACTGGAGTGAGATTTCCTATTGGGTTTATTTTTCCTGCACCAACTTGAGCTGAGGATTAATATCTGCCCTGATCAGTTCTGTCATTTCATATTCACTTTTCACTTTATTGAGGATGGCTTGTGTGGAACTACAGTGAGGGAAAAAGGTATTTTTTATGTTTGCCCACTGACAGAAATGATCAGTCTATAATTTTAATGGTCTGGTTTATTTTAGCAGTGAGAGACAGAATAACACCAATAAAAATCTAGAAAAACGCATTTCAAAAAAGTTATAAATTGATTTGCATTTTAATGATTGAAATAAGTATTTGACCCCTTCGCAAAACATGACTTAGTAGTCGGTGCCCTTGTTGGCAATCACAAAGGTCAGACGTTTCTTGTAGTTGACCACCAGGTTTGCACACATCTCAGGAGGGATTTTGTCCCACTCCTCTTTGCAGATCCTCTCTCCATTAATGTTTCGAGGCTGACATTTATTATCTTGACTAATTATGTGGGGGTCTTGTGAGCCAAAGATGGACTGATGCCTCTGTGAGGTGAAACAAATATAGATAAGCTGCAAACACTAACCACGTTTCATTGCGTGCATAAACTAAAAAATATAAATAAACGTGCCTGCGCTGAAAAAACATATATATCCCAATAGTTGGGAGGTGCATATATAGTGTAATACTATACTACAAAATTTCAATACAAAAAAAAAAAAAATGCTAGTAATATATAAATTATAGAATGAATACAATCCTTATATAAAAGTATCCCATAAAGTGCAACATGCAAAAAAAACAATATATATATGTGGTTATAAATATAAGATCAAAGTGCAAAATCAAGTGTCCACATTTAAAAAGTTCAATTCATTGATATCAACACATAAAGTGCAAGTAAGTGGTGTCCACAAAAAACAGTGTTCCTCATGCTCCTCCTTAATGGTGTTCACAATCCAGCATGCTTCAGTGCTCTCCTGTAACCCCCACTTGTGCTTGCGCTCACCTCTGAGCGTGTGACACGGTAATTAAACGGTGTCTAAACACGCATTGGGGCCACCCCTTGGGCTCATACAGGGTATGCTGGTATAAACTCCACCACTCTCAGATGTCATCAGATAGTCTCACATACAAGAAAGAAAAAGCTCCATAGTGTGATACAGTAGGGATTTATTTAAATATATTAAAACTTCCTTCCAGAAGGGTACTCACAATATGTAGGTGCGTGAGTGCACCAATCTTTCCAGAGAGTGTTTGTATAAAACAAGCCTTTGTATGGCGTGCGGTGTGTCGTTCCTCATCTACCTCTGTTGCTGACAGCTCTGTCCTACCCCTCCCCTACGCGTATTCTGCACAGGGATCACGTGCCTTCCTCTGATTTAGATCCCCCAGAGGAAGGCACCATCCAGGCCACTATGACTTTGTTCCACAGTCTGTTCTTCAGCTTTCCAAGCACCAACCTACCTCAGCGTTCATAAATAAGGTGACCGGTGGGTAGCTTGTAGCAATGTCCAATCTCCTGTCAGGGGACCCCTGATGAAGCATCTACTATCTTAACTTCATGAGATAGTTTTGATATTTACTTTATGACCTTGGGGGGGGGGGGGGGGCGCACACTTTAGCTTTGAAGAAGGTTCTTAAGTTTGATTACCATCAATGACTCTATTTTCAAGTTTAAGCATTTTCCACGTTTTTGTGTGCTTTCCTTCAATAGAGAAAGCCAACATTTTATCTAAAAGCCAACTACTAGGTGAATTAAACCACCCCTAGTATTTATTTTCTGTGTGAAATAAAGACTTAGCTATCTCTACCGGCATCCATCCAAAGAAGAAATCAAGAGGTTAACTAACCATGAGTTGATGTGATCTCAATGGCCCTTGACAGCCAGGAAGACTTCACCTGAAAATTAAAACCACAGATGTTTGCACAGAACTTTTCAAAACCAGCTAGAAACAAAAATATGCCCGAGCAGATAAACTTATTACAATTCTTTGATAGACACAACGCCACTCGGCTTTGATTCAGTCTATTTCTCTTGAAGATATCTTTCCAGTTCAACAGCGGGCACCTTTTTATCTTAAACAAGACTTCGCGTCATCTCCATTTTTATAGAAACGCATCGCTCTCGGCAGAGTCATTTAGAGGCATATTCCATTTTTCTTCCCCCGCATCAAAATGGCCGAGCCCGTCTATCCTCGACGGTCCACCGAATAAATTCCAGGACAGTGTAATAACAACGCTGACAATGTCATTTAAAAACCAGCCACATTGGATGGGAAATAAGCTAAATAACAGAAAAATGGAATATTAAACGACACGGTGAGAGTGTTTTCAAATTGGATTGTGTCAGAGTCAAGAACACCTAGATAAGACCTTGGCAGTGGACTTTGCTGTAATGAAAACGGAGGCTGAAAGTATCAATTTTTAATACGTTCTGTTTAATACTGATAAATTCTGCGGGGCATATAGGCAATCACATCAGTCCCCGAGGCTTTTACCCTCTAATGTCCCTAGCTTAGTCACACGCACACATGGAATACCTTGGATAGAATCTGACTGTAAAATTGCAGAAAACATTTGGACTATGCCAGAGGCTTAACTAGAACCTTCAGGACCTCTGTGCAAGAATCCATTAAGGGCCCCCCCCGACCGCCAAGGTCCTTTCCATCTGTCCTGGGGCCCTTCCCACTGATCCCGGGGCCCTTTACTCCTGTTGTGGGGCCCTTTATAAGCCTCAGTTTCCACTGCTGCGACCTATCATGTGAAATGAGACACATAAAGTCGCATGACAAGTCAAAACACATTCATTTTAATGGGTGCCGTCTTAATCCATTCGACAAAAAAAGATACCTGCACTACTTTTCTATCATTTTGGTGTGATTTGAGTACCATTGACTGCAAAGTTAAAGTGGTTCTAAAGGCTCAAGATTTTCTTACCTACAAGCATTTTATGTATGCAGTTAAAAAAAAACTGTGTACAGGGGCCCCCCCTAATACTTACGCGAGTCCCATCATGATCCAGCAATGTGCATGAGAGCCTCAGCTCTATGGGAACTCTCAGTACTTATTGGCTGAGGCTGTCAATCACAGCCAGTGAGCCAATCAGGAGAGGGAGGGGGTGGGGGTTAAACCTCGGCTCTGGGTGTGAATGGACGCGCGGGAGTGAGCCTGCTTGGGTGCCCCGAGAGAAAGCTGCTCTGGGAGCACTCGGCAAGAAGGAGGGGCCAGGAGTGTCGGCGGAGGACCCGAGAAGAGGGGGATAAGGGCTGCTCTGTGCAAAACCACTGCACAGAGCAGGTGTCAGAAAACATGAAAGCAGACCGAGACAGAAGTACAGTCAAATCACACTTGTTTAATAATAAAAGTAAAAAGAACAAACGTAGTCAAAACATAGCCAAAGTTCAGTAACTGGAACGGATAGTCAGCCAAGCCAGAAGTCAGGGAACAACGTAGTGTAAAAGCAAGCATGATCTGGAGCCAGAAGGGATGTCAGCAAAGCAAGTCTTTAAACAGCAACGCAGGCAATCGTCTCTGTGATGTTGATCAAGGCGAAGGCAGGGATCCTCTGGAGTGGATGGCATAAGTAGGCAGGACTGACGAGCAGGATATCATCAACAGTTGAGTAACTGTGGAAAGAGATGGGAGCTGGCAATTAGCCGACAGCTGAGCGGCCAGCTCAGAGAAGGAAGGGCTGAGCCCAGCCCTGACAGCAGGTAATTACAACATGTTTGTTTTTGGTTTTTTAAATAAAACAAACCTTTAATATCACTTTAAATAACAAAAGTTGTAAGCAAGTCTCAAGCAAGTTGCAAAGAAATTGCAAGCAAGTCACAAGCAAGCCGCACAACTTTGGGGTTGCAGCAGTGTGAACTGAGCCTTACAGTGCCACAGCAGGACCCTTTCACATGTTCTTCAGCAGCCCCCTTCCTGTCACCTAACAGTGAAGGGCCCAATTTCAAGTGCGACCTTTGTGACCCTGGTAGTTACACCACTGAACTATGCAAAAAACCTCCACAAACACAACAAAAACAAATAGCCTGCAAACAATTAGATATTCCCAGTGGCCTGAAGATCAGAGCCCCGCGAGAGAGCTGTGCTGACTACTTCTCAATTAAGCTCATAGGTAAGGGTAGAAATTATTATTATTATTTTTATGCTTTGGTGTCCTTCCTCTTGGTGTGGCTCCTGGTGCCCTAGGTTGTGGAGCTATATATACAAGACCGGGAGTATTCGGGTTGTGCGTGGAGCCGAAGGAAATTGTGAGATAAGGATGTAGTCACTATAAGGATATCATTATCCTTACATCCTATGATGTGAATTCTCCTCTATGGAATTGAACTGAGTGTGGGACCTGTGAAATGGGGTGTTGCCTCCAAGAAGGGTAATCTAAACACCGCAACAGCCCTTTGCGTTTATACTGCAAACAGAAATGATTGTTGTTGGGTATTGATTGCATTGTAGTTGCCATTATTTGGAGAATGTTATCGCCAGTGTTGGAACTACTATTGCTACTTTAAAAAAAAAAAAAAAACGGTAAAGTTATGAAAATGCACCATTTGCCTGGATTTGTGTCTCCTGGGAAACTGCGTGTGAATTATGTTGGGCCGCAGCCCTGTTTAAAGAGTAAATGTGTGATGTGAAGATTAAGAAAAAAGAAAGGAGGAGCAGCCAGCTTGAGATGGGAGTGGTAGTGGCCAGGTGATGGAGGATCCTGATGGTGGGGTGGTCTATATGGTTGAGATGCACCCCCCCCTGGGCAGCTGGGATACTATTCTCTGGTCCTCAGCTGCAGCATGGTGCCGATCCTAGAGACCTGGCCAAAATAGCAAGGGCTTGCATGTGTATTGGAGTGGCGTGATCTCCAAGGAGCTGGTATGGTAGTAAGAAGTGGTGAGAGGACTAGTGTTCCGCACTGTCTCTCCTGAACTGTCTCCAAGTCGGTGCCGGGATATAACGGTCAGCCAGCAGATAGAGTAAGAATTAAGTTTCCTTCTGTTGTGGGGCCCAGGTAAGCTAAGATGACCTCCGGTAATAAGGTAGCGCTAACCCTCATGCTGGGAAGAAATGAATATAAAGCGGAGTTCCTCCCACTTTTACAAGGTGGTCTTAAACTAAAGACCACCCCTCCACCCCTCGTTTTTGGGTATCTATTTTTTTTTTCTTACCTACCTTTTTAGAAAGAATACATTTATTTCTGTCCTAGCCAGGCCTTCTGGGACCTGTGCTGCCTTCTGGGACCTGTGTGTGTCCCAGAAGACGAGCTGGCCATTCACAAAGCGCTGCGCGACTCGTACATCCGCAGTAGGAAACCGGCTGTGAAGCCTGAAGGCTCCACTGCCAGTTTCCCGTAGTTGGAATGGTGGCGCCTGCACCCGAGCCGGTGAACGTTTCAGCCTTGGGGGGGATGGGGGACACTTACCTGTCCTTAATAAGGACAGGTAAGTGTCCTTATTAAAAGTCAGCAGCTACAGTACTTGTAGATGCTGACTTTAAAAAAAAATAAAAATTGCGGCTGGAACTCTGCTATAAATTTGAATTAAAAAATGAATTTGAATTAAAAAATTAATGAAAATTCAAAATGGAAACATACCGTATATTATTTATCGGCGTATAACACGCACAGGTGTATAACACACACATTAATTTTAAGAGGGAAGTTTCAGGGAAAAAAAAAATTTAAATAGGGAACTTTGAAGCAAAATAAGGGTCAGTGCCCATCTGCAGTCTCACCATTGCCACCAATGCAGCCCCATCAATGCCCATCTGCAGTCTCACAAGTGCCATCAATGCGACCTCATAAGTCCACATCAATGCAGCAGCCTCACCATTGCCATCAATGCAGCCTGATCGATGCCCATTTGCAGCCTAGAGGGGACAGGGAGGGGGGCGGGACGAACGCCGAAAGATTATATACAGTGAGAATCTCCTATGATAGACAGAACAGTGGTCCAATGGCGGCCCAGGAGACGGGACTTCCTATTATAGAGGCCGCCAAGTAAACAGGAGATTCTCACTGTATGTAATCTGACAGCGCTCATCCCGCCCCCCTCCCTGTCCCCTCCGAGGCATCTAAAATTGAAGTATTGGTGTATAACACGCATGTGCTATTTGCACCCAATTTTTAGGTTGAAAAAGTGAGTGTTATACGCCAATAAATACAGTATTTCAATAAATACAATAAGGTATAAAAGTGAAATAAGATGATGATTCCTACTTAGGCTGCTTTATAGAATCGAAAAGAATAGAATATGATAGAAAATAATAGAATCGAAAAGAATAAAATAGAATAGAAAAGAACAGAATAGAATACAGCTGTCTTCGAATTTCTTATCAATTAGAAAATAACAAATATGTGAAACGAATCTGAATTTTACGAAATGGATTCTGAAAAAAAATCATTATAACATAATGAATATGAAGAAACAAAATTATTACCTTACCTTAATGAATTCGAAACGAAACACATTTTTCCATTTAAGCACATCTCTACCTAGTAATAGCTTTCTTGATTTCCTTGGCATATTGGGGGGAACAACCCCTATTAAGGGTCTTTTCAAGAGATTTTTTTTTTTTTTAAATATTGATCAAGGTTACAGTGTAGATGAAACTCAACTCAGAAACTCTGAACTTGAGGACTATGACTGGGCATCCTCAAAAGCAATTTGATGACATCTCTGGGTTAAATTTACCAATTTAGTAGGAACCACACATCAAGTGAACGTTATTTTATAGTTTATTTCTATTAAGGTTGTGTTAATTGAACCTTTAGATGTTTTTGGCCACTTGAAAAGTTCAAGGGCTTTGTCCAGATCTGTTTCCCTTATGCCGCGTACACACGGTCGGACTTTCCGAGGGAAATGTTGGATGTGAGATTGTTGTCGGAAAGTCCGACCGTGTGTATGCTCCATCGAACATTTGCTGTTGGAATTTCCGCACACCAATGTTTGAGAGCAGGTTCTCAAATTTTCCCGCCAACTTCACCGGTTGTCGGAAAGTCCGATCGTGTGTGCAGGAGTCCGTCGCACAAAAGCTCACGCATGCTCGGAATCAAGGAGAAGGAGCCGCACTGGATATTGAACTTCCTTATTCTCAGCTCGTCGTACGTCTTGTACATCACCGCATTCTTGACGTTCGGAATGTCCGACAACATTTGTGTGACCGTGTGTATGCAAGACAAGTTTGAGCCAACATCCGTTGGAAAAAAATCCACAGTTTTGTTGTCGGAAATTCCGACTGTGTGTACACGGCAAAAGAGTCAAATAAGACATTTTCTGGCGTATCTCATCCCACGTATTGTGGAGATATGGCTTTTCACTATATTTTTATATGGGCTTTGAGGCCATAGAATGGCCCCAGGGACTTTTAAACGGTGCTGGGGTCAATGAGGTAGAGAATGTAAGATAAAACAATTCCTTTATTTAACAATGTTTAAAAAAAACAGACATTGACCTAAGACAAACATTTAGAAATAGATTTACAAAGTAAATACAAAAATTTCATGGATACAGAGATTAATACCACTTTCTCAACATGTTTCGCTTTCCTAAGCTTCTTCAGGAGATATATTGTGGTATTATGATCAGCTATAAAAGTAAAAAAGATATATGTAAAAATAAGAATTACATGTCTGCTGATAAATTTCGAATCATAAATTGTTATTGGTTTAATCATGAGGGGAAAACGAATCATAGAAATATAAATACAGATAAATAAAAAAAAATATATATGTACATACATGTATTCTATTCAAAGGTACATAATTTTACCTCCATCCTGGATGACTTTTTTATCCCAAAGCTTAGCGTTTTTGCTAGTCAACCTTATACATATATATATATATATATATATATATATATATATATATATAGAAGCTTCTTTATGCTAATATCCTTGCTTTCAACTTTTCTCTCTTCTAGAGAATTTCATCTATTTTTAGAAACTTTTTTTATCCCTCTCTGCATGCCTTTTCAATGAGGCTCAGACTGAAGAGCAAAACATCAGTTAAGCACAAATCTACTTCTCACTATATTTTTCTCTCTACGGGTAAGATCCAAAAGAAATCTGTGATGAGATGTATTATGTGGTGTTTGTAATTATTCCCTCCCTTTTTTTTTTTTTTATCATTAATTGTCATACATGTATGTACATATATATTTTTTTTGATTTATCTGTATTTATATTTCTATGATTCGTTTTCCCCTCATGATTAAACCAATAACAATTTATGATTCGAAATTTATCAGCAGACATGTAATTCTTATTTTTACATATATCTTTTTTACTTTTATAGCTGATCATAATACCACAATATATCTCCTGAAGAAGCTTAGGAAAGCGAAACATGTTGAGAAAGTGGTATTAATCTCTGTATCCATGAAATTTTTGTATTTACTTTGTAAATCTATTTCTAAATGTTTGTCTTAGGTCAATGTCTGTTTTTTTTAAACATTGTTAAATAAAGGAATTGTTTTATCTTTCTCTACCTCATTGACCCCAGCACCGTTTAAAAGTCCCTGGGGCCATTCTATGGCCTCAAAGCCCATATTTTTTTCTAAAATTATTTTCTGGGACGAGGTGATCCTGAATTTTTCCTCCTTTCCAATATCTTTTATATTTTTATATGGATTTTAAAAGGGAGTTGCTTCAGGACTTCTCCCAAAACAGGTGACTTATACAGGTGCATCTAAAAAATGTTAAATATCATCAACAAGCTCATTTATTTCAGTAACTCAATTAAAAAAGTGAAACTCATATATTTTATATATATTCATTACACACAGTGTGATATATTTCAAGCATTTCTTTCTTTTAATTTTGAAGATTATGGCTTACTGCTAGTGACAACCCAAATTTCAGTATCTCAGAAAATTAAAATAGTACATAAAACCAATAAAAAAAGGGATTTTCAATACAAAAATGTTGGCTTAGTGAAAAGTATGTCCATGTAAAGTATAGTATGCACTCAATACTTGGTCAGGGGCTCCTTTTGAATGAAATCCTGCATCAATGCCTGTGGAATGGAGGCAATCAGCCCGGGGCACTGCTGAGGTGTTATGGAAGCCCAGGTTGCTTAGAAAGGCTTCAGCTGGTCTGCATTATTGGGTCTGGTGTCTCTTATCTTCCGCTTGACAATACCCCACAGATTCTCTATAGGGTTTACGTCAGGCGAGTTTGCTGGCCAATCAAGCACAGTAATACCATGGTCATTAAACCAGGTATTGGTACTTTTGATGAGAGAAAGAGCTGGGTGCACACCACTCAAAGCCACCTGTTGGGATCTGATGAGCTGCTGGAAGAATCCAGGTGCCTGCCTGGTCCACAGTCGGAGAAATCGAATTGAAACATAGAAAAAGGGTGGCTTGTTTGGAAATAAATTCAAAAACGTTTATTGAAAATCCATAGAATCAAGGAACATGCCATACATAAATCCAATAAGGTGCTCAGTTGACGCGTTTCACACAAACGTGCTTACTCATCACTGAGTTTCTTGATTTTATGGATTGGTACTTTTGGCAGTGTGGGCAGGTGCCAAGTCCTGCTGGAAAATGAAATCAGCATCTCCATAAAACTGGTCAGCAGAGGGGAGCATGAAGTGCTCTAGAATTTCCTGCTAGAGGGCTGTGCTGACTTTGGACTTGATAAAACACAGAGGACCAACACCAGCAGATGACACGGCTCCCCAAATCATCGCCGACTGTGGAATCTTCACACCGGACCTCATGCAACTTAGATTCTGTGCCTCTCCACTCCTCCTCCAGACTCTGGGACCTTGACTTCCAAATGAAATGCAAAATTTACTTTCATCCGAAAAGAGGACTTTGGACCACTGAGCAACAGTTCAGTCCTTTTTCTCCTTAGCCCAGGTAAGACGCTTCTGACATCTCTGGTTCAGGAGTGACTTGACACAAGAAATATAACAGTTGTAGCCCATGTCCTGGATACCTGTGTGTGTGTGGTGGCTCTTGAAGCGCTGACACCAGCCGTAGTCCACTCCTTGTGAATCTCCCCCAAATTCTTGAATGGCCTTTGCTTCACAATCTTCTCAAGGCTGCGGTAGTTATCCCTGTTGCTTGTGCACCTATTTTCTAGCACACTTTTTCCTTCCACTGAACTCTCCTATAATATGCTTGGATACAGCACTCTGTGAACAGCCAGCTTCGTTTTGTGACTTGTGGAGGGTATGAATGACTGTCTTCTGGACAACTGTCAAGTCAGCGGTCTTCCCCATGAGTGGATGAACCTACTGAACCAGACTGAGAGACCATTTAAAGGCTCAGGAAACCTTTACAGGTATTTTAGGGTAATTAGCATATGACACCATGAGTCTACAATATTCAACTTTTTAACAATATTCTAATTTTCTGAGATACTGAATGTTGGGTTTCACTAGCTGTAAGCCATAGTCGTCAAAATAAAAGAAAGAAATGCTTGAAATATATCACTCTGTGTGTAATGACTCTATATATAATATATGATTTTCACTTTTTGAATTAAATTACTGAAATAAATTAACTTTTTGATGATATTCAAATTTTTTGAGATGCACCTGTATATGATCAGCTACCAAAGATGAGCAAGCCTTGTCATATCCTTGTTAGCCATTTTTTAGATTGTGCATGGGGACAATGGCCGCTCCATTAGGTTTCCTAATCCCAGAGAAGGTGATTTAAACCTGTGTAATGAGACCTGTTTTAAGAGTAGCTTATCCTTTGCTAATTGGTTCCTTGGCTGAGTGAAAATTTGATGAAAGTATTAGCTGGACGCAGCAAGTAAAACCGACATAGCAATTAACTTCCTTTTCAGAGCCTTGGTTACAAATTAATCCGGGGGAACAATATGTACATAAAATGACTGGCTGCATAGGGCTTAACCACTTTCTGCATTTGATACAGGAAATTGTCAAAGTAGAGAGAAAGGTAGAATGGTCCATACAAACCCATGCAAGTAGCAAGCTTATAATTAAAGTTATGCCCTTTAAAAAAAAACAAATTTTCATGACTATTTCCTTCTGTTGGTGGAGTAGTTGCCATAGTTTTTTATTTGGGAGAGCCATGATGGAGGTGTGATATCCCAGTGGTGGTATATTTGGAGTAGAGAGATGGTTAGAAGCAGAGTATTTTCTACCTCATGTAGGATCATGTTGGGTATGTGATATCCTAGTGGTGGGTGTAATAAGAAAGGTAGAGAGAAGGTCAGGAGCAGAGTATTTTCTACCTCGTGTAGGGTCATGTTAGGTATGTGATATCCTAGTGGTGGGTGTGATAAGAAAGGTAGAGAGAAGGTCAGGAGCAGAGTATCTTCCACCTTGTGTAGGGTCATGTTGGGTATGTGATATCCCATTGTTTGGTGTACTCAGAAAGGTAGAGAGAAGGTCAGGAGCAGAGTATTTTCTACCTTATGTAGGGTCATGTTGGGTATGTGATATCCCAGTGGTCAGTGTGATTAGAACGATGGAGAGAATGTGAGGTGCAAATTATATTCTACTCTCTGTAGGGGAATGTCTGCCAACTTGCAAGTGTAGCACCCTCTGTGTGCAATAGGTAAATCTAGTTGGGCTCCTGCTGTAGCCAGGGGAGCCGGGGTTAATTTTTTGTTGTTAGGTTGGCAGCGCTCCAAGGGCTGAGACTCTGCCACCTCCCCCTTGCTTTTAGAGCTCAGGAAAGTTCTGGAATTTAGAGGGCAGAGGCAGAGATAAGGCCTGACAATTTATGCGGTCTCTTCCAATCCCTGGGTGAGGACAGCCCAGAAGGTGGAAAGATAGCCCTTAAGTGTTCTGGAGCCTGGCCATGTGGCAGGAGAGTCCAGGATCCAGAGGCCTTCAGGGACCCCTGTGCTGGGGGGCTCTGCTTCCAGGCAGAAAGGACCAGAGAGAAAGAGAGAGCAGAGGAAAAGGCCTCACACCCTTAAGCCTCAGCTAGGCTTAGCTGAGCCACCCTGGAAGCCATTGGCACCTGTCCAGCAATAGGCTGGTTCAGTAGTCACCACATATTCTGCAGGTTCTTTACAAGGGACCGAGTGGGTAACCTCAAATTCCATATACCCCAAAGCCTATAGAGGAGAAGCAGCCAGGTGCAATACCCAGCTAGCTATCTGGAATGGAAAACTCTAAGTTTTTTAGGCTATTACAGCTACCCTACACCTCTGCTTGGGGATCCTAAATTGGGGCCAGGTGCCTTGCCATTTCTTTGTGGAGATAGAGTACCTAAGATCAGAAGTGGAATGTATCTTTGCTTGTTGGCTGTATAGTCTGTCCCATGGGAACACAGTCTTGCGATCTTTATGGAAGCCAGAGACAGTTGTTGCAGTCCTCAAGTTCTACTATACTACAGTTCTGGGCATCCCATGCCACCCTTTCCTCATCCAAATTGGTACACCTAATAAACTAAAAACAAAACAAAGCCCTTGGACTGGTTTCTGTCTACATAGTGCATGCTGAAAATATCTGTTGCCTGACTGTGCATGCAAAGGGGACCCAATAGTCCAGCGGCTCCTAAGAGGGTAGTGCCGCACAAAGTAAAGGGCCCTCAATGTTTCCAAAGGGCCGTATATAGCATGTATTACATGTAAGGCTGCAGAAAACTGTGACAGACTGAAGACTTGCTGGAGAAAATGGTCAGAAATTGTTCTTCAGTAGTGATTAGAGACTGAATTCATGCTACAGGAGACAGCCGGAGGCTAGGGACATGTTGCAGGAAACCACTAGAATTTACTACTATTAAGATCCCCTTTACAAATCAATGTTGCCTCTACTGACTGTTGGGGTCTGAGGGCTGCACTTCAAACATCAAAGGGTCGCATATGGCCCTTGGGCCGAAGGTTGGGCGCCAGTGTTATAAGGTCATGTTGGACAGCTTTTTTAGTATCTTAAATTTGATTTGTTGGCCAATGGAGTGATTGGCAGAGAGGGGTTGTAGACGCCGAGCAGTTTGTAAGGTGGATGAGCCTGACAGCAGCGGTCATGGTGGACTGAAGGGGGGTAGCCTATTTAGAGGTAAGCCAATGAGGAGGGAGTTTGCCAGGGAGTGGATTAGAAGCTTTGTGGTGATATTGGTTAGAAAGGGGCGTATCTTGGAGATGTTTGCGGAGGTTGAGGTGACAAGCTTTATACAGTGATTGAATGTGGGGCTGAAAGGATAGTAGCTTGGCACAGATTGATAGTTGAGCCATTGATGTTGACAGAGAAATCAGGGGAAGCGTCACATGGAAGAGGAAATATCATGAGCTCAGTTTTGGATAGGCTGAGTTTGAGGAAGTGATGTGACATCCAGGCTGATATGTCTGTTAGTAAGTTGGTGATGCGTGAGGAGACAGATGGAGTGATTTGGGGGATGGAGAGGTAGATTTGGGTGTCGTCCGCGTAGAGATGATATTGAAAGTCATGGGAGGCTATCAACTGACCAGGGAGGAGGTGTAGATTGAGAAAAGGAGAGGTCCAAGAACAGAACCTTGGGGGACCTCAATGGAGAAAGGAAGAGGAGAGGAGGAAGTAGAGTTGTAAGTGACACTAAAGGAGTGGTGGGATAGGTAGGATGAGAACCAGCGAAGAGTACATTCACGGAGACCAAAGGAGTGGAGTTTTTTCAGGAGGAGGGGGTGGTCCACTGTATCAAAGGCAGCAGAGAGGTCAAGGGGAAGTAGTAAAGAATGGTGTCAGTTGATTTTAGCTGTTAGTAGGTCGTTGGTGAGTTTAAGGAGAGCAGTTTATGTGGAGTGTTGAGGGCGAAATCTGGACTGAAGGGGATCAAGAAGTATGTTCATAGTCAGATGGTCACTCAGTCGGTTGTACACCAGTCTTTCAAGGAGTTTGGAGGAGAAGGAGAGTAAGGAGATGGGACATACTGTAGGTTGTTAAGATTGGTGGGGCCCAGTGAGGGCTTTTTAAGTATGGCGGTGACTAGCGCATGTGTTAGAGAGTTGGGGAAGATGCCAGAAGAGAGAGAGAGGTTGAAAATGTGAGTTAGAGAGAGTAGAATCGAGTCAGAGGGTAAACGTAGGATTTGCGAGGGAGCGGGATCCAGAGGGCAGGTCGTTAGGTGGGCATCAGAAAAAAGTTTAGCAACCTCGTTAATACTAGCAGGGTTGAATGAGGGAAGCATTGATTGTACCTGTGGACATGGGGTGTTGAGTAGGGGAGGTTTCTGCGATGATAATGTGTTAATGAATGTAATAAAATAGGTCTGTTTGGCAGTGTGGAGGCAGGAATAGTATTTTAGGAGGGCAGATTTATATTGGTTGCAGTCTTCCTGGGACTTAGTCTTCCGCCACAGACACTCAAAAGCGTGGCTATGTTTTCTGAGACTTCTGATGTCGTCTGTTTGCCAGGGTTGTAGCGGTCGAGGGCCTGATTCTGCGCTTAGTGAGGGGGGACGGGCTTGTCTGGGGAGGATGACAGTCAGCTGTTGTAGACTAAAGTGGCTAGGTTGGGGCAGGACAGGGGTGAGATTTGGTCATAGAGGTGTTCAGTAGCAGAGTAGAGAAGAGAAGGACTGAGGTGTCGAAGGTCTCTATGGGTAACTGTTAGGCGGTTGGAGGAAGAGGAATTGGAAGATACGGAGAGAGTGAAACTAATAAAGTGGTGATCAGAGAGTGGGAGAAGATTGTTGGAGAGGATGCACGGAAATGCACAAATAGGAGAAGACAAGGTCAAGGTTATTGCCGATGGAGTGCGTAGGAGCCTGTATCCATTGCTTCAGGTCAAGAGATGAGGTTAGATTAAGAAGTTTATAAGTAGTAGTAGTATTAGCATTAACAGGGGTGTTGAAGTCACCAAGAATGATAGTGGGGATTTCAGAACAGAGAAAGTAGGGTAGCCAGGCAGAGAAGTCGCCTGGAAAGGTTGATACAGGTCCAGGGGGCCAGTAGATAACAGCAATTAGAAAAACAGGAGAAAAATAGACAAATACAATGTGACTCAAAAGAGGAAAGTGTCAGAGAGGGAGGTGGGTGAAGTACCTGATAGGTGCTGCATGGGGCTAGAAGGATTCCCACTCCCCCTCCCTTCCGTCCACTTGGTCAGGGGGAGTGAGTCTAGAGAATATCACCATGTCAGAGGGAAGCAGGAGAAGTAGTGTCGGTTTCATGAAGTCAGGCTTCGGTGATGGCAAGTAGGTTAATGGAATTTGTAATAAAGAGGTCATGGAGGGCGGTGAGTTTGTTACAGACAGAGCGGGCATTCCAGAGAGCACAAGAGAAGGGATAGAAGCCTCAGCAATGTGCTGACCCCTTATGGGTGCTCTAAATTTATACTGTTATAGGGTGGGGGTGGAAGTTCGTTAATTAATTCCGAGTGAATATAAGGATGCCTAACAATCAAAGTGGACCTTTCACTTCTAAAGTCAGAATAGCAAGAGGCCAGAGGTAAAGATAAGATTAGCACATAAAACTTAGGTAAGATAGTCCAGAGCAACAAAAAACAACATCATGGTGATGCACACAGGGCTACAGATAGAGAGGGCAAAATACCAAATGCACATACACAGAAATAGCAAGCAGATCCCAGTTTAATTCAAAGGTGGAAGATGTGGTTGAGCTGACACATACACAGAAATAGCAAGCAGTTCCCAGTTTAATTTAAAGGTGGAAGATACCTGTGGAGGAACAGAGAAGACATGTTCAGATGATGCAGCACTTGAAGTGCATATCACTTGTATAAAGAATTACTTAGAGGAAGAAGCCTTAAGGAAAGAAGCCCAACTATGTGCTCCTCCAGAAACGTGATATTTCATAGGATACTCTAAAGGTTAGTGAGAAGGTCAGATGCAAAGTATTTTCTACTTTATGGAGGGTCATGTTGGAGAGCATAATATTCCAATGATGAGTGTACACAGAAAGGTGAAGAGGTACTTGGGATAAGAGTATTTTCTACTTTTTAGAGGTTCAAGTTGGAGGTGGGATATCCAAGTGGATAATCTAAACCAGGGATCGGCAAACTACGGCCCTCCAGCTATTGTGGAATTACACATCCCATGAAGCATGGTAAAACTCCGACATTCACAAACATGACTAGGCAGGATGAGAATTGTAGTTCCCGAACAACTGGAGGGCCATAGTTTGAAGACCCCCTGATCTAAAAGGTAGAGGTAAAGGTCAAGAGCAGAGTATTTCTACCCTGTAGAGGGTCATGCTGGAGAGCATGCTTCCAGTGCTGAGTGCAAACCAAAACTGTGGAGAGATGGTCAGGTGTAACATATTTTCCACTCCTTGTAGGGTCACGTTGGAGGTTGTGATATTCTGGTTGTGAGTGGAATTAGAATGGTATAGAGAAAGTCAGAAACAGAGCATATAACTTATGGAAGTTATTGTGGAAGAGCATCATTTTTCATTGGATAATCTAAACCAGTGGTCCATGGGCCGAATGCGGCCCTTTGCTTGCCTTTATCCAGCCCTTGGGGAAATGTTCCCTTCACTGATACAAGGCTCTGTTATTCCTACTGTGGCACTATCCATTCCACTGACACCAATGATGAGCCACCATTTCTTCCACTGACACCAATAATAGGGCGCTATTCCTTCCACTGACAATAATGATGGGGCATTATTCCTCCAACTAATATCAATGATGGGGCATTATTTCTCCTCCTACCACCACCAAGTCTGAGACATTGTCTATTCCCACTGGCACATTGGGGTTTATTTAGTAAAGCTGGGGAGTGCAAAATCAGGCTTACTTCTGCATAGAAACCAATCAGCTTCCAAGTTTTATTGCCAAAGCTTAGTTGAACAAGGTTAGAAGCTGATTGGTTTCTATGCATGGCTGCACTAGATTCTGAGTGCACCGGTCTTAGTAAATCTACCCCATTGTTTACTATCTCAGGTCACAGTTTGCACCCCCCCCCCAAGCTCTACAGGACAGTTATCTGTCCATTTGTTTATAAAGTTTGGAGACTCCTAATCTAAACAGTAGTGAGAAGATCAGAGAGGGTTGTGTGACTTTATCCATCCATTTCTGATTATACACCTGTTATGCCACTTGAGTTTACTTAATGTATACAGGTTTAACCTTGTGTGGATACTAATAAGATTCAGGCACAGTTTATCATGTACTTATACTTATATGAATAAGATACAAGAGAAAATGATTTAGCTGCAATTATTAAATAACCAATAAATGTTCCCATTTTATCTATTGGAATTATTGACATTTGATGACCACAGGCACATTCTATACTCTAGTGGGCTCAGTTGTGAAGCTTCCAGAAGTTTGGGGGTTTATTTAGTAAAGCTGGGGAGTGCAAAATCAGGCTCACGTCTGCATAGAAACCAATCAGCTTCCAAGTTTTATTGCCAAAGCTTAGTTGAACAAGTTTAGAAGCTGATTGGTTTCTATGCATGGCTGCACTAGATTCTGAGTGCACCGGTTTTAGTAAATCTACCCCATTGTTTACTATCTCAGGTCACAGTTTGCCCCCCCCCCCCCCCCCAGACAGTTATCTGTCCATTTGTTTATAAATTTTGGAGACTCCTAAACAGTAGTGAGAAGATCAGAAGCAATATATTTTCTACCTTAGGGGGGTGAGTATAACCAGAAAGGTGGACAGAAAGTCGAGAGAAAAGTAGTTTCTACTCTCTGGGGGTTCGTGCTGGAGGTATGACATCCTAATGGATAATCTAAAAGGTTGAGAGAAGGTCAAGAGCAAAGTATTTTATATCTTGTGGATGGTCATGATAGAGGGCATACTATTCTGGTGGTGAGTGTAATCTGAAAGGTAGAAAGGATGTCAGTATTTTCTAGTCTCTGTAGGGTCATGTTGGAGGTGTGATGTCCCAGTGATGGGTTTAATCAGAAAAGTAGATCAGGAACAGAATATATTCTACTTCATGAAGGGTCATGTTCAACGCTGTATCCTGGCCTAGGCCAACAAGGCCCAGGCCTAGGGAAGCACTTTGCAGGGGGGCAGCATGGAAAGAGTCCCCGCCGGCTTGCGCTACACTGTTAGTGTAGCACCAGTCTTATGGGGCGGACTGGGCTGAGAGGCAAATTAGTCTAGCGCCCCCATAAAACAGCCTCGCTGCTTCCGGTATGCGGGCGGTTGGCATTCCTCAACTGGGGGGGTGGGGGGGCGCCGCTTCTAGTTTTGACTGTCCTCTCATCATGGACCACAAACCTTCCTCACTGTGCTATATGTTTTGTGCTGCACCATTGGCATGGTTATATCGTTTTAGTCCTCTCCATAAAATTATCAGAAATTTGTGCTTAAAGTAGAACTATTGGCAACACTTTTTTTTAAATTTTGGATAAAGTAAGGGAGGGTTATAACCCCTGTTAGTTTATTTTTTACAATCCCTGTCCCATTGCAGAGATTTCCCTTCACTTCCTGCCTCATAGCCAAACAGGAAGTGAGAGGAAATCTATGCAAATTAAGGGAACCTATTGCCCCCCCCCCCAGGCCCTCAGAACTAGTGCCCCCACTCGAAAATTTTAGGGCGGGTCTTAAACAGCAAGGGGTGTTGCCATGACAGGAAGGGGTGGGTCATATTTAAATTAGGGGGTGCACAAGTTTAGTCTGGCCTAGGGCAGCACAAAACCTAAATACACTACTGGTCATGTTGGAGGGAGTGATATCCTGGTGGTGGGTGTAATCAGAATTATATAGAGAAGGTCAAGAACAAAGCATCTTCTGCCTTATGGAAGTTCATGTTTGGAGGGCATGCTATACCAGTGGATAAACTAAATGTCAGAGAGAAGGTCAGAAGCAAAGTATCGTCTACCTTAGGGGGGCCATGTTGGAGGATGTGATTGCTCAGTGGTGGGTTTATTCAGAAAAGTAGAGAGAAGGTCAGAAGCAGAGTATCTTCTAAGGCATGGAGTGTCATGTTGAAGGTATAATATCCTAGTGATGGGTTTAATTGGGAAGGTAGAGAGTAGGTAAGGTTTAGAGTATTTTCTACCATGTGGGGGAAATATTGGAGGATGTGATATCCCAGTGGTAGATGGAATTGGAAAGGTGGCGAGAAGATCAGGAGCAGAGTATCTTCTACCTTATGGAGGGTCATGTTGGTGAGTGTACTACCCCAGTGGTGGGTGTAATCCGAAAGGTAGAGAGAAGGTCCGAAGTAGAGAATTTTCTTCCTTATGAAGGACATACATATTTGGGGGTTGTGATATTATTTTGCTGAATGCTAATGAAAGGACAAGCAGAAGAACAGGAAAAAGCATTCTCTTCTTTGTACAGGGACTTACAACTTACATTCAAGGATCTGAGTAATGGGCATATGACTCATAAAAACAAAAGTAACATTCCACAAACTGATAATGAAGCAGAGAGTAAAAACTGGAATGATGTTGGAGAATTACTAAATAAAATGCAATATATTTTCGACATGTGACTTCACAGGATATCATCTTATACAAACTACATTTCGTGTTCCTGCTAAAACTTGTCAGAGATCAGCATGGTGCTGAAAATTAGCAAAATTCTCGCAATGTAATTATTTGAAAATTAGTTGCTATAAATAGTTGATTTCAGGGTGGCTGCAAATGATTTAAAACCGAGACACTTAATGCAGCCAGAATTTTTTTTTTAAAGATGAACTCCACATAGACACCTAAATGCAAAGATAAAATATACAGTTTATACATTAGCTATTTTTTCTGCCAAGGATTGTGTGACTTTATCCATCCATTTCTGATTATACACCTGTTATGCCACTTGAGTTTACTTAATTTATACAGGTTTAACCTTGTGTGGATACTAATAAGATTCAGGCACAGTTTATCATGTACTTATACTTCAATGAATAACATACAAGAGAAAATGATTTAGCTGCAATTATTAAATAACCAATAAATGTCCCCATTTCATCTATTGGAATTATTGACATTTGATGACCACAGGCACATTCTATACTCTAGTGGGCTCAGTTGTGAAGCTTCCAGATGTTTGGTTGCTGCCCTTTTTATACCTTGTAAGGGACTGGTATAACCACTATTAACCAACTAACACAAGCCAAACAATTAAACTTTTAACCGTACCAAAAAAGTATAATCATATAACAAATGGTATACCGTTGGTGCAAAGTAAAATCAATAATACATGCCCTGAGTTGGTGGATCTCCATGGCTGTGTTCCACCAGCCAATGAGATAATCTCCGGGCGGCGGGCGTGGCTTTTTCCCTGCAAGCGGCTGTCACTTCCTGGTGTCCCGGTTGCCATCCATCTGTCCTGGTGTCCCCAGCCTGCTTCCATTATATGCACAGGAATTCCCTCTGCCTCTCCCGACCTACCAGACTTCAACACTGTCCCTTCCTGTGACAGTGGCTATTCCTTCACATCCTGCCCTTCAGCACGGTTGGCATCCTCCATACCCGGGAGCTCCCCTGTCATCTATGCAGCTCCAGCCTCCAGGTACTTACATCACAATGTTGTGGTCCACTATGTCCACTGGTTGGACACTCCATGTCTGCTGTATGCCTTAATTTTCACTTTTTATCTCCCATGGAATAAAAACTTTTGCTTTTACTTACCCAAGGTTGGAGTTGTATTAATTTGCCATGGCACAGTGCTTTTGTTTCCCATTTCTGATTCTCCTGCAGGGACATAGAGCCACCCCAATGGAACTGCAGTACTGGAAGTACAGTAGCAATTGGGGAAGTCTTCCCTACAATTGTTGGATCTTCCGGAAAAGCCTTGTGTTCTTAAACTCTGGCCCAGCTGCCTGCATGCCAGTTCTAGCTGTGGAGAACCTTTTATCTGGCTGCAGATTATCGTACTTGCCCAGCTACCTTTGCCTTATCAAGTGTGACCTCTCTGAGCTGGTGAGGGAGGGAAGCAGAGAAAACTTTTTTACCTGGGCATATTGAGGAATTCTGAGAGTTGTGGGAAAGGAGGCAAATTGGCCTGCATTGGGGTATTTCAGGAAAGTACTGCATTGTTACCATATTATACAAATTAAGCGAGTTATTTGTGATGGCAGTGCAAAAGCTTGAGACATTAACACAGCAATGTTTTATAAATAGACTCATGTATATGTTGCTATGTGCTTGCGGCTATGTGACCACCTGTTGGCCCCCACCCACCCCCACCATTGTGCAGCCAGTAAAGAGAGAGCTGGCTGCAGGTGTCAGCGCCATTTTGCTGGCTGTGGGCTGTTCAACCCCCTTCCCTGCTAGGATCCTCTCTTCTCTTTTCAGTGCTGAAAAGGAGTCAAATGAATGTTCCTACTGCCACTCCAGCCTAGGTTGTATTCAAAGAAAGACTCTTCCTTCCAAAACTTCCCAATAGGCCACCTCTAAAGTCTAAGGAAAGAGAAAAATATCCTGGACGGCCGCACACCATAGAAGACATCTTTATTGATATGAAGAAATAAAATCCAAATGCAGTCACCTCATGAACAGGGAGGAACAGGAAAGATAGCTAACATGTTTCACGCCCCATCATGGCGCTTATTCATAGCTGAATGATTAAAGTTTGATCATGGGTATATATAGGGACTTCAGGTTTTGATAGCCAATCCAGAGATGGTCTCAAATAGAGACCTGCCCACATAATCAAACTCTAGACCGACACCCAAGAGATAGGAGACACCTGGGATATGAAGTTGAATTTTAAATCAAAATTTGAAGACAAGATAACATGACAATGTAATAATGCCTATAAAGGTCCACCAAACTAAAAAAGTTTACTAAGTGAACCAGTGCGCATATATATATGTATATACATGCGCTAGACACATGATTATTTTTACTATTCGCATTATTCAACTTCTCCCATTGTGTACATCCATAACCTTGTGATGAAGACCATGATAAATACTAAAACAATATTAAACAATAGCAAAGTACAAAGTAACAACACTAATTTTCAAATCATAAATGCTAAATAATCTCAAAGGAAAACTTGTGTATAAATGATGATAAACAAAATTCGTAAAAATGTAAAACATGCTGAAACCATACAAAAACGCAAAATCGCAAAATAACATGTACAAGAAATTGATGCGAAAATACCAATAATCCTATTCCCAGCACTATCAATAATGTCTTGGTAACTGCATATGTATACATATATACACATCATCCTGAAATATATAAACCTAATTACATTTGAAAATTGTGTAAATAAAACCTTGATTTTCGTTTAAAAATGATTATATATAAATCATTATTCCCACATAAATCCATGCACTCAAGAAAAACGCAAGCCCCATTCAACGATGTCTGGAAGCGCCATGATGGGGCGTGAAACATGTTAGCTATCTTTCCTGTTCCTCCCTGTTCATGAGGTGACTGCATTTGGATTTTATTTCTTCATATCAATAAAGATGTCTTCTATGGTGTGCGGCCGTCCAGGATATTTTTCTCTTTCCACAAGCTTGTGCAGAGCCAGCACCTGTGAGTTCCATTAGGGCGGGTGTCTTGATACGGATTTGAGAGATTGGAGCGGCAATCTTTTGCTTATGATTTTCACCTGGACTTTGCCTTTTCTCTACTTGCCTGCTCAGCTCTCCATTCTTTCACACCCAGTCTTTGAAGCAAGAGTGCCTCGGCACCATCAACTACCCTATGGATATGGCATCTGTTTTATCTGAATCTGAATCTACAGCAGTCCCTTCTGATATGGATGCAGGTTTTAGTCGGACCCTGACGGCTCCATCTGACAACCCACTCCGATCTAGTCAGCGAATCAGTCTATCGCAAAATACAGACACTAGCGACCTGACTTTAAAAAGGACTTTTAGAAGATTGGAAGGGTTAATGGCCAAAGAAATCAAAGCCTTTTGGGATGTTAACTCTCTTACTGAATATCTAACGTTGGAGCAAATTCCTCGAGGACTTCGTATTAAGAAATTCCCTACATTTGAATTTTCCGATGAGGAATCCAAACTAGAATGGACCAACACCCTTTCCACATGCTCTTTTAAATTAATGAAAATTATTATCGACTCCAAGAAAAAAGAGCTGGATCGCATACAAGGTGAAATGGTCCTAATTCAAAAAGAGCTTGCAGAACAACAAAACAGACCCGGCTTTTCAGATCTCGATGGCCAGCTTAATAAAAGATTGGACAAATTGGAAAGGAGTGTCATTGCTACCAAAAAAGAAAAACGCATCAGAGACCAAATCGATTACGACACGGACAAAGTTTATATATGGAAGAAATCAATATTCCATCCAGGTCGTCGGCGGAGATCCTCGTCTAAAAAACGGGTGAGCTTTTCAGACACCGAGGAAGAACCAGCCTATGATACTATGGCACTGACAGGATCGGATTCATCCCCAGATACCAATTCAGCTACTGGTTATACACACACAGATAAAACATCGTCTTTAAACTCGGGCGGAACGGGACAAAACAAGAGATCCAGAAGAAAAAAAGGAAAACGAGGAGGGGAGGTCAAAGACACCGAAAAAATAAGCGAGAGTCGCTATCAGCTGCGAGGACGGAAATAACTCAGAGTTTCAATGTGGTAAATTTATCTGATAGACCGCTATCGGCCACAGACATTACATTGCTTTCAAGGGGTTTAAACTTCTGCCCCTCTAACCATTTCAATTTATTTGGAACAATTCTGGATGTGAATAAACTGGCTCGGACTCTAACACTACAGAAACACTATTTTTCTGAAACAGAAGATTCAGATATTCTCCTGCCAACAGACCAGTCATCAATCGGTGAGTCTACCTCTTCTTCTCCTCAGTCTTTCAAAGATGTGTGCGCCTTAATGGACCTCACTGACTTGGTTATTGAATCAGATATTAATATGGATGACATTGATGTTTGTTGCAGTTCAGTATCATTTAAGATGAAATCTGATTTTTATCCTGTGAGTTCTAGAGGCAAAGACATGGACACATATCAGACTCTGGTTGAAAGGGATTTGACCTTGTTGGCACGGAATATCTCAAAAAAATCAGTTGATAACTTATCTGTTGATGAGAAAATGTCTATTGAAAATTTACACAAAGATGACAGTATAGTTATCAAAAGTGCAGACAAGGGGGGTTCGGTGGTTGTCATGAATGCGGCCACATACAGAGATGAGGCCATGCGACAACTATCGGACACCACTACCTATTGCAAATTAAGGGGTGACCCTACTGAGTCATTTAGGGCAGAGCTCTCCTCATTGTTGGATCGAGCTGTCCGAATGGGTCTATTCACACAAAAAGAGAAGGAGATGTTTATACCTATGTTTCCTGTTATGCCAATTTTCCACCATCTCCCTAAACTACACAAAGGGTTAACTCCCCTCACAGGGAGACCGATCGTGGCAGGCATAGACTCACTAAATGAGAGATTGGGTCATTAGGTGGACCAGCAACTGCAACCATTGGTAGTGGAGCTGCCAGGTCACCTCCGTGACACCAAACAACTTTTATCTAAACTTAATGGTTTAACATGGAATGAAAATTACAGTTGGATAACATGTGATGTTTCCAACTTGTACTTTTCAATTCCACATGCCCTGGGTCTACAGGCGGTATCCTTCTTCTTAAAGAGATCAGGAAACTTCTCTCTGGCTTCACAGGAGTTCATTATCATGTGCCTGGAATATCTCCTTACACATAACTTTTTTATGTTCGACGGGGACTTTTACCTCCAAAAGTGCGGGGCCTCTATGGGAGCTAAGTTCTCACCATCCCTGGCCAATTTGTATATGGGATGGTGGGAGAGGTCCCGCATTTTTGGACCTGAAAGTCCCCGTCGAAAAGACACTGCATTCTATTGTCGATATATAGACGATCTCCTGTTCATTGTCTCTGAGCCACACATCTGTTTAGATCAATGGTTGGAGTATATGAATGATAATGCTTTAAATTTAAAATTTACAGGACAACATGAACCAAAGTCTATAGAGTTTCTAGATGTTAAGCTCACAGGAGACAACAATGAAATCATTTCAAATCTCTATAGAAAGCCTACTGCGGGTAATACTCTTCTACGTGCAGACTCTAGCCATCCGACCCATACCATCAAAAGTATTCCAGTGGGCCAATTTCTAAGGCTGAAAAGACTATGCACTAGACAAATAGATTTTGAACAGGAGGCCATACATATGTCAGCTAGATTTGAAGCTAGGGGTTACCCCAGGTCAGCTATCAATAGGGCTTTGTCCATTGCAAATAAAACACCTCGGGCCAATTTGCTAATGGACAAACCCAGTAACCACAGTAGACGGAATAGATCAGAAAAATCCCATTTTGTTCCAACATTTTCCACTCCGTACAGTGCTGAATTTCATAAAATAAAGAAAATAGTTACCAAATATCTGCCGGTGTTGTCTAACGATCATATCTATTCTCAAATCTTAAATAAAGGCATACGTACGGTATCAAGGAAAGCACCTTCTTTAGGTGGACTTTTGTCCCCTAGCCTTTACATTAGCAAAAAACAAACTGCTCATTGGCTGCAGTTTAAGGGAACATACAGATGCGGTGGTCGGTCTTGCACATATTGTCCCTTCATAAAAGGGGGTGACACTGTCACATCTACTTCAACAGGCAAATCATATAAAATACAGTCCTTCATCAATTGTAACACGTGTTACATAGTTTATGTCATCACATGTACCATTTGCTCTATTCAATATGTTGGCAGGACCACTCGCAGACTGAGGGATCGTCTTTACGATCACCTCTATGATATAGAGAAGGAACATGCCACTAACATTGCTCGCCATTGGGTAGATATTCATTTCAAGGATACTTCCAGCCTGACCATTCAAGGCATTGAAAAAATTGTTAAACCTCCTAGAGGTGGGGACAAATTTGGCATATTGTGCAAACAAGAGGTTCGGTGGATTTTTAATTTAAATACTAGACGTCCCACCGGCCTCAATTTTGAATGGGACGTGTCCCATTTTTGTCAATAGATATGCACCGTGTTATGCCCATGTGTATACCCAATTGAATCCAAATAACATATTGATTGATTTAGGTCACATCGACTCCCACAATATCTCACATACATGTGTGTCTATCGTGATACCTTAGCCTAAATTTATTTAGTATATGACGTAATGCTCCCTGGTTTATATTTGTCAGTGGCCATCTTTCACTTCGATTTTTTGTTTTTTGTTCTTCTGATTTGCTATCAATTTTTTGTATTTTTCCATGTTTTTTTCGATTTTTTTCGATGTTTTTTTTTTTTTTTTTTTTTTTTTTGCGATTTTTTGCGATATTTTGTGATTCTGCGACTTTTTGCGATTTGTGTGTTTTTTTGAGTTTTTTTTGTGATTTTTTTGCGATTTTATATATATTTGGTGATCCATTGCTGTTTGTGATCTACTTAGAGCCTGGAAGTTTAAATTATAGCTTTTGTAACAAAATTATCATCTTAATCATGTTATTGCACCAAGTATAGAGAGACTATGTCTTCTACACATCTATCGACACATTATCTGTTGATTTTCTTGGGTTCTTTGAGATTCAACTGAGAAAATCATAAGCGTGACCACCTTTCCCATAGCAGTTACAGGTACAACGAGATCATTGCTCTTTGTTTACTGTTCCTTGCATAGCCATCCAGGTAATATTTATAGATCTCTATAAATTTTGGACCACCGTCTGAAGTTTACGTTATTTAGCACATATAGCTAGTCTATTAAAAAGATGTTAGCGTAACTCCTTTAGGGTCCCTCTCTATTTTCCCACCTTTTCCTTGCACCATTTAAATGCTTCCCCATTGGATGACGATTTTTTGTCTTTTTATTCTTTTTTTTTTCTTGGCCATTTGTTGCAAATTTGAGATATATTTTTTGTTTATGTATCCAATATGAATGGATTCCAGACATCGTTGAATGGGGCTTGCGTTTTTCTTGAGTGCATGGATTTATGTGGGAATAATGATTTATATATAATCATTTTTAAACGAAAATCAAGGTTTTATTTACACAATTTTCAAATGTAATTAGGTTTATATATTTCAGGATGATGTGTATATATGTATACATATGCAGTTACCAAGACATTATTGATAGTGCTGGGAATAGGATTATTGGTATTTTCGCATCAATTTCTTGTACATGTTATTTTGCGATTTTGCGTTTTTGTATGGTTTCAGCATGTTTTACATTTTTACGAATTTTGTTTATCATCATTTATACACAAGTTTTCCTTTGAGATTATTTAGCATTTATGATTTGAAAATTAGTGTTGTTACTTTGTACTTTGCTATTGTTTAATATTGTTTTAGTATTTATCATGGTCTTCATCACAAGGTTATGGATGTACACAATGGGAGAAGTTGAATAATGCGAATAGTAAAAATAATCATGTGTCTAGCGCATGTATATACATATATATATGCGCACTGGTTCACTTAGTAAACTTTTTTAGTTTGGTGGACCTTTATAGGCATTATTACATTGTCATGTTATCTTGTCTTCAAATTTTGATTTAAAATTCAACTTCATATCCCAGGTGTCTCCTATCTCTTGGGTGTCGGTCTAGAGTTTGATTATGTGGGCAGGTCTCTATTTGAGACCATCTCTGGATTGGCTATCAAAACCTGAAGTCCCTATATATACCCATGATCAAACTTTAATCATTCAGCTATGAATAAGCGCCATGATGGGGCGTGAAACATGTTAGCTATCTTTCCTGTTCCTCCCTGTTCATGAGGTGACTGCATTTGGATTTTATTTCTTCATATCAATAAAGATGTCTTCTATGGTGTGCGGCCGTCCAGGATATTTTTCTCTTTCCACAAGCTTGTGCAGAGCCAGCACCTGTGAGTTCCATTAGGGCGGGTGTCTTGATACGGATTTGAGAGATTGGAGCGGCAATCTTTTGCTTATGATTTTCACCTGGACTTTGCCTTTTCTAAAGTCTAAGGCTTGTAGATTGCATTGATTTCTTATGCCTAGAATCCAACTTGAGTGGACAGGGTAATGTTCTGGTAGTGACAGACCATTTCACCCATTATGCCCAGGTGTTCCCATCAAAAGACCAACGAGCATCAGCAACAGTAGCCAAAGTCTTGGTGGGAAAGGTCTTTTTTCTTCACTAAAGATTGCCTCAGAGAATCCATTCTGATCAAGGAAGAAACTCATTAAACAACTTCTTGCCATGTTAGGCATCCAGAAGTCAAGAACCGTGCAATATCACCCTCAAAGAGACCCACAACCAGAAAGGTTTAATAGAACTTTCCTGGACATGTTGAGTACTCTCTCTGCAGAAGGAAAGCAACATTGGAGCAGGCACATCTCTACAATCACACAGAAAATTATGTGGCTTGCTATTGCCCTTACAGACTCATGTTCAGGAGGGAAGCTCACCTGCAAGTGGATCTGGACGGCATGACAGCTGCAACTTAAAGACAGCCTACAAGAAAGTTTGAGAAGCTTCTAATGCCAGAAGTCTGTAGAACATTAACATTTACAGTATGACCTGAGAGTACGGGTTATGATCTTCAACAGCAAGATAAAGTATTGCTGAGAAACCTGAGATGGGAAACATAGGATGGCTGTCTGGTGGAGCTCCCAGCAATACATTATCTACAGACAGCTGCCTGGTCTTCCTGTCTACCAAATCCTTCCTGATAGAACAGGACTTTTGAAGATTTGGCACCGGAATCACCTACTGCCTCTGAGTGAAGCCATTAGGGTGCCTGTAAAGACTGAGATGCCATTGCACAGTCTGTCCTCTTCCAGATGAGTTCCAGTGACCCTTTCACAGTCTCCACTGCCAGACATGGATGAAGGAGAATGCAGTGAGGAGGAAGACATGTACATGGACTGGCTTTGGACATCTGCATCTGCAGATACCAATTCACTTCCTCCTCCTGCAGAAACTGACACGAGCACTCTCAGAGCTGAGGTTTCAGAGTTTGTGCCGCAGGGGTGTCAACCAGAGGTACAAGAGGATATCCTGACCTCACCAACTATCCTAGACATAGAGACTGATCTTTCTCCCCCAGAACATGGTGAAGAGTCTGCTCGAGCTTCTGAGCCCAAGTAACAGAGACCAAAAAGGGCCATCCACCCACCTAAGACACTGACCTATGTTACTCTGGGTGGAAGTTGTGAAGAAGCTATTCATACCACCCAAAGAGCTCCAGAACAGCCAATCCTCCCTGCTCCAGTTTCAAGGTAAGGTGACTCTAGCTCACTCCCTGACACACCTTGATAGGCCTTACCAGCATCAGTGGCCTATGGTCAAGGCAACCCCCCCTCTGAAAAATTGTTGGAGGTTCCCTTACCAAGATTCTGTTTAAATGCCAATCATTTACTTTCATGCGCCTACTAACCTGTTTTGTCTTCTACTGTAAAAGTTATGCTCCAGGATATGGATTTTAATGTGGTACTGGACTCAGTCCCTGCTTTGGAGGATTGGGAGACTAAAGCTTTTTTGGTGGGGGGAGTTTTGTAGCCAGGTGCCACCAGCTATGTGTTCACCCACTTGACCTCCTGCCACTGTGCAGCTGGGAAAGAGAAAAAGGGCTGTGGTTGTCAGTGCAGGCTCTCTTCTTTTCTATGTTGCTGGCTGTCAGCTGCTTCTCCCCCACCGCTGGGATATGTGTATGAGCAGGCTGTGATTCTCTCTCCTCTTTTCACTGCTGTTGACAGGAGCGGCCTTGTGTAATCACCCATTTACATCTTCCCCCTACCTCCTTGTAGTCACAGACCTGAGCAAATTAGTGCAAGGGGGAGGATGCACCAGCTCAAAGGACACTGGGAACTGTAGACTGTGAGAAGCGCTGCTCAAATGAGAATAAATATAGTTAAAACTAGAGCACCCAAGATCCTCTGCACATCAGGAGAGGAAAAGACATTTTTTTCATGAGCAAACCACCAGATCTCCGGGCAGACTAGGTCTGAAAGTGAGTGTAAGTAGAGCTGATACTGAGGTTTCCGGGGTCTGAGAGATACTGAGCCAGAGAGTGAGAGACAGAAAGTCACTGCACCCTGTAAGTTACAGAGCCAAAAGACTGACCCACTGCAAGCCACCTGTGTGCAGGGACCTGGAGCAGTGCAGACCAATTGCTAGGATGTCTAAGTACAAGCTAGGGGCCAAAGAATTGAGACACAAAGTTCCCTGCTATACTGGAATCCAAAGCTGGAGGGATCCATTGCTGAGAGAGCCTACATTCAGGGAGAGCCAGAGAGGAGCCATTAATGAGTGAGGCCTGGGACTTCTGCAACAGCAGACAACCAAGCATATGGGCTCAGACCTGTTGCTTAGCAGGATAGGTAAGTGGAAACAACCCTTTTTCTATACACCGTGCAATAGAGGCTGCTCCTTATTAGCAACCATCAGCTATCTATCACATCTCGTGCACCACCTTACAAATGGGCCCCAGTGATAGCCGGTTTAACATTAAAGATTAGGTGGCAGATATCATTCAAATATTTCTATTTCTTCCCAGTTCAGGAACACTTATGCTTACCCATACAGTATCTGGGTTATCTGTACAGAGTGCACTTCAGGACACCTTCTTTGATTGATTATTACAGGGTTATTTTGTTTCCTCTATTGCGGGTATGGTTATATCTCACTGTTATGGAGTTCCATATCCAAGCTTTAGAATCCATGTTTAGAATCCATCAGCTATCTATCACATCTCGTGCACCACCTTACAAATGGGCCCCAGTGATAGCCGGTTTAACATTAAAGATTAGGTGGCAGATATCATTCAAATATTTCTATTTCTTCCCGGTTCAGGAACACTTATGCTTACCCATACAGTATCTGGGTTATCTGTACAGAGTGCACTTCAGGACACCTTCTTTGATTGATTATTACAGGGTTATTTTGTTTCCTCTATTGCGGGTATGGTTATATCTCACTGTTATGGAGTTCCATATCCAAGCTTTAGAATCCATGTTTTGTTCTGGTTTAGCGTTAATGTGTTAAATTAATTGCTGGACTTAAATTAGTCTTATGCCGCGTACACACGACCAGACTTCATGTGTGGGCTCAAGCAGACTTTTTTTCCGCAAAAGTTCGACGGACCTAGAAATGAAACATGTTTCAAATCTTTTCGACGGACTCAAGTGCGGTTAAAAAGTCTGCTTGTCTGTATGCTAGTCAGACGGACAAAAACCGACGCTAGGGCAGCTATTGGCTACTGGTTATGAACTTCCTTGTTTTATTCCGGTCGTACGTCATCACGTACGAATCCGTTGGACTTTGGTTGATCGTGTGTAGGCAAGTCTGTTCATTCGTAAAGTCCGTCGTAAAGACCATCGAAAAGTCCGCGGGACAAAGTCTGCCGTAAAGTCCGCTTGTGTGTACGCATCCTGACATTACTTTTGACCTCTTATTGGTTTGTGCTTTGTATTAACTTGCCTTGCTTTATTACAATACATTTATTTACCTATCATCCAGTTGCGTGTGGCCTACTTCCTGTGTATTGTTAAATAGTGGCATCCATGGTGGATTTGATTTAAATCAACTCGGTTTAAATCATAATTTTTAAAGAGCAACTGTCATCTCTGTCCTGCAGCCTGTGACTCTTCTACCCCGCTGTTGACTCGCCGACAGTCTCATTCACTTTAATGGGACGGCTGGTGATGCGGCAGTGACACAACAAGGTGAGGGACGTGGCGGCAGCAGGTGAGTGGATGCCCGCTAACAAGCGCTACCATGATGGATCTGAAATGACAGGTGCTCTTTAAATGTAAGGACTTCTTGCTGGTAGTTAGAATCTTTAATATTTGCAAACAAAATTAAGGTTTCCTATTCAGAATAATAAGGTGTCAGGTTAGTAAAACAGCGATATCAGAACCGATTGAATCATACAGTTTGTAGTGTAGATTTGCACAACGAATGTTGCTAAACTTTGGTTTATCTCATGGTTACTGTGAAATTGTGTGAATGCATCAATGCAGTGCATGTTATCTCAGCTTGCAGAGCTTAGAATCATTGAATGAGTTTACCAAAAATGTAAATACTGCAGAATATACAGTCTTATGCTACATAACTAAGCTCCATTTCATGCTGAATAAACTAAATTATTAATGCATCTTAAATAGAAAACTAGCTGTCTCGGGTCCTCATTGGATAGATTGATAGATTGATTGTCAATCAAATCCAGTGACACGGGAGCCAAGGGGCAGGGCCGAGTCCTGCTGTCTGTGTCAATGGACGCAGCAGCAGGACTTGGGAGTGCGTGCCTGCACCAGTGCCCTCATGGAAAGCGGCTCTCCGTGGGGACTCTCGATGAGGAGGAGGAGGAAAAGGAAGATCGTGGCCGCTCTCTGCAAAACCCTTACACAGAGCAGGTAAGTATGACATGTTTGCTATTTTTTAAAAAAACAAACCTTTACAATCACTTTAAGTTGCACAGATGTGAGCTGACTTCTACCTACTCCCAGGTGTCAGTGGGGACCAAGCAGCTTTAAGAGTCATGACAGAATAGAGAACCCATCATCACCAGGGGCTCTTGCATTAGGTAAGCACGACATTTGGGGGCTCGTCCGGGATTCCTCTGTCCTGCAAGCAAGCCCTCAAGACAACAAGCTAGAGAAAACCCAGTGGTGTGAGGAGCCTAGAGGAGAGATGTGGAGACTTATTGACCCCAGATCTCGCTGTAAAGAGGACCTGTCACGCACTATTCCGATTACAAGGAACGTTTACACTCCTTGTAATAGGAATAAAAATTGATTTAAAAAAATGTAAAAAGAAAGCATCAAACTAGAAAAATAAAAGTAAAATTAACAATACATTTTTTTTTTAAAGCACCACTGTCCCTGCGTGCTCACTCGCAGAAGTGAACGCACACCTAAGTCGCGCCCACATATGTAAACGGCATTCAAACCACACATGTGAGGTATCACCACAAATGTTAGAGCGAGAGCAATAATTATAGCCCAAGACCTTCTCTGTAACTCCAAACAGGTAACCTGTAAAAAATGTTAACGCGTCGCCTATGGAGATGTTTAAGTACCAAAATTTGGCACCAATTCACGAGCGTGTGCAATTTTGAAGCGTGACATGTTAGGTATCTATTTACTCAGCGTAATATCATCTTTCACTTTATGCAAAAAAATTGGGCTAACTTTACTGTTTTTTTTTTTATGCATGAAACGTGTCTGAAAATTTTTTGTGCAAATACCGTGCAAGATTGTAACGACTGTCATTTTATTCTCTAGGGTCTCTGCTAAAAAAAAAAAAAAAAAAAAAACATATATAGTGTTTGGGAGTTCTGTGTAATTTTCTAGCAAAAAAAAAAAAATGAAGATTTTTACATGTAGGAGAGAAATGTCAGAATTGGCCCGGTAGGCAAGTGGTTAAGCATCAGCCTTTTTCTGCTCCTCATTGGATTTTTTTTTTTTGTTGCATGCACACAAGAGAAAACCCTCACAAAGCCCAATGATATCATTTAATTAAACCCACTGAGCATCACATACAATCAACACATTGCAAAGATTTCAAGAAAGGAACGGTGGGGTTCCTTGCAGGATCAGAAGGGTCTTCATCACATTCTGCAAACAATTGGTGATGCCGACTTGCTGTGCAACTTTCAGACGAAATTTACAGCTCGAGTTTTCCTTGTTAATATTCTGGGCTTCGGGTGTTAAATAATTTCCGTGGAAGCTGTCAAATTTCCGGCTCAGTGAAATGTATAATTGCGCTATAAAAATATATACATCAGGTTTGCGCGGATTCCGTTGTGTTACCTCTGGTTAATTAAAATATAGCTCGGTGTTTTGCAGGGATCCATTTATCAATGCTGCTTTTGTTCCCCGGCTACCTGCGACATGACAAATGATTACGCCGAGAATTATGTGAAGAAATAAAGCCGTACCATTGTCATGATGCAGCAATGTGCCATCCACATCCATTTTGCCTAAATATTAATATCTAAAGAAGAACATGGGTAACATGACCACACATCAGCTCTTACGATAGGTCATGTGATAGGTCATGGGATCTGCCGGAATTTTGCTGCTCTTGAAATTGCCGTAAAATTTGAGAATTTGCAATTGCAAAATTTAGTCGAACTTCGTTCACTATGTGATAATGATAGCTTTAAACAGTTGACCCTTCAACCCCATGCAGGGCCACTGTTAGAAATCATAGGGCCCACACAGTCTACCTTTCAGGGCACCCTGTGATCCACCCTTGACCCCACCCCTTGCCCCTCCCCTGTCCCAGATTTGAACATGTCATAGCTTGAGCTATGGCAGGTCCTCTTTCTGGAGAGATCTGGGGTCTATTAGACCCCAGATCTCTCCTCTAGGCTCCTTGCAGGGCCACTGTTAGAAATCATAGGACCCCATACAGTTTACCTTTCAGGGCCCCATTTACCCGCCCTTAGACCTAATATCTCTCCTCTAGCCTCCTTGCAGGGCCACTGCTAGATATCATAAGGCCCCATACAGTTTACCTTTCAGGGCCCCCTTTCACCCGCCCTTATACCTCATATCTCTCCTCTAGCCTCCTTGCAGGGCTGCTGTTAGAAATCATGCGGCCCCATACAGCCCATACAGTCTAACTTTCAGGGACCCCCTATTGGCCCGCTCCTTGCAGGGCTGCTGTTAGAAATCATGCGGCCCCATACAGCCCATACAGTCTAACTTTCAGGGGCCCCCTATTGGCCCGCTCCTTGCAGGGCTGCTGTTAGAAATCATGGGGCTCCATACAGTCTACCTTTCACAGGTCCCTTTGACCCACCCTTGACCCCACCCCTTGCCCCTCCCCTGTCCCAGCTTTGAACATGTAATAGCTTGAGCCATGACAGGTCCTCTTTCTGGAGAGATCTGGGGTCTTCTAGAACCCCAGATCTCTCCTCTAACCTTCTTGCAGGGCCACTGTTAGAAATCAGGGGGCCCCATACAGTTTACTTTTCAGGGCCCCTTTTCACCCACCCTTAGACCTCATATCTCTCCTCTAGCCTCTTTGCAGGGCTGCTGTTAGAAATCATGGAGCCCCATACAGTCTACCTTTCAGGGGCCCCCTTTGACTAGCTCCTTGCAGGGCTGCTGTTAGAAACCATGGGGTCCCGTACAGTCTACCTTTAAGGGCCCCCTTTAACCCGCCCTTGACCCCACCCCTTGCCCCTGTCCCAGCTTTGAACATGTAATAGCATGAGCCATGACAGGTCCTCTTTCTGGAAAGATTTGGAGTCTTCTAGAAACCAAGATCTCTCCTCTAACCTCCTTGCAGAGCCACTGTTAAAAATAATGGGGCCCCATACAGTCTAACTTTCGGGGCCCCCTTTCGCCCGCCCATAGACCTCATATCTCTACTCTAGCCTCCTTGCAGGACTGCTGTTAGAAATCAAGGGGCCCCATACAGATTACCTTTCAGGGGCCCCCTTTGACCAGCTCCTTGCAGGGCTGTTGTTAGAAACCATGGGGCCCCATACAGTCTACCTTTCAGGGGCCCCCTTTGACCTGCCCTTAGACCCCATATCTTTCCTGTAGCCTATGATAGCACAGGCCATGATAGGTCCTCTTTGTGGAGACATCTGGGGTCTGCAAGACCCAATATCTCTCAGTTTGATCAGATGTTTTCACAAGCTGGTAACGGCTTGTAAACAACAAATCAAAACCGGAAGTACGAAATACTCATCACTTCCAGTTTCTGACTTCACACAGTGAGAGGGAAAAACATCAGTTCCTTTCACTGTATCTGGGGAAGCCAATGCTGCCGGCCGTCTCCTTTCCAAACTCCCTGATGGGACAAAAGATCCTGGTAAAGGTTTCAGCGGTGGGAGGGAGGACTTTTTCCGCCTGTAAAAGTGATTCAGTGGCTCTATAGCCACTCGGATCACTATTGCTAAAAAGAGAATCACTGTAAAAAATGGTACTGGGGGGCCATGGTTGTAGCATCAACCATGATCCCAGTAGATCCACCTCAATACAAGGTTGTATGTATACATACGGCGGTATTGAGGTGGTTAATGATAGGAGCACGTAGTGCTGCCATGGCAACCACATGACTTTTATTTCCAAACATATGCGGCACATTTGACAGAGCCAGGTGGCCTTGTGCCATGTTAACTTGTGGCTGGGCAGTCAGGGGGCAGTAAACTTATGGCTCAGCCACCAACTGAGCAGAAAAACTGCGGCTCAATTATCTGTGCTTCATTAGCTGCTTTGTAGTGCAAGAGGGACACTGTGGGGGTCTAATAAACCCCTGTTGTCTCCAAAAACAGTACCTATTACCTGCCCAAAGCTATCACAAAGTGGGCTTGATCACCCCCCCTGTGACAGCAATAAAGTTAAAGGAAAAAAATGGTGAAAAAATATCAAAATCAGGGGTCTCAAAGTACCGGCCTGCAGACCGGTTACAAACTGCCCGCAGAACTGGACCACCAGGATCAGGGCAGGACTGGCCTACCGGGATACCGGGAAGGCTGCCTGCCCTGGGGCCGCTTTGAGCTGTGGCTGCAGCAGCAGGGCTGATCCCGGGTGGGTGCCAAAATGCCAGAGTGTTATTCCCCTGCCTCCTCCTCTCCTTGTGTACGTCGCACACAGTTGGGATCACCCGCTGTGATAAGGAGCTTGGGTCTTAATTGTTTGGCGGCGCTGTAACAAAGTCCTGCCTCCGCCTGCATTTGATGGGCACAGTGAGGCTGCATTTGGTGGGCACTGATAAGGCTGCATTTAATGAGCACTGGTAGGCTGCATTTGATGGGCACCGGTGAGGTTGCATTTGATGGGCACAGTGAGGCTGCACTTGATGGGCACAGTGAGGCTGCATTTGATTTGCACTGATAAGGCTTCATTTAATGGGCAGTGGGGCTGCATTTGATGGGCACAGTGAGGCTGCATTTGATGGACACTGGCGAGGCGTGTTTTTGGTGGGCACTTATAAGGCTGCATTTGATGGGCACAGTAAGGCTGCATTTGGTGGGCACTGATAAGGCTGCATTTGATGGGCACTGGTGAGGCTGCATTTGATGGGCACTGATAAGGCTACATTTGATAGAAACTGGTAGGCTGCATTTGCTGGGCAGGAGGAAGCTGCATTTGATAGGCACAGTGAGGCTGAATTTGATGGGCACAGTGAGGTTGCATTTGGTGGGCACTGATAAGGCTGCATTTGATGGGTACTGGTGAGGGTGCATTTGATGGGCACAGTGAGGCTGCATTTGATGGGCACAGTGAGGCTGCATTTGATGGGCACAGTGAGGCTGCATTTGATGGATACTGGTGAGGCATGCTTTTGGTGGGCACAGTAAGACTGCATTTGATGGGCACTGTGAGGTTGCATTTGGTGGGCACTGGTAAAGCTGCATTTGATGGGCACTGTGAGGCTGCATGTGATGGGCACACTGAGACTGCATTTGATGGGTACAGTGAGGCTGCATTTGGTGGGCAGTGTGAGGCTGCATTTGATGGGCACAGTAAGGGTGCATTTGATGGGTACTGGTGAGGTTGCATTTAATGGGCGCAGTGAGGCTGCATTTGATAGGCACGGTGAGGCAGCATTTGATGGGCATAGTTAGGCTGCATTTGATGGGCACTGATAAGGCTGCATTTGATGGGCACAGTGAGGCTATATTTGATGGGCACAATGAGGGTACATTTGATGGGCATAGTGAGGCTGCATTTGATGGGCTCCGCTAAAGCACGCTTTTGGTGGGCACTGATAAGGCTGCATTTGATAGACATAGTGAGGTTACATTTGATGGGCGCAGTGAGGCTGTATTTGATGGCCACTGGTGAGGCTGCATTTGATGGGCACTGGTGAGGCTGCATTTGGTGGGCACAGTGAGGCAGCATTTGATGGGCACAGTGAGGCAGCATTTGGTGGGCACTGAAAAGGCTGCATTTGATGGGCACTGGTAGGCTGCATTTGATGGGCACTGATAAGGCTACATTTGATGGGCACTAATAAGGCTGCATTTGGTGGGCACAGTGAGGCTGCATTTGATGGGCACAGTGAGGCTGCATTTGATGGGCACAGTGAGGCTGCATTTTATGGGCACCAGCGAGGCATGCTTTTGGTGGGCACTGATAAGGCTTCATTTGATGGACATAGTGAGGTTAAGTTTGATGGGCAGGGTGAGGCTGCATTTTATGGGAACTGGTAAGGCTGCATTTGATGGGTACTGGTTAGGGGGCATTTGGTGGGCACAGTGAGGCTGCATTTGATGGGCACAGTGAGGCTGCATTTGGTGGGCACTGATAAAGCTGCATTTGATGGGCATTGGTAGGCTGCTTTTGATGGGCACTTGTGAGGCTGCGTTTGATGGGCACAGTGAGGCTACATTTGATGGGCACCGGCGAGGCATGCTTTTGGTGGGCACTGTAAGGCTGCATTTGATTGGCACCGTGAGGCTGCATTTGGTGGGCACTGGTAAGGCTGCATTTGATGGGCACTGGTGAGGCTGTATGTGATGGGCACAGTGAGACTGCATTTGATGGGTACAGTAAGGCTGCATTTGATGGGCACAGTGAGGCTGCATTTGATGGGCACAGTAAGGGTGCATTTGATGGGTACTGGTGAGGATGCATTTAATGGGCACAGTGAGGCTGCATTTGATCGGCACAGTGAGGCTGCATTTGAAGGGCACTGATGTGGCTGCATTTGATGGGCACAGTGAGGCTATATTTGATGGGCACAATGAGGCTACTTTTGATGGGCATAGTGAGGCTGCATTTGATGGGCACCGCTAAAGCACGCTTTTGGTGGGCACTGATAAGGCTGCATTGGATAAACATAGTGAGGTTGCATTTGATGGGCACAGTGAGGCTGTATTTGATGACCACTGGTGAGGCTACATTTGATGGGCACTGGTGAGGCTGCATTTGGTGGGCACAGTGAGGCTGCATTTGATGGGCACAGTGAGGCAGCATTTGATGGGCACAGTAAGGTGGCATTTGGTGGGCACTAATAAGGCTGCATTTGATGGGCACTGGTAGGCTGCATTTGATGGACACTGATAAGGCTACATTTGATGGCAACTAATAAGGCTGCATTTGGTGGGCACAGTGAGGCTGCATTTGATGGGCACAGTTAGGCTGCATTTGATGGGCACAGTGAGGCTGCATTTGATGGGCACCGGTGAGGCACCCTTTTGGTGGGCACTGATGAGGCTGCATTTGATGGACATAGTGAGGTTACATTTGATGGGCACTGGTAAGGCTGCATTTGATGGGTACTGGTTAGGGGGCATTTGGTGGGCACAGTGAGGCTGCATTTGATGGGCACAGTGAGGCTGCATTTGGTGGGCACTGATAAGGCTGTTTTTGATGGGCACTTGTGAGGCTGCGTTCGATGGGCACAGTGAGGCTACATTTGATAGGCACTGATAAGGTTGCATTTGGTGGGCACAGTGAGGCTGCATTTGATGGCCACAGTGAGGCTGCATTTGATGGCCACAGTGAGGCTGCATTTGATGGACATCGGCGAGGCACGCTTTTGGTGGGCACTGACAAGGCTGCATTTGATGGACATAGTGATGTTACAAATTTTGGGCAGGGTGAGGCTGCAATTAATGGGTAATGGTTAGGGGGCATTTGGTGGGCACAGTGAGGCTGCATTTGATGGGCACTGATAAGACTGCATTTGATGGGCACTGGTAGGCTGGATTTGATGGGCACTTGTGAGGCTGCATTTGATGTGCACTGGTGAGGCTGCATTTGATGGGCACAGTGAGGCTGCATTTGATGGGCAGTGAGGCTGCATTTGATGGGCACAGTGAGGCTGCATTTGGTGGGCACTGATATGGCTGCATTTGATGGGCACTGATAAGGCTGCATTTGATGGGCACTGGTGAGGCTGCATTTGAGGGGCACAGTGAGGATGCATTTAGTGGGCACTGGTAGGCTGCATTTGATGGGCACTGGTGAGGCTGCATTTGATGGGCACAGGTGAGACTGCATTTGTTGGGCAATGATAAGGCTGCAATTGATGGGCACAGTAAGGCTGCATTTGATGGGCAAAGTGAGCTTGTATTTGGTGGGCACTGATAAGGCTGCATTTGATGGGCACTGGTAGGCTGCATTTGATGAGCACTGGTATGGTGCATTTGGTGGGCACAATGAGGCTGCATTTGATGGACATAGTGAGGTTACATTTTTTGGGCAGGGTGAGGCTGCAATTGATGGGTAATGGTTAGGGGGCATTTGGTGGGCACAGTGAGGCTGCATTTGATGGGCACTGGTGAGGCTGAATTTGATGGGCACAGTAAGGCTGCATTTGATGGGCAGTGAGGCTGCATTTGATGGGCACAGTGAGGCTGCATTTGATGGGCACTGATAAGGCTGCATTTGATTGGCACTGGTAGGCTGCATTTGATGGGCACTGGTGAGGCTGCATTTGAGGGGCACAGTGAGGATGCATTTAGTGGGCACTGGTAGGCTGCATTTGATGGGCACTGGTGAGGCTGCATTTGATGGGCACAGGTGTGGCTGCATTTGTTGGGCAATGATAAGGCAGCAATTGATGGGCACAGTAAGGCTGCATTTGATGGGCAAAGTGGGCTTGTATTTGGTGGGCACTGATAAGGCTGCATTTGATGGGCACTGGTAGGCTGCATTTGATGAGCACTGGTATGGTGCATTTGAGGGGCACAATGAGGCTGCATTTGATGGACATAGTGAGGTTACATTTTTTGGGCAGGGTGAGGCTGCAATTGATGGGTAATGGTTAGGGGGCATTTGGTGGGCACAATGAGGCTGCATTTGATGGGCACTGATAAGGCTGCATTTGATGGGCACTGGTAGGCTGGATTTGATGGGCACTTGTGAGGCTGCCTTTGATGTGCACTGGTGAGGCTGCATTTGATGGGCACAGTGAGGCTGCATTTGATGGGCTCTGATAAGGCTGCATTTGATGGGCAGTGAGGCTGCATTTGATGGACACTGGTGAGGCGCGCTTTTGGTGGGCACTGATAAGGCTGCATTTGATGGGCACAGTGAGGCTGCATTTGATGGGCACTGATACGGTTGCATTTGATGGGCACTGATAAGGCTGCAATTGATTGGCACTGGTAGGCTGCATTTGATGGGCACTGATGAGGCTGCATTTGAGGGGCACAGTGAGGATGCATTTAGTGGGCACTGGTAGGCTGCATTTGATGGGCACTGGTGAGGCTGCATTTGATGGGCACAGTGAGGCTGCATTTGTTGGGCAATGATAAGGCTGCAATTGATGGGCACAGTAAGGCTGCATTTGATGGGCACAGTGAGCTTGTATTTGGTGGGCACTGGTAGGCTGCATTTGATGAGCACTGGTATGGTGCATTTGATGGGCACAATGAGGCTGCATTTGATGGGCACAGTGAGGCTGCATTTGATGGACACTGGTGAGGCCCCTTTTGGTGCACACAGTTAGGCTGCATTTGATGGGCACCATGAGGCTGCATTTGGTGGGCATTGATAAGGCTACATTTGATGGGCACTGGCGAGGGTGCATTTGATTTGCACAGTGAGGCTGCATTTGATGGGCACAGTAAGGCTGCATTTGATGGGCACTAGTGAGGCTGCATGTAATGGGCACAGTGAGGCTGCATTTGATGGGCACAGTAAGACTGCATTTGATGGGCACAGTAAGGGTGCATTTGATGGGTACTGGTGAGGGTGCATTTGATGGACACAGTGAGGCTGCATTTGATGGCCACAGTAAGGGTACATTTGATGGGTATTGATGAGGGTGCATTTGATGGGCACAGTGAGGCTGCATTTGATGGGCACTGGTGAGGCTGCATGTGATGGGCACAGTGAGGCTGCAGTGACTCGTAGCAAGCAGTAACTACCACTGTATATAGTTTAATGTTGTTTTTTAAGTTTGAAAGTTTGCATGCGGCCCCCATGGAATTTGAAAAACTTGTCCGGTGGCCCTCAGGTAATTTAAGTTTGGGATCCCTGATCTAAATCTGGCCTGGCCAGAAATAAAAAAAATAATTAAAAATGAAAAGCACCCTCGAGCCAAGTGCCCGGTATCGAAGCAATTAACGTCACTTGGTACGTGGAGACAAAGCAGCAGAAAAACTTTTTTTGTAAAGTTGGTGATAAATTAGAATCGCACAGAACAAACCACCAAACATGGGTGTCTGCGTACCACTGATTAGACAAGGCTGAGTCATAGATTTGTTTTATGCGCAGTCTGATCTGTCCCCGCCACGCTCGTTTAACCGTGTGTGCGATGGGACAGAACTGCAGTGAATGCATCCCACGATCCGCAGAGTCACACTCTCATCACGCACTTCTTGTCCTGTCAGAGTTGATAAGCAGAACGGGAATAATACTGCATCTTAACCACTTGTCATTATACTGCGGCAGGTTGGCTCGGCTGCGCAAATCGCCATATGTGTACATCAGGCTCGTACACAGCGATCTGTGGGCGCGACCATAGTGAGAAAGAGTTTATCTTCACCAGGCCTAATTGATTATCACTACTAAACAAATAGAAGTAGGATGATGAACTGTTGTCCTATCAATTTGCGAAACAAAAGGCACCAGGTTTGAGGCAACTATGAACTTTCATGGTACGATAAAGACTCACATAGACAAATATATAAAAAAATGTAAATTTATTAGGACAAAAGCATGATTAAAATAGTCCTATATAGAGAGTATACAATACACATAAACTTGGATCTCTGAAAAAGAACCGAGTAAGTAGACGTGTATCCATCCGTGAGAAAGGAATCAGATAATTGTCCTTGGTCAGTTCAACCTCTACAAGTTTTGCGGTAAGAGCGCTTCTTCAGGAGTATGCTTCAGAGAGTATTGTGTGTAGATATATCTGCAGACTGTAGAGAACAAACATGCATACATAATCAAGCTTCAAGACAATAAAGTCGAATATATACACAATAAGTAGTTGCATAAATTTGGACAAACATGGAACCCAACTGAGTCTGGCACAGAGGTGAGCTAATCCAAAATCAAGCAATGTAATTATGTAACATTCAACATACAATTCAATCCCATAAATGTATCCCCAAATAGACTGGACATATGAAGCTTACCAACGTAGAACTGACCCACACCAATAGGGCATCTCAGGCCCCAAGGAACAATTTCCTGGGCGAGTGTGGAAGCCAGGTCATGGTACAGAGAATAGAATACTGTCAAAGATAAAATGAAAAAGGTGTATAACTAATACAACAAAGAAAGTATTGCTGATACAGGGATCAGGCCCGACTCTCCGAATGCTGCAGTTATGTGTGTTTTGTTTTGTAAGTGACAGTGATCGATTGATACTGCGCTTGGGTGGGCTGGGCTGGGCTGGGCGAGGGGCTAAACGCAGGTGCTAGCAGGTATCTGGGCTGATCCCACTAACGCTGTGCTTTTGGGAACCCTAAACTACTGGGGACGCTGGTATAAGATATTGATTCTTTCAGACACTATACTACTAAGGAAGGTGTATGGTGCGTGCATGTGTGTTAGCTCTACTGGCACTAATCTGATGGTGCCTGGGGCGACCCCGGCCCTAACTGATGTCACCCGCCGGGTGATCAGAGAGTTAAACCTTTATTAGGTAATATACAGCGGGTGCCCTGATGCTATAAAAAACAAACCAACTAACTAGTGTCACCTGTAACACTAATACAGTGACCATTGGTGACAGGGGGTGAAAGGGTTAACTAGGGGGCAATTATGGGGTTAAACCTTTATTCAGCAACATATGGCGGGTACCCTGATGCTATAAAAACCTGACATGATGGTAACTAGCTAACTGACTATCTAGCGTTACCCGTGACACTAAATACAGCGATCAAAAAGAGATCTATATACTATATTAGTGACACTGATGACAGGGGGTGAAAGGGTTAACGGGGGGTGATCAAGGGGTTAAACCTTTATTAGGGAGGTTTAGGGGGGTCCCTAGACCTAACTGGGCCTACTACTACGCCTTGTCCGTGAACGAATGAGTTGCTACCTCACGGACAACAACCTTCTCGACCCCCTACAGTCCGGCTTCCGTCCATAACATTCCACCAATAACCTACTAACTGCTAAAACCAATGGCCATTACTCCATACTCATACTCTTAGACCTCTCTGCTGCCTTCGACACAGTTGACTACCTGCTCCTCCTCAGCAAACTACACTCCCTTGAACTCTGTGATTCTGCTTTATCCTGGTTCTCCTCCTACCTATCTCAGAGCACTTTCAGTGTCACTTACAACTCCATCTCCTCCGCTCCTCTTCCTCTCTCTGTTGGAGTACCCCAAGGCTCCATCCTTGGGGCCTCCCCTGTTCTCGCTCTATACCTCTTCCCTGGGCCAGTTGATAACCTACCATGGCTTCCAATACCACCTCTACGCCGATGACACCCAGATCTAACTCTCCACTCCTCAACTCACCTCCTCGATCTCCTCACTGAATGACATCTCGGTATGGATGTCACACCACTTTCTCAAACTCAATCTTTCTAAAACTGAGCTTGTAGTATTTCCTCCTTCCTGATCCCCCCCCCCATGACTTTACCATTAAGATCAACAGCACAACCATTGGTCCCTCCACACATGCTAGGGTGCTGGGTGTAATCCTTGACTCTGACCTTTCCTTTAGCCCCCACATCCAATCACTGGCTAAATCCTGCCGCCTTAACCTCCGCAACATCTCCAGAATTCGACCCTTCCTGACTAATGACAGCACAAAGCAACTTATTCACTCCTTGATTATTTCCCTCCTTGACTAATGCAACTCTCTCCTTAATGGCCTACCCTTACACAGGCTATCCCCCCTTCAGTCTATTATGAATGCTGCTGCTAGACAAATACACCTCCCTAACTGATCCGTGACTGCCGCCCCTCTCTGCCAAACCCTTCACTGGCTTCCCCTACCCCACCGCATAAAATTCAAAATGCTAACCACAACATACAAGGACATCCACAACATCACCCCCCAGTTATATCGCCCAAATCGTCCCCTCCGCTCCTCCCTGGACCTCCTGCTCTCTAGCTCCCTTGTTACCTCCTCTCATGCTTGTCTTTAGGACTTCTCCAGAGCCTCTCCCATCCTCTGGAACTCCCTGCCCCGATCAGCACCTGGAACTCCCGTATATCCGATCAGCACCTACACTGTCCACCTTTTTTTTTTTATTATTTTTATTGAATTTTCAAGACAAACAATACATATACAACCTAAAAAAACTATGGTGTATATCCAGTATGACATATACAACACATGGCATGGTATTATGTTGTTTAAAGTATCTTGTTTACAAGCTGACTCACAGTGTGCCGTTACCAGTATACATTCACATGTAGACATCAACCAGCTGTGTCTGCTTCATCTAACCAAGCACGCCAGACTCTATCGTACTTTGCCAGGTATCCTCTATTAGAGTAAGTGTCTTTATATAGGGGAAGACTATTATTAACCAGGCTTTTCCACTGTGTCAATGAAGGGGGGGGCGGGTTTCTTCCATTGCAGGGCAATGGATTTCCGGCCATAAAAGAGTAATAACCCAACCAGTGTGCGTTTTGCTATTGTTGGTATATGTGTTTCGATCAATCCCAAAAGACAGATTTCCATTGCAAGAGGCAGTGTAGTAGATGCAACCCTATTCACCACATCGAGCTACACTGTCCACCTTTAAGAAATCCCTGAAAACTCACTTATTCAAGGAAGCCTATCCCACACCCACCTAATAACTGTCCCCGAGCCACCCCCATCAAATCATTCCCTGCATCTATTACCTTTTGTACCACTACCCCCTCCCTTTCGAATGTACAAGGCCCTCCTGTCCCTTCTGTATTGAACTGTACTGTAATTGTGCTGTCCCCACTCTACATTGTAAAGCACCGTGTAAACTGTTGGCGCTATATAAATCGTGTATAATAATAATATTAGTAATACTACTAAGTTCCCTTACACTGATTATTGTCACAAATGACACCAGTACAGTGATCAAAGAAAAATATGAACACTGCACTGGGTGACACTGTGACAGGGAGTGAAGGGGTTACATGGGGGGGGGGGGGTGTGACAAGTGTCCCTTTGTGTACTGTGTCAGTGTAGTGTTGGTGCAACTTACTGTGAGATGTCCTCTCTCCTCTCTCTGGAACGCAAAAGAGTTCCACGAGGGGAGGTGACATCACTTCCCCTGCCTGTGTTTACACTTACAGGCAGGGGAAGAAATTCATTCGCCAAAACCAATCACCAGGTCCAGGCCTGAAAACTAATCGGTTCTGAAGCAAATACGATCGTTGCGGCCAACGTATAGCTACGCCAAGCCGAGCCATCCTGCCGCAGTATAACTGCAGCAGCTGGTCCGAAACTGGTTAAATATATATATATATATATATATATATATATATATATATATATATATTGAACAAAAATATCCAGAAAAACAAAAAAAGTTATAAATTGATTTGCATTTTAATGAGTGAAATAAGTAGCTGGGACCTGTGTTTGGAGGAGGAGGAGGAATGCAGCCTATGACCCCAAGAACACCATCCCCACCGTCACACATGGAGGTGGAAACATTATGCGTTGGGGGTGTTTTTCTGCTAAGGGGACAGGACAACTTCACCGCATCAAAGAGATGATGGACGGGGCCCCATGTACCGTCAGCTCTTGGATGAGAAACTTTTTCTCTCAGCCAGGGTATTGAAAATGGGTCGTGGATGGGTCTTCCAGTATGACAATGACCCAAAACACATGGCCAAAAAGGCAACAAAGAGTGGCTCAAGAAGAAGCACATTAAGGTCCTAGAGTGGCCTAGGCAGTCTCCGGACCTTAATCCCATCGAAAATATGTGGAGGGAGCTGAAGGTTCGAGTTACCAATCGTCAGCCTCGAAACCTTAATACCTTGGAGAAGATCTGCAAAGAGGACAAAATCCCTCCTGAGATGTGTGCAAACCTGGTGGCCAACTACAAGAAACATCTGACCTCTGTGATTGCCAACAAGGGTTTTACCACCAAGTACTAAGTCATGTTTTGCGAAGGGGTCAAATATTTATTTCACTCATTAAAATGCAAATCAATTTATAACTGCAGATGGGCATCGATCAGGCTGCACTGATGGCAATGGTGAGGCTACTGCATTGATGGCAATGGTGAGGCTGCTGCATTGATGGCAATGGTGAGGCTGCTGCATTGATGGCAATGGGGAGGCTGCTGCATTGATGTGGACTGATGAGGCTGCATTGATGGTGCTTGTGAGGCTGCAGATGGGCATTGATCAGGCTGCATTGATGGCAATGGTGAGGCTGCTGTATTGATGGCAATGGTGAGGCTGCTGCATTAATGACAATGGTGAAGCTGCTGAATTGATGGCAATGGTGAGGCTGCTGTATTGATGGCAATGGTGAGGCTACTGCATTGATGGCAATGGCGAGGCTGCTGCATTGATGGCAATGGTGAGGCTGCTGCATTGATGGCAATGGCGAGGCTGCTGCATTGATGGCAATGGCAAGGCTGCTGCATTGATGGCAATGGTGAGAGTGAATGTGATGTGGACTGATGAGGCTGCATTGATGGCAATGGTGAGGCTGCTGCATTGATGGCAATAGTGAGGCTGCTGTATTGATGGCAATGGTGAGGCTGCTGCATTAATGACAATGGTGAGGCTACTGCATTGATGGCAATGGCGAGGCTGCTGCATTGATGGCAATGGTGAGGCTGCTGCATTGATGGCAATGGCGAGGCTGCTGCATTGATGGCAATGGCAAGGCTGCTGCATTGATGGCAATGGTGAGAGTGCATGTGATGTGGACTGATGAGGCTGCATTGATGGCAATGGTGAGGCTGCTGCATTGATGGCAATAGTGAGGCTGCTGCATTGATGGCAATGGTGAGGCTGCAGTGATGTGGACTGATGAGGCTGCATTGATGGTGCTTGTGAGGCTGTAGATGGGCATTGATCAGGCTGCATTGATGGCAATGGTGAGGCTGCTGTATTGATGGCAATGGTGAGGCTGCTGCATTAATGGCAATGGCGAGGCTGCTGCATTGATGGCAATGGTGAGGCTGTTGTATTGATGGCAATGGCGAGGCTGCTGCATTGATGGCAATGGTGAGGCTGCTGCATTGGTGGCAATGGCGAGGCTGCTGCATTGATGGCAATGGTGAGGCTGTTGCATTGATGGCAATGGCGAGGCTGCTGCATTGATGGCAATGGTGAGGCTGCTGCATTGATGGCAATGGCGAGGCTGCTGCATTGATGGCAATGGCAAGGCTGCTGCATTGATGGCAATGGTGAGAGTGCATGTGATGTGGACTGATGAGGCTGCATTGATGGCACTTGTGAGGCTGCAGATGAGCATTGATCAGGCTGCATTGATGGCTATGGTGAGGCTGCAGATGGGCACTGACCCTTATTTTGCTTCAAAGTTCCTTATTTAAAATGTATGTTTTTTTCCTCAAACTTCTCTGTTAAAATGAATGTGCGTGTTATACGCCTGTGCGTGTTATACACCGATAAATACGGTAATACTTTATTTGTAACAATGTATGATTCTATAATATTCTATTTGTAACAATGTTTTAATTCTATACGATACTCTCTCTGTAATCTTGATGTACAAATGGTATTAAGCGGAAGGCAGAAGACATTTGTGATGAAAGCAGATGAATGCAGGAGGTGGCCCCTCCGCCGTTCCTCCAACGTTCTCCTCTGGGGGTTCAATTTCGTCTTTTCTTATTCACGGCATTCAAATCGTCGTCTTTCAAGGGAGACGATCTCCATATTGCTTCAAATACAGCCACTAATAAGCAAAAGTTTACCAAACAACAATCTGGGTTGGATTAATTACTCGTCTTTCAATGCATGAAATGCCTTCTCCGTATTCATCAGAAGAACCTAGTTATACATAATTCAGCGGGGAGCGCCCCGAAGGTACGGTTCTGCATAATCAATGTGCTTAGTGGAGCGCAGAGACTGCCGTGTTTACATAAGCCGAAGTCTGCACCGTGTCTCGCAGCTGAATGCAGTCCATGGGGCAGGCGGCAACGTTTGGCCAAAGGGGGGAGCGCTCCGGTCTTGCAGCTCCGGGGCCCGGTACTCAGGTCCTGCCAGTGGGTGGAATCCTTGTGTTCTCGGCATGTTCATGCAGACTTCCTCCATCTGCTCCGGTTCCCATTAGCAAGGTTTGAAAGGTTTGTTGGCTTCTGACCAACCTGCCCCTCGGATGCCTGTATGTGCCGGAAGAACATTTGACTTTATGTAAACCCAATCAATAAAACCTCATATAAGCTTCAGCCATGTCAGCTTCGTTTTTTTCGTACTTTTTTATTTGCAGCTTTCATTATAATAATTTGCTTCCATCATTAACCCCTTCGTGCCAGCGCCTCCGGCCCTTTAAGAGGTTTCAGGTGGCGGGGGAGGCAGCGCAGGGTTTATGATCATGTGACCGCCGTGATTGGCTGTCATGGCGATCACATGATTGGAAAGCTTTCCGTTAGCAGCCGGTAACTGCGCCAGGAACGTGCAGGGTTGCGCGTTTTTCGCCACAGCTGTGTCTGCTAATTGGTACACAAATATTCGGCCACTCGGGGGCGAGAAATGGGCGGTTCATTTCCTTCCAAATTGAAATTCGGACAATTTTATGTTATTCAGAAATTCGGATGTATCCGAACTTCCAAATTACAATAGTTAAGAATTTAAATTGATCTAAAATAACAAATCGAACATTCTGACGAATTTTGAGTTTTCTAATCAAATTCGAATAGCTTTCGAATCCAATTTTAATTTCCGAAGTGGCTAAAATAGAATATAAAATAAAGGAATAGAATAGAAACGAATATAATAGAATATGACAGAAAATAAAAGACTAGAATATAATAGAGTAAAAACAGAACATAATACAACAAAAAAGAATAGGAAAAAATAGAATATAAAAAAGGGACAGAATACAAAATGAATAAATAGAGTAAAACAGAACAAAATAAAATAGAAAATAAAAGAAAATAATAAAATAAAATTGAATAGAAAATAAAGAAATAGGATAGAAACAAATATAATAGAAAATAAAAGACTAGAATATAGTACAGTAAAACAGAACAGGATACAACATAAAAGAATAGAAGAAAAAAAGAAAATAATAGAATCAAATAGAAAGAATCTAATCTAAATGAATCTAAAATAACAAATTGAACATTCTGACAAAATTTGAATTCGAGTAGTTTTCTAATCGAATTTGAAGAGTTTTCAAATTTGAATTTCCAAAGAGAATAAAATAGAATAGAAAATAAAGGAATAGAATAGAAACTAATATAATAGAATATAATAGAAAATAAAAGACTAGACTATACCAGAGTAAAACAGAACAGAATACAACATAAATGAATAGAAAAAATAGAATAGAAAAAAAGGGACATGGTACAAAATAAAAGAATAGAGTAAAACAGAACAAAATAGAACAGAAAATAAAAGAACAGAATAAAATAAAATAGAATAGAAAATAAAGGAATAGTATAGAAACAAATATAGTAGAATATGATAAAAAATAAAAGACTAGAATATAATAGAGTAAAAACAGAACAGAATACAACATAAAATAATAGAAACAACTAGAAAAAAAGGGACAGAATACAAAATAAATAAATAAATAGAGTAAAACAGAACAAAATAAAATAGAAAATAAAAGAACAGAATCAAATATATAAATAGAAAAAAAATTATAGACTGGAAAAGAATACAATAGAATAAAAAATAGAAAATAATAGAATCAAATAGAAAGAATCTAATCTAAATGAATCTAAAATAACAAATTGAACATTCTGACAAAATTTGAATTCGAGTAGTTTTCTAATCGAATTTGAAGAGTTTTCAAATTTGAATTTCCAAAGAGAATAAAATAGAATAGAAAATAAAGGAATAGAATAGAAACTAATATAATAGAATATAATAGAAAATAAAAGACTAGACTATACCAGAGTAAAACAGAACAGAATACAACATAAATGAATAGAAAAAATAGAATAGAAAAAAAGGGACATGGTACAAAATAAAAGAATAGAGTAAAACAGAACAAAATAGAACAGAAAATAAAAGAACAGAATAAAATAAAATAGAATAGAAAATAAAGGAATAGTATAGAAACAAATATAGTAGAATATGATAAAAAATAAAAGACTAGAATATAATAGAGTAAAAACAGAACAGAATACAACATAAAATAATAGAAACAACTAGAAAAAAAGGGACAGAATACAAAATAAATAAATAAATAGAGTAAAACAGAACAAAATAAAATAGAAAATAAAAGAACAGAATCAAATATATAAATAGAAAAAAAATAATAGACTGGAAAAGAATACAATAGAATAAAAAATAGAAAATAATAGAATCAAATAGAAAGAATCTAATCTAAATGAATCTAAAATAACAAATTGAACATTCTGACAAAATTTTAATTCGAGTAGTTTTCTAATCGAATTTGAAGAGTTTTCGAATTTGAATTTCCAAAGAGAATAAAATAGAATAGAAAATAAAGATATAGAATAGAAACACATATAATAGAAAATAAAAGACTAGACTATAATAGAGTAAAACAGAACACAATACAACATAAAAGAATAGAAGAAAAAAAATAGAAAAAAAAAGGGGCATAATAAAAAATAAAAGAATAGAGTAAAGCAGAGCAAAATAGAATAAAAAATAAAAGAACTGAATAAAATCAAACAGAATATAAAATCATGGAATGGAATAGAAACAAATCTAATAGAATATAATAGAAAATAAAAGACTAGAATATAATATAGTAAAACAGAACAGAATACAACATAAAAGAATAGAAAAAAATAGAATAGAAAAAAGGGACAGAATACAAAATAAAAGAATAGAGTAAAACAGAACAAAATAGAATAGAAAATAAAAGAACAGAATACAAAAATAGAATAGAAAATAAAGGAATAGAACAGAATAGAATAAAAAATACAATAGAAAGAATATAACCAACTTCTGAATAAATTCTAATTTGAATACAATATAAAAAGAAATACAAATAAAATAATAGAATAGAAAAGAATACAATAGAATAGAAAATAGAAAAGAATCTAATCTAAATTAATATAAAATAACAAATCGAACATTCTGACAAAATTTGAATTTGAGTAGTTTTCTAATCTAATTTGAATAGTTTTCTAATCAAATTTGAATTTTCAGAGAGAATAAAATAGAATAAAAAATAAAGGAATAGAATGAAAACGAATATAATAGAATATAATAGAAAATAAAAGACTAGAATATAATAGAACAATATGTATATACTAGAAGAACTAAGTAATGGACTTTATAGGCACACAGGTAGATTTTCTAAAAATGATAAAACTAATTTATTGAGCACAAAACTTGTATAGTACAACCAGAAGATACAGATACACATATATAAAATGTGGTAGAATTAATGTTTTATAACCCCCACACAACCTAGACCCCACTTCATACGATACGTAGAGCTGGTAATGTGACCAGCAGTCTGGAAATAAAAATTCCCATAATGGTGATTCTGTTGGAAGTATGAACAGACAGACTTGTGGGTCAGGTTGTGAGTCCGGGTACACATGAGCTTTTAGTTGCTCGACATGTTGCGCGTGGGAACACGCTTCCTCAGGAGCACATGGAATTCATGCATAAAGCAGATGCGGGATTAAAAGGTGTCAGGAAAGAGCTAAAAGGCACGGTTTTCTGGGTCTCATCCAGAGACCACAGAATGTGTAGCAGTGAGATACTGGCATGTAGGGATACTAGTTGGTAGCCTAGTATCGGTGTAATCTGATGGTCTGCATATAACAGCATGAGGATAAAAGCAAAATCAACACCTAGGAGAGGGAGCTCCTTAAACAGGGCCAGACTGGGGACGCCGTGTGTTCAGCCTGGTAGCTGGTTCGCATCTGAAGAAAAGAATAGAGTATAATAGAGTAAAACAGAACAGAATACAACATAAAAGAATAGAAAAAAAGAGAATAGAAAAATAAAGGGACAGAATACAAAATAAAAGAATAGGGTAAAACAGAACAAAATTGAATAGAATATAAAAGAACAGAATACAATAGAATATACAATAAAGGAATAGAACAGAATAGAATAAAAATAGAATAAAATAGAAAGAATTTGAATAGAATGAATTTGAAATTGAATAGAATATAAATAGAAATAAAAATAAAATAATAGAATAGAAAAGAATACAATAGAATAAACACGAGAAAAGAATAGAATAAAACAGAAAGAATATAACAACATAATAATTTTTTGAAATTCAAATTTCGAATAGAATAAATTATAATTTCAAAGAGAATAAATTTGATTTTTTAATAGAATAAATCTGAATTCAAATAGAATAGAAAAGAAAAGAATAGAATACAAAAAAATAAAGAAATAGAATAGAAAAAAAAAACAAAAGAATAGAATGGAATAGAAAGAATATAACCATCTTCCAAAATTCGAATTTTGAATGGAATTAAATTTGAATGCAGTTCAAATGGAATTCGAATAGAGAATTTGAAAAATTTGAATTGATTCAAATTTCAATAAACAAAAACGAATCCTGAAAATGAATTAAACTAATTTAACAAATTTAACAAATTTAACTAAACAAATTTATGTGAATAACATATATAGTAGTTGAGGTTGAAAAAAGACCATCAAGTCCAACCTATGTGTGTGATTATATGTCAGTATTACATTATATATCCCTGTATATTGCGGTCATTCAGGTGCTTATCTAATAGTTTCTTGAAGCTATCAATGCTCCCCGCTGAGACCACCGCCTGTGGAAGGGAATTCCACATCCTTGCCGCTCTTACAGTAAAGAACCCTCTACGTAGTTTAAGGTTAAACCTCTTTTCTTCTAATTTTAGTGAATGGCCCCATGTCTTACTAAATTCCCTTTCGCAGAAAAGTTTTCTCCCTATTGTGGGGTCACCAGTACAGTATTTGTAAATTGAAATCATATCCCCTCTCAAGCGTCTCTTCTCCAGAGAGAATAAGTTCAGTGCTCGCAACCTTTCCTCATAACTAATATCCTCCAGACCCTTTATTAGCTTTGTTGCCCTTCTTTGTAGTCGCTCCATTTCCAGTACATCCCTCCTGAGGACTGGTGCCCAGAACTGGACGGCATACTCCAGGTGCGGCCGGACCAGAGTCTTGTAGAGAGGGAGAATTATCATTTTATCTCTGGAGTTGATCCCCTTTTTAATGCCAATATACTGTTTGCTTTATTAGCAGCAGCTTGGCATTGCATGTCATTGCTGAGCCTATCATCTACTAGGACCCCCAGGTCCTTTTCCATCCTAGATTCCCCCAGAGGTTCTTCCCCCAGTCTATAGATTGCATTCATATTTTTGCCACCCAAATGCATTATTTTACATTTTTCTACATTGAACCTCATTTGCCATGTAGTCGCCCACCCCATTAATTTGTTCAGGTCTTTTTGCAAGGTTTCCACATCCTGCGGAGAAGTTATTGCCCTGCTTAGCTTAGTATCGTCTGCAAATACAGAGATTGAACTCTTTATCGCATCCTCCAGGTCGTTTATGAACAAATTAAATAGGATTGGTCCCAGCACAGAACCCTGAGGGACCCCACTACCCACCCCTGACCATTCTGAGTACTCCCCATTTATCACCACCCTCTGAACACGCCCTTGTAGCCAGTTTTCAATCCATGTACCCACCCTATGGTCCATGCCAATGGACCTTACTTTGTACAGTAAACGTTTATGGGGAACATAAATAATTTTATATTTATAAATTTATATTTATTTCAAATATCTTTTTGCCGGAACCACGAGGACACTCATACACACCATGGGACTTCAGCTCCATTTAGGAGTGTCCTGTGCTGGAAAATCTTTGTCCTTGTGTCTTCTCTTCTTTTCTCTGCAAACCAAACTTATTTGGTCCTTATTTGCCTCCTGTGGTTGCCTCCAGCCCTTGGTTGACTTTCTGGCATTATATGATCCCTTGAACCACCATTAATTGTAGTCTTATGAGATATCTTACTATTCCTGGGAAGCTTTAATTCCAAGCGAACAGCATCCCCTGAGGAAGCCCAGTTTCTGTGGCGAAACATGTTGGGAACTGCGCTAATATCGCTGTACTTATGACTGTATCATACGAGTCTACCATACTGTATCACATTGTTTTTAGGAGGCCATAATACTTTTTAAACTGATGTTTGAAATAAATATAAATTATTTTAATCAAATTTTCTTGGATTTTTCCTAAAAATGCACCTAAAAAAATCCCATAAATCTGCAACTATAATGTACAATTCACAGTGTTTATTAAAAGAATAGTAGTGCATTTACATTTAAAACGGCAATGTTACGCTTAAACATATGTCATTAAGAACAGATCCGTTTCCCAAAGATGGCCGAACATCGGCTGCGCGTGCGCAGTAGTGTGTGTACTTAACTCCAGCTGACGCGTTTCGTCAGAGGTGACGTCTTCAGGGGTAAGTACACACGCTGCGTCCTACACATAAATACATTGCTCAGTAATCAAGGAGGCCCTCCCATTGGCTAATCAAGCTGAAACACCTGTTTGGCAATTTAACTATTCACGGTCATTAACAGCAGAAGACCATTCGGAATAATATTATTAATTATTATGAATACCATATCACCTATACCAGGGGTCTTCAAACTACCGCCCTCCAGTTGTTCAGGAACTACAATTCCCATCATGCCTAGTCATGTCTGTGAATGTCAGAGTTTTACAATGCCTCATAGTTTGAGGATCCCTGACCTATACCATCTTCTGATTATTAATAAAAACGACACATAATAAATAATTAAAAATCCTTATACATAAAATCATGAATACAGTTTCTCGTCACCCTAGGGCAGGGGTCTCCAAATTTTCTAAACAAAGGGCTAGACTTTAAGTCCTTCAGACTTAAAGAGGGCCGGACTGTGGGCATTGGGATTAGAAAACTCCAGACGTCAGAGGGAATGAACAAAGCCCCATCATTGGTGTCATTGGGAGGAATTGTGCCCCATTATTGGCGTCACTGGGAGGAATTGTGCCCCATCTTTGTTGTAATTGGTAGGAATTCTGTCCCTTCATTGGTATCAGTGGGGGGGATTTATGCCCCATTGTTGGATGCAAATAGTGCCCCAAGGGCCAGATAAAAGCCAGCAAAGGGGCCGCATCTGGACTCCGGGCCGTTGTTTGGAGACCACTGCCCTAGGGTTACATTCTTTGCCACCTAGTGGTCAAAGGCGTATTTCACAAAGGGAAACCATTTAAAAAACTAAAACAGGAGGACCTATATAGTCACCCTAAAATGAATCAACCTATATTAAATGTATGGCTAAACTAAATAACTGAGTGGCTAAACTGAGGAGGCTAAATCATTCTAAATAAGCACAAAATCAACATAAATCAACAAAAACAGGAGTACTAGAGAGCTAATAGCTGGAAATGTAGCTAGAACATGGCAGGGACATCAACTATTATTTATAAAGCAATTGATGTCCCAATCCACGTTCAAGCCATGGAGAGATGCGTACCTAATTTGGAAATCCAACTGGTCTCGGCCCTTGAGATGTTCTTTTTTGCCATTACTGCCTCGCCAGAGGGGGATGTATGTTTCCAGGGAAAATAAATGTAGTGCCTCTGGGGTCCCTATTTTGTTTAAGGGCATAATGTTTAGAACCCATTATGTTTGTTAAGCCCTTTTTTGATGTTTGCTATGTATTCTCCCAATCTAATGTGCAACATACGGGCAGTGTGTCCAAAGTATTCTAAGCCGCAATGACACCTAAGAAGGTAGACCTAAGAAGCAAGGAAGCAGCCCTGAGATGTAAGAAAAGATCTTCCAGGCGCTATGGATGAGTTTCAGAGAACGCTATACTGAACTGTCTCGTATATTTGTACACGAAAATCAGGAAAAAATGTTAAATAGAGGATTTCTTACAGCTTTGTCCAAAAGAATTACTGAGTGGAGTCAGGAGGTGGTGAGATGGGCAATTATTTTGAAATGTGGAGCTATTAAAGTCAATAAAGATCCAATTAACATTTTTTCTCATTTTTTACTTTAGTTTATTTTATTTATTTTTTTAGAGGAAGAGATAAGTGGAACTCAGCAGGCCAGCTATACAAAGAGAAAACTAAACGGCTGGAGAACATTGAAATCTTACCAAATCCCTGTTGACAAGAGAAAATCTCAATACCGTACCCTGCAATCAATGGCTCTCTGACATACGTCTCATCCAGTATTTCTGTGAATACGAGGAGCGCTGGATTAAACAGTAATTAAATAATAATAATGAATTAATAATAGTTAATTCTCTAATCTCATGGTTTTTGTCTGGGTTTTTTCTGGAAGCTCTATTTTTCTAAAACTAGACCAACTATAGAGGAACATACAGACGAGGTAGGAAACAGAAGCTTAATTCCAATTATAAAGTCCAGAAAAATAATTTTATAATTTTTTCTGCATTCACAAGGATGTGACAGTGCCTGACTTCACAAATGCGCTTCTGGAAGAATGGTCAAATATTCCCATAGACACACTCCTAAACCTTGTGGACGGCCTTCCCAGAAGAGTTGAAGCTTTTATAGCTGCAAAGGGCGGAGCCAACTCAATATTGAACCCTACGGACTAAGACTGGGATGCCATTAAAGTTTATGTGCGTGTAAAGACAGGCGTCCCAATACTTTTGGTAATAGTGTGTGTATATATATATATATATATATATATATATATACATACATACATATAGTATCTCACAAAAGTGAGTACACCCCTCACATTTTTGTAAATATATAATTATACCTTTTCCTCGTTAGTGTTACAAGGTCTCAGGTGTGAATGGGGAGCAGGTGTGTTAAATTTGGTGTTATCGCTCTCACTCTCTCATACTGGTCACTAAAAGTTCAACATGGCACCTCATGGCAAAGAACTCTCTGAGGATCTGAAAAAAAAAAAAAGAATTGTTGCTCTACATAAAGATGGCCTAGGCTATAAGAAGATTGCCAAGACCCTGAAACTGAGCTTTAGCACGGTGGCCAAGACAATACAGCGGTATAACAGGTCAGGTTCCACTCAGAACAGGCCTCGCCATGGTCCACCAAAGAAGTTGGGTACATGTGCTCAGCATCATATCCAGAGGTTGTCTTTGGGAAATAGATTTATAAGTGCTGCCAGCATTGCTGCAGAGGTTGAAGGGGCGGAGGGTCAGCCTGTCAGTGCTCAGACCATACACCGCACACTGCATCAAATTGGTCTGCATGGCTGTTGTCCCAGAAGGAAGCCTCTTCTAAAGATGATGCACAAGAAAGTCCGCAAACAGTTTGCTGAAGACAAGCAGACTAAGGACATGGATTACTGGAACCATGTCCTGGGGTCTGATGAGACCAAGATAAACTTATTAGATTCAGATGGTGACAAGCGTGTGTGGGGGCAACCAGGTGAGGAGTACAAAGGCTAGTGTGTCTTGTTTACAGACAAGCATGGTGGTGGGAGTGTCATGATCTCGGGCTGCATGAGTGCTGCCGGCACTGGGGAGCTACAGTTCATTGAGGGAACCATGAATGCCAACATGTACTGTGACATACTGAAGCAGAGCATGATCCCCTCCCTTCAGAGACTGGGCCGCAGGGCAGTATTCCAACATGATAACGACCCCAAACACACCTCCAAGATGACCACTGCCTTGCTAAAGAAGCTGAGGGTATTGAGCGTATTGAGCATCTGTGGGGCATCCTCAAAGGTGGAGGAGCACAAGGTCTCTAACATCCACCAGCTCTGTGATGTCATCATGGAGGAGGAGAAGAGGACTTCAGTGGCAACCTGTGAAGCTCTGGTGACCTCCATGCCCAAGAGGGTTAAGGCAGTGCTGGAAAATAATGGTGGCCACACAAATTATTGACACTTTTGCCCAGTTTGGACATTTTCACTTAGGGGTGTACTCACTTTTGTGGCCAGCGGTTTAGACATTAACGGCTGTTTGTTGAGTTATTTTGAGGGGACAGCAAATTTACACTGTTATACAAGCTGTACACTCACTACTTTACATTGTAGCAAAGTGTAATTTCTTCAGTGTTGTCACATGAAAGGATAGAATAAAATATTTACAAAAATGTGAGGGGTGTACTCACTTTTGTGAGATAATGTATAGAGAGAGAGAGAGAGAGAGAGAGAGAAAGAGAAGAGAGAGAGATAGTACAATTTACAGTGTCTATGATTGTTTTTGTACGTATGGACATCATCATGAGTTTGAGAGTATGATGAGAGTTGATCTTTTTGTAAAATCAGCCATTAACTTTATACATTTTGTTTACCTCACAGAATATTAATAGTGAAATATAGATCCTTTATATTTTCTGTTTTTTTTGCCAGTAAAATCCCATTTACACACGCATGTTCTTAATATCAAGTTTTGGGATGTTGGCACCCTTCTCAAGTTCAAGTCACACCTAACACTGATTTTTAAGAGCCGACTCCCATTTACTTTAATGGGATTCAGATTCATTATCTGAACCTCGGAAATGTTCTCCAAATGTGTCCCAAACCAAATCTAGGTAGATTTTGCTCATCACCATTCCTGGATATATATATATAACTCAAATAGAGTAGGGCTTTAACCTGCATTTGGTTCAAATTTCCTGAAAATGATTGGAAGGAAAAGTAACACGTTCTCCAAATCTGATTGGATAATTGAACTTAACATACCTACTTACTGTAGTTTTGTGCTGCTGTAGATCTTTATTTTCTTTTTTGTTTCGTAATTTTTTAACAGAATTGAGCACACATTTTTTTCCACAAAAAAACCAAACATTTGAATGGCAGAAATGTATCTCTGGTGAGACTTTCCTCCCCCAGCATATTGCTCTGTGGAGTTATTTCCACATCACTTAGGAACCTTCTTGTCACCATTTGGCCTTTGGCACCTCGCTTTCCACCCCGCATGGCTATGCTGCCATCCTGAATATTTCAATGTTCCTTCCCCAGCAGACACATGTAACACATCAAGTTGCACATGGAGTCTCCCTTCCGGGCAACATGGACTCCTATAATCCAGATGGTGATAAATAAATCTACAGGAGAGTATTCTGCTGTCCAAACACACCACTTGTGTCAAACTGAAATGAAACATAGTTACAATATACTAAAAAGGAAGGAATGTTTACATAAATGAGCACATACACTATATAGCCAAGAGTTCAGGTGTTTTAGGTGAAGGGTATGATGAACGCAGGATCATTTCCCACTACAGATATATCCCAGCTTGTGAGACAACAATTTAAGGCAGGCATTCTCAACTAGGGTTCCGTGGAATGTTAGGGTTCCTCCAGAGGTTTTTAAAGGTCCCTTGTGCTGTGGCTGATTGACCTTCCATTTGATGACGCATGCATAGTTCTGTGGTCAAGGCCACTTGGCAAAGCCAACTGCATGAACCCAATAGTTTTGTTATCTGTCTGTATGAGTGGCATTCTTAACAACACTGTAAGAAAGGCATTCGTCCCATTCACCACCAACATAAAGGGTATTCTCCCCATTCACCACCAACATAAGGGGTATTTTCCCCATTCACCACAAATGTAAGGGGTATTCTCCCCATTCACCACCAATGTAAGGGGTATTCTTCCTATTCACCACCAATGTAAGGGGTATTCATCCCATTCACCACCAACGTAAGGGGTTTTCTTCCCATTAACCAGCAACGTAAAGGGTATTCTTCTCATTTACCACCAATATAAGGGGCATTCTTCTCATTTATCACCAATGAAATGGATTTATCAGGGGTTCCCTGAGACATGAACATTATTTCAGGGTTAAAAAAGGCTGATCTAAGGCCAGATAAGAAAAACAGTAGGGTGCAATCTGAGTGTAGTAAATTAACAGATTTATTTTGATGAAGAGACAAATGGCAACTAACATTTTGACAGTTAAAATCTGGCTCATCACATAGTAAGGGCTTCCAATGGACAGTCTCACAAGAACAGGGAACCACAGACCAGGATAGAAACACTGCAGACGAACGGTTGGCTCATGCATCTGGGATGGGCAGCCACTTCCTACAACTTGTAGCCTGGAAAGTCTGGACGTCAGGCTGGATGACAGCTTGGATAAGGAAGTGGAAACCAACAAGATGGAGAAGAGGACTTCTTGTGGGATTCAGAGCAGACCAGAAGTGAATGTCAGGGGGCAGAGTTATGCATTTCAAGACCGCTCAAGCCTCTTTCTCAAGCTCAGAGCTGCAGACTGCAGGTTGTAGGAAAAGGCTCCCTATCCCAGATGCATGAGCCGACCGCTCATGGATTACATACAAAAAGTGCAATTTCTTCTTTCCATGTTGTTATTCTCTCCATGAGTTGCTAGTGTTTCTCACTATATTTAATTCTGCACTTAGTTTGGTACCCACTGTTGTGTTCTCTTGGTTCTGCAAGTGTATCCATCCACCCAGTGTATTTATCCTGGTCTGAGGTTCCCTGTTGTTGTGAGACTGTCCATCGGAAAGCCCTTACTATGTAATCAGCCCGATTTTATCTGTCACAATGTGAGTTGCTATTTGTCAGATTGCATCATGCTGTTCTTATATTTATCTGTTTGCCTAGATACCTTAGTCTCTTCGGAGTTGCTGAACCAAGTGCATTGAGATCAGCAGAAAGGTACTCTGAACGCTTCAATCGGACTCTATGAACTTTTTGCGGTTCTGCATAGACATTTGTGTACACACAAAACTTATTGCGCCATTTAACCCATTACTACTGATCTAAGCAGACTGAGAGCAATCATAAAACTAAATCCATAAATAGATACAGTGTTACAAGAGCAAAATAATATTAGCAACAGTAAAATAAATGGGAATAAAGTGAAAGTTCTTACCACGCTTTTTAGTCTTTGGTGCTGGCAGAGTCTGGTTAAATGAAGCATATGTCCAATCTGGGGTATCAGAGTCAGTGGCCCTCAGAATGTGGTTTTAAAGAAAATATAAGAGCTCTGAGCTGCAATTGCAATCACCTTTTCAGGACCCAGAGAAAGGCATTTACAGAGATGGCATGACCAATTAAAGGGTCTGAAGAGGGTCTGAGGGGTGTGGATGTGTTTCATGAATGAATGAATGAATGATTTGTAAAGCGCTGCAAATGCGAACTGAATCGCCTCATGGTAGTTCAGCAGACCCTTCTTTGGATACAGTTTTATGATTGTGTAAAAATTTTGCTATTGTCATTAATATACCACATGGAATTACCCTTCAATAGAAACAAAACTTTATATGGAACTATTAGGACATTTATTGTGACTAATTAGCCTTCTGTACCATACAACCTAATCAGGCTGGGTTCAAACTTATGCGAATTGGATGCGGGGAAATCCGCATCCAATTCGCAATGACAGGAGAGTGTGACCAGCTCTCAATGGAGCCGGTGTACTGGAAAAGGGTCCTTTGCATCTACTGTTCCATTTCGGGTCGGAATTCAGGCATAAATTCAAACCTGATTTGCACCTGTAATGGAGAATAGGAAGGCACTGAACCCCCTGCAGCTAGTGTGAACCCAGCCTTATGATTAATCTTGAATTGCTCAGAATTATCTGCTACATTGTTTTTGTTCTTAATGTAACTACCATGTCAAGATGTATGATGTGAGTGGATTTTGGTTGTGCAGTACCCACACTAAAATGTGTATTAGCTTACTAGAAGTCTAAACTATCTTATGATATGCCATAAAGCCTCTGCTACTGGTTTATACAACATACAATTGGCCAGTTAAAGAAAAAACACCAGGCTAGAGAATGTTTTTTTCAGCGAGGCTGATGGGGCTTAATTAACATCTCTAGTGTTCAGCATTAAAGCTAAGAACTAAAAGCAATTAATTAATAGAGGTCCTTTGAAGCTTAATGAAAGGTCTATGCTGACAGGTTTGGTATTCACTTTGATTGTGTTCATTTTAAGCTGTGCCTAGTGAGTAGGGTTAGAAAAAGAATGCTTTGCAACAAGCAACAGGCTTAAATCTAAACACAGATTGGCAAATTTCAGAAAATCATGGTAAAACCAGGTGCAACCCAACATCCCCCCTTCAATGTGGGGCTGCGCAGGCCTTATTATCTTCACAAACAGTGAATGGGCACAAATTCCCACAGACACACTCCAAAATCTTACGGAAAACTTTCCCAGGTGAGTGAAGGCTGCCATAGCCAAAAGGTATACTCTACAGATGGCCTTATTCACAAATACCTCCCACTTGGCTGAATGAGATAAATCCATAGCTTTGCTTATTCATGCTAAACAGTGTGGATAGATGAATCTCCCCCACCAGCTATTGTATTCTGACAGCTGACAACCAACACTCTCAGAATACCCAAACAGTGACTGCAGTTGCAACTTTTTTTTTCACCTGGCTCCTTTGAAAGACATTCAGGGATCGAATTTGAGACATGTATGGCCAGCTTTAGTCCAGAAAATGTATTTCACTAGTCAACACACAGGTCAGAGGGTAATTCCAGCGCATTTCACAAATCCACCTTCTTGCAGGTTTATATTCCAGCAATAATTGGGATATACTGGACAGCAATTTAAGAATATAAACAAAAACTCACCCAAGCTCTACTGCACTACTTCAACGGGAGGTGTGGTGGATACACAGATTGAATACTCAATTTCCTAGTGGAATGAACAGTATAATGGATGTTTATTTGTTTTTAAAGTAATACAATTTGATTCCACAATGGGTTAATTTTTTTCCCCTAGAGTTCTCAGGCTGCGTTTCCATTTTCCCTCCCCTCTTTCTCTGGTTCTGCCAACTTGACATGATTTTAATTGCTAATTGATTTTCAATTGGATTCCACCGCCCCCTTTTCTGGAGGAATGGATATCTTTTCTATATAAACTTGATTTTATTGTAAATCTGTATGCTGTGAGGAAGGCTCCGGCCGAAACATGTTAGCACTTTAGATGCCGCACTGCTGTTAGTGCTCAATAAAGATTTCAGAAGAAGCAATCGAGTTGCCGGCATACCTTGCTATTTAGCAATTTTATAAGGCAAGGATTAACGTGATTTCAAGATGCCAGTCGGACAGCTTGGCAGGTTTGCTCAATCACCTCCCTTTTTTAGGTGAAACCCAATGTCACGCCCAGGGGTCAGGCTCAGAGACCAGTAGCTATAGTAGTTGAGAGTCTACCACTGCCCAGCAGGATATGTATACAAGCAGATCACCCTGGCAGATGACGTGGGCTCACTCGAGGTGTGGGATTCAAACACTTACTGATATTCATCAGAGCGTCTGATGGTGGAGATGGGTTTTGCTGCATGCTAGTACAAGGTCACAGTCCTCAGGATCATCCCACCAGGAGGTGAGCAGGCCGGGGTCCAGTAGCAGCTATAGCAGGTAAGAATCAAGTAGAAGTGCAGTCAGTAAACAAGCCAAAGATCATTAACAAATGGTTACAGTTTGGGATCAATCAAAAGCATTGTCGAGGAACAAGCCAAAGGTTGGTAACGAGCAAGAGCAAAGATACAGACGGCAGCAGGACAAGATTGAGTTATTGATAATGAATAAAAGGAACAGCGCTCGCAACAAAAATTGGTTATACTAGATGCTATCGCTGCTGTAGCAAAGTGTAAACTTTAGATAAAATAATAAGTGGTTACAGCGCTGATAATCATACAATAACGTGCTAAATGCTGAAAAATATTGTGCATGTAACTACTAGTTACCACAGTGTGAGTGATATATCAATCAGTGTTACCTGATTAGACACAACTTATAAAATGTGTTGGTGAATGGTTATCAAATCAAATAAAATAAAATAAATAATAGTGAACTCTAATCACAATATAACAGTGCAAAAAATAATAATAATAATGATATAGTCCCAAACCAACTGGCCCCAGCTGGGCATGGAACTCAGACAGCCAACTCAATGGTATCCCAATGGTTCCTATGTGAACAAGTCAATCCTTACTCAGATCCAACATCAGGTGCTTCTATCTGGATAGGTGGATAATAAGACTGATACTTCAACTTATAGAGCCATATATCTTGCAAACGGTCACCCAAAAATAGAAGGAGAGAAAAATATATATATGGTGAAGTACTGCGGGATGTAAGAGCCAATCGCACTACAAACCGCTACTCACGCTTTCCCTGGTGACAGTCAGGCATAACAGGCATATCAGATGCTTCCACGATCGCCGCTTGGTAGCGTGCGCTCCACGAAGCCAGGAAGTTAAAAAGCGTCACTTGGTTGTTTGAAGGCCGGATGTGACGTCTATTTTATTTGATTTGATAACCATTCACCAACACATTTTATAAGTTGTGTCTAATCAGGTAACACTGATTGATATATCACTCACACTGTGGTAACTAGTAGTTACATGCACAATATTTTTCAGCATTTAGCACATTATTGTATGATTATCAGCGCTGTAACCACTTATTATTTTATTTTAAGATTGAGTTATTGACTGGAGAGAGCATAATAATTTGGCAAACTGGAAGTGCAAAGGCATGGCGTAAATAGGAAGTTCATGGGTGGAGCAAAGAGTTCAAGGTTCACCAGAAACAGGGTGCAAAATTGTCCAAGGAATTGTCCAGGGACCTGTCAAGCAACTCAGGTGGCTCAGCAAGAAGAGATACTGCCAGACACAGCAGAGGTTTTAGGTTCAGATCTGGGTGCTGACACCCAACTCCAGCAGGAAAAGGTTAGAGCAGCCACTCTAACCAGGGTTCCATGGAAACCTAGGGTTCCTCCAGATGTTGGTAGGGGTTCCTTGAGCTGTGGCTGATTAACCAACCAACTGATGGTGCCTATATAGCTCCAGGGCAACGCCAATTGGCAGAGCCAACAGCATGACAATAATTATCGTTTAGCTAGCTGTCTGTAAGGGTTGCATTATTCCTACTGACCAAAAAAGCAATTTTTCCATGCTCCTCTGACAAATTGGTTTTAGTTAAAGTTTCCCAAGAGCTGAAAATTAATTTATTGGTTCCTCTAGGATTAAAAGGTTGAAAATAGCTGGCTAAGAGCTTTGAGTCAGGTTTTTATTTCTGTCTGTGTGCTTATTGGAGGAATTTCTGTTGGGACAGGAAGAGATTGGAGATCTCCCAAATAGAAATGGGAGAAAAAAACAAACAAAAAAAAAACCAATAACACATTTTCTAGTAGAATGGGGAAGGGCTAGAACCAGGGGCGGACTGACCATTCGGTCACTCGGTCGCCGACCGAGGGCCCGGCGTCAGGAGGGGCCCCATGAGCGGCTCAGTCAGCAGCGGAAAAAAGCCGCCCGCCGCACCGCACGAAAACCCCGTCCTCCCGGATTATTTCCGCTCCCAGCACCGCGGCCAGCCCCCTGCCGAGCAGACCTCGGCTTAGGCTGAGAGAGGCTCTGTCAGCAGGGAGGGGCGGGGCAGGGAGCTCCACTGACGCTCTGACCCTGCCCTGCCCCGCCCCTCCTCATGTAGTCTGAGTCTGTTCCTAAATAGAGCGTCTCTCTTGCACTTCTGAGAGCTCCGCTCTGGACCACAAAGATCACCGCCCCTACCGACGGAAGCCCCGCCCCTACCGACGGAAGCCCCGCCCCTACCGGCGAAAGCTCCGCCCCCTACCGACGAAAGCTCCGCCCCTGGACCTCTGAGGGCGGGAGGTGAGCCCGACTGGTCAGGTAGGTCCTTCTGCTTACATTATATACACGGCCTGTAGAGCCCTTTTTTCCCTAAACCATCCCTGGAAATGTTGTTTACCCCCCTGTATAGCTGTGCATTGCTGAAAGTTTAAATTTTAAAACTGGCTACCTGGTCATCTCCTGTAGTCGCATCCCCAGTCTCTGGTTATCTCCTGTAGTCGCATTCGCAGTCTGGTCATTTCCCGTAGTCGCATTCGCAGTCTCTGGTTATCTCCTGTAGTCGCATTCGCAGTCTGGTCATTTCCTGTAGTCGCATTTGCAGTCTGGTCATTTCCTGTAGTCGCATTCGCAGTCTGGTCATTTCCTGTAGTCGCATTTGCAGTCTGGTCATTTCCTGTAGTCGCATTCGCAGTCTGGTCATTTCCTGTAGTCGCATTCGCAGTCTGGTTATTTCCTGTAGTCGCATTCGCAGTCTGGTTATTTCCTGTAGTCGCATTCGCAGTCTGGTCATTTCCTGTAGTCGCATTCGCAGTCTGGTCATTTCCTGTAGTCGCATTCGCAGTCTGGTTATTTCCTGTAGTCGCATTCGCAGTCTGGTCATTTCCCGTAGTCGCATTCGCAGTCTGGTCATTTCCCGTAGTCGCATTCGCAGTCTCTGGTTATCTCCTGTAGTCGCATTCGCAGTCTGGTCATTTCCTGTAGTCGCATTCGCAGTCTGGTCATTTCCTGTAGTCGCATTTGCAGTCTGGTCATTTCCTGTAGTCGCATTCGCAGTCTGGTTATTTCCTGTAGTCGCATCCCCAGTCTCTGGTTATTTCCTGTAGTCGCATTCGCAGTCTAGTCATTTCCTGTAGTCGCATTCGCAGTCTGGTTATTTCCTGTAGTCGCATTCGCAGTCTCTGGTTATCTCCTGTAGTCGCATCCCCAGTCTCTGGTTATTTCCTGTAGTCGCATTCGCAGTCTGGTTATTTCCTGTAGTCGCATTCGCAGTCTCTGGTTATCTCCTGTAGTCGCATCCCCAGTCTCTGGTTATTTCCTGTAGTCACATTCGCAGTCTGGTTATTTCCTGTAGTCGCATTCGCAGTCTCTGGTTATTTCCTGTAGTCGCATCCCCAGTCTCTGGTCATCTCCTGTAGTCCCATTTGCAGTCTCTGGTCATCTCCTGTTGTCGCATCCCCAGTCTCTGGTTATTTCCTGTAGTTGCATTCGCAGTCTGGTTATCCCCTGTAGTCGCATCCCCAGTCTCTGGTCATTTCCTGTAGTCGCATTTGCAGTCTCTGGTTATTTCCTGTAGTCGCATTTGCAGTCTCTGGTTATCTCCTGTAGTCGCATCCCAAGTCTCTGGTTATTTCCTTTAGTCACATTCGCAGTCTGGTTATTTCCTGTAGTCGCATTCGCAGTCTCTGGTTATCTCCTGTAGTCGCATCCCCAGTCTCTGGTTATTTCCTGTAGTCGCATTCGCAGTCTGGTTATTTCCTGTAGTCGCATTCGCAGTCTCTGTTTATTTCCTGTAGTCGCATCCCCAGTCTCTGGTCATCTCCTGTAGTCGCATTCGCAGTCTCTGGTTATCTCCTGTAGTCGCATTCGCAGTCTCTGGTTATCTCCTGTAGTTGCATTCGCAGTCTGGTTATTTCCTGTAGTCGCATCATCATGTGCGTGATTGTGATTGTGCGTGTGTGCCGAGCAGAAGCAGCCAATCAAATATAGTGCTCAATATGGATTAAATAAATAGTGGGAAGAATGTTCCTTACATTGGTGATCAGTGGGAAGAATGTCCCTTACATTGGTGATCAGTGAGAAGAATGTTCCTTACATTGGTGATCAGTGAGAAGAATGTTCCTTACATTGGTGGTCAGTGAGAAGAATGTTCCTTACATTGGTGATCAGTGAGAAGAATGTTCCTTACATTGGTGATCAGTGGGAAGAATGTTCCTTACATTGGTGATCAGTGGGAAGAATGCTCCTTACATTGGTGATCAGTGGGAAGAATGTTCCTTACATTGGTGATCAGTGAGAAGAATGTCCCTTACATTGGTGATCAGTGAGAAGAATGTCCCTTACATTGGTGATCAGTGAGAAGAATGTCCCTTACATTGGTGATCAGTGAGAAGAATGTCCCTTACATTGGTGATCAGTGAGAAGAATGTCCCTTACATTGGTGGTCGGTGGGAAGAATGTTCCTTACATTGGTGATCAGTGAGAAGAATGTTCCTTACATTGGTGATCAGTGAGAAGAATGTTCCTTACATTGGTGATCAGTGAGAAGAATGTCCCTTACATTGGTGATCAGTGAGAAGAATGTCCCTTACATTGGTGATCAGTGAGAAGAATGTTCCTTACATTGGTGATCAGTGAGAAGAATGTTCCTTACATTGGTGATCAGTGGGAAGAATGTTCCTTACATTGGTGATCAGTGAGAAGAATGTCCCTTACATTGGTGATCAGTGGGAAGAATGTTCCTTACATTGGTGATCAGTGAGAAGAATGCTCCTTACATTGGTGATCAGTAAAAATTATATAAAGTTAAGAAAAATAATAAAAAAAAAATTGTAAAGCACCCCCATGATCCCCGCACATGCTCTATATGAAAAGCTTTATGTAGGATGAGCACATGTATGTAAACATGTGTCTATAGACGCAAATGCTGGACACGGGAGCCCACCTGCAAGGTAACCCCCCCCCCCCCCCCCGGGAGAGCGCTTCTCCTAGGAAGTTATCTGATGTGGGGAGGAGCTGCGAGAGCCACCCCCAGATGTTCGAGGTTCGGGGCCACTCTGTGCGAAACGAGCTGCACAGTGAAGGTAAGTATGATATGTTTGTTATTTAAAAAAAAACAAAAAACTAGCCTTTACAATCACTTTAATTTTAGAAAGGTACCGTTGTTGCACTTTCTTTAATGTAATTCTGTGACGAACGCATGTAGTGTGGGCAGTGCAAAATGTAGGTGGGGATTTGTGTGGGTGTGGCTTGGAACACATGAGCGGGGACAGGGGGCCCCAGGATCTCCTATTGCCCGGGGGCCCCATGAGTTGTCAGTCCGCCCCTGGCTAGAACTGCTGAAAATGTTGTTAATGATGTTTTCCTGACCCAGCGGTGACAATTACTCCCCCCACTCCTGGTGTCACAGGGACAGGAAGTGAGAGAAAATCTCATAGACAGACAGACAAATTAAAGTATAATAAGTGCAGCGCTAAAGTTTCAAAAAAAAGGAAGGTGATAAAGTTATATGTAATATAAACATATACGTGACATAATAACATAGGATTATATGTGATATAAACATGTATGTGACATATTAGCACAAACTCCAATCATAATAAATGTGAATAAATTATATAGTGTGCTAATGTAGTGACTGCACTACACCCAAAAGTCCACATTGAGCAGAATGATGAAATACAGTCCAATTAGGTTTGTAATCCAAATGCACATGGGAAGCATTCCTGACATTACTGGGAATCTTGAAGTGAGGAAATAGAAGCAAACACCACCACCGCGAAAGAGGGAGGAGGCTTACCGGATGGTATTGACTTGGGGGGGCGTATACCACCCAAGTCAACAAGGCTTGTTGGGTTCAAATCACCCAATGGGGGACAGCAGGTCCTGGAACTCAGTCAGTCAGTCAACCTTAAACAGTCTTTGGATGTTAACTGAAGGCTTCAGGAGTTTCAAGAAATGTGGAGACTTATACCCTTTTCACACTGGGGCGTTTTTCAGGCACTTTAGCGTTAAAAAAAGCGCCTGAAAGAAGCCTCATCTGCAATCCCAATGTGAAAGCCCGAGTACCTTCACACTGGGGCGCTGCGCTGGCAGGGCGTCAAAAAAAAGTCCTGCAAGCAGCTTCTTTGCAGCACTTTCCTGTTTTTGCCATAGGGCTGGGTGTGCCGATGGCCCGAGCCCTTTCACACTGCCAGCGCCCAAAATACACCTGAAAAACACCCCAGTGTGAAAAGGGTCTCAAGCAGCGCTTTACCAGCGTTTTTCGGGCGCTGGCAGTGTGAAAGGGCTCGGGCTTTCACATTGGGATTGCAGATGAGGCTTCTTTCAAGTACTTTACATGCGCTTTTTTTAACACTAAAGCGCCTGAAAAATGCCAGAAAAACGCCCCAGTGTGAAAGGGGTCTTATTGTCACAGGAAGGGTATCATGTAATAGAGAGAGGGAGCTGACATTTACACATTTGGTAGAAATGTATAAAGCATGTAAAAGCATAAGGGCGATGTTGACGGAAGGTCCACCCGGCGCGTTTCGACTGCACAGTCGTCATCTGGGTGGGCCTTCATACTTTTACATGCTTTATACATTTCTACCAAATGTGAGTGTTGAATTTGTATTTTTAATAAAATCACCACTTTTTTTAAACGGTATCACGCTATGTCAGCTCCCTCCCTCTAGCTTTTTTGTCTACAGCCGTGCTGGCTGCTGGGTTGCGGAATCACAGCACAGTATACACTTTCTAATAAGACAGACAAATTAAAACCTGACAGAAATTATGATTCTGCCCCACTTTTGCCAGAGGACTTTGGGAGATACTGGAACATTTCTCATCAATGTAGCTGGTAATAAGTGTCCATTACCTGTCTGTGTATCTGCGCACATACCTTCTTTATAAGAGTATCGCTTGCATAGACCTTCCACCCATGTGGTAATGTTCAGACCTAGAGACACAGTAGTTACATAGAGGCTGGTGGCGGGGGGGGGGCACAGCACGTGGCAGGGGACACAGACATTCACGCCTTAAAGAGAATGAAGCTTCTACACATAGTTGTTGGAACAGATAAGCATGGAGCCTCTTCTTTTGCAGAATTTTTTTTGTTTCTAATTTTTAATTCAGCAACAGAGACACTTTAAATACACTAAATCACATTAATAAGAAGAGTTTATTAGCGTAAGTCAACTGACTCTGACAATATCCTGCAGAAATAGATAGGCACCACAGTGTCCTGTCCCAATCATTTGCATATATATAGCCTCCAGGTTGCTGTATAATTTGTTGTTTGTTTTCTCTATGAACGATATTTAATAAGCAGACATAAATCACAGGAAATGACACTCATATAATCATACAGAACATGTAACAAAGTGCATTCTTGGGGATAAATGATTTGTGGGACAAGCCCAGACATTCCACAGAAATCCTGCAGTGCTATAATATTGTAAAACACTTTATACCTACAATGTATCTGTTATGACAGCGTTAGTAGAAGACACCATTTATCAGCAAAGGATAGATATTTTTCTACAATGTTTTCTCTCCGCATCATTTTCTGTGCCTTCCTGGTGAATAGTGATTTGAAAAAAAAAAAAAAAACTGTACAATTTATTCAAACAAGCCCATTACTAAGGAAAGGCTTTGTATCAAATCGGTTTCTTTTTTCCATTCTTTTACAGTGGGGGGGGGGGGGGGGGAAGCTTGTGACCCCTGTCAGGGTTTTATTTCTAATAATTTGTACTAAAGTTTTCAAAAGAAGAGGTAAGTACAAAATAGTACAATGGTTACAAAAGATAAAATGTTATTAATCAGTAGCATAAAAACCCATAAGTAACCCACTATGAGGTTAGATTTTCATTAACCGCTTCAGCCCCGGAAGATTTGACTGCAGAATGACCGGGCCATTTTTTGCGATTCAGCACTGCGCCGCTTTAACTGACAATTGCGCGGTCGTGCCACGTTGCACCCAAACAAAATTGACATCTTTTTTTTTGCCCACAAATAGAGCTTTCTTTTGGTGGTATTTGATCACCTCTGCGGTTTTTATTTTTTGCGCTATAAACAAAAAAAGAGCGACGATTTTGAAAAAAACACAATATTTTGTACTTTTTGCTAAATATCCCCATTTTTTTTAAAAAAAAGCCATTTTTTTTCTCAGTTTAGGCCGATATGTATTCTTCTACATATTTTCAGTAAAAAAAAAAACACAATAAGCGTATATTGATTGGTTTGCGCAAAAGTTATAGTGTCTACGAAATAGGGGATAGATTTATAGCATTTTTTATTTTTTTTATTTTTTTTTACTAGTAATGGCGGCCGATATGTATTCTTCTACATATTTTTGGTAAAAAAAATTGCAATAAGCGTATATTGATTGGTTTGCGCAAAAGTCATAGCGTCTACAAAATAGGGGAAAGATTTATGGCATTTTTATTATAAATTTTATTTGACTAGTAATGGCGGCGATCAGCGATTTTTATCGGGACTGCGACATTATGGCGGATACATTGGACACTTTTGACACATTTTTGGGACCATTGGCATTTATACAGCGATCAGTGCTATAAAAATGCACTGATTACTGTAAAGGGAAGAGGTTAACACTAGGGGGCGATCAAGGGGTTAACTGTGTTCCCTCTCTGTGTTCTAACTGAAGGGGGGATGGGACTGTGTAGGGGAGATGACAGATCGCTGTTTATACTTTGTATGAACACACGATCAGTCTCTTCTCCCCTCACAGAACCGGGATCTGTGTGTTTACACACACAGATTCCGGTTCTCGGTGTGTCACACCTTTTTGACTCCAGATCTCATATTTAAGAGGTCCTGTCATGCTTGCGACACTTTTTTTTTTTTTAAAGAACAGTGTAAAAATAAAAAATAAAAGGTAAAATAAACAAGAAAAAAAAATGTTAAACGCTCCCCCTCCCGCCGAGCTCACGTGCAGAAGCGGACGCATACGTGAGTAGCACCCGCATATGAAAACGGTGGTCAAACCACACATGTGAGGTATCGCCGTGAATGGTAGAGTGAGAGCAATAATTCTAGCCCTAGACCTCCTCTGTAACTCAAAACATGCAACCTGTAGAATTTTTTAAACGTCGCCTATGGAGATTTTTTAAGGGTAAAAGTTTGCCGCCATTCCACGAGTGGGCGCAAATTTGAAGCGTGACATGTTGGGTATTAATTTACTCGGCGTAACATTATCTTTCACAATTTAAAAAAAATTGAGCTAACTTTACTGTTGTCTTATTTTTTTAATTAAAAAAAGTGTATTTTTTCCAAAAAAAAAAGTGCGCTTGTAAGGCCGCTGCGCAAATTCGGTGTGACAGAAAGTATTGCAACGACCGCCATTTTATTCTCTAGGATGTTAGGGGAACAAATGTATAATGTTTGGGGGTTCTAAGTAATTTTCTGGCAAGAAAACCTGTTTTTTTGTAAACAACAAATCTCAGAAAGAGGCTCGGTCCTTAAGTGGTTAACTATTAAAGTATAATGCCCTGTACACACGATTGGACATTCCGACAACAAAATCCATGGATTTTTTCCGACGGATGTTGGCTCAAACTTGTCTTGCATACACACGGTCACACAAATCTTGTCGGAAATTCCGAGCGTCAAGAACGCGGTGACGTACAACACGTACAACAAGCCGAGAAAAATGAAGTTCAATAGCCAGTGCGGCTCTTCTGCTTGATTCCAAGCATGCGTGGAACTTTGTGCGTCGGAATTGTGTACACACGATCGGAATTTACGACAACGGGTTTTGTTGTCGGAAAATTTGAGATCCAGATCTCAAATTTTGTGTGACGGAAATTCCGAACGGAAAATGTCCGATGGAGCCTACGCACGGTCAGAATTTCCGTCAAATAGCTCCCATCGAACATTTTCCATTGTAAAATCCGATTGTGTGTACGGGGCATAAGTCCACCCTAAAAACTAAAACCCCTGCATCTATAGACATCCACAATCTAACACTAACCTATCTAGCCTTGTAAAGAAGAAATCAGTATACATAGTTTTTTTTTTTTTAAGCCGATCCGACCAGATCTCCAGCGGTGGAAGCTCTGCAGAGGACACAGCCAACAACAGCTGGGAAATGAACGGGGAGTGACGTCACCCATAGAGTTACTATGGGGCTTCCATTGTCGGCTGTGTCCTCTGCACCCGCCTCCACAGCGAAGTCGCAGTGGACAGCTCAGCGTGGGACTGGACCGGATCGACTTTAGAAAAGGTATGTATAGCGATTTCTTCTTTACAGGGTTATATAGGTCAGTGTTCGATCGTGGATGTCTATAGATGCAGGGATTTTAGTTTTAGGGTTGACTTCTACTTTAAGTTTATAACAAAAAATAATGTAATCTAAGGAGGATGTTTACAAAAATGAGATATCGCTACCTGGCCTCTGCTATATACACTGCCATTGGGGAATTCCTGTTAGCCAGCTGGTTCGGAAATATGCTCTACACATAGGATCACGGCTAGGCGAGCGTCTCTGCATGCAGAAGCGTCTGTGTTTGTTCAAGTGTTTCAGAGCATGCGCACAGACACATGTGCATGGCCACAGTCAGTATTTGCACCAGGTGGGCTAATTAAGGCAGAGCTTTTAACCCCTTGCCGACCAGCGAATGACGTCGGCACAATGGCACGGCTGGGCAAATGGGCGTACAGATACGTCCCCTTTAAATCGCGGCGTGCTCCGTGACCGTGCCCGCGGGTCCCACGGACTCGATATCCGCTGCTCTCCCGGCGATCGTGTCACGGAGCAGCAGAACGGGGAGATGCCTTTGTAAACAAGGCATTTCCCCATTCTGCCTAGTGACATGACAGAGATCCATTGCTCCCTGTCATCGGAAGCAGTGATCGCTGTCATGTCAGTGGTAGCCCCTCCCCCCCACAGTTAGAATCACTCCCTAGGACACACTTAACCCCTTGATCGCCCCCTAGTGTTTAACTCCTTCCCTGCCAGTGTCATTTACACAGTAATCAGTGAATTTTTATAGCACTGATCACTGTATAAATGACAATGGTCCCAAAATGGTGTCAAAAGTGTCCGCCATAATGTCACAGTCCCGATAAAAATCGCAGATCGCCGCCATTACTAATAAAAAAAAAATTATAATAAAAATGCCATATATCTTTCCCCTATTTTGTAGACGCTATGACTTTTGCGCAAACCAATCAATATACGCTTATTGCAATTTTTTTTTACCAAAAATATGTAGAAGAATAAATATCGGCCTAAAATGAGAAAGAAATTTTTTTTTATATATATTTTTGGGGGATATTTATTATAGCAAAATGTAAAAAATATATATTTTTTTTTCAAAATTGACTCAAGGTCATCGTTTGAGGTATCAACATTATGGTTGCTAATTGTACATAATATAACTGAATACTAACATTAAAGCCACGTACACACGAGCGGAATGTCCGACAGAAAAAGTCCAAAAACAGAGTCTTTTCATCGCCTATTCCGATCGTGTGTAGGACTAATCTGACATTTTTTTTTGGAAAACTCTGACGGACCTAGAAATGGAACATGTTCTAAATATTTCCGACGGAACAAATTCCTATCGGGAAAACCAATCGTCTGTATGCTGTTCCGACGGACCAATAACGACGCATGCTCTGAAGCAAGTACGAGGCGGAAGCTATTGGCTACTGGCTATTGAACTTCCTTTTTCCAGTCCCGACATACGTGTTGTACATCACCGCGTTCTTGACGGTCGGACTTTAGTTTGACCTTGTGTAGGCAAGACCGCTTGAATGGAATTCCGTCGGAGTATCGTCGGAGAAACCTTTGGAGTTTATTCCGACGGCAAAACCGGTCATGTGTACGCGGCATTATAGGTAAAGTTGATCCAGGGGAAATCTAAGATCAGGAAAGAATTTTTTCCCCTGTTGGAGCAAATCGGATCATGCTTTTCTGGGGTTTTTTGCCTTCTTCTGGATCAACTGTGGGTATAGGATTGTGTATATAGGATTGTAAAAAAAAAAAATGTTTGTTTTGGTTTGTTTTCCCCTTTTTATTGGTTGAACTGTATGTGTCTTTTTTTAAACATGACTAACTACTGTATGTAACTACAGTGGGGAAAATAATTACTGGATCCCCTGCAGATATTGAAAGTGTGCCTACTTATAAAGAAATGAAGGGTCTAATATTTTTATCATAGGTGTATTTTAAGTCATAGAGACAGAATATCAGCCAAAAATCCCCCCAAAAAAACACGATACAAATGTGTCGAGAAAAAAAATGCTGACTATGACCATAAGAACACCATCCCTACAGTCAACCACAGAGGTGGAAACATGATGCTTTGGGGCTGTTTCTCTGCTAAAGGTACAGTCCAACCACATTGAGGGGCCAATGGACGGGGCCATGTATTGTAAAATCTTGGATAAGAACCTTCTTCCCTCAGCCAGAACACTGAAGATGGGTCATGGATGGGTCTTCCAGCATGACAATGACCCAAAACATACCGCCAAGGCAACAAAGGAGTGGCTCAAGAAGAAGCAACTTAAGATCAAAGAGTGGCCTAGCCAGTCTCCTGATGTTCATCCTATAGGAAATTTATGGAGGGATCTGAAAGAGATGCCAAGAGTCAGCCAAAAAACTTTAAGGATTTAGAGAAGATCCGTAACGAAGAGTGGACCAAAATCCCTCCTGAGATGTGTGCAAACCTGGTCACCAACCACAAGAAAGGTCTGACCTCTGTGCTTGCCAACAAGGGTTTCTCCGCCAACTACGCGGCTTTAGTAGTTGGTGGAAAAACCCTTGTTGGCAAGCACAGAGGTCAGACGTTTCTTGTAGTTGGTGACCAGGTTTGCACACATCTCAGGAAGGATTTTGGTCCACTCTTCGTACACACGAGCAGACAGAAAGAGTCCGATGGGAGCTCTTCATCGTATTTTCTGACCGTGTGTAGAGAACATGTTCTATATTTTTCCGACAGAACAAATTACTATCGGAAAAACCTCTCGTCTGTATGCTGTTCCGACACACCAAAAACGACGCATGCGCTGAAGCAAGTACAAGACGGAAGCTGTTGGCTACTGGCTTTTGAACTTCCGTTTTCTAGTCCCGTCGTACGTGTTGTACAGTACGTCACCGCGTTCTGGACGATCGGACTTTGGTGTGACCGTGTGTAGGCAAGACCGCTTGAGCGGAATTCCGTAGGAACTCTGTCGGAAAAACCTTCAGAATTTATTCCGACGGAAAAACCGGCCGTGTGCGCAGGGCATAAGTCATGTTTTGCTTGGGGATCAAATACTTATTTTACTCGCTGAACCGCAACTCAATTTATAACATTTGTATCAAGTTTTTTTTTTTTTCTGGATTTTTGGTTGATATTCTGTTTCTATCATTTAAATTACACCTATGATAAAAAAATTATAGACCCTTCATTTATTTGTAAGTGGGCAAATCTACACAATCTGCAGGGGATCAAATAATTATTTTCCTCCACTGTATATATATATATATATATATATATATATATATATATATATATATATATATATATATATATATATATATATATATATATATATATAGCAGCATAGTCCACATGTAATATAATGCAAGGAACATGTGATGTAATCATTCTAATGGAACCTTTGTCGGATGTACAGCACCTGTCAGGTATTTTAAACACCCAGAACTGATCGCTATGCTTATTCCTAACATAACAAGCCCGCAATACGTCTCTGCTTCACTTACCGCAATTCACGGGCTGCCTGACATGCTTATTTCATACACGGCTTAAATTGGACGCCAGAAGCGATGAACCTGTTCCCTGTCGTAGTCGGGGAGATTTACTGCAATGTATCTCCGGAAAACGCTGCACGCTGTCACTCAGATGAAAGCGCCAGAGCTGCGTGTTCACATATCTGCTCAGTGAGCTGTCCGCTCCGATCATAATAGGCAACTACCTGGAATTATCTGGACCGCCTGGGCCCCAAAGCAGAAACCTCCATTATTTATAGCGTCCTGTTATATGTTTTCTTCAGAGATAAAATGACATTTAAAGAAAAAGTTTAGGGTTAGAAAAAGTCGGACGCTGGAAATACTCTTCTGGGATTGGTTTCTATTTATTCCCTCCAATCCCAAAATCTGCCATTACTGGAGAAGGGCGATTGCTACACAGGAGATTAATATTAGGGTCGGGGTTATAGGAAGGGTTACTGTTAGTATTATGCCTCGTAACACACGATCGGATTTTCCGAGAACAAATGTTCGACGGGAGCTTGTCGTCGGAAATTCCGACCGTGTGTAGGCTCCATCGGACATTTTCCGTTCGGAATTTCCGACAAACAAAATTTGAAAGCTGGATCTCAAATTTTCCGACAACAAAATCCGTTGTCGGAAATTCCGGTCGCCTGTACACAATTCCGACGCACAAAGTTCCACGCATGCTCGGAATCAAGCAGAAGGAGCCGCGCTGGCTATTGAACTTCATTTTTCTCGGCTCGCTCGTACGTGTCGTACGTCACCGCGTTCTCGACGTTCGGAATTTCCGACAAGATTTGTGTGACCGCGTGTATGCAAGACAAGTTTGAGCCAACATCCGTCGGGAAAAAAAAAAACCATGGGTCTTGTTGTCGGAATGTGCGATCGTGTGTACGCGGCATTAGTGTAAAGCCTCGTACACACGATCGGACTTTCCGACGGGAAATGTTCGAAGACAGGCTGTTGGTGGTAAATCCAACCGTGTGTACGCTCCATCTGACAATTCTTGTCGGAATTTCCGCGGACAAATGTTGGATGGCAGGTTTTCAAATTTTCTGTGGACAAATGTGTGTTGTTTGATTTTCCGAGCGTGTGTACACAAGTCCGTCGGACAAAAGTCCAAAGTACAAACACGCATGCTCAGAAGCAAGGACGAGCCGGAAGCGGTCAGTCTTGTAAACTAGCGTTAATGGAGAATTAACATTTGTGACGCGGCGAATTATGAAATCTGGAAATGCAGCGCACAATTCTCTTCTTCTTTAATGTGATAATAATGAAGCTGCTTTGCTGGTGATACTGATGGAGTTATGGCAAACTAATTTTCAAAGGCTTTTTTTTCTAGTGATATCAAGAATAATATTATTATGCTTTTTTTTTATTTGGGCAAGTTACCACAACACCATTATCCCGTAGTTTTTAAGATCAAAGATACAACTATGTTGGTGTCTCTTGTTAATTTTACATTGTATTTTTATAATGTAACTGCCGACTCCCAAACTGTCATTTGAAGTAAAACACACAGCCAAGTATTATTCTACACAATTGTTTCTATTGTGCATTAAAAAAAGAAAACCAATAAAATTAGACATGATATCTGCCAATAGAACTTAACCAAAAAGTGCATTCTATGCATCCAAAAATAAAGAAAATATACCAAATCAAATCATTATTATTCAATCAAAAAAATAATGCCAAAGCAATAACTCCAAGGCCAATAATTAATAACACGTTATCTCCTCCGATTCCGCAACATGTCTGGTTGACGAACGGCCGCTCAGAAACAAACTGAAAAGCGCAAAATGAAAAGTGCGAAATGAAAAGCGCAAATCAACACTCACCAAACTTCTACTAACAGGAAATCAGAAGAAGAAGCCCAAAGGGTGGCGCTAAAGAGCTGAAAAACAACGTAGTACATCACTAAGTTCGTATTTGTTGGCCGTCGATTGTCTGGCCGTGTGTATGCAAGGCAAGTTTGGGCCAGCGCCCTTTGGACAAAAGTCCACGGTTTTGTTGGCCAACAATCCGATCGTGTGTACGAGGCTTTAGGGTTACAGGAGGGCTAGTGTTAGTATCAGAGTCTGGGTTACAGGAAGGGTTTAGTATTAGGGGTAAAGGGAATGTTAGTGTTATTTTTAGGGGTACAGGGAGGGCTCATGTTAATATTAGGTGTACAGAGTGCGCCAGTGTTAGTATCAGGGTTGGGGTTACAGGGGTGATTAGTATTAAGAATACAAGGAGAAGTAGTATGAGGGTGGCCTTAGGGTAAAGCATGATCATCGTATTTATGGTAGCCTTTGATTGTATTTATTATTTATGTCTTTTCTTTAATTCCCTACACAAGATCAATATCTAGTTTCTTTCTGTATGGGAATGCAGAATCTTTGTTCCATGTGGACTGCTGTGATGATTCTATTGCAATCAGAACAGGTGACTTTTCTATAGCTGATAAGTGCATAGATTTCTTCATATATTACAATTGGATTGCAGGAAATCCAGATAATTAAATGTATTGATTCCCCTGCTCTGTTCTAAATGCTACTCATTGAGAGGAATATTAAGTGAAGAGGGCAGCACTTGACCTCCTGGATGAGCAGGAGGAATCAAATATACAAGTCAGTGTGATTACAGCATATAACATATGTGTCCTGTATCTATACTATGGACCATTTATAAAACATTACTATGGTGTGGTACAATATGGTAGGGTATGGTAAAGTATGGTATGGTAAAGTATGGTATGGTATGGTAGGGTAGGGTATGGTAAAGTATGGTATGGTATGGTAGGGTATGGTATGGTACATTATGATATAGTATGGTACAGTATGGTATGGTATGGTAAGGTATGGTATGGTATGGTACAGTATGGTAGGATATGGTATGGTAGGGTATGGTATGGTATGCTATGGTAGGGTAGGGTATAGCATGGTAAAGTATGGTAAAGTATAGTAGGGTATAGTGTATGGTAGGGTATGGTATGGTATGGTAGGGTATGGTTTAATACGGTATGGTATGATATGGTAGGGTATGGTATGCTATGGTAGGGTATGGTATGGCATAGTAAAGTATAGTATGGTAGGGTAGGGTATGGTATAATACGGTATGGTATGGTATGCTATGTTAGGGTAGGGTATGGTATGGTAAAGTATGGTAAAGTATGGTAGGGCATGGTGTGGTAGGGTATGGTGTAATATGGTATGGTATGGTAAAGTATGGTAGGGTATGGTATGGTAGGGTATGGTGTAATACGGTATGGTATGCTATGGTAGGGTATGGTATGCTATGGTAGGGTAGGATATGGTATGGCATGGTAAAGTATGGTAAAGTATGGTAAAGTATGGTATGGTATGGTATGGCATGGCATGGTATAGTATTGTATGGTATGGTACAGTATGGTAGGATATGGTATAGTATGGTATGGTAAAGTATGGTATGGTACAGTATGGTATGGTAGGGTATGGTATAGTAGGGTAGGATATGGTAAGTTAGGGTATGGTATGGTAGGGTAGGGTAGGGTAGGGTAGGGTAGGATATGGTAAGGTATGGTATGGTAGGGTAGGGTAGGATAGGATATGGTAAGTTAGGGTATGGTAGGGTATGGTATGGTAGGGTAGGGTAGGATATGGTAAGTTAGGGTATGGTAGGGTAGGGTAGGGTAGGATATGGTAAGTTAGGGTATGGTATGATAATACCGCCTCTGGAACATGCTGTGTGTTATAATTATATGGTTTAAGAGTCCCAAAACCTTCAAAGATCCAATTATTATAGCTAAAGAGAAAAAGAGTAGTAGGAGAAGGAAACCAATCACATGACGTGGAATAGGTCATGTGGCAGTGCTTGCATTCTATTGGCGAGTTTCCTCTGTAGTGTTATGCAGAGAACACACCGTAGGCTGTATATTTCTCTCTGTATTTTATAAATAAAATATAAAATGCTATCATAATGTGGAATACTTCCAGATATATCATCTGGTGGGTGGAGAGTGGAAATCATTCTACTTTATAAATGGATGTCCTTAGAATTTCATTGTATGTGCCATGGGTACGTGGAAAAGAGTTTGTAGACCTGCAAGAATTTATTACAAGAATGCACTGACAGTCATTTATGTCTCAGGAATGTGCCTAATAAAACAGTGAACATTATGTTTTTCCCTAACCACGTCCCTAGGGTAGATGTCATATGACGTCATTAACTTTGAGTGAAGATATCTGGATGATGCCTACAGCTACAGGCATCATCCATATATATATATATATTTTTAGCCGGCATTCCCTCACATGTAAAAGCCATCAAAGCAGCTGTTTAGCAACTTGATTGCTTTTACAGGTGGTGGGAAGGGACTCCCCCCCCCCCACCCCCCATTCTCCGGTGCTTCTCCGGTCTCTCCCGTGCCATCAGGGAGCCGGAGAATGAATCTTCCGGTGGCAACGGTTTACCATAGAGCTGGCCATGGACCATGACGTCACTTCCGGCTCTGGCAGATGTAGACATTGACATTTTGTTTTGCTGAAAAACCTTAGTCGAGAGAAGATATTTTTTAAAACATTTTTTTTACGTTGATACATGTCCCCCAGGGCAGTACCTGGACCCCCATACCCTCTTGTATGGCCAATAACTTGCATATAAGTCTTCAAAATGGGGGTCTTTTAATTTCTCAAGTTTGGGTCCCGTAGACATAAATAGGGTTTGTAGCTCGGGTCCGAACTTTTTCCATGTTCGGCGGTTCTGGTGCAAACCGAACCGGGGGGGGGTTGTTCGACCCATCACTACTCCCCACATATGTTCCTTGTCAGCAGGTGTGTGTGCTGCACACTTACAATTTTTTTGCTTTGACTATTTTTCTTGAGCTCTTGAGCTGTACGGGAGTCACTGTACTCAGAAACCTTAAGAAAGCAGACGGTGGCTTTCATCTCCAGTTTTTGCATAGGCACCCTGCAATGTGTGAGCCTCTTTATAGGTTAATAAGCAGCATCAATGCGGGGAACTGGGGGCATGCCAGAGCTCTATATGTGGGCTGAAAGCCACTATTTGAATACTCGGCGTGCCTGAGTTCAGGGGGTTCCTGGGGTTTTTTTAGAAAAATAAAAGCATGTGTAGGCACTTTGCAGTTCCTTCTTTTAACTTGTTACGCTGCCTTCATCTCTTTAAGTTTATGACCAGTTTAATTTTAAAGAGAAAACTTTGCTGAACCAGCATTCTATTTTGCCCTTTACCTGCTGCTTCTAATGAGCTTGCGCCTAATTTCAAAAGCTTTCAGCCGACTTTTTTCCTACTTCCAAATTTTCACTTTCAACGACCTACTTAATATGAGCCTTTGTCAGACAATTTTCAAAAATGTGACTGCAAGACTTACCTGTTTTTTTTTTGCAGACAAAAAAGAGAATTTCTTCCTTTTTCAACATATTGTCAGAAACAGTAAAAGAAGTCAGGAGCCTTTCTTCGCTACGTGTTGAAAAATTCTTATTACTTTTCTCTCTAAGGACACAAATTGCATGTGTATTTGTACATGCCACGGAGACTGCTATTGCTCAACCTAATTCCGAACTCTCAACCCTATCTCCAATCTTAGGCCCCCGATTCTGCCCACGATTCCAAATCATTCATTATAAATGGCATCCCAAACGTGGTGCGATGTTGCCATACGTGTCAAATAAGAGAATCGCGCTGCAAATCACAGCAAGGCGCGCCTTTAAAAATTGCATGAAGCTGGTCACCCAAAAGTGAGCAGGAGCTTCTTCTGGGTGACAAAAAAGCTCATAGGGCAGCCCATTGAAGTGCATGGGCTGCCTTATGCCTGTCAAGCTGAATTGCATGAAAGTCACCCACACAAAACCATGAGTAGGAACGCTACGTGAAGTAGGCCTTAATCTTCAAGTTTACTTCAATTTAATCCCTAGCTCTATAAAAAAACCTCCAACCAACAGGTTCAACCTAACATCCAACCTTAACCCCAATCCTACATCTCAATTTATAGAGAAGCTCCAGTTTCCCACAAATAATGAAGCTGCTGACTCTTATTATAAGGACACTTACCTATCCAGGGATCCAGCGATGTCCTCACCAGAGCCGATTCTTCAATTCTCTTTGGGTGCAGGCGCTGGCATCGTAAGTAAGGGAAACCAGCAGTGAGGCCTTGCGACTTCACAGCCGGTTTGCTTTTGTGCATGTACTTTGTGAATAAGAGTCTTCTGGGACCTGCGATGTGTCTCATAATACTGCTGGGGAAGTAGAGGGGCGAACTTCCACAGTCGCATCTGACCGGAAGTGGGAGCGGGTACCTACCATAACCAGGTACCCCCCTCCTCCCTAAAAATAGCGTGTCTTCTTCCCTGAGACTGAATTGCTTTTTTTCTAGGCTTTTTTCGAGGTATTTGTAAATCGCTATCATGCCCCCTCTCAAGCGTCTCTTCTCCAGAGAGAATAAATTTAGTGCTTGTAGTCGCTCCTCGTAATTGAGGTCCTTCAACCCCCTTATTAAATTTCGATGCCCTTCTCTGGACTCTCTCCAGCTCCAGCACACCCCTTCTGAGGACTGGTGGCCAGAACTGGACGGAATACTCCAGATGTGGCCTAACCAGAGTTTTATAAAGTGGTAGGATTATAGTTTTATCTCTGGAGTCAATTCCCTTTTTTATGCATGATAAAATTCTGCCAGCTTTGGTAACTGCAGCTTGACATTGCATGTTATTACTCAGTCTGTCTTCCACTAGGACCCCCATATCTGTCTCCATCCTTGATTACCCCAGAGGTTCCTGGCTTAGTGAGAAGTTTGCGTTTATGTTTTTAGCCCCCAAGTTTACATTTCTCCACATTAAACCTCATTTGCCATGTAGTTGTCCACTCCATTATTTTCTTCAGGTCTTTCTGTAAAATTTCTATATCCGGCTGTGAAGTTATTACCCTGCTCATTTTTGTGTCGTCCGCAAAAACTGAGCTTGAGCTATTTATCCCATCCTCTATATAATTTATGAATAAATTAAACAGAATTGGTCCCAAGACAGAACCTTGGGGTACCCCACTTACCACTCCAGACCAGTCTGAATACACCCTTTGTATTTATTACTACCCTTTGGACATGCCCCTTTAACCAGTTTTCTATCCAAGAACAAACATTATGGTCCATGCCTGTAGACTTCAACTTGTAGAGTAAGCGTTTATGGGGAACTGTATCAAATGTTTTTGCAAAATCCAGATACACCACATCCACAGGCCTCCTATCTATATGTTAATAGATTGGCTTGGCAAGAACGAGCCTTCATAAACCCACGCCCCCTTTCTCCATGCCACCCCCCTATATACAATGGATAGATTCATGCATAGCATGAATCTATCCATGGCCGCTGCAGCCACCCCCATTCATGTGTCCGACCCCTGAATTACAGCGGCTGGGTTTTTTTTTTTAAGCACCTGATTAGAGGCAGACGCTCTAATAGGCTTCAAAATAGGGTTGGCTTGGGTCACAGAGAATGCGAACGGAGCCCACCCAGGTGTGTTACAACAGTGAATGAATTTTCACTGTTGAAACACTGATCCTCAATCCTGCCAAGTAGAAGCGGGTGTGGGACCCGTTTTCTGATTGGCCGAAAAGAGAAGACTCCCAATTGGCTGCCGAGGAGGAGGGAGGAAACGGAAGCTGCCGCCATCGTCCCCATGATGACCCATGGAGAGCAGGAGAATGTGGGGCCACCGCCGCCGAGCAGGGAAAGCCGTCAGTGATGGGGTAAGTGCTACCAACCGACCAAGGGGGGTGGCATACTGTTTGCCGCCGCCACCCAAAAAAATTTCCACCGGCCGCCACTGCTAATTACATTGTTTTCATCAGCAAATTCTTGGATATAGTCCCTTTTCACCAACCCCTCCATTAATTGATCTACTATTGATGCTAGGCTGACTGGCCTGTAGTTTCCAGGAATATGCCTCTGCCCTTTTTTGAATATTGGCACCACACTGGCTTTTCTACAATCAGCTGGTACCAATCCTGTCAGTATGCTGTCCGCCAAAATTAGGAACAATAGTCTGGCTATAACCCGACTGAGTTCTTTGAGGACTCTCAGGTCAAAGCCATCTGGTCCTGGTGATTTATTTGTGTTAACCTTATTTAGTCTTTCCTTTAATCCAACCTCTGTTAGCCACAAGGGCACATCCTGTGATGTGTTACTGACAATACTGTCGTGGTAGTATGTAGACTAAATTCTTCCTTTTTGACATATTGCCAAAAAAATATTTAGGAGCCTTTCTTCATTGCGTGTTGAAAAATTCTTATTATATTTCTCTCTAAGTGTCACTGTCCGGGGTCGGGCTTTGAGACCAGTAGCTATAGCAGTAGAGAGATTTCCATTGGCCAGCAAGATATGTATACAAGCAGGTCACCCTAACGGATGATGTGGGCTAACCCGAGGTGTGGAGTCTAAGTACTAACCAGTATTCACTAGAGTTCCCGATGGTGGAGATGGGTTTTGCTGCTGTTCGTACCAGGTCATTGTCCTCAGAATCCCCCCGCCAGGAAGTGTGCAAGCCAGGGTCCAGTAGAAGATAAAGCAATTAGGGATCAAGCAGACGTGAAGTCAGTAAACAACTGATTGCAGGTTGGGCTCAAGCAGAAGCCTAGCTGAGGAACAAGCCAAAGGTCAGTAACAAGTGGTTGCAGGTTGGGATCAAGCAGAAGCATAGCCGAGGAACAAGGCAAAGGTCAGTAACAAGTTGAATGGAAGATCCCTCAAAGGGTTTTTTTAGCAGCAAAGTAGGTATTACAATCAAAGTGGCAATGATATGATTAAAAATCAATAGTTCTTTATTTGTATCATGGTATCAAAAAAGGGGATGAAGGTCAGTAACAAGTGGTTGTAAGTTGGGATCAAGCAGAAGCTTAGCCGAGGAACAAGCCAAAGGTCAGTAACAAGTGGTTGCAGGTTGGGATCAAGCAGAAGCGTAGCCGAGGAACAAGCCAAAGGTCGATAACAAGTGGTAGTGAAAATACAGACAAGAGCAGTAGTGAGCAGAGCGAGATATTGGCTAGAAGGAGCACAATAATCTGGCAAACAGGAAGTACAAAAGCATGGTCTAAATTGGAAGTTCATAGAAGGAGCAAAGAGTTAAAGGTCTAAGAGAAACAAAACAAAAGGCAAGGTTGTCTAAGCAATCAGGCAGGGAGCTGTCCAGCATCTCAGGTGACTCAACAAGAATAGTTGCTGCCATACACAGCAGAGGTCCTGGGTTCAGATCCAGGCCCTAACACTATGGATAAAAATAGCACATGTATTTGTACCACTCATGGAGACTGCTATTGCACAATTCAACCTAACACGAAACTCTACCCCTAATCCTAAATTTCTAATTTAAACCTTAGCTACAATCAGAAGTCTCCAACTATAACTCCTCATCTCAACCCAATTTCTAAACCTCAAACCTACTCCTAAATGCCAAGGCTCCCTTGGTTTTTTGTATGGCAAGTTCTACCTTTTCCAACAAATTAACAGAAAGAAAAAAAAAAAATAGTCACGAGCTTTTCTTCGCCACGTGTTGAGAAATTCCTATTACTTTGCTCTCTAAGGACACAAATTGCATATGTATTTGTACCTGCCATGGAGACAACTATTGCACAAATTCAGACGTGAAGCAGGGGAATTGCATAGCTCGGCACAAATTACAGAACTGGGAAGATTGACTAAGACCCTTGAGGTCACCCTTTATCGAGCTTCACCTTTGGGATTTTGAACTTGGGGCCATGACTCGAATGGACCTGCCTGGAAAATATAACTTTTTTTTTTTGCAAGTAAAAGAAGTTTCTTTTCCAAGGTCACCTCAGCCAAAGCTAACACAGGCAACATAAAGGAGAAACAAAACTTTCACTCTGTATTGTGTCAAAGTTAGATTTTTATCTAGAGTTGGATTCACGTCAAGATCATGAAGTGCATTATGTGTTAATAGCCGTGTTTCCTTGCTTTTGAAGAATGAGCAATGAATGTCAAATGGCATGTGTTAATGGCTGCACAGCACAATTTGCTGCTCAGAATTTTTTTTTTTGGCCTTCAGAAGTCTACAATTCCAGATTATCCAACTTGGAAGAAGAAGCGAAGTCGGCCAGAGGCTCTGAAAAACAGACACAATCATATGACTAATGTGATATTGTAAGACTTGACAGTGAAATAATCGACTCTGAAAATAGCATTTATTGCCTGTCTTGTTTCATTATGACTGCATAGCATTCATTGTGTTTAGGAGCAATGTCAGACACACTGGGAGAGTCTGTATGTCTCTATCCTTCTGCATCAACTCAGCATAAGATTCTATAGCCCTGGTGCCAAACCTGTGGCTTAAGTGCCACATGCGGCCATTTGGAACCTGCAGCTTTGTCCTGTGCAGACTGAAGAAGTGGGGCTGGAAGCAATCATTTAAAAAAAAAAACTGCAATGGCATCCACCATCCAAATAACGGGTTGCAGGGTTGGTACAAGGGGTGGGCAGGAGGGGCGGCTGCCTTGGGCACAATAGCTTACTGTAGGGATGGGGGCACCTTCCTTCTGTTACAAGGCTGACAGGAGTAGTGACAGCGGCAGTGACAAGGGAATGACTGCTTGGCGTAGGATCCCCTAAGCTTGAACATCATGAATGGGGAGGAGGGGGCGCGGTTTGGCATCTTTGCCCTGGGCGCTGCATGACCTTGTCACAGCGTTGACAGGCTGCACAGTGAAGATGTCCAACGAAGGTTTCTTGCAATAGGGCTAGAGAAGGAAGCGCCACCTGAGTGTAGTATTAACAAATGATGTTTAATGACACCAGGTAAAAACACACTTACAGGATAAAAACATATAAAAGGCTCATCTGTATGGGTATGTGGTCCTCGGTGTTCCCTCTGATCCTGTGGTGGTGACGCTGCAGGGATTCTGGGCTGCAGAAGGTGGATTACCAGCCGGGAGCTCCTTCTGTGGCCATCAGGAAGAGACTAGGGGCCGGCGTGGAGCGCACGTGGAGCATGCATGACGTCACAGGTCGCCCGTCTGCTTCCGGATTCGGTATCCAGGGGAGGGATCATCCAGGGAGGAGGGCTTGCAGGGAGGTTGAAAGATGGCTACGCGCTCGGAGCCACTGCTCCTTCAATAGGCCTAATAGGGAGGTGTCTGCAATGTGCTTTTATATGGCAGTGCTGTGGGACAACAGGGCCCAGCGTCTGTCAAAAGAAAGCACAGCGCCAACTGTGGGCGGGAGGGGAACTACAAGGTAACATAATATACACAGAGAAAAAAAAAGAGGTTATATAATAGTGAGTGGCATGGTTTATTGCAATGACAGGACACTACTCACTGTCACTCAAAGCCATCCCTCCAGCCGACTGGCATCCTATTCATTGCAGGGAATCAAGGAGGATACAGGCTGGTGTGTGTTATGAGTGAAATGGGTTGGATTTATCTAACAGACTGCAATGGAAGTTAAATCTAGTAGTCTTGTTTATCACGTCCCCAGACTTTGCCTATCTCCTGTAAGGTTTCTTGAGTTTCCAAAAAAGTCTGTAGCATTTCACACTCTCTAATCATCTTTTTTAGTATTTCTGAAGTGTTTGACAATTTTCTGTAGCCTTACATATACTGGATATTAAGTGCTTTGGTGATGTTAAGGGCCACAGATGAGGCCCCTTTTGGCAACCAGTGTTCCATATACTTGCTGACTGTAGTAAACTGGAATTGGAAGTTAGTACATTGATAAATTGGTGTTCTCTACAGGATGGGAGCATCGATGCAAATACAGTTGACACAGGTCAATACCAATACATGTTACATGGGTATAATTTTCCTGCCCGTAGGTGATGTGAACAGCAATCATACTCAAAGCTTTCAACTAAATCATGTAATTTAACACTCAACTACATCTTAATTTCTTGACCTCAACCCAAGCCCTAAACCTCAAGTTATTTCTTAATCATCAATTCAGTCCCTAGCTCCAGCTACAAACCTTCTGTCATAATGCTCAACCCAACATCTCACCTTAATCACAACGCTACCTCTCCATATAATTCCCAATCCTCAACCCTACACCTAATCTTCACCTTACCCCAACTTCATCCCTGTTCCGGAAACTCCAACCTAACATCCACCCTTAACCCCAAATCTCAATTCATTTCCTAAACCTCAACCTTACCCTCATCCTTCAATTTAACCCCAACTTAATCCCTACCTTCATAAAAAATGTTAAATCCACCACGTGATAATAGAGGGTTTTCACATGTTGTAGCAAATGTTCATAGTGACAAATCCTCCACCGTCAATAAAATGCACTCTTACCAGATCAGATGGACCATTTGAGTGAACAAATGGTCATACACACTTGTTACCCACATGTGGGGTGAGGAAGGTGAATCAATCCAGCAGCATGGACGGAGTACTTCCCAGGTGGATGAGTGTAGTATATGGAAATGAAAAAGTGAACACAATCTAAGTGCACACTTAAAAGTCTTTTATTGGATAAAAAATAGCCAGCACAATGCACTGGAACTTGTACATGAACTAGTACATGGAAAAACATGCGGCCAAAAGTAGCATAAATCAGCGGTATAACAACTGCAGGCAAGGTACACAGATGAGCAGCGGGTGACCTCCACAATGTAGCTCCTCCCCCCGTACGTATGTTACGTCCTGTACGGACTTCGTCAGAGGTGGGTGGAGCTACAGCATCACCCGAGAACCTAATATAGCAACCCGGTCGCCATGGAGAGCACAATGCAAACATAGGGAGCCGCGACCGGAAGTCCTGCTCCCCCATGTATACAATGCTCCACTATCTCCTATGGGGACACAGATAATATATAACACATTGCTATATAAAAAAACCATAACAAGATAATATATCAATGGAACATATAAATACTTCTATAAATACCCTATTAGGACACATAAATGCTAAAATACATAAAGTACATTTAAAATAAATGCCAAAAAATAGGGAGATAAACCCGCATTCATCTGTGAATAAAAAATTATACTATAAAATAAACATAATAACTATTTATCCAAAATAAAACAATTGAGATCAAAGTCAACGTTGAGGCCCCCTGGCACCAAAACCTGAGTTTCGTGGATCCAGAAGGATTCCCGTTGGCTAAGCTGACGAATGAAGTTACCCCCTCTCTAATGCCTATTGACACTCTCAAGGCCCCAGAACTTAAGACATTGAGGGTCTCTATTATGAAAGTTTCTAAAACGTTTAGAAACATTATGTAACCTCAACCTACTTTTAATGTTGTTAACGTGCTCGGCGACGTGGGTCTCGATGTTCTCCCTATATACTGCAACCCGCAATCTAAATTGAGCACGTATACAACGCCCATGGTGTTACAGGTAATAAGGTTCTTAATAGGATAAGTCCTACCAGTGGTGGGGGCAGTGAATTCTTTACGTCTCTTGATATTATGTTTACACTGTTTACATGGGAGGCATTTGCCACATGCGTAGAAACCTGTAAGGAAAGAGAAGATCTTATTTTCTTTGATAACTGGGGGGTCTACCATGCTAGGGGCTAAAAGTCTCTCAAAGTGGGTGCTCTTTTATAAATAAACCTCGGACAAGGTGGTAAAAAGGTACCTAAAAGTTTTGTCCTTCTTTAACCACTTGAGATCCGCACTATAGCCGAATGACGGTTACAGCACGGACCTGCTTTGCCGGGATGATGTCCATTGACGTCGTCCCATGCACGAGCGGCCTGCGCGCCCCCTGCAGGGCCCGTGCGGCACGCTCTGTGATCAGCGAGTCTATGAGACTCGCCTGATCACAGATCGGAGTGAGGGGTCGATCCGACCCCTTAACACGTGTTAAGCTGTCAGCCAATGACAGCTGATCATGTGATGTCAACAGAGCCGGTAATCGGCTGTTTTTTCTTCTCGCGCTGACAGCGCGAGGAGGAATAAAAAGCTGATCACCAGCGGCCATGAGAGGGACATCAGTCCCCATCACGGAGATCTGCCGTCAGATCACCAGTGCCCACCTGTGCCCCCTGCCAGTGCCACCTAGCAATAGGCAGAGGTGCTGCCTACGAGTGCCCACCAGCGCCACCCATCAGTGCCCACAGTGCCACCCATCAGTGCCCACAGTAACACCCATCAGTGCCACCTATCAGTGCCCACAATCAGTGCCTCAACAACAGTGCTGCACATCAGTGCCACCTGTCAGTGCCCATCAGTGTCACCTACCAGTGCCCATAAGTGCCCATCAGTGCCACCCATCAGTGCCACCTATCAGTGGTACCTATCAGTGCCCATTTGTGCCACCCATCAGGACCCATCAGGGGCCATCAGTGCCACCTTATCTGTGCCCATCAGTGCCACCTTATCTGTGCCTATCAGTGCCTCCTTAACTGTGCCTATCAGTGCCGCCTTAACTGTGCCTATCCATGCCCACCAGTGCAGCCTATCAGTGCCCACCAGTGCCGCCTCATCAGCGCATATTAATGAAGGAGAAAAATTACCTGTTTGCAAAATTTTATAACAAACTATGAAACATGATTTTTTTTTTTTCAAAATTTTCCATCTTTTTTTGTTTGTTTAGCAAAAAATAAAAATCCCAGCTGTGATTAAATACCACCAAAAGAAAGTTCTATTTGTGGGAAAAAAATTATAAAAATTTCATTTGGGCACAGTGTTGTATGACCGCGCAATTGTCGTTCAAAGTGTGTCAGCGCTGAAAGCTGAAAATTGGTCTGGGCAGGAGGGGGGTTTAAGTGCCCGGTAAGCAAGTGGTTAAAAAATCCCAGTGCTTCATGATAATTTTCTCGAACTTTTTATGTTGAATATTAAAATCGAGAATAATATTAAAATTCATTGTCCTGTCTGATTTTTTTATTTTTAGTGTCTGCCACAACCATACATTTTTCTTGCAGATTCTTGGGGGTTGCTATGGGTGCTCGGTCTGCACCGAGTGTAGCAAACCTCTTTATGGGATTATGGGAGGACAAGACTATATTTAACAACAAGCCTGTACAATTAAAATGCTACCAACGATATATAGATGGCACACTGTAATCCTGAGCGATGAGACCAAAATAGAGCTTTATGGTCACAACCATAAGCGCTATGTTTGGAGAGGGTTCAGCTGCAACAAGAATACCACAGGAACTAAAACTAAATCAGCGCAAACTAACTAATAAAAAATATCTCAAAGGATATATCCAAGGAAATATAAATAAGTAATCTAGTTGCTGCTTATCGCTTAAAAGTCTTCTCACTCACTTCAATCTAAAATAAACCATATATATAGTGCAGCACAACTGAGAATAATATGCCCACTGTGAAGCATGGTGGTGGCTCACTGATGTTTTGGGGGTGTGTGAGCTCTAAAGGCACGGGGAATCTTGTGAAGTATGATGGCAAGATGAATACAGCATGTTATCAAAAAATACTGGCAGACAGTTTTCATTCTTCTCCAGGAAAGCTGCACACGGGACGTTCTTGGACTTTCCAGCATGACAATGACCCTAAGCACAAGGCCAAGTTGACCCTCCAGTGGTTTCAGGAGAAAAAAGTTTAAGGTTCTTCAGTGGCCACCACAGTCTCCTGAACCTGAAGTGGACCTTCGGTCATTTTTTCATCTTTCCATCTATAAAATCCTTTGCCCTTGTTTTAACTTTGGATAGTAAAACTTTTTTTTTCTGCCAGTAAATTCCATTTACAACCCACTTCCTGTTTCTTGTCTGGTAATTTGCCTAGGCTAATGACATCATGCACAGCTCTCTCTCTCTCTCTCTCAGGCTGGGGGGGGGGCAGGAGATTGTAGGAGGGATGAGTTACAGAAGAGCCAAGGAGAGCTGCAGAGCTGGAGGGGGCTAGGTGAGGGCGGAGATAACAGAAGACTGCAGAGATCCAAGTGTATTCATCGAGAGAGGAGAAATGTGCAGGCAAGCAGTGGCAGACATCCCAACCTGCAAAAACTCATTTCAGCGAGGTGGCAAACTCATTTCAGGGAGGTGACTCTTTGCACCAGCGCCAACCCCCCCCATTACCCCCCTCCCCCCGAATTACCAGTGCCAATGAAATGCAGCCTTACCAGTGCCAATTAAATGCAGCCTGATCAGTGCCAATGAAAGGCAGCCTTACCAGTGCCAATTAAATGCAGCCTTACCAGTGCCAATGAAATGCAGCCTGATCAGTGCCAATGAAATGCAGCCTTACCAGTGCCAATTAAATGCAGCCTTACCAGTGCCAAATAAATGCAGCCTTACCAGTGCCAATGAAATGCAGCCTTACCAGTGCCAATGAAATGCAGCCTTACCAGTGCCAATTAAATGCAGCCTTACCAGTGCCAATTAAATGCAGCTATACCAGTGACCATAAAATATCACACAGAGCTCTGAAACAGATTTGAACATCCCAGCGGCAACTGTAACAAATTCCCTCCTCCTATGATACATGTCACACTGATTCAGTGCATCATTGGATCAGTGTTCCGTCTACCTACTTTGTTACAGTCCTCCACCTCGCACAGACCGGGACGTCATCACATCCGCCTGTCACGTGGCCATATTCCATTTGGTCGTTCGGGCTGCTCTGTCTTCTGTCTGTGGCTGAGTGACAGGCCCAGCCAAGAGATCGCCCAGTGGTAGTGGGTGTCCGTGAGCCAGCAGCCAAATTTGGGAGACTCTCGTGACTCGTGAGAGACTTGGGATGTCTGCAGTGGTGTGAGTATGTGTCTGTATATATGTGTATATGTTTGTGCCTCTGTGTGTCTGTGTAAATCCAGGAAGTGAACAGACAGCAGCTTCAGCTGCCCACAGTTAAAATGGCTGCAGCCAGACTTAATGGATGAAGATTTCTGCAGCATATTTGGCAAGTACAGAATCACAAATCACAATAATAATATGCAAAATAATTGGAGGGAAGCTTCAGAATGGCAAAGATGTTTTTATTACAAATTATGTGAGCAGACTGCAGTTCCTCTTTAACCACTTCAATACAGGGCATTTTCACCCCCTTCCTGCCCAGGCCAATTTTCAGCGCTGTCGCACTTTGAATGACAATTGCGCGGTCATGCAACACTGTACCCAAACTACATTTTTCTCATTTTTACCCCACAAAAAGAGATTTCTTTTGGTGGTATTTGATCATCTCTGTGGTTTTTATTTTTTGCGCTATAAACAAAAGAAGAGCGACAAGTTTGGAAAAAAAACACAATATTTTTTACTTTTTGCTATAATAAATACCCCAATTAAAAAAAAAAAAAAACAAATTTTTTTCCTCAGTTTAGGCCGATATATTTTCTTGTACATATTTTTGGTAAAAAAATCGCAATAAGCGTATATTGATTGGAAATAGGGGATAGTTTTATGGCATTTATTATTTTATTTTATTATTTTTTTTTTTTTTACTAGTAATGGCGGCGATCTGCGGTTTTTATCATGACTGTGACATTGCGGCCGACACATCAGACACTTTTGACACCATTTTGGGACCATTCACATTTATACAGCGATCAGTGCTATAAAAATGCACTGATTACTATATAAATGTCACTGGCAGGGAAGGGGTTAACACTAGGGGGCGATCAAGGGGTTAAATGTGTTACCTAGGGAGTGATTCTAACTGAAGGGGGAGGGGACTCACAAGGGGAGGAGACCGATCGGTGTTCCTCTGTACTGGGGACACACCATTGGTCTCCTCTCACCTGACAGGAAACACACAGATCCACGGTCCTGCTCTGTTATTGGGCCATCGCGGGTGCCCGGTGGACATCGCGGGCACTGGGCACGCACATCAGCTCCCGAGTGACGCGGCGGGCGTACACACGCGCCAACCACCCAGACGGCTGGGAAGCCCAGGACGTCTTATGACGCCTGCCTAGGATGGGAGATCCCTCCTGATTATCAAATTATATTATCAAATGATAATGGGCGGGATGTGAAGTGGTTAATATCATTGAGCAATTCTGGGGAGATCTCAAATGTGCGGTTCATGCAAGACAAATAAAAACTTTTCATGACTTAGAGGCATTTTGCCAAAATGAATGGGCAGCTATACCACCTGCATGAATGTGGGGCCTCATAGACAACTATTACAAAAGACGGCATGCTGTCATTGATGATAAAGGGGGCACCACACCCGATTAACTGATCTGATCTGTTATTGGGCTTGTGATCCTACTACAAAGCATGTTTTAAAAATGATATGATGTGATGTCATCTATGATGTCACTGGAACAGCAATGTCTTACTTACCAGTTCACTCGAGGCAAGAGCATAGTGTGCGGTGGTCTCCCAAATCCGGAAGCTCAGGCACCTTATTGGTCACAGTGGCTGAAGAATCCACTTCCGCTTTAAATGAAGGTGACCCCCTGGCATGTCATTTATTTGGGGGGGGGGATACCCTCTTTTTAGATTAATTAAAAGAAAATCCCCCTTTATTGGGACTTTGTAGATAACAACCACACATAAATTAATTAGAAAATATAATTTATTATGTATACATAAAATTGTTCGATCATGAAGTGATTGTTTATTAAAAGGACATAGCAAAAGTTATACAAAAAATGTACAAAAATGAAAAAAGAAAAAAGAAAAACAAAGAAAAGACAAAAAACAAAAGGAGTACTGCAGAGTGGGGTGATGTTCAGACAGAGGATCCCTTTTCCATAGGGGGGTCCAATGCTAAAGGACTTGGAGGGTGCTGCTATATATATGGACAAGAAGCCATATTTAAGGCTTCGGACAGCGTTACCACCTAAACCCACAAACCTTGTTGGCAATTCGCCACTTATGACTCCCTGTCATCACCAGGCAAATTAAATAGGCAAGCCCTTTTTTCTGATATTATCGTACGATACTGGTGTTCTTGGTGGGCACCTATTGACACCCCCGCTGGCAGTGCTTCATTCATTTTTCTAAGTTCTATGGTGGAACATTTTGCATGCAAGACAAAATTCTGACTGCATATACTCTTATTAAATACCCCTGACAAAGGTGCTTGAACCAGAAACGTGTCGGGTTCCGGAGACCACTTTGTACCGGCGAGTAACAACAATCTTTTTGTCATGCAAACCATGTAACTTGTCGTGTTTTTTGTCTTTTTTTTTTTTGTCTTTTTTCTTTTATCATTTTTGTACATTTTTTTAATAACTTTTGCTATGTCCTTTTATATACGATCACTTCATGATCGAACGATTTTATGAATACATAATAAATTATATTTTCTAATTCATTTATATGTGGTTGTTGCCTACAAAGCTCCAATGAAGGGGGATTTTCTTTTCTTGATATACAATTAGGGATGTGGCAACAACACACTGGTCTGATATGGTGAAATCCTCTTTTTTTACCCTCTTTTTTGAGGGATCCAGCTCCCGCTTCCTCCCGGGGCACCGCGGCGCTGGAAGCAAGTTCACCTCTCGCCCCCTCCCTCTCTGCAATCATCTGGGACCTGTGACCAGTGGGCAGTGCGTGCCTGGGTGTGAAGCCATGGCCGGGTGCCCACAGGGATAATGTCGGCGCCACAGAGAGAAGTGGGAGAGGAGGGGGGCTTCGTACGCCCGCATCGCTGGACCCTGGGACAGGTGAGTGTCCGATTAATAAAAGTCAGCAGCTACAATTTTTTGTAGCTGCTGACTTTTATATGGGTGGAACTCCGCTTTAAGGACTTACAGTATTAGTTTAGTTAGACAGTGATGTCACAAGGGGTGGGAGATTGGAATTAGGATTCAGAGAAAATATGAGGTTGAACAGTCAGCAAGAAAAAAGATTTCATTTGACCCTCAAGCTGAAGACTCATAAAAAGTTTATTTTACTTATAAAACATTTTGGCAAGTAAGCCTACCTAAAAGGCTGAATATTTTCCGACTCTTGCATAAGTCTAGACCGCGGCTGGTTCTCTTTAAGCCAATTTTCCTGGATTGTATAAAATATTTTAAACACATCTACAGGACTTGGCTGTCAATCATCCATGTGAGCGAGCAGAATTACCTGCAAATTAACTCTGGCATGGTCTCTGCAAATGAGCTCCGATCCTAGCAGAAAATGTAGGAGAGAGTGCGAAGATTTCCTAATAAGACGGTTAATTAGTACATTTTATGGCCTAATTGATGCATTAACAAGGCTATTTCTGTAAGATTCTGGAGAAAAAAAAAAAAACGAAGGTACGTCAAGTTGTGCGCGCTAGATGAACATTAAAACGTCACCTACTTTAGCAGGAAAGAATGTGAAGGTGTTGTCATGCTAAAAACGTGCCAACTCAAAAGGTAATTGGTAACAAGAGAACGATCGTCCTGATTCTGAAGAAAACGCAGAGGAAAACTCCTTCTGAACATTACTTTGATACCGTATATACAGTATATATATATATATATATATATATATATATATATAGTGGAGATGCGACCCCATGTCACAGGTGCTTATGAGCAGTGTATGCCTGATTTTGGTAGGCTTGCTAATTGCACACCTGTGCGCTGGCTTCATAATCATCCCAGGAATAGAGGTCAGTGCTCAGACTTGGAGAAAGCTCCGCCTGGCAGACAGGAGGTCTGGCCTAGGAGTCAGGAGGGAGCCAGTGCAGCACGAAGCTGCAAGCACAGGAGGTGCTGAACGTCAGGAAGGCAGACCAAGGCCTAAGGTGTAAGGCCTGAGCAGGAGTGCTGCGTTTTTAGCCAGGAAGGCTGAATGCTGGTTGGTCTGAAGCAGGACTGTAATGCCCCGTACACACGATCGGACTTCTCGTCGGAAAAAGATAGGATGGCTTTTTCGACGGCACTCCGCTCAAGCTTGCCTTGCAAACACACGGTCACACAAAAGTTCGCTGAACTTACGACCATCAAGAACGCGGTGACGTACAACACTACAACGAGCCGAAAAAGTTCAATGCTTCCGAGCATGCGTTGAATTGTTTCCGAGCATGCGTAGGAATTTTGCATGTCGGAATTGCCGCAGACAATCGCATTTTCTGATCGGAACCTTTTCTTGGCCAAAAAATTGAGAACCTGCTCTCAATCTTTTTCTGGCTGGAATTCGGCCAGCAAAAGTCCGATGGAGCATACACACGGACGCGTTTTCTGATGAAAAACTCTCATCGGTCTTTTCCGGGCCAAAATTCCGATCGTGTGTACGCGGCATAATGCTGAAATTTGTTTCTTTTGAATAAAAATGGTCTGCCATGCCCTTGAAAATGCAGTTGGATTGACACGATTTCTTCAACTCGGATGCACCACTAGAGCTTAATCACCCCGGATCATTAATACATATATATATATATATACACACACACACACACACACACACACACGTATATATATATATATATATATATATATATATACACACACAGTAGAGCTGCACGATTTCCGGCTAAAATGAGATTTATGATTTTTTTTGCTCAGAGTAAAGATCACGAATCTCTCACGATTCTCATGGCATAACATTATCTTTCACATCATACAAAAAAATTGGGCTAATTTTACTGTTTCATTTTTTTGAATTAATTAAAGTGTATTTTTTTTTTTAATGCGTTTGAAAGACCGCCGCGGAAATACAGTGTGACATAAAATATTGCAATGTCCACCATTTTATTCTCTAGGGTCTATGCTAAAAAAAAAATATATATATAAAAAAAAATATATATATATATATATATATGTTATTGAGTAATTTTCTAGCAATAAATATTGATTTTAACTTGTAAGCAGCAAGTGCCAGAAAAAGGTTTGTGCGAGTTGATAACGAATGCGATACGTAGATTCGCATGTCATCCAAAAAGTAATTTCACGGTCATTGACATCTATGCGCTGCGATTCCTCTATGCATGCAATCCGACAATAAAAAGGGTCCTGTCCGAGTTTAGAGTGTTGTGTTGCGAATTTAGTCTCCATGTAAATCGCTCCGAAGTCGCATTGTTGGTTCAGATTTGTGCGAATTTTTCACCTCCTGCTCCTCCTCCCAGTTCTCCCTCTCCCCCTCACTTCCTGTTTCCTGTCTCATGTCCATCTGCAAACAGACAAGATCATGGCCCTCAGGCATCGGAAACACTGGCATCGACAACGAGGAGCTCATCAGACTTGTCCATGCCAGGCCATATATTTGGGACAGCCATATACCAGAATATAAAAATAATGCCCGGAAGAGCAAAGTCTGGGATGAGATTTGTAAAAGTCTGTATGCAGACTGGGAAGGCTTCACACCTCAAGTTTGCAAACATAAACGTCAGTATATTTCTATTTATGCATCCCACTGACCACCAATCCCACTGACCACCAATGTAAGGGCATGCATCCCACTGACCACCAATGTAGGGAGCATTCTTCCCACTGATCACCAATGTAAGGAACATTCTTCCCACTGATCACCAATGTAAGGGACATTCTTCCCACTGATCACCAATGTAAGGAGCATTCTTCCCACTGATCACCAATGTAAGGAACATTCTTCCCACTGATCACCAATGTAAGGGACATTCTTCCCACTGATCACCAATGTAAGGAGCATTCTTCTCACTGATCACCAATGTAAGGGACATTCTTCCCACTGATCACCAATGTAAGGAGCATTCTTCTCACTGATCACCAATGTAAGGAACATTCTTCTCACTGATCACCAATGTAAGGAGCATTCCTCCCACTGATCACCAATGTAAGGAGCATTCTTCTCACTGATCACCAATGTAAGGAACATTCCTCCCACTGATCACCAATGTAAGGAACATTCTTCTCACTGATCACCAATGTAAGGAACATTCTTCCCACTGATCACCAATGTAAGGAACATTCTTCCCACTGATCACCAATGTAAGGAACATTCTTCTCACTGATCACCAATGTAAGGAACATTCTTCCCACTGATCACCAATGTAAGGAACATTCTTTCCACTGACCACCAATGTAAGGGCATGCATCCCACTGACCACCAATCCCACTGACCACCAATGTAAGGGCATGCATCCCACTGACCACCAATCTCACCAATCTCACTGACTACCAATGTAAGGGCATGTATCCCACTGACCACCAATCCCACTGACCACCACCAACGTAATGTTATGGAATGATAAACACAGCTCAAAAAATATATGACGCACTGTTGAACAATATAACTTTAGCAAATTTATTTTAAAAAATAACAGATAATAAACCATGCAACATTGACAGCAAAAAATATGTTGTTTGTCTTTATTCAGTGGCATCAAGCTGCCATGACACCTGACCAGGAGGACTCATAAAGTAGTCTGTAAAATCCTCACTGGCCCCTCTATAAATGCCCTTTGTGCTGGTCCACTCTGCGCCTTCCATGTAATCCTTCAACAAGTTCTCGAACAGGTATCCTTCTCTAGACCGAACAAAATTGTGGAGTACACGGGCAGCTTTGACGGCAATTATGGCGTTATCCATGGTTAGAGTTATTGGGGTGTGAAGAAATCGCCATTTTTTTGCCAGGATTCCAAAACTACATTCCACAACTCATCGCAATCTTGTTAGCCGATAATTAAAAACTCTTTTTTCCACAGACAGTGACCGATTAGCATATGAACGGAGCATGTTTTCAGAAAGAGCGAAAGCCTCATCACCAACAAAGATAAAAGGGAGAGAGGGTTGAGATGTTCCAGGGGGTGGTCGTTCATTTGGGAGGTCGAGTGTGTTCTCCCGAATCATTTTTCCAAAACTTGAGTGAGAAAAAATGCTGGAGTCAGAACTGCTCTCATACGAACCAATATCAATGTAGGTGAAGGAGTAATTTGCATCAGCCACTGCCAGCAAAACGAATGAAAAATATTTTTATAATTAAAAATTTTTGTCCCGCTACCAACTGGTCTCACAATCCTGATGTGCTTGCAGTCTATGGCACCAACACAGTTTGGGATGTTGCAGCGCTCCCAAAACAACTCCGCTATATTGTTCCATTTCTCTTTTGTTGTTTTTTTCATCACCACTTCTTTTAGGACCTCCCAGATGGAGATACAGGTGTCCCGCACAATTGTGCTCACAGTTGATTTTCCCAATTTAAACTCATAATGGAAGCTGGCAAATGTGTTTCCAGTTGCTAGGTACCTGGAAAAAAAAAGAAAATTAATTAGTTATGTTTTTTTTTATTACAGAAAGACTCACACGTACTAGGTGGCGGAGCCTCAAGGGCACACTTCAAATACACCAGAGACTGGAGCGTGAAGCAAGAAGTGGGTCTGGTGCCCCCCCAAAGCGTCCCTATGCCTTCCCCACATACCTGGATTATCTGAAGCCAGTTCTAGAATTGAGGAAGTAAGTTATCATACAAGAATCGGTCACTTTACCATCTCTCTCTCTCTCTCTCTCTAATTAACCTGTCCTCCCCCTAACCTTCACTTCTCCAACTATCATCTTCATACTTTGTATTTCATAACAGAGTTACAATTACACATTTTTGTACTGCAGCACAGAAACAAGCTGGGAGGAGGAGGAGCATGCTGCTACTGTTGATGTTGACGAAGGAGTATCATTTGCATGCACAAATCAAGAGGATTCATCTATGGAGGTACAGGGTGAGGTGATCGAGGTACAGGCCTTGAATGAGTAATTTGCTTGGCAGTCAGATAATGAGGATACTGACCAGACGTCCCCAGTTTCCGGGGACAGTCCCCAGACTGAGGACACTGTCCCCGGACCAAATCTGTCCCTTGATTTGTCCCCGGATTGCAATGGCATAGTGTGGGGGGATGCAGCCAGTACTCTCCCCCTGGGTGCAACATTTGGGGGGGCGCACAATTATTACTGTGCCCCCCAAATGTGCTGTGTTGTGGCCATGTGCAGCATGCCTCCCCTGGCCCCCTACACCTCCTATGAAGAATGACCCGACTCCTGGGCATTGCTCTGCAGTACCTTCGTCCCCCCGCCCAGGGGCTCCTGTGGTCCAGCCTGTCCCCCATGATCCCCCCACGGCCCATGTGTGTGAGAATTGCGAAGGGGGAGGGGCGGTGCAGAGCGTACAGTGGCTGTTAGACGAGTTCTTGGCAGGGAATACTGAGGAGGGGCTGGGTGGCGGGAACAGTACTCGATGCTAGGGAGAGATGGATGATCATGAGAGGTGAGCAAAATCAACCGATCTACACTGTACATGTGTGTGGGGGGGTGAGTACTGCAGGAAGTAGGAATCAGGTACGTCAGTGTAGTGGTCAGGTAGGTCAGTGTAGGGATTAAAAATATTTCCCTGGATTTTATTTAAAAAATCTGGTCACCTTATTCTACATCTTCCAGCAGAAGGCAAAGGCAAGCATCTACTTCCCGCAGGAAGCGAAGCATCAGGGCAGCACAACGGTTAAAGACCCAGACCAGACAAATAAATGACTCCACATAGTGTCAGGGATCAGTGAACAAATTGATGCCCAGCGATGCCCTCATACAATGTTTGCCATAAGTTTGGTGCCTCTTCTTAAAGAGGTCTTGCCAGACCTTTACTTTGACATGAGGATTGCAGTGCAACATTGCATACATTCCTTCACTGTGCCATGCCAGCCATTCTGTCAAGGCTGGTCTCAGCCCCCCACTTCTCTGAGCTGGCCGCTCAGCTGTCGGCTAATTGCCAGCTCCCATCTCTCTCCATAGTTACTCAGTTGTTAATGATATCCTGCTCGTCAGTCCTGCCTACTTAAGCCGTCCAGGCCAGAGGAGCTCTGCCTTCGCCTTGGTCACATCACAAGAAACTATCTCCTGTGTTCCTGTTTAAAGACTGTCTTTGCTGACATCCCTTCTGGCTCCAGATCCTGCTTGCTCTTCCACTACTTTGATCCCTGACTTCTGGCTTGGCTGACTATCCGTTCCATTGACTGAACGTTTTCTATGTTTTGACTATGTTTGTTCTTTTTACTTTTATTATTAAACAAGTGTGATTTAACTGTACTTTTGTCTCAGTCTGATTTCGAGGTTTCTGACAGTTTCAGTGCCAACGCACGAGAGTCCTAGTACCCAAATTTTTACTCCTGTTTCTTCAGACTCAAACACTGCACCAAACCCTTGTCCTAGTTTTGAGAAACACTCTAGCACGTATGAGACCCCCAGGTCCCGAATCCCATATCCCATTCCTTCACCAATTACCTCAGTAATGTCCCCCCAACTAGAACCCCGGATATGACTAGAACAATGGATATGAGACCACTCGCCTCAACTTCTTCCCATTTCCCCCCCCCCACACAACAGACCACCACAGCTCGACGAGCAAATACCATCCATGCCAAACCAATATCCACCTGCACCAAGACCTATGGAACAGCCCAAACCAATAATTTCAAGTCACTATCCATACTGAAATTGATCGCTTGAAGTTGCCTCGACCATGCCTCCCCCTATCCACAATATGGGCCCCCAAGAGAGTCAGAGTAAGTTAGAGTCAGAGGAAGTTAGAGTCAGAGGGGGGAAGAGAGAGGAAGTTAGAGAGTCAGAGGACATTAGAGTCAGAGGAAGTTAGAGAGTCAGAGGGAGGAGAAGAGTCAGAGTAAGTTAGAGAATCAGAGTAAGTTAGAGAGTCAGAGGAAGTTAGAGAGTCAGAGGAAGTTAGAGAGTCAGAGGAAGTTAGAGAGTCAGAGAAAGTTAGAGAGTCAGAGGAAGTTAGGGAGTCAGAGAAAGTTAGAGAGTCAGAGGGAAGAAGAGAGTCAGAGGGAAGAAGAGAGTCAGAGGAAGTTAAAAACTGGGAGGATGAATGGAAGAAAGAGCATGAATGTGAGAGAGAAAGGGAAAATGAAAGGAGAAGGAGAGTATTGTCTCCTCATTATGTTGTTCTTGTTATGTAAGAAGTTTGATTGTTTCCCCAATGTAGCGGTACCCTTGTGAGGGCTGCTAAATTGGTTATAGCAATCCGCCAATCAACCCGGCTGCCAACCTCCCATGCACCATTCTTTAGACAATAAACAGTCAATTTGATCCGTTCTGTGGCTTTTATTTGAGGGATAAACTTGGATGGAAATAAGGGGAAATATGAAATGCCCCTGGTATAGAATTTCTTATGATTTCTTGTGGCCTTGGCCTTGTATCTTGAGTTTTTCCTGCATTATCTTCTTTACAATGTGCAAATCCTTTACTGCATAGTTACTGAGTTGCTAGCTTCACTTCCAATAGAACAAGAGGAACCACTCTGAATAGTCCCTACATGTAGACTAGAATGAAAATGTCTCTTTGACCCAAAGAATCAATAGGTGCACACAGCTTTCTTCTCCAGCTTCTATGAATCGGACAGTCACTCAGTCTTTGGAAGTTATTACCAATGTGCTAACCAGGCCGGAGACGACACGGCATCTCTCTCCGATGACCTGACACATGGCAATAAATGAACTACTACTTTCAGCCAGTCCATTCTCAATAATGCTGTGCTCCCCGGTCACACAGCATTCTGCACTGCTCTGACAAGTTCTCTTGCTTCCTTAACATGGCACTGACCTGCTCCTTTGTATCAAAGTCCTGTGTTCCCCGGTCACAGAAATCCCATGTGCTGATCTAATTTCACTGCTTTACTTCTACTTCCTTTACTTGATCTTCTTCACATCCAAGCACTGTGTTCCCCGGTCACAGCAACCCGATGCACTCTGCAGAGCTGAAGATCTTTATCTATAGTTTCCTCCCAGATGGCTCCTCCATCTCTCCTCCGTGCCTGGTGCATCCCCGCATGGGGATGCCCAGGGTAACACCTCCCTTACTCCATGCTGTCTTTCCTGGAATTCCAGACTTCCAGACTTCCCGAGAGCATGTGACGCCAGCTTATATGAGAGGCCTGCCCCCCGCCAATGCAAGTTAATGATTGGTCAGCACCCCCCCCCCACGTGAGCTGCCTGCCACTCGGGTCTCAGGTCCAACCTCCCTTCCAGAACAATCCATCAGAAAGCGGAGAAGGCATCTCTGAGCCAAAGCACAGGTGGCCACACCCCCCACTATACTGACACTCCCACTCTCAGATCAAAACAACCAGGCCTGGAATGAAACACAGGCCTGGCTAAATTTACCTGTAAATGAGCCCTACAGCTAGAAAAATACTAATCTAGCACCTACCTGTAAGTAGAAGGTGCTACATTCACCCCCCACTAAAATCACAACTGTCCTCAGTTGTAGGAATGAATTGAAAAATACCTCCTTGAGTAAGGGGAATGGGTAAAAGGAACAAACTTGGAACAACAAAAAATAACATTTGTATAAAAGTACAAAATGACACATACCATATACACTTGTACAAGTCATACATACTGACTGCGGATCCCCTGCAACTATCAGATACATACAAGCGGAACCAGAGCACTACTCCCTAAAGAGTGGCCACACCCCCCACTATACTCCCACTCTCAGATCAAAACAACCAGGCCTGGAATGAAACACAAGCCTGGCTAAATTTACTTGTATCTGAACCCTACAGCTAGAAAAATACTAATCTAGCACCTACCTGTAAGTAGAGGGTGTTACACCAATATTTCTGAAAAGTATGTAATGCAGATTACAAGTTTAAATAATAATAATAATAATAATAATAATTAAAAAAATACTTTTTTTTTAAAGACAACTTTGGTGTGATATCTGTCTGCATTCCTTATATTGCTTACCATTGCTTACTATGGTGCAAAACATGAAATTTACCTTACTGTAACAAGCAACCTTTCAGCTGGCTCCACACTATTCCGGAAGGTGGTGTTCTGATGCTCCAAACGGGTACTGAGTAGTCCAAGTAATTAATCAAAGCTAAGAAATAAAAACACAAAACCAACATGAGTGACAGGCTAAGGGTGAGGGGTGTCCAAAGAATGGTAAGAGGCAAGAGTGCTAGTGAGAGGAGAAAAGAGATAGAAGGGAGAGAGGGAAGGAGGATGATGATGATAGGGAGGAGGAGAAGGAAGAGGGGTACAGGTACTAACCTACCCTGTTTCCCCAAAAATAAGACCTAGCATGATTGTCGGTGATGGCTGCAATATAAGCCCTACCCCCCCAAATAAGCCCTAGTTAAAGTCCTTGTAAGTCTTATTTTCAGGATAGGGCTTATTTTTGGGGGGAAACAGGGTAGGGCTTATTTGGGGGGTAGGGCTTATATTGCAGCCATCACCGACAATCACGCTAGGTCTTATTTTCGGGGAAACAGGGTGTTTACTGACATCCGGAAATAGTTGAAGAACTTTTCTTCATGTTGACGGAGATCATTATAGAAGATCCTGAACTGGCCTCTCTCTCTTCCCTTGTTGAAATTATTGGATGGACCCAATATCTTCGTGTTCTCATCGGTCTCCTCCTCCTCCTGGCTCTGTCCATCAGGACTGCAGCAGTAGCAGTAACAACTGCTGCCATGACCAAGGGCATGTGATGAAACATGATCACCAAACATCACCCTCCTCACTGACAGTACTCCCCCCAGTACTCTGAGCACATAACGCATCCCTTCATTCTCTGAGCTGGCCGCTCAGCTGTCGGCTAATTGCCAGCTCCTATCTGTCCGCAGTTACTCAGCTGTTGATGATATCCTGCTCGTCAGTCCTGCCTACTTAAAGCAGAGTTCCTCCCAAAATAAAACTTCCACTTTAAGAGAAGGTGACCCCCCTGACATGCCACATTTGGCATGTAATTTTTTTTGGGGGGGTGGATACCCTCTTTTCAGAGGGTTCCAGCTCCCACTTCCTTCTGGCGCACCCTCAGCGCCGGAAGGAAGATCACCTCTCCCCCCTCCCTCTCGGCAATCATCTGGGACACGTCACAGGTCCCAGATGATTGCGCGTCCAGTCATGGCGCCTGGCTGTGAAGCCACAGCTGGGCGCCCACAGTTACAATGCCGGTGCCGCAGAGTGGGGGGGGAGACGAGCGGGGCTTCATTACCCCGCATCGCTGGACCCTGGGACAGGTAAGTGTCCGATTATTAAAAGTCAGCAGCTGCAGTATTTGTAGCTGCTGACTTTTAATCATTTTTTTTTTAAGCGGAACTCTGCTCTAAGCCGTTTCAGCCCAGAGGATCTCTGCCTTTGCCTTGGTCAACAGCACAGAAAATCTCCTGGGATCCTATTCAAGACTTGCTTTTCCTGACATCCCTTCTGGCTCCAAATCCTACTTTCTGTCCCAATACATTGATCCCTGACTTCTGGCTTGGCTGACTTTCCGTTCCGGTTACTGAACTCTGGCTATGTTTTGACTACGTTTGTTCTTTTTACTTTTATTCTTAAACAATTTGCAATACGGCACAATTGTCGCTTTAACTGACAATTGCGCGGTCGTGCGATGTTGCACCCAAATTTACGTCCTTTTTTTCCCACAAATAGAGCTTTCTTTTGGTGATATTTGATCATCTCTGCGGTTTTTATTTTTTGCGCTATAAACAAAAAAAAGACCGTCAATTTTGAAAAACACAATATTTTGTACTTTTTGCTATAATAAATATGCCATTTTTTTTTTTTTAAATAAAAGCAATTTTTTTCCTCAGTTAAGGCCGATATGTATTCTTCTACATATTTTTGGTAATAAAAATCCCAATTAGCGTATATTGATTGGTTTGCACAAAAGTTATAGCGTCTACAAAATAGGGGATAGATTTATGGCATTTTTGTTATTATTTTTTTTTTTTGCTAGTAATGGCAGCAATCTGCGATTTTTATCATGACTGCGACATTATGGTGGACACATCGGACACTTTTGACACATTTTTGGGACGATTGACAATTATACAGCGATCAGAGCTATAAAAATGCACTGATTACTGTATAAATGTCACTGGCAGGGAAGGGGTTAACACTAGGGGGCGATCAAGGGGTTAACTGTGTTCCCTGACTGTGTGTTCTAACTGTGGGGGGAGGGGACTGACTAGAGGGGATGACAGATCGTGATTCCTAGCTATTAGGAACTCACAATCTCTCTCTCCTCACAGAACAGAGATTTGTGTGTTTACACACACACACACACACGTCCCTGTTCTGCCTCTCGTGCCCGCGATCGCCGACGGTCGAGATGACCGCTGGCCACGAGCATCGGCACTCCTGCAGTGCAGCGCGCACGTGCCTGCTATCCCGCTTACAGGAGCAGCTCGCGGGAACGTGATATAATGACGGCGGTTGGTCGGCAAGCGGTTAATTTAATTCATTTCAAAATCTTTAAGGTCTGATAATAACACATATATTGTATGAATAGCGTAGACTTATGATTACTTTGTCATATAAATGTTTGATTTTACAAGCACTATAGCACTTTATTATATCGTATTAGAAATCCACCCACGGTGCATTCAAATAGGGTAGCGCAGCATTTATTAGACGTATTTGTGCATATGGGTATAGTATACCATTAAACTGCAGCGACCCAGATTTTGGTATAATTTTAATTCACATTTTATTTACTTTTTGACACTTTGCGCAAGTGATAATTTGAATGTATTTGCTTATTTCAACTTGGCTGCAAAAGTGTAAATGCCCTTTAAGGGAAACAATTATGTTTCAGTTGTTATTATTATACTATAATGAGTACAGAAAATGTACGCAAGTAAAGCAATGCATTTTAGACCCCTTTCACGCGGCGAAAGTTTTCAGGTGCTTTAGCGCTGGAAATAGCTTCTGCTAAGCGCCTGAATACCGCCTTCCATTCATTCCAGTGTGACTTTTTCACTAGACATGTGCAATTCGTTCCAAATTTGTTTTTTAACGAATTTCGACAAATTCGTTGATTCAGAAATTCGGAAAACCCATTTAACAAATTTTTCCGAATATTCGTAAATTTGAATATTCGTAAATTCGTAAATTGGAAGATTCGAAAATTCAGAAATTCGATAATTCCGAAAACCCGAATATCCGAAAACCTGAAATAATAACTAACTAATATTAACTATTACTAACTATTAAATTATAGGTATTGGAATTTCCTTTCAAATTTGGCTGTTAGTGAACGTAACGAAAACGAATTTATCCGAAGTAACGAATGCCGCCTCTAAACAAATGGAACGTGACAAATTAATAATAATAAATAACAATAATAATAATAAAAACTTTTTATTATTATTATTAATTTGTTCTGTTCCATTTGTTTAGATGCGGCATTCGTTACCTTGGATAATTCGTAACTTCAGATAAATTCGAATTTCGAATTTACTCATTTTTGAATTACGATCCTAACGAATGACCCGAAAAACGAAAAAACTAATGAAACGAAAAAACTAATGAAACGAAAAGGAAAAAAATTTTTCGGCAGTGCACATGTCTACTTTTCACACTGGGGGCGATGCGCTTGTGGGACGTTCCGAAAAGTCCTGCAAGCAGCATCTTTGGGGCGGGTCGGGAGCGATGTATTTAGCGCTCCCAAAACTCCCTGCACATTTGAATACGGGAATAATGAATACAAATTTATCTGAAGTTATGAATTATCCGAAATAATGAATGCCGCATCTAAACGAATGGAACGTGACAAATTAAAAATAATAAATAACAATAATAATTTTTTTATTATTATTATTTATTATTAATGTGTCATGTTCCATTCTTTCTGATACGGCATTCGTTATTTTGGAACTTTGGATAAATTCGAATTTCGAATTTACGAATTTTAGAATTTCTGAGTTTCTGAATTTACAAATTCCCGAATTACGATCATAACGAATGACCCGAAAAACGAAAAAACAAATGAAACGAAAACAAACACATTTTTCAGCAGTGGACATGTCTACTTTTCACACTGGGGGCGATGCGCTTGAGGGACGTTCCGAAAAGTCCTGCAAGCAGCATCTTTGGGGCATGTTGGGAGCGATGTATTTAGCGCTCCCGTAATCCCTGCACATTTGAATGAATGGGCAGCACTTTCAAAGTGCCTGAAAAGCAATTTGAAAGCGCCGCAAAACTGAAGTTTTTAACCCTTTTTTGGGGTTAAAAGTGCCCCTCTAGCGGCCAAAAAGCGCCGCAAAAGCACCGCTTAAACAGCGTTAAAGTGCCGCTAAAACGAGCTGCGCTTTAGCGATAACTGCCAGCGCTTTCAGTGCAACATTGTATTCATCGTAAAGGCCGGGACTGACAGTTCCAGGAAAATCAGTTGTCACATTCAATCTGCGAATCCTGAAAAAAAGTGACATTTTCAAGTTCTTCTTCTTTAAGCAGCACAATAGATGATAAAATATCAGCTGAGATTTCATCTCTAAACAATCTACCCATCAAGCCTCCTATTCATCCCACTTACACCAACAATGGGGCACTATTCCTCCCACTGATACCAATGATGGGACACTATTCCTCCCACTGATACCAATGATGGGACACTATTCCTCCCACTGATACCAATGATGGGACACTATTCCTCCCACTGATACCAATGATGGGACACTATTCCTCCCACTGATACCAATGATGGGACACTATTCCTCCCACTGATACCAATGATGGGACACTATTCCTCCCACTGATACCAATGATGGGGCACTATTCCTCCCACTGATACCAATGATGGGGCACTATTCCTCCCACTGATACCAATGATGGGACACTATTCCTCCCACTGATACCAATGATGGGGCACTATTTCTCCCACTGATACCAATGATGGGACACTATTCCTCCCACTGATACCAATGATGGGGCACTATTTCTCCCACTGATACCAATGATGGGACACTATTCCTTCCACTGAGTATGTTACTAGCCCGAGTATGTCTATGTACTGGCACATGCAAACAAGCAAGCATTAGCTGCACAAGTACTGGTTCCCTGATAATCAGTTTGCTTCAGTAAAAAAAAAGTGGGGACCTATGGTGATCGGTTCTCCTTCTTACTTATGTAATATACTACTGCATTATCTATGACTCACGACCACAGAGAACCTGGTCCCTGAGCTCGGAGACAAGTGAGCTGTGTAGCCTGCAGCGGAATCCCCTCATCTACATATCTGTGTTGGAGGTTTATGTTGCAGTGCTTTTGACACTTTAGGGTTTGTGAGTTTCAATTGTTTGGGAAATATCTTAAATCTGGTTCTTCCAAGGATGTAGTCAACTCACCAATCGTAGTGTAAGGCAGTGGTTCTCAACCTCTCTAGTGCCGTGACCCCTTGTTAAACTTTCCCAAGTTGTGGGGACCCCTAACAGTAAATTATTTTCGTAGCGTGGGTTTTTCGGCACCCAAGGCAAGACAAGTAATTTTCGCCCCTAACCCACGGGCATTTAGCAGTCCCTGAGTCCTTTCCACTCGTACAGTATTAAAACCCCTTATGGTACATTTTAGGATGTACCACTCTCTTTGTTCTCCTTTTATCTCTCTCTATACTAACTTCTTGTTTGTTTGTTTTTTTCCATCCCTCTCTCTAGCCATCTTTTTTTGTTTTTTCTCTTATTCTTTCTCTCCCTTTTTCTTTGTTCCTCCCCCTCTTTTCCTCTCCCTTCCATGTATTCTCTATTTTTTTCTTCTCTTACTCCTTGGTGGGGATGGGATGAGTGGCAGTGCTGGCAGGGAGTTGGGATGAGTGGCAATGTTCTGATCAGCCAACTTAGGTTCTCTTGATGAAGGTCATCTGCTGATCTGAGAACTGTAGTGGGGACTTTTAATGGCAACTATAATCACAGGTAGTGTTACTCACTGTGTCTCCGACTTTGCGGTGTCTCGTAGCAGTGACACCTATGCCGAAATCAGGAGATAGGGTCTCCTCCAGCCCCTCCCACTTCACATTCCTCACCAGTCAGCTGACCTCTGGTCTCTGCCCCCCATTCATGCCCTGAACTGAATGGGTGCCTGCAAAGAGGCCGAGTGGGCGGCCGCGGGCTCCAGGAACAGCCCTGCTGGGCGGCTGCGAAAAGCCTGGGAGAGCAGCGAGGGCTTCGGGAACAGCCCAGGATTCGGTGACCCCTGGCAAATCATGATTTGACCTCCGAGGTTGAGAACCACTGGTGTAAGGGCTTCTTTGCCTGCTGTTTGTAAAAAGTTTATCTAACACAACAAAGAGTTACTCACGTAATGGTTATTCAGCCCTCCTCTGCTAAAAGTGAATGATTTACCCTTCTTGCTTTCTCTTGCAGGCTTGCTGCTCTGCCATGGGGATCTGTTTCTCCATGAACCTCTTAACCACTGTACATGTATGCCATCTACTTGCTCTAATCTGCACTGGCTCACCCTCTTCTGGGTTGGGTGGAGCCCAAAGCCACAGTCACTCTCAAACCAAAAGAGCTTGTGCACCTTTGCACAATCAGTGGAAGCTGGTTGCCAACAAAATGTGGACCTAGGGTTGGAGGCCTTAGCCCACCCAAAACGCTACAAGACCTCCACCCCAAGACTTGCCAGGCACTAAGAAAACCAACAAGCTTGCCTTCTCTCTACAAGACACATATCCTGGAGCCACTCATTCCCAAGCTAAAAAGGCTTGTACACAGCTGCACCATCATTGGAAGCTGGTTTCCAACATAAGGGGTGTGGACCTATGGTTGGAGGCTTCATCCCACTTAAAACTCCACAAAACCTTCAGGTTCCAGGAACCACCCCAGGACATGCCAAGCCCTGAGAAGACCAAGAATCTGTTTTTCTCTGTACAAGACACATATCCTGGAGCCCCTCACTGTGCATGGGTGAGAACTATAGGTGACACCAGTACCATTCATGATCCTGAGATTCAGTTTCACCTTTGGTTAGGGATTCTTCACATGCAAAATTGTGCTCCAACTGCCTTTTTACATCATGACAACATGTGTTGCTTTTTAAGAAAATATTATCTAATAAGGCTTATGATGCCAATGCACTGCCTTTTCTTTAGTATCCAACTACCAGGGACATGCGGTGAGGTGAGTGGCTGGTGAGGCACTGGCTAGTATCAGAGCCAGAAACACACAGGTTACATACCCCCGCGAACGTTAGAACTAGAACAATAATTTCAGCACTAGACCTCCTCTGTAACTCTAAAGAGGTAACCTGTAAAAAATTTTAAAGTGTGGCCTATGGAGATTTTTTAGTACCAAAGTTTGGCGCCATTCCACAAGTGTGTGCAATTTTAAAGCATGACATGTTAGGTATCTATTAACTCGGCGTATCATCATCTTTCACATTATACAAAAAAATCCGGTTTACTTTTTTTTTTTTTTTTTTATATTCATGAAACAGTTTTTTTCCTAAAAAAAAAAGTGTTATAAAAATTGCTTCACACATACCGTGTAACATAAAAAGTTGTAATGACCATTTTATTCTGCTAAAAAATATACAGTGGAACCTTGGTTAATGAGTAACGTGGTTAACGAGCGTTCTGAAAGACGAGCAACTTTTTTTTTAAAATCCCAACTCGGTTTGCGAGTGTTGTCTTGCAAAACGAGCAGAATTCAAGCTAATGTGGTGTGCAGTACCGCATTTGGCCAGAGGTGCGGGGACGCTGGTGACACTCGCAATGGTTCGGAGCCATTCAGAAATACTCTGAATAACTCGGAAATACTCAGAAACACTCAGCAATACGTTCCCAAGTGCTTCCGAGCCTTTCTGAAGGTTTCCGAGTTCAGCCGAGCTGTCCCCGAGGCTCTCCGGCGCCCCCACCCCAACTCTGGCCACATGCGGTATTGCATGCAATAGAAGTCAATACGGAACAAATTCTCTTAGTTTCCATTGACTTCTATGAGGAAACTCGCTTTGATATGCAAGTGCTTTGGATTACAAGCATTCTCCTGGAACGGATTATGCTCGTAATCCGAGGTTCCACTGTATATATAATGTTTGGGGGTGCTGAGTAATTTTCTAGCAAAAAATTATGATTTTTACATGTAGGAGAGAAGTGTCAGAATTGGCCTGGGTGGCAAGGGGTTAATTACCATAAGTAAGTAATATACAAATAATTATTATATATTGTTTTTAAGGTAATTTACTATATTTTCAAAAACTGTACTTAAGCAGGTGGCTAACGGACCAATTACTGAAGTTTGAAGTTATAACGTCCAACCAGTAATTTCACAGTAAACAGATAAATAATAAATGAGTATCTTATAACATATCGCATAATAATATATGGTTTAGCTTGTACCTTTTCAACAGCAGCAGATTCTCATTCTCCCTCTTAACTGTGTGAGAAAAACATGGGATTGTGGGTAAATCTTATACACATAAACCCATTATTTTCCTTTCAGTTAAGAGGGCTGGACTGGAAAGGAAGTATTTGTCTTTTAGACACACGCCCCCTTCTATCACACTGCAGCGAGAGGCGTGCCTCCACTGCAGCATTTTTATTGGGCAGCTTGTTCCAATGGTGCTTTACCATTGGTCCACGGCTCCAAGCTGTCCATTGAGCTCAGTGCTCCTGACAAGTAGTGAGGAGAGGCACTGTGAGCTCATCCTCTCCGTCTGCTGCAAACAGAGTGTGTGAGCTTGTATTTAAACTGGCCACTCTGCATGTAGCTTCTGACAGGCTGCACAAGAAGCCCAATATCTCCGGAACTATAGGTGGCAGGAGCCCCAAATATTGACCAGTGGTGGGCTAGGACTTAGCCAAGCTACAACCCTTTTGTTTTGTTTTTTGGTATTTTTTTTATGTTCGTGGCTCTGCCTCACCTACCTCCCCTGACTGCACATCCCTTCCAACTACTAACCCATTGCCGGTGCATTGTGGCTTCCCAGCAGTGTGTGTCTATACAGTTACTGACATCCCATCATCCTACACATGAAAGAGAGAGTAAAAAAAAAATACCTTCACAGTTGATGCTTCATAAAAGTAAAGCCTTGCTTATTTCCCTATCTTGAATCTCCTTTCTATTAAAAGATGTAAAGCATTTTATTTGGTTATCTTTCATGCGCCTCCCATTATCAACAGAAGAGGAATATTGATCACAATAGTGCAATTTTACTCTTTTATTCTCTAGAGAGCTAAACACTTTGCATGTCTCAGCATATTGTATAAAGTATAACTAAAGGCAAAACTTTTTTTTTTTGCTTTTGGATAGAGTGCAGAGGGGTTAGAACATTTGTCTGTTTTTATTGCTGTCTTTGCCCTCGTTAGGGAGATTCACACTCCCTATTTGTCCTGTTTAGTAGTATCATTAATAGTGAAAGTAAAAGAAAATCCCAAATTTTGGGTTGTCCCCTGAAAAAGTCAAGGGGAATTCTTCCAATGGAGACACTAGTTCTGGTCACCTGGAGATCCCCAAGGAATGCCCTTCATTTTCAGGGATCTCCTCTCACATCCTGTTTTGGCTATGGGACAGGAAGTGAAGGTAAATCTCCGCAATGGGAGACAAAAAGAAATCTGACAGGGGTTATAACCCTCCCTTGCTGTATCCAAAATCAAAAAAAAAAAAAGTTATGCCTGTAGTTCTACTTTAAGCTCTACTGATGGTCTGCTGCAGTTCCCCTTTCCCACATCCTTCCAACTGTCCATAAGGCTTAATGACATGTTTGGCTTCGAAGCCAGTGCATGAGAAAGCACCATGTGTTAAAAAAAGTGTAACTCCAAGGAGGTGTCATGCTTGATAAAGCCAGTAATTCTGATGACTGTCTGAGGAGCCCGGTAATATATTAAAGTCAGAGCGAGATGAGAATCAGAAAAAAGGAAAAGACTCCCATGGGGGCATAAAATGAAGCATCGGAGGAAGCATCAGGCACGATTACTAATGAAAATGAGCAGACGTAACTGGAAACATATCATTATTTTTCATCTCAAGCAGGGTCCTCTAACGTTGCTGTTTGGGGAGGCAAATCCTGGCTGAGTGATGCAAATAAATTCAATCTCTTGATCAAAATAAGAAAGTGACTATGAAATATCACAACTTGCAACACCGAGACCTTCAAACTCCTCAAGAATTAGGGCTGAAGGTCAAAACTCATCACCCTTACTTATGACTTCTGTAAGTTATTTAGAGTGCCCCAACAGGCTCATCTGAGGCATTGGGTCTAAGTGACAGTTGGTCTTTACCCCACAAGGGATAGGTATCCAGAGATCCTAGTGTCAGTGGTTCTCTTTGCTGCAAACTTGCACCAGGTTGAGGCCTTCAGGATTATCCCATCAAGGGGAGATTGGAACAGGATGCTTTCAATGCAGCTTTCAATATTCACAAGGTGCCAGGACAGGAGAATAGTCAGATCTGAAAAAAGGTCTGGGCAGATGGCAAGCAAGAGATTATTTGGCTCTAGGCAAGGATCTTGATGGGTGGCAAGGGATAGAGTAGTCAGGTCCAGGCAGAGATCTTGGTGGGCAGCAGGCTAGAGAGTAATCAGGTCAATCTGGGTCAGCAACAAACAGGTAGCTGGGAGGAAAGCAATACAGTGCCTAAGGTCTCAGGTATCTGGCGAAAGACCAGGCACCAACCACTTCAAATTCTCACCCTTCTAGTCAGACAACATGCCCAGGATCATTTCTGGGAACTCTGGAGGTACTGGAGGGCCTAGGAAACCTGGAAATCCTGGAAGATTTAGCAGGAATTCTGTGAGTACTGGGGGTCCTGAGAAGCCTGGAAAATCCTAAAAAATCTGGTAAGGTTCCTGTGAGCACTGGAGGGCCTTGGAATCTTGAAATTCCTGGAAGACTTTGGCAATCCTGTAAATACTGGAGGTATTGGAATTGTGGAAATCCTGATAAACCCTGCAGGGATCCTGTGAGTACTGGAGGTGCCAGAAATCCTGGAAATCCTGGAAGACTCAGTAAGGATCCTGTGGATGTTACTTTGACACATACCACTTAAGACCAAGTACTCCCCTTCATGGAAATGGTATTCCCTGATGGCAGTTGATTCTTCCAGAAGGATAATGTGCACTGCCACACTGAAAAAATGGTTCAAGAATGGCTTGAGGAACACAGCAACGATTGTTTACTTGGCCTCCAGACCGAACTCGCTCGTCCATGTCTTTATGGACCTTGATTTTTGTGCACTGGTGTGCAGTCATGTTGGAACAGGAAGGGGCTGTCCCCAAACTGTTCCCACTAAGTTGGGAGCATGAAATTGTTCAAAATGTCTTGGTATGCTGCTGCCTTAAGAGTTCCCTTCACTGGAACTAAGGGGCCAAACCCAACCCCTGAAAAACAACCCCACACCATAATCCCCCCTCCACCAAATGATTGGGACCAGTACACAAAGCAAGGTCCATAAAGACATGAATGAGCGAGTTTGGGGTGGAGGAACTTAACTGGCCTGCACAGAGTCCTGACCTCAACCCGATAGAAATCCTTTGGGATAAATTAGAGCAGAGACTGGGAGACAGGCCTTCTCGTCCAACATCAGTGCCTGACCTCACAAATGCGCTTCTGGAAGAATGGTCATACATTCCCATAGACATACTCCTAATATTGATCCCTACGGACTGAGACTGGGATGCCATATAAGTTCATGCGCGTGTAAAGGCAGGTGTCCCAATACTTTTGAATATATATATATACACTGTATATATAGTTAGTCCTGACCATGGAAAACAAAAACACAATATGTTCCCTTTAAAGTGTTGGATTCTGACAGTGCCAATTTAGGTCTCAATTTATTTTTCAGCTAATTTCCTCTAATTTCTTTCCACCAAAATGAAATCTTCTTTAGTGACGAGAGAGAGAGAGAGAGAGAGAGAGAGAGAGAGAGAGAGAGAGAGAGAGAGAGAGAGAGAGAGAGAGAGAGAGAGAGAGAGAGAGAGAGAGAGAGAGAGAGAGAGAGAGAGAGAGAGAGAGAGAGAGAGAGAGAGAGAGAGAGAGAGACCCATTCTATTGACAATCTCCTCATTATTAATCACAGCAGAATATATAGAGACAGTCAGGCTGAGGATTGTACTGTGTAATGTACACATCACAGAGCAGCATATGGCTCCTTCATGATATTCGCCCCACAGAAGAAATTCTCCCAACTTTTCATCTTCCCGGAGAGGCTGCACTGAGGATTCCCCATAAATGTTGGCAGATTGTTCAGTATTGCGATGCAGCATATGTCTCCGCAAACAGACCGTTTCATCCCAGGCCGGCCTAATTAACACATCAGTAGAAGTCACAGTAGAAGTTTGTCTTGTCTAGCGACTGCTCACGTGTTTGGTGAAGGGTCATTAATCTCCCTGCAGAGACATCTGTGTTTCATTGTGTCACCTCGTTCTTTTTTTAAGTGGTTTGTTTTTTTGTTGGATTAAACCACGACTAAATAAAATGTATTGTATTATATGTATTTAATCCAATGTATTCTTTTATTTTCAATATACATACATGTAGAAATAAACCGGGCGTTCTCCACCAGGGTTCCTCCAGGGGTTGCTGGGGGTTCCCCGAGCTGTGGCTAGTTGATCTTCTATCTGATGGTACTTTCATAGTTCCAGGTTCATTGTCACTTGGCAGATCCAGTAGCATGACACCAATGATCATTTTTAGCTGGTTGCAAGGGTGGCATTCTAACCACCACTGTAAAGGGTCATTCCTTTAACTGACCACTAATGTAAGGGGCATATTCCTTAGTACCTCTGAAGGACTCATTTTAGCCGGGGTTCCCAGACACCTGAAAATTATTTCCACCGGGAGAAAAAGGTTGAGGAAGGCTGAAATAAAGATTGAATACAGAGTTTATTTTATAAAAGGCATAGAAGAAGCTGTTTGTTTTCGGACTGTCTCTTTCTTTTCCAATAATTTTTGTTATTTCTTAGCAGCAATTTTGTTTGCTATATTATGAGGGGTCTTCAAAAAGTTTCCGCACTTTTTAGTCTTCCTGGCAAAGCCAGCTGGCCTTGCAGTTTAGTACAATGCCGCGTACACACCATCGGACGTCCAATAGACTTGGGAGTAAGGCGCCGCCGCCCATGTGACTGGACTTTGTGCTCGCTGCTCAGATCGATCGCGGCTCATTCGCAGTGGGGCGACGCACTCTCTTGGGTGACTCTGGGTTAATAATTGTTTTATAAATGGCCGAGACTCTGGGCTTTTTGGGGACCCATTCGGGGCTCCAGCGCCCCCCCCCAGCCTATCCTCCGGACGACACTGGGGGCAGAGGTTCACCTTCCAGCAGGATAACGACCCTATACACACAGCCTGAGCTACAATAGAATGTTTTAGATTGAAGCATATTCATGTGTTAGAATGGCCCAGTCAAAGTCCAGACCTAAATCCAATTGAGAATCTGTGGCAAGACTTGAAAATTGCTGTTCACAGACGCTCTCCATCCAATCTGACAGAGCTTGAGGTATTTTGCAAAAGAAGAATGGGCAAAAATGTCCCTCTCTAGATGTGCAAAGCTGGTAGAGACATCCCCAAAAAGACTTGCAGCTGTAATTGCAGAGAAAGGGGGTTCTACAAAGTATTGACTCCGGGGGGCGCTATACAAATGTACTCCACACTTTTCACATATTTATTTGTAAGACATTTGGAAAACCATTTATCATTTTCCTTCCACTTCACAATGATGTGCCACTTTGTGTTGGTCTATCACATAAAATCCCAATAAAATACATTTACGTTTTTAGTTGTAACATGAGAAAATGTGGAAAATGTCAAGGGGTGTGAATACTTTTTTCCTTTTCACTAAGTAGCACAATGGGGTGTAAACTGCATCCTGGAGTACCTCCAACTCTCTTATAGACACTGGTCCCAGCTCTACTACCGCAGGAAATGCTAGCCCACCTGGCTGCTCTTCCACCAGCCTACCTGGCTGCTTCTCTTCACCAATATACCCGACTGGCTCTCTGGAGATCTCCCAGGGCAAGGTAATTAATAGCGTCATGGGCCCCTGGGCAAAGTAATGCTCTGGGGCCCCTACAATGAGGACAGTGCAGGTAAACAGACATCAAGTAAATAGGAGGCAGGTGGAAGGTGGAGCTTCCCCTTCTGGATGGAGGTCCGCATTAACTACATGAACAATCATTCTGTACAGCAAAGAAACATTGAGAAAATATTACATACATAAAGTAACAAAGCTGTCCTGTGCATATAATATATCTGCTAGATTGATGCCTCCCCAGCACTCTGACCCCTCTACACCCCAGATATTCCTCCAGCACTCTGATCCCCTCTACACCCCAGATATCCTCCCAGCACTCTGACCCCTCTACACCCCAGATATCCCCCCAGTACTCTGACCCCTCTACACCCCAGATATCCCCTCCAGCACTCTGACCCCTCTACACCCCAGATATTCCCCTCAGCACTCTGACCCCTCTACACCCCAGATATCCCCCCAGCACTCTGACCCCTCTACACCCCAGATATTCCCCCCAGCACTCTGACCCCTCTACACCCCAGATATCCCACCAGCACTCTGATCCATCTACACCCCAGATATCCCCCCAGTACTCTGATCCATCTACACCCCAGATATCCCCCCAGTACTCTGACCCCTCTACACCCCAGATATTCCCCCCAGCACTCTGACCCCTCTACACCCCAGATATCCCACCAGTACTCTGACCTCTCTACACCCCAGATATCCCCCCAGTACTCTGACCCCTCTACACCCCAGATATCCCACCAGCACTCTGATCCATCTACACCCCAGATATCCCCCCAGTACTCTGATCCATCTACACCCCAGATATCCCCCCAGTACTCTGACCCCTCTACACCCCAGATATCCCCCCAGTACACTGACCCCTCTACACCCCAGATATCCCACCAGCACTCTGTCCCCTCTTCACCCCAGATATCCCCCCAGTACTCTGACCCCTCTACACCCCAGATATCCCACCAGCACTCTGATCCATCTACACCCCAGATATCCCCCCAGTACTCTGACCCCTCTTCACCCCAGATATCCCCCCAGTACTCTGACCCCTCTACACCCCAGATATCCCCCCAGCACTCTGATCCCTCTACACCCCAGATATCCCCCCGGTACTCTGACCCCTCTACACCCCAGATATCCCCCCAGTACTCTGTCCCCTCTTCACCCCAGATATCCCCCCAGTACTCTGACCCCTCTACACCCCAGATATCCCACCAGCACTCTGATCCATCTACACCCCAGATATCCCCCCAGTACTCTGACCCCTCTTCAACCCAGATATACCCCCAGTACTCTGACCCCTCTACACCCCAGATATCCCCCCAGCACTCTGACCCCTCTACACCCCAGATATCCCACCAGCACTCTGATCCATCTACACCCCAGATATCCCCCCAGTACTCTGACCCCTCTACACCCCAGATATCCCCCCAGTACTCTGACCCCTCTACACCCCAGATATCCCCCCAGCACTCTGACCCCTCTACACCCCAGATATCCCACCAACACTCTGATCCATCTACACCCCAGATATCCCCCCAGTACTCTGGCCCCTCTACATCCCAGATATCCCCCCAGCACTCTGACCCCTCTACACCCCAGATATCCCACCAACACTCTGATCCATCTACACCCCAGATATCCCCCCAGTACTCTGACCCCTCTACACCCCAGATATCACCCCAGTACTCTGACCCCTCTACACCCCAGATATCCCCCCAGTACTCTGACCCCTCTACATCCCAGATATCCCCCCAGCACTCTGACCCCTCTACACCCCAGATATCCCCCAGCACTCTGACCCCTCTACACCCCAGATATCCCCCCAGCACTCTGACACTTCTACATCCCAGATATCCCCCAACACTCGGACTCCTCTACACCCCAGATATCCCCCCAGTACTCCGATCCCTCTACACCCCAGATATCCCACCAGCACTCTGACCCCTCTACACCCCAGATATCCCCCCAGCATTCAGACCCCTCTACACCCTAGATATCCCCCCAGCACTCTGACCCCTCTACACCCCAGATATCCCCCCAGCATTCAGACCCCTCTACACCCTAGATATCCCCCCAGCACTCTGACCCCTCTACACCCCAGATATCCCCCAGCACTCTGACCCCTCTACACCCCAGATATCCCCCCAGCACTCTGACCCCTCTACACCTCAGATATCCTCCCAGCACTTTGACCCCTCTACACCCCAAATATCCCACCAGCACTCTGACCCCTCTACATGCCAGATATCCCCCCAGTACTCTGACCCCTCTACATCCCAGATATCCCACCAGCACTCTGACCCCTCTACACCCCAGATATCCCACCAGCACTCTGACCCCTCTACACCCCAGATATCCCCCCAGCACTCTGACCCCTCTACACCCCAGATATCCCACCAGCATTCTGACCCCTCTACACCCCAGATATCCCCTCAGTACTCTGACCACTCTACACCCCAGATATCCCCCCAGTACTCTGACCCCTCTACATCCCAGATATCCCACCAACACTCTGACCCCTCTACACCCCAGATATCCCACCAGCACTCTGACCCCTCTACACCCCAGATATCCCCACAGTACTCTGACCCCTCTACATCCCAGATATCCCACCAGCATTCTGACCCCTCTACACCCCAGATATCCCCCCAGTACTCTGACCCCTCTACATCCCAGATATCCCCCCAGTACTCTGACCCCTCTACATCCCAGATATCCCACCAACACTCTGACCCCTCTACACCCCAGATATCCCACCAGCACTCTGACCCCTCTACACCCCAGATATCCCCACAGTACTCTGACCCCTCTACATCCCAGATATCCCACCAGCATTCTGACCCCTCTACACCCCAGATATCCCCACAGTACTCTGACCCCTCTACATCCCAGATATCCCACCAGCATTCTGACCCCTCTACACCCCAGATATCCCCCCAGTACTCTGACACCTCTACATCCCAGATATCCCACCAGCATTCTGACCCCTCTACACCCCAGATATCCCCCCAGTACTCTGACCCCTCTACATCCCAGATATCCCACCAGCACTCTGACCCCTCTACATCCCAGATATCCTCCCAGCACTCTGACCCCTCTACACCCCAGATATCCCCCCAGCACTCTGACCGCTCTACACCCCAGATATCCCCCCAGTACTCTGACCCTTCTACACCCCAGATATCCCCCCAGCACTCTGACCCCTCTACACCCCAGATATCCCCCCAGCACTCAGACCCCTCTACATCCCAGATATCCCCCCAGCACTCTGACCCCTCTACACCCCAGATATCCCCCCAGCACTCAGACCGCTCTACACCCCAGATATCCCCCCCAGCACTCTGACCCCTCTACACACTACATACCGTGTTTCTCCGAAAGTAAGACATCCCCCAAAAATAAGACCTACTTCCAGTTTTGCTTCTCGCTGTAATATAAGGCATCCCCCGATAATAAGGCCTCCCCGATAATAAGGCCACCCCGATAATAAGGCCCCTGAAGCTACCCTAAAGTGTCTGACTCCTCTGGACCATATCTGCGGGCGCCGCCGCTTCGCTCACTGATTGGCCACAGCGCAGCCGGAGCTGTTCAGGCAGTGCGAGGTCTCTTTAAATCAGAGAGCCCGCGCCGCTGCCAGGACAAGCGGCAGTCTTCTGCTCGCTCTGCCCTGACGGCGTCTGGCTGACGCACAATTAGACAGTTAATGAGTTGCGCGGGGCAGGAGTCGGGCACATTGTGTGGAATCTGGCCGACACAGATACACAGGGGTGACTGAGGTGGGGTGGGGGGGAAATATGATAAAGGGGTGGGGGGATGTCTGCTAAAGGGGGGGTGGAATGTCTGGTGAAGGTAGAAGGGGGGAGAGACTAAATAATCCACTGTTCACTGGCACAGGGGTGGGGGGAGGGGGGCTCACTTAAAATGACACTGGGTGGATTTGAGGGGGGGAATCAAAATGGCACAGGAGGATCAGAAGGGGGGGGGGATCAATAAAAATGGCACAATAAATGTGTACCGTATTCTTCTTCATGGAAAAATAAGACATCCACTGAAAAGACCTAGCGCATCTTTGGGAGCAAAAATTAATATAAGACACTGTCTTATTTTCGGAGAAACAGGGTATCCCTCCAGGACTCTGACCCCTCTACACCCTAGATTTTTCCCCCAGCACCGTAACTATATAGCATAAGATACCCCTTGTAATTTGTGACCCCACTACATCCCTGATACCCCCTACACTGTTGCCTCTCTACATCCCTCATACCTCTAGCGCTATAGCCACCCAAGATACCCCAAGCATTGCTACCCCCTATATACCCCAGATCCCCCCCTCAGCATTGTTTTTTCCCCATACACCCTTGATATCCCCCAGCAATTTTATTTCACCCATGTAGTACCCCCTTTTCCAGTGGAGATACAGTGCATGTGAACTTTGCTCTTTGCCCACCTCCAGCATTGGACTCACCTATACCAATCAAGCAGGCAGAAGGAGGGGCGGAGGAGGGAGCATCCCTCTGGGCATTCCAAGCCTTTCGGTGCAAACAGTGCTGGACAGCTGGGCTCACCATGACACCATCCACAATGCTACTTCCGCAGGTGGGCTCTCAGTGCTGCCGACTCAGCAGCTCCAACTCCAGCTCCTACCCTGCAGCCTTCGATTCCTGAGCATTCGAACTGCATGGGGCGGGGTCAGAGCATCACTGGTGCTCTGGCCCCGCCCCTCCCTGCTGGCTGTGAAATAATAGGTATCACTCTGCACAGCACGGCGAACCGCTGCCAGCCTTCCTCCCCTGTGTATCCATCACTCTCAGTGCCATCATGGGGCCCCCAATTTCGGAGCAGCGTGGGCTCAAGGACCAGCTGTTTTGGGGAAAGTGCAGGGGCCCCCCCATGCAGCTGGGGCCCCTGGGAAATGCCCAGGTGTGCCCTCTCATTAAGACAGCCCTGGCAAGGTAGGGAAGATTTAAGCACACTGCTATCTTCCAGAGAGACCTGCTACATGTGACAGTCTCTCCCCTTGTCAGTCCCTGACCCATGCTGTAGTACTCACACTGCCTCTCAGGAAAGCCTCCTTCCAAGTTCTTCTGTGGTAGTACCCTTCCAGGCCAGCACCTGAGCTCCGGCCTGAGGAAGAACCCCTCCCGTGCATGGGTCCCTGGAGGGCCACCGACAGTCTCCTCTCCATCTTCCACCCAACTCCCCTGATGGCATGGCTCACCCATATTTAAGAGTTGGCTTAGTCCCCTGCCAGGCCCACCACCTGGGGAATGGCCAAGCTCCCTTGAACATGCAGGACAGCCCTCCTAACCTCTGCCCTTCAGCTTCCAGAATATTCTCCAACTTTCTAGAATCGGGGGGAGGACCCCGAGAGCTGCCTGTATGTGTCGCCCAGCCCTGACCTCTAATAACCCTGACCCAATTATAGAATCACTGGGTTAAACATGAGTCAGGATATACATTTCCCAAACACTCACACTAGTAGCACACTAGAGGGTGCTCCACCAATATATTGAAGATGAAAAGAAGAAGGTGAGTTTTGAAATTCAGCCTGGGTGACAACCATGGCTCCCTCCATAGATACAGTGGAGTAAGTAAGTAAGTTACAATATATCAGTGTTTCTCAACTCCAGTCCTCAAGGCACCCCAACAGGTCATTTTCAGGATTGCCCTCAGATGAAACGGCTGTGGTAATTACTAAGGCAGTGAAACTGATCAAGTCACCTGTGCAAAATAATGGACAGCCCGGAAACATGACCTGCTGATGCGCCTGGAGGACTGGAATTGAGAAACACTGCAATATATGACATTGGTGTTGTTTTCAGTGGTGGCCCGTGCATTGTGGGCGCACGAGCCCCCCCCCATCCATGCACTCGGACACATGGACACATGGATTCCTATGGCGGGGGTGGGAGAGGGTGGTATTTTTTGAAGCACCAGGCTTCAGAATAGGGTGGGCTCGGGGTGCAGAGATTGTGCCCTGATCCCACCCAATTGTGCGACGATAGCGAATTAATTTTCGCTATTTACGCACTAACGTTCCTCCCCACCAATCAGGAGGCAGGTAGTCAGACCTGTTTCCTGATTGGCCAAAGCGCCAGGGCATCCTATTGGATGCCTGGTGCTTAGGAAGAGGAGGCAGGAGCAGAGGAGACACGAGGAAGGACATCCCCGCCTCTGCTGCTCTGCTGGAGACACAGGACTCAGCACTGGCGGTAAGTGCCGGACCACCAAGGAGGGTTGGTGTTGTCAGAGTCGCGAGCGGGGGGTACTGTCAGAGCCGCGATGGGGGGGGTGCTGTCAGAGCCGTGATGGGGGGCGGGGGAGGGTGCTGTCAGAGCCGCGAGCAGGGGGTCCTGGGGTCCTGTTTTTACTACTGCGGTGGGGGGTCTGCTGTCAGTGCCGGGAGATGCGAGCCAGTGCAGATAAGTGAGGCTGAGCTGTATACCCTTATCTGTATTCCCTGATCTGTATAACCTGAGCTGTATACCCTGATCTGTATTCCCTGATCTGTATAACCTGAACTGTATACCCTGATCTGTATTCCCTGATCTGTATACCCTGATCTGTATACCCTGATCTGTATACCCTAAGCTGTATACCCTGATCTGTATTCCGTGAGCTGTATACCCTAATCTGCATATCCTGATTTGTATACCCTGATCTGTATACCCTGATCTGTATACCCTGATCTGTATACCCTAAGCTGTATACCCTGATCTGTATACCCTAAGCTGTATACCCTGATCTGTATACCCTAATCTGTATTCCGTGAGCTGTATACCCTAATCTGTATATCCTGATCTGTATACCCTGATCTGTATACCCTGATCTGTATACCCTGAGCTGTATTCCCTGAGCTGTATATCTTGATCTGTATACCCTGATCTGTATATCCTGATCTGTATACCCTGATCTGTATATCCTGATCTGTATTCCCTAAGCTGTATACCCTAACCTGTATAATGTAAGTGTAAGCTTCTCTGATACAGAGACTGATGTGACTGGCTTAGTTTTTGCTGTACAGCCCTGTGGTATATCTCAGAGCTAGATAAATGTATAATAATAGTGTGTGACTGTGGGGGGGTGGGGGGGGATTAGAGTGTAAGCTCTTCTGGTACAGAGACTGCTGTGACTGGCTCAGCATTCTCTGTACAGCACTGCGGTATATATCAGAGCTATATAAATGAGAGTAACGCTGATCCAATGTCCATAGGTGTATAGGAAAGAGTATTACAGAGTGACATCAATGACACATCTCAGTCCCGATTTTCTTTCCCCTGAACAATATTAAATGTTCTCAGAACACAGGAGTGAAGTCTGGACAGCCGTCAGATTACAGCACCGACCTCAGTGAAGGTTGCGGAGTAGCGCACAGATAATGTTCCCCGTCGGATGACTTGAAGGAAAGGAAGTCAGGCTGTACTGAAGATCACGGATTGATCCTAATTTCCTCGGACAGGTATGACAAGCATTTGTTTAAAGATCACATCCCATGGAGACTCAACGAATCTTTACTAACTGACCCCAAACCAGGGCCAGATTAACATAGGGGCTATTGGAGCTGCAGCTCCAGGCCCCTTACCTTAACCCCTTCAGCCCCGGAAGGATTTACCCCCCTTCCTGACCAGAGCACTTTTTGCGATTCGGCGCTGCGTCGCTTTAACTGACAATTGCGCGGTCGTGCGACGTGGCTCCGAAACAAAATTGACGTCCTTTTTTTCCCACAAATAGAGCTTTCTTTTGGTGGTATTTGATCATCTCTGCGATTTTTCTTTTTTGCACTATAAACAAAATAAGAGCGACAATTTTGAAATTTTGAAAAAAAACGCATTATTTTTTACATTTTGCTATAATAAATATCCCCAAAAAATATATATATATATATAAAAACCATTTTTTTCCCTCAGTTTAGGCCGATACGTATTCTTCTACATATTTTTGGTAAAAAAAATCGCAATAAGCGTGTATTCATTGGTTTGCACAAAAGTTATAGCGTTTACAAAATAGGGGATAGTTTTATGGCATTTTTATTAATATTTTTTTTTTCTAGTAATGGCGGCGATCAGCGATTTTTATTGTGACTGCGACATCATGTCGGACATTTCTGACACATTTTTGGGACCATTGTCATTTATACAGCAATCAGTGCTATACAAATGCACTGATTCCTGTGTAAATGACACTGGCAGTAAAGGGGTTAACCACTAGGGGGCAGGGAGGGGTTAAGTCAGTACTAGGGATGTGTTCTAACTGTAGGGGGAGGGGCTGTGTGTGACACGTCACTGATCTCTGCTCCGATGACAGGGAGCAGAGATCAGTGACACTGTCACTAGGCAGAATGGGGAGATGCTGTTTACATCAGCATCTCCCCGTTCGTCCTCTCCGTGAGGCGATTGCGGGTATCTCCACGGCGATCGAGTCTGCGGAACCCGCGACCAGACTCACGGAGCTCGCGACACCCGTTTGTCCTCTCCATGAGGCTATCGTGGGTATCTCCATGGTGATCGAGTCCGCGGAACCCGCGACCGGACTCACGGAGCTCGCGACACCCGTTCGTCCTCTCCATGAGGCGATCGCGGGTATTACCGCGGCGATCGAGTCCGCGGGACCCGCGACCCGACTCACGTGGCTTGCGACAGGTAGCGCACATTCTGCCGACGTATATCTACAGGAGCCGGTCAGGAAGCGGTTAAGATAGGCCCATTTGCCAAAAAATCACAAAAACCCCCCAAAATGATCGACTTCGAGGGTTGTGGCTCGGCGACCCGGGGTCACCGGGGTAGCTGAAGACCTACCCCACCACTGGTCAAAATGTGGGGCTCCTATCATCTATGGTTCTGGAGACACGGGGCTCCTTGTTCAGCCTGTCAGAAGCTACATACAGAGCAGCCAGTTTAAAAACAAGCCGGCACACTCTGTTTGCAGCAGACTGAGAGGATGAGCTCACAGCGCCTCTCATCACTTCTTGTCAGAGCTCAATGGATAGCTTGGAGCCTGCAGAGTTTGACGGGCAGCACCGCCTGTCAAACTTGCCTATTGATTTCAATGGGGCCGCTCTGCAACTGCAGGCCAAACTCGCTCGCAGTAGCAACATAGTCCAACAATGTAAAACTACCATTCAGCAAAAAAAAAATACCAAGGAATGGCAGTAGCACCTCATGAATGCCTGTCAGCTGCTGCTATACCTCTCGTTGAAAAGCAATCCACCACAAATCACTTTTCAGAGGGCAGTAAGCATTACCCCAAATGTGAAAGAAACTTGAAACACATCATCCATTTCACACTCACCACCAACCAGGTCACTCCCCAGCCACTTCCCATGTTAGCCACCTCCCAGTTACTCCCCCCACCCGCTAATTGATATCCCTCCATGACCACCTCACACCCCCCTGCTGACAGACCTCTCTCCCCAGCCTGTCCCCACAGACCTTCTCACCTGCTGACCTTTGGATGGGGGAATCACTCCCGCACTGTTATTGTGTTCTGCCAGTGGGGAGCCTTCCCTACCCACACAATACAATGATCAGTGTTACTAACTATAGATGGCAGCACTGATTATTTTGGGAAAAAACTGACAGGCTGGTTGTACTCAAGTCGATTCATAGATTGACTTGTGTACAACCAGCTAGCCCATACATAGATCGACTATAGCTGGTCTCTGCTTAATTGGCTTAATTTCAATTCACGTATGGCCCGCTTAACCACAACGCAGTCCCTAAACATCCTTCCACAACCCTTTACATTTTTCCTTCCCAGATTCCTTCATCCTCCTCTCCTGTACATAGTGCCCTCTGTTTTACCCTCCACACTCCTCTCCTATACATACTGACCCCATCATACCCTCCACACTCCTCTCCTATACATAGTGCCCACTGTCATACCCCCCACAATCCTCTCCTGTACATACTGCCCACTGTCATACCCTCCACACTGCTCTCCTATACATAGTGCCCGCTGTCATACCCTCCACACTCCTCCTGTACATACTGACAACTGGCATACCCTCCACACCCCTCTGCTGTACATACTGCCCACTGTTATACCATCCATACTCCTCCCCTATGCCTCTTACCCACAAAAACAGTTCTTTAAAATTATTGAATATCCTCAATGTTACCAGCTCTAGAATGGACACACTTTTGTTAGTTCAACTAACGGAAATCTTCTCAGTCCTCATATTTGTTCTGCCCATTATTAGTACTCATTTAATTTTGTGATTACTATTGTGATGTATAGAGGAACATAGGGGATGTCAGCTACTCTAAATATACCATTTGTAGTATAGTGGTCAGTATAGTATAGTAATCAGTATAGTATAGTGGTCAGTGTAGTGGTCAGTGTAGTTCTCAGTGTAGTGGACAGTATAGTATAGTGGTCAATATAGTATAGTGGTCAGTGTAGTGTAGTGGACAGTATAGTATAGTGGTCAGTGTAGTGTAGTGGACAGTATAGTATAGTGGTCAGTGTAGTGTAGTGGTCAGTGTAGTTCTCAGTGTAGTTCTCAGTGTAGTGGACAGTATAGTATAGTGGTCAATATAGTATAGTGGTCAGTGTAGTGTAGTGGTCAGTGTAGTGTAGTGGACAGTATAGTATAGTGGTCAGTGTAGTTTAGTGGATAGTATAGTATAGTGGTCAGTGTAGTGTAGTGGACAGTATAGTATAGTGGTCAGTGTAGTTTAGTGGACAGTATAGTATAGTGGTCAGTGTAGTGTAGTGGACAGTATAGTATAGTGGTCAGTATAGTATAGTGGTCAGTGTAGTGTAGTGGACAGTATAGTATAGTGGTCAGTATAGTATAGTGGTCAGTGTAGTGTAGTGGTCAGTGTAGTTCTCAGTGCAGTGGACAGTATAGTATAGTGGTCAGTATAGTATAGTGGTCAGTGTAGTGTAGTGGTCAGTGTAGTTCTCAGTGCAGTGGACAGTATAGTATAGTGGTCAGTATAGTATAGTGGTCAGTGTAGTGTAGTGGATAGTATAGTATAGTGGTCAGTATAGTATAGTGGTCAGTGTAGTTTAGTGGATAGTATAGTATAGTGGTCAGTATAGTATAGTGGTCAGTGTAGTGTAGTGGTCAGTGTAGTTTAGTGGATAGTATAGTATAGTGGTCAGTATAGTATAGTGGTCAGTGTAGTTTAGTGGATAGTATAGTATAGTGGTCAGTATAGTATAGTGGTCAGTGTAGTGTAGTGGACAGTATAGTATAGTGGTCAGTGTAGTTCTCAGTGCAGTGGACAGTATAGTATAGTGGTCAGTATAGTATAGTGGTCAGTGTAGTGTAGTGGTCAGTGTAGTTCTCAGTGCAGTGGACAGTATAGTATAGTGGTCAGTATAGTATAGTGGTCAGTGTAGTGTAGTGGTCAGTGTAGTTCTCAGTGTAGTGGACTGTATAGTATAGTGGTCAGTGTAGTGTGTAATGGTCAGTATAGGAATCAGGTAGGTCAGTACTATTGTATTTGAAGGGACTCGGGGAGTGCTAAAAGTCCGCAGGTTGGGAGGCGCAAATTATTTGCCTTGCCCAAGGTGCTGGCAACCCACGCTACGCCACTAGTGTTAGGATTACACTGAGGATTAGTGTTAGGGATTACAGGGAGGGTTAGTGTTGGAATTATAGAAATGGTTAATGGTAGGATTACACTGAGTGTCAGGAACTCGGTAGGAGGCGGAGATGCTGGGAGGGCTCCCCTTGCGGCCCAGTGCAGCACGCCCCTGAAGGTGACACAGGGGGTGTGGTGCCCACAGAAGGACGGGTTGCCTGATTGCTGGAGCGGGTTGCCAGGAACTTTCCAGGACAGGCAAGGTGTACTGCAAGGCAGGGGTGCTTGGAAAGTCCAGGAGATGCGGACCAGTGGAGCAGACCTTATAGCTGAGTCGGGAGTCAATCCAGGGGTCATTCACAGTAAGACAGTCCAAGAGTGACCAAGGGTCTGCCGAGTCTTTGCACAGAAGACGGGTAAAGGCAGAGTCCATAAGCCAGGCCGGGATCAGATGCAGGGAGCAAGTCAGATACAAGCCAAGGGGTCAACCCGGGAGATCAAGAAGAGCAGGTCAAGGCAAGGCGGGTTGGTACACAGGAAATCAGATCAGCAGGATACACAAGGCACAGGAACACAGAGGGAAGCTGACGATAAACCAGCAATGCACCATTGTCAGCAGGCAGTGGCGTCACTATCACGCTGTGCATGTGCCACCGCGTATGCGCCTTCGCTTGTTAACAGCGCTGCGCGTCCTTGTGCATTGATTCGCACTATTGCGCCTGGGGATGTGCCTATTTCCCTGATACTGAGGATTAGTGTTAGGATTACAGGGAGGGTTAGTGTTGGAATCATAGAGAGGTTTAGTGTTAGGGTTACAGAGAGAGTTGGTGTCAGGAGGGAGGCTTGGTTACAAGGAGGGTCAATGTTAGGGTTACAATGAGAGTTAGGGTAAAGGTTATGGGGGGTGCTAGTGTAAGGGTTACAGAGAAGGTCTGTGTTAGGGTCACAGCATAGATCAGTGATAGGGCTTCTGCTAAGAATAGTGTTAGGTTTATAGGGAGGGTTAGTGTTAGTATTACTGATAGTGTTAGGGTTATCAGAGGCCTTGGTATACAGGGAAGTTAGTATTAGTATTATAGATAGGGATAGTGTTAAGGTCACATGGTGTGTCAGCGTGGGATTGCAAGGAGGGTTAATGTTAGGGTAACAAACAAGTATAGTGTTAATGATGGCATTAGGGTTACAGGGAGGATTAGGGTGAGGGTTTACATTGAGTGTTATGCCGCGTACACACGATCGGAAATTCAGCCAGCAAAAGACCGATGAGAGCTTTTGGTCGGAAAATGCGACCGTGTGTACGCTCCATCGGACATTTGCTGGTGGAATTCCAGCCGGCAAAAGACTGAAAGCAGGTTCTCAATTTTTCGGTCGGAAAAAGTTCCAATCCGAAAATGCGATCGTCTGTATGCAATTCCGACTCGCAAAAACTCACGCATGCTCAGATTCAAGTACGAGACGGAAGCGATCGGTCTGGTAAAACGACCGTTCGTAATGGAGATGGCCCATTCGTCACGCTGAAATGTTTTAAATAGTTTAATGCAGCGCATTCTCTTCTTCTTTATAATGCGAGAAGAATGAAGTTGTTTTGCTGCTGATAGTCACACAGAGTTCTCACTTCTTTCTTTATTATTTCTCGTGATCTCCCGAATAATATTTTTTGTTTTTAACCCACAAGCACAAACTGAACAGCAGTAAAACGGTCTGAAAAAACACGAGTCTGAAAAGCGCGAATCGTCTCTCACCAAACTTCCCCTAACACGAGATAAACACGAGATTAGCAGAAGGAGCCCAAAGGGTGTCGCTCTGGCTATTGATCTTCCCTTTTCTAGTCCCGTCGTACGCGTTGTACCTCACCGCGTTCTGGACGGTCGGAATTTAGTGTGACCGTGTGTATGCAAGACAAGCTTGAGCGGAATCCCGACGAAAAAACCATCATAGCTTTTTCCGTCCAAAATTCCGATCGTGTGTACGCGGCATTAGTGTTAGGATTACAAATAGGAATAGTGTTAGGGTTACAGGGAGCGTTTGTGTTATAGGGAGGCTTATTGTTAGGGTTAGAGTTACAACAAGCTTCACATTGTTAGTGTAAAGCCGCGTACACGCGAGCGGAATGTCCGACAGAAAAAGTCCGACGGAAGCTTTTCATCGTATATTCCGATCGTGTGTAGGCCTCATCATGTCACTACGGAGCAAAATCTCTGAGGAACGTTTCCAACACCTTGCTGTATCTATGCCACCAAGAATGAAGGCCAAAGGGGGTCCAACCCGGTACTAGCAAGGTGGACCTCAAAAGACCAACCGGCTACTAGCAAGGTGTACCTAATAAAGCGTCCGGTGAGTGTATATTTTTCTTTTATATAAATAAAATCTAATTGAACGGCCATGATACTTCCATGTTGAGAACACCTTTGACGTCAGTGCATTGATGGAAAAAAGGTTGCTGGATTTTATTCCCTTTGAACTTCACAAGTCTCTATAGAGATCGGCGCGGTAAATGTTTGGAAAGGGCCGCCAGGCCGAGGCACAGAAAATAAAAGAACGTTTCATTCGCAGCCAAACTGGCCCTGACAAGATTCATACCGTCAATGAAAGGAGCCAGCGGGCGCGTCTGCAGAGGGCCGAAATGGGATCTATTAGCGGCCGTGATAAATCGCCACCTCCCAAGGATTGCCGCGTTTAATGAGGTCCTACAAATGTGCTCCTCACATCCGGCTCCCGGAGGTTGGCAGAAGTCTCAAGGCCTCCGAAAAATGTTCTGTATGAGGAGCCAGTCCGGGATTATTATAAATGTAATACTGATGAACTCCTTCTGCAGAAGTAAAGTCAGTTTGGAAGCACGACCTTAAATACTACTCAAGTCCTATTATTTCTTCTGGTTCCTACAGTGCCTTGAAAAAGTATTCATACCCCTTGAAATGTTTCACATTTTGTCATGTTGCAGCCAAAAACGTAAATGTATTTTTATTGGGATTTACTGTGATAGACCAACACAAAGTGGCACATAATTGTGAGGTGGGAGGAAAATGATAAATGATACAAATAAATATGTGAAAAGTGTGGGGGGACATTTGTATGGCGCCCCCCGGAGCAGAGGCGGCTCTCTAATTAGGCAAATTAGGCGGTCGCCTAAGGCCTCGCACTCACAGGGGCCTCGCGGCCTCCTAATTTGCCTGTTCTCAATCACTGAAGTTGACGCCGGCGGCTCTGCCTACCCCCACTGGGACTCTGTGGCTTAGGAGCTGATGGACAAATCAGATACTGCCCGCAGCCTGAGGAATAGTGGCCTAATCACGGAGCATCCCAGTCCGTGGGGCCTCATGTGTAAGTTTTGCCTAAGGCCTCACAAAGCCTAGAGCCGCCTCTGCCCCGGAGTCAATACTTTGTAGAACCCCCTTTCTCTACAAGTCTTTTTGGGGATGTCTCTACCAGCTTTGCACATCTAGAGAGGGACATTTTTTTCCCATTCTTCTTTGTAAAATATCTCAAGCTCTGTCAGATTGGATGGAGAACGTCTGTGAACAGCAATTTTCAAGTCTTGCCACAGATTCTCAATGTGATTTAGGTCTGGACTGTGACTGGGCCATTCTAACACATGAATATGCTTTGATCTAAACCATTCCATTGTAGCTCTGGCTGGATGTTTCGGGTCGTTGTCCTGCTGGAAGGTGAACCTCCTCCCCAGTCTCAAGTCTTTTGCAGACTATAACAGGTTTTCTTCTAAGATTGTCCTGTATTTGTCTCCATCCATCTTCTCATCATCTCTGACCAGCTTCCCTGTCCCTGCTGAAGAAAAGCCTCCCCACCACATGATACTTCCACCACCATGTTTCACGGTGGGGATGGTGTGTTCAGGGTGATGTGCAGTGTTAGTTTTCCACCTCACATAGCAATTTGCTTTTAGGACAAAACTTTCAATGTTGGTCTCATCTGACCAGATCACCTTCTTCCACATGTTTGCTGTGCCCTCCACATGGCTTCTCACAAACTACAAACAGGACTTCTTATGACTTTCTTTCAACAATGTCTTTCTTCTTGTCACTCTTCCATAAATGGCAGATTTGTGGAGAACACGACTAATAGTTGTCCTGTGGACAGATTCTCCCACCTGAGCTGTGGATCTCTGCAGCTCCTCCAGAGTTACCATGGACCTCTTGGCTCTTCTCTTATGAATGTTCTCCTTGCCCGGCCGGTCAGTTTAGGTGGACGGCCATGTCTTGGTAGGTTTGCAGTTGTGCCATACTCTTTCCATTTTCCGATGATGGATTAAACAGAGCTCCGTGAGATGTTCAAAGCTTGGGAGATTTTTTTATAACCTAACCCTGCTTTATACTTCTCCACAACTTTATCCCTGACCTGTCTGGTGTGTTCCTTGGCCTTCATGATGCTGTTTGTTTACTACAAACCTCTGAGGGCTTCACAGAACAGCTGTATTTATACTGAGATTTAATTACACACAGATGGACTCTTTTTACTAATTAGGTGACTTCTGAAGACAATTGGTTCCACTAGATTTTAGTTAGGGGTATCGGAGTAAAGGGGGCTGAATACAAATGCCCCCCCCCCCCACACTTTTCAGTTATTTATTTGTAAAAAATGTTGAAAACCATTTATAATTTTCATTCCACTTCACAATTATGTGCCCCCTATTATTATTTTAATACACGATTTATATAGCGCCAATAGTTTACGCAGTGCTTTACAATGTAGGGGGGGGGGGACAGCACAATTACAGTACAGTTCAATACAGAAGGGACAGGAGAGCCCTGCTTGTAGAGCTTACATTCTAAAGGGAACTGTTAATGCCCATATATATGCCAGCTGTGGGTGGGGCTCTAAAGTCTGGGGGTATGAAAACAGGTATGGTAAGGCCCATTTTACACTGAGGAGCTTCTAAACTGCCAGTAAAACATTTGAGTGCTTTTGAAGAGCTTTCAATTCATTTAAATGGAGAGGGGCGTTTTTTCACCACCCTGCCAGCCCACTGCCCCAGTGTGAAAGCATTCATTGATTTGAATGGAAATAGGTTTTCGTGAGCTTTTCAGGCACTTTTTTTAGCGTGAAAGCGCCTGAAAAGTGCCTCAGTGGGAAAGGGGTCTAAGGGAGAAGTTGTAAGCAGGTGTTAGCTCCCCTTAAGAGAGATACCTCCTCTAGTGATTTATGGGGTGAGGTTAACACCCTAAGAAATGACAGCTGTGGGTGGGGCTCTAGAGTCTGGGGTATGAGAACAGGCATGGTAAGGGGAAAGTTGTAAGCAGGTGTTAGCTCCCCTTTTTAGAGAGATGGGATGATCTCTCATAGAGAGATAGGACACGGATGGCAAAAAAAACCTGATAGAGCCCAAGGGTTATAACCCTCCTTAGCAGTGGCGGCTGGTGCTCAATAATTCAGGGGGGGGTGGCAAACCAATGCCACACCCCCCCCATGGAGACGGACAAGAATTTGGGGAACAGTATACGGGGAACACCAGCAAAGCCCCAATCCCCCACCCCCCCCCACCCCCCGCGGGAGATGGACTGCCTCCTTATGTTAGGAGGCAGATGTCCTGCCCGGGATGGTTCCAATCTCGCCTCCTCCTCCCTCCCTTGTCCGAGCCGGGAAGTGCAGGTGAGCCACCCCTGGAGTCGGGCTTCCCCTGCGTCTCCTCCCGCCTCTTCCTCCCTCCTCCTCCTCCTTAGTCAATAAGATCGCTTCTCCTTTAGGCCAACTTCTTGATTGGCTGTGAGGAGAATCAGTGTGACAAAAGCGAATATTAATTCGCTATTGTCACAGAACTGGGTGGGATCGGGGCGCAGTGGTCTGCGCCCCGAGCCCACCCTTTTTTTAAGCCTATTAGAGCCTCAGGCTCTTATCATGTGTTTTAAAAAAAAATCCCCTGTTGGAAGCCAATGTGTCCGGTGCCCTGTATGTAGATTAAGGGGCCAGACGCATGGAGGGGGGGGGTGGCGCCCGTGCGCCCCTAATGGACGGGCCGCCACTGCGATAGTCTATCCAAAATATATCACCTTTATTTCTATGTTGCCCTTGCTGTGTCGGTCCCGCTGTAGTCGGAGTGCGATGTGATAGGTATCTGTGATCCAAGGAATATTACATTGTATTGTATTGTATAACATTGTATCATTGTGTCATTCTTCAGAGAAATAAAATCACCATCCAAAAAAAAAACACTGAGATTTTCTGAAATGCGTCTTCTGATAGCCGTCAATTTGAGGCGAGCGTCGCGCTGAAGGTGAAAGCGAAAATCTGCAGCTGTGCCGAGCGCCCCGGGCGTCCTCCTCTCTATAAACGGCGGGTGTTTTTTGAAGAGCGGAATATTTTTAATTATAGATTTTATGGAGGAGTCTCTTCATCAAATAAACATCCTGCATTTTATACTCGCTTCTGGGAAAGGAGGAAAAAAAAAAAAATCTCATTGCGACGTGTGAGTACCGCTTACCTTGCGAAAATGGCTTTCCCAAAATACCGCGTGATTCTTAAATACAGCCGGGGATGGAACGGAGTCTTTATGGGAAATGTTTGTTGCTGGTTCTATGCTTCTCAATTGGGTGATCAAACTTGCAGCATCTCCTATTTGCAGATCTGACAGTTTCGTATTACAGGCAATTGTCTCATTCATACCACAACACATTGACGTTTCTTTGCGCTGCTTTTTTTTTTTGATGTGTTGTAATGGGGTGGCGTGCGTTTTACATATGTTGTGTTTATTTTTGGGGGAGTTTTTTGTGATGCAGCGCACAATGTTAACCACTTGACAACCGGGCACTTAAACCCCCCTCCTGCCCAGATCAATTTTCAGCTTTTAGCGCTCTCACACTTTGAATGACAAGTACTCAGTCATGTAATACTGTACCCAAATGATTTTTTTTTTCATTTTTTTTCACACAAATAGAACTTTCTTTTGGTGATATTTGATCACCTCTGGGTTTTTTATTTTTTGCGCTATAAATGAAAAAAGACCGAAAGTTTTGAAAAAAAATAAATTTTTCTTTGTTTCTGTGATAAAATTTTGCAAATTATTAATTTTTCTTCATACATTTTGGCCACAATTTACACTGCTACATATCTTTGGTAAAAAATAACCCAAATTAGTGGATATTATTTGGTCTTTGTGAAAATAAGAGTGTCTACAAGCTATGGTGCAAATCATAAAAAATTGATCACATCTGATGCACTGGTGGCCTCTCATTTCTGGCGACCCGAACAAGTCAGGAAAGTACAAATACAGTACCCCCCAAATGACCCCTTTTTTGAAAGTAGACATTCCAAGGTATTTAGTAAGATGCATGGTGAGCCTTTTGATGTTGTCATTTTTTCCTACAATTCTTTGCAAAATTAAATTGTTGTTTTTTTCCACAAAATTGTCATTGTAATAGGTTATTTCTCTCACATGGCATGTATATACCACAAATGACACCCCAAAATACATTCTGCTACTCCTCCTGAGTATTACGATACCACATGTGTGGGACTTTTCACAGCCTGGCCACATAGAGAGGCCCAAAATGCAGGGAGCACCTTCAGGTGTTCTAGGAGCATAAATTACACATCTAACTTGTTGACTAACTATTACACTTTTGAAGGCCCTGGAGAACCAGGACAATGACAGATGGCACTGATACGTGGCACTGATGGCATGTGACACTGATGTGGCACTGATGACAGATGGCACTAATAAGTGGTACTGATGACACGTGACACTGATGACAGATGGCACTAATATGTGGCACTGATGACAGATGGCACTAATACTTGGCCCTGATGACACGTGACACTGATGACAGATGGCACTAATACGTGGCACTGATGACAGATGGCACTAATACGTGGCACTGATGACATGTGACACTGATGACAGCTGGCACTAATATGTGGAACTGATGACACGTGGCACTGATGACAGATGGAACTAATACGTGGCACTGATGACAGATGGCACTAATACGTGGCACTGATGACACGTGACACTGATGACAGATGGCATTAATATGTGGCACTGATGACACGTGGCACTGATGACAGATGGCCCTAATACATGGTACTGATGACAGATGGCACTAATACATTGCACTGATGACAGATGGCACTAATACACGGCACTGATGACAGATGGCACTAATACATGGCATTGATGACAGATGGCACTAATACGTGGCACTGATGACAGATGGCACTAATACGTGGCACTGATGACACGTGATACTGATTACAGATGGCACGTGACACTGACAGGTGGCACTGACGACAGATGGCACTGATACGTGGCACTGATGACATGTGACACTGACAGGTGGCACTGGGGGCAGGTGGCACTGGGGACAGATGGCACTGTGTTGTGTTGGTGTACCTGATTTGTTTTCACTCCTGCTGCGGCACGGAAGCTCTCCCTCCTCATACGCTGTCTCTGTGTGAGGACTCGAGCAGGGAGAGCCGGCAATGAGAGATGATCTCATATGTTTACATATGAGATCATCTCTCATTGGACACTCCGATCGAGTGCTAAATAGCCACTGTGCTTGGTCATTTAGCACGATCTGTGATTGGCTGTGTCCAAGGGACACGGCCAACACAGATTTCCCCTGCTGCGCACCCGCGGTGGCGTGCAGGGGGAATGTAAATAGGAGACTATCCAGGGATGCCCTCCCGACAATTGAGCGCTGCGCTGTAGCCATCCTTTGGCTATAGCACGGGCGCGAAGTGAATTTATAATGTTTTATATTGTTTATGTTTTATTATTTATGTTGTATATTGTTTATGTTTACGTTTTATTATTTATGTTTTATATTGTTCACTGGATGACATCACCCAGGGACCACGCCCTATGCCAATATAAGTCATTGCGCACCGCGCACACAGCATTACAGCGGGAGAGAGCATCGTGTCAACATCGCAAGAAGAGTAGAGGGAAGAAGACGACGGAGAAGACTGGGCCACCGCTAACAAAAGAGCAGGCAAAAGAGCAGAAGATAGCAGAGGATCCCGTCAGGAAGACAACGGAGAGCGCGATGTCGGAAGAGGTCCCCGGAGCTGCCTAATAAATTACTTTAAAAACCTGTGCAGTGTGTTTTATTTTTGACACTTTTTTTCAAGGTGAATGGGTAGGGGTACGATGTACCCCATACTCATTCACATAGGGTGGGGGGCCGGGATCTGGGGGCCCCCTTATTAAAGGAGGCTCCCAGATTCCGATAAGCCCCCCGCCCGCAGACCCCGACAACCAACAGCCAGGGTTGTCAGGAAGAGGCTCTTGTCTTCATCAACATGGGGAGAAGGTGCTTTGGGGTGGGGGGCGCAGTGCCCCCCCCCGCCCCGAAGCACCTACCCCCATATACCCCCATAGTACGGTTCAAGGGTGGGGGGCGCTTGCTCAGCCCCACCCCCTCTCCTGACCGGCTGGGCTGCATGCTCGGATAAGGGTTTGGTATGGATCTTGGTGGGACCCCAACGCCATTTTTTCGGCGAAGAGGATTTCCCCTTAAAATCCATACCTGACCGAAGGGCCTGGTATTGTCCGAGGGGGGAACCCCAAGCCAATTTTTTGTTCATTTTGGCGGGGGGTTCCCCTTCATCCTCAGCACACAAGTCAAACCGCAAGACGGATCATGATGATCCGACTTCTGGCGCGGCTTCTATTCAAATCAATGGGCTCCCATAGGAAACCACTGATTTTGAATAGAGGCAGAGAAACGCAGCTAAAAGCTAGCGCCGTTAAACGTGCATTGACGGCAATGCAAAACGTGGATAAAATCTTGTTTTTAAAGCAGCGCGTTCCTGCCAGCGATCCGACGTTCAGAACGGCCGTTTATGGAGCCTTATTGTTCTGTGTAAATAAACTGGTAATGTTTGCCAGGAAACAATATACTAATCTTTTAGGAAGTTTTAGAACATCTCAGTTGGTTGTAGGGTAAGATTTCCGGGTTTTTTGTTATGATATTAAATCTCAAAACGGTTCAAGTAGCTGATTGACATCGATTCTTTTTTTTTTCCAGCAAAAGTGGAGTGTTCCTTTAAGAAGGACTCAGAAACTTCATAGATTGTCAGAAATCAAAGGGACAAATGGCAATTACAGAACTGTTCAATCAGCAGAAGTGTAAATCACAGGTCAGTATCAATAAGGAGCACTAAACAGCCACTTAAAATTGATCGCTTTCAGCTACAAACATCGAAAATGGCGACAAAAAGGCTGGAAAAAAAAAATGGGTAAGCAATGATTTTTTTTTCCCTTGCCAGGGTTTAACCACTTCAGCTCTAAAAGATTTACCCCCCACCCCCCTCCACTTCACGACCGGGCCATTTTTTGCGATGCGGCACTGCGTTACTTTAACTGACAATTGCGCGGTCGCGCGACGCCGTATCCGAATAAAATCGCTGTCCTTTTTTCCCCACAAATAGAGCTTTCTTTTGGTGGTATTTGATCACCTCTGCGGTTTTTATTTTTTGCACTATAAACAAAAAACAACCGATTCAATTTTGGAAAAAAAAAAACAAAAAAAAACATATTTTTCTTTCTGCTATAAAAAGCATCCAATAAAAAAAAAAAAAAATAGAAATCTAATTTCTTCATCAATTTTGGCCTAAATTGATGAAGAAATTAGATTTCTAAAAAAACCTTTTATTGGATGTGTTTTATAGCAGAAAGTAAAACGTTGTTTTTTTTTGTTTTTTTTTTTCCAAAATTGAATCGGTTGTTTTTGATAAAAAAAAAACAAAAAAAATTAAGCATATATTGATTGGTTTGCGCAAAAGTTATATCGTCTACAAACTACGGGATAGATTTATGGAATTTTTTTTTTTTTTTACTAGTAATGGCGGCGATCAGCATCTTATAGCGGCACTGCGATATTGCGCGCGGACAAATCGGACACTTAACTGACACTTCTGATACTTTTTTGGGGGGACCAGTGACACTAATACAGTGATCAGAGCTAAAAATATACACTGTCACTGTACTAATGACACTGGCTGGGAAGGGGTTCACGTCAGGGGGCGATCAAAGGGTTAACTGTGTGCCTAGCCAGTGTTTTAGTGTTGTGTGGGGGAGGTGCCTTTACTAGGGGGAAGGCAGGTATATGTATATAACTGTACACTGTTATACAAGCTGTACACTCACTACTTTACATTGTAGCAAAGTGTCATTTCTTCAGTGTTGTCACATGAAAAGATAGAAGAAAAGATTTACAAAAATGTGAGGGGTGTACTTAATTTTGTGAGATACTGTGTGTATATATATATATATATATATATATATATATATCATAAATGTATATACAGTATATGTGTAGTATTTACACTTCCCTGACACTTTATTGGGTACACCTGTTCTATTGCTTGGTAACGCAAATTGCTAATTGGCCAATCACATGGCAGCAACTCAATGCATTTAGGCATCTAGACGTGGTGAAGACGACTTGCTGAAGTTCAGACTGAGCATCAGAATGGGGGAAGAAAGGGGATTGAAGGGACTCTGAACGTGGCGTGGTGGTTGGTGGCAGACGGGCTGGTCTGAGTATTTCTGGGATTTTCACACACAACCATCTCTTGGGATTACAGAGAATGGTGGGAAAAAGAGAAAATATCCAGTGAGCGGCAGTTGTGTGGAGGAAAATGCCTTGTTGATGTCAGAGGTCAGAGGAGAATGGGCATCTGGTTCCAGATGATAGAAAGACAACAGTAACTCAAATAACCTCTCGTTACATCCAAGGTATGCAGAATACCATCTCTGAACGCCCAACCTTGAAGCAGATGGGCTACAGCAGCAGAAGACCACACCGGGTGCCACTCCTGTCAGCTAAGAACAGGAAACTGAGGCTACAATTGGCACAGGATCACCAAAATTGGACGGTAGAAGATTGGAAAAAACGCCTGGTATGATGAGTCTGGATTTCAGCTCCGACATTCAGATGGTGGGGTCAGAATTTGGTGCATGGATCCATCCTGCCTTGTATCACTGGTTCAGGCTGGTGGTGGGGGGTGTAATGCTGGGGGGGGGGATATTTTCTTGGCACACTTTGGACCCCTTAGTACCAATTGAGCATCGATTAAACACCACGGCCTACCTGAGTATTTTTGGTGACCACGTCCATCCCTTTATGACTACAGTGTCCCCATCTTCTGATGGCTCCTTCCAGCAGGATAATGCTCCATGTCACAAAGCTCCAATCATCTCACCACTGGACAATGAGGTCCCTGTCCTCCAATGGCCTCCACACTCACCACATATCATCCAATAGAGGAACTTTGGGATGTGGTGGAGATTGACATCATGGATGTGAAGCCGACAAATCTGGGTGATGTTATCAGGTCACTATGGACCAAAACCTCTGAGGAATGTTTCCAACACCTTGTTGTATCTATGCCACCAAGAATGAAGGCCAAAGGGGGTCCAACCCGCTACTATCAAGGTGGACCTAATAAAGCGTCCGGTGAGTGTATATATATATATAAATAAACTTTTTGTGCCCGGAGTTCAGCTTTAAGCTGCCAACCACTGAAAATAACTGAGTGTAGGTTGACCCAAAGAAGGGATTTCCTCATTATCGGTCTACACAAAAAAACAAGTGTTCATTATTTCAGTAAAAGCGGCTAATTATGTCAGCGATTGAAATGTTACCAGACTTCTCTCTTCTTTTCATTTTCCTAAATCCATCAAAAGAGCGAAAGATCTTTTTTTGCGAGTCTTTGTGCCGGACCGAGAGGTTTTATCGCCGCCGAACACAAAGCACAAGTTCCACATTCATGTCTCCGTCGGAGCGTATTGCAGCCACTTAGGAAGCGCGAGGAGGACTGCGGAGGTAGAAAGGAATCGTATGTCTTCCGATGACCCCGGGGGCCAAGCTTGTTCGTGACGCGGCGCCATTTGCAGAATGAATTAGTTTGCTCGGGTCCGATATTCCAACAATCGTTTTCTTCAAGGTGACCTTGTGTGTGGAGGACTCCATGAAGACAGAGACATAGACGAGGGAAAAAGACAAAGTTTATGCTTTTTTTATTATATTTTTTATTTTTTGTATAGATCCATGTTTATCCCAAAAGGGGATGAGCCGAACAAACCCAGGTCCGATTCGTGGAGGTTAGGTTATACAGTGCCTTGCAAAAGTATTCACCCCCCTTGGTATTTTTCATGCTTTGTTGCCTCACAACCTGTAACTGACATGGATTGTTTAAGCATTTGCATCATTTAATTTACAGAACATGCCCACAACTTTGAAGATTTTTTTTTTTTATTATTGTGAAGCAAACAACAAATAGGACAAAATAACAGAAAAAAGTCAATGTGCATAACTATTCACCCCCCTGAAGTCAATACTTTGTAGAGCCACCTTTTGCGGCTATCACAGCTCCAAGTCGCTTTGGATAAGTCTCTATGAGGTGCCACATCTTACCACTGGGATTTTTGCCCATTCCTCTTTGCAAAACTGCTCCAGCTCCTTCAAGTTGGATGGTTTGCGCTTGTGAACAGCAATCTTTAAGTCTGACCACAGATTTTCTATTGGATTGAGGTCTGGGCTTTGACTAGGCCATTCCAACACATTTACATGTTTCCCCTTAAACCACTCAAGTGTTGCTTTAGCAGTGTGTTTGGGGTCGTTGTCCTGCTGGGAGGTGAACCTCCGTCCTAGCCTCAAATCACACACAGAGTGCTACAGGTTTTGCTCAAGAATATCCCTGTATTTAGTACCATCCATCTTTCCCTCAACGCTGACCAGTTTCCCAGTCCCGACTGCTCAGAAACATCCCCACAGCATGATGCTGCCACCACCATGTTTCACAGTGGGGATGGTGTTCTTTGGGTGATGTGATGTGTTGGGTTTGCGCCAGACATAGCGTTTTCTTTGATGGCCAAATAGTTCAGTTTTAGTCTCATCAGACCAGAGCACCTTCCTCCATACATTTTGGAAGTCTCCTGCATGCCTTTTCCCAAACTCAAAACGTGCCATTTTGTTTTTTGCTGAAAGTAATGTCTTTCTTCTGGCCACTCTGCCATAAAGCCCAACTCTATGGAGCGTACGGCTTATTGTGGTCCTATGTACAGATCCTCCAGTCTCTGCTGTGGAACTCTGCAGCTCCTCCAGGGTTACCTTAGGTCTCTGTGCTCCTCTCTGATTAATGCCCTCCTTGCCCAGTCCGTGAGTTTTGGTGTGCGGCCGCCTCTTGGCAGGTTTGCTGATGTGCCATATTCTTTCCATTTGGTTATGATAGATTTGATGGTGCTCCTAGGGATCATCAAAGATTTGGATATTTTTTTATAACCTAACCCTGACTTGTACTTCTCAACAAAATTGTCTCTTACTTGTTTGGAGAGTTCCTTGGTCTTCATGGCAGTGTTTGGTTAGTGGTGCCTCTTGCTTAGGTGTTGCAGCCTCTGGGGCCTTTCAAAAAGGTGTGTCTATGTAACGACAGATCATGTGACACTTAGATTGCACACAGGTGGACATCATTTCACTAATTATGTGACTTCTGAAGGTAATTGGTTGCACCAGAGCTTTTTATGGGCTTCATAACAAAGGGGGTGAATACATACGCACATGACAATTATTTTTTTTTTTTTTTTTTTTATTTCTTTAAAATAGTTTATGTATATATTTTTCTAATTTTACTTCACCAACTTAGACTATTGTGTTCTGATCCATCACATATAATTCAGATTAAAAAATAACATTGAACTAAAGGCTGTAATGTAACAAAATAGGTAAAAAGCCAAGGGGGGGTGAATATTTTTGCAAGGCACTGTACATATCAAAAGCTCAGAAGCCAAATCCGAACCCTCTTTGAAGTCAATGGGAGGTGAATCTGTTGTGAATCAATTTTCGTAATTTTATAGGCTAAATAAAATGTTGGCTTACTCCACAGATCTGGAAGAAATACACAACGAATACCAAGGGCTCTTTATATATATATATGAAAAATAATATGACAAGCATTCTCATAGTTACATAGTTGGTGAGGTTGAAAAAAGACACATCAAGTCCAACCTGTGTGTTTGCTTTTATGTTAGTATTACATTGTATTACATTGTATTACATTCTCCCACTTGTGATGAATTCTGACTCTTATTTTGCCTTATCCATTGGTTTCCTATTATCATCAGCTCCATCTGGTGGACATAAAGCAATGTTTTTCCTGAAATACCTCAATCTGGAAAAATACCACATTATGGCCACTAGATGAAGCTGACATTCATAAGAAATTACTGTTTTAAAAAGTAACTCCTGTTTTGTTTAAAAAAAAAATCCCCTCTGGGTGACTTGTATACATTGCAGGGATTACAACAAACTTTGTTGCAGATTACTACCTTTTGGTATTCTGAAGAAATAGCTGTTTGTTTCTCTGTGTCCATGTGCAAATTGAATGTGAATGAGAGTGACTTTATATTTAACAATTAGCTGCTGCACCTGCAGGGTTCTAATGAGGAAAGTAGCAGGGTCTGCGTTGCGTCCCTTTAGACGTGATTATCTCACAAACAATGACATTTTGAGGGGAAGCACTGTGCAAAAAAAAAAAGACATGGGGTCCACCAAAAAAATCAATAACAGACTCTTGTGTGGATTTTGGGGGGGCCCTATAAAAATCAAAAAAAAAAAAAAAACGACACAGGTTCCCCCAAAAATCAGTAACAGACTTGAGATCTTGTATGGATTTTGGGGGTTACTATGAAAACAGAAAACAAAAAAATAAATAAAATTACCCCCCCCCCCCCCCGAAAAATCTATAACAGACTTTTGAGCTTTGGTATTGATTTGGGTGGGGCATGAAAAAAACAAAACAAAAAAAATGACATGGGGTCCTCCAAAAATAGACTCTTCAGATCTAGTATGGAATTTGAAGGGAAGCCCTGTGAAAAAAATGACATGCCCCCCCCCCCCCAAAAAAAAAAATCAAAAACAGACTCCTCAGATCTGGTATGGATTTTGTGGGTGGGCCTTATTAAAAAAATGACATAGGACCACTTCCAAAATCAATACTAGACCATTTCGATCTGGTTTAGATTTTGAGTGGCCCCCATGCAAAAAAAAAACATAAAAAATGACACGGGGGTCCCCAAAATCGATACTAGAATCTTCAGATCTGGTAGGGAATTCGAGGGGAATCCCTGTGCAAAGAAAAGGCGGTCCCCCCAAAAATCAATAAAAGACTCTTGACTATGAATTTAAGGGGGGCTTAAAAAAATGACATGGGGTCCCTCCTCTTTGAAATCAGTACCAGACTCTTTAAATCTGGTATCGATTTTGAGAGGGAACCCCAAGCAACAGAAAAGTGTTACATGTCCCCCACTCCCAAAATCTATACCAGACCCTTCAGATCTGGTACAGATTTTAAGGGAGGACTCCAAGCAAAAAAAAAAAAAATGGCATAGCAGCCCCCCCTCCCCCCCCCAAACCCATACCAGACCCTTAATCCAAGCACGCAGCCTGACAGGCCAGGAAAGGGGGGGGCAGCCACACCGCCCTCCCCCTCCTAAACCATACCAAGGGCACATGAACTCAACATGGAGGTGGTCCCATGCTGATGAGAACAAGGGCCTCTTCCCTACAACCCTGGCCCAGTGATTGTGGGGGTGCGGGGAGGACTTATCAGAACCTAGAAACCCCCTTTAGGATAACAGTTTCACCAGATATCTGCCCTAAATTCACAATAAAAAAGTCAATTTTAAACAAACACACAAGCTTTTAACAAGTCCTTAATATAAAAAAAAGAAAAAAATGTGATGACATTAGTGACCAAATATGGACATGGGCATATTTGGTCAATGATGTCACCACCACCCTGGAGATTCCTGGCCATGTCAGTGAATGGGGCCGGTGACATCACTGGCTGTTAAGGTCTGGCGGTGCCTGCCATGTCAGGAATTGATAAGGATAAGGAAAATAAGGATAAGGATTATAAGCACACAGTGGGGGGATTTTTACATCACCCTGATCCCTATACATAGATCTCCAAAACTCAAAGCTGAACTCCAGCCAAACAGCTAAATACACAGAACGATTTGTATTTCCGTCAGTCCGGCCCTGAAATGTACACAGCTCTAGCCCCACAACACAGCCCTCTCCAGCAGGGGAGGGGCCTGATAGTTCCCCGCTGCAGTTTCACTTTCACTTACACCCTGCGACTGGACAGTGAATGGAGAAGCAGCACACGGATCTGTCTCCTCCTATGCTCCTTGCACTGCAGCACACCTGTTTGGGTTCTTGTGTAGCTTCCCTCTCCCCAAGTCTGAGCTCTGCTGTGCAGGGACTGCAGGAGGTCCGATAAAGATATATTCAGGTATTTACACTTTTTTTGCATTTAAATGAATAATGTTGTATTAATGAAGGAATTCATTTTTGCCTTTTATATCTGCCTGGAGTTCAGCTTTAAATGGGAACATAGTAAACCCTCTTTAAAGTGGAACTCCGGGCTAAAATATTATTGTGTAAATTCTTATTTGAATCTACCAGGTCTATTTATAAAAATTATTTGGATGAATGCCCCCCCCCCCACACACACACACACACACACACAAACACTACAGGCTGCCTGCCGAAAACCACAGGAGGGGGCGGAGACAAGACCAGTCACTATGCACGAGGAGAGAGAGAGCAGAGCTGTGGGCAGGCCCCACCCACTACAGAAAACTACAGGAAAGGGGTGGAGACAAGACCAGTCCCCCTGCGCAAGAAGAGAGATAAGAGCTGTGGGAGGGGCCCACCAGCAGGATCCACCCACTGCAGAAAACTACAGGAGGGAGCGGAGACAAGATCAGTCCCCCTGCACAAGGATAGAGATAAGAGCTGTGGGAGGGGCGCAGCAGGCCCCACCCACTATAAAAAATTACAGGAGGGGCGGAGACAAGACCAGATACCCTGCACAAGAAGAGAGAGCAAAGCTATGGGAGGGGCCCAGCAGACCCCACCCACTACAGAAAACTACAGGAGGGGCGGAGACAAGCCCAGTCACTCTGCACAAGGAGAAAGAGCAGAGCTGTGGGAGGGACCCATCAGGCTCCACCAACTATAGAAAACTACAGGAGGGGGCGGAGACAAGACCAGTCCTCCTGCACAAGGAGAGAGAGCAGCAGTGGGCGGTCTTTATTACAGGAAATCTTACACTGGATTACTGCACAGATCTGGAAGAAATACACAAAGCTCATCAAGGGGTATATATTCAAAGAAGTTAGGCGAATATGGCAAGAATTTGCCCATCCGTGACAAATTCTGACTTTATTTTGCTTAATAAGTTGATTTCCTATGACCATCAGCTCTTTCTTTTGGACATAACATGGAATTTTTCTTGAAATACGTCCTTTAGGGAAAATACTCCATTATGGCCACTAGATGGAGATGACGATCATGGACAATGTTTGTGTTAGGCAAGATATGGCAAGAATGTGTTAAAGATGGAAGAATGCTAGTCAAATTCATCCAGCAATTGTTTTGCTTAACCTACTTCAGCCCCGGACCATTTGGCTGACCAAAGACCAGAGCACTTTTTGCGATTCGGCACTGCGTCGCTTTACCTGACAATTGCGTGGTGGTGCGACGTGGCTCCCAAAGAAAACTGACGTCCTTTTTTCCCCACAAATAGAGCTTTCTTTTGGTGGTATTTGATCACCTCTGCGTTTTTTTTGTTTTTTTTGCGCTTTAAACAAAAAAAGAGCGACAATTTTGAAAAAAAAAGCAATATTTTTTACATTTTGCTAAATAAATATCTCCGAAAAAATATATAAAAAAAAAAAACATTTTTTCCCCCTCAGTTTAGGCCGATATGTATTCTTCTACATATTTTTGGTAAAAAAAATCGCAATAAGCGATTGTTGATTGGTTTGTGCAAAAGTTATAGCGTCTACAAAATAGGGGATATTTTTATGGCATTTTTATTAATAATTTTTTTTTTACTAGTAATGGTGGCGATCTGTGACTTTTATCATGACTGCGACATTATGGCGGACAGATCGGACACTTTTGGGGCTATTTTGGGACCATTTACATTTATACAGCGATCAGTGTGATTAAAAATGAATTGATTACTGTGTAAATGTGACTGGCAGTGAAGGGGTTAACCAGGAGGGGGCGCTGTAGGGGTTAAGTGTGTCCTAGGGAGTGTTTCTAACTGTGGGGGGGGGGAGGGGCTACGTGTGACACGACACTGATCACCGCACCCGATTACAGGGAGCGGTGATCAGTGTCAGTGTCACTCGGCAGAACGGGGAGATGCTTGTTTACATCAGCATCTCCCCGTCCTTCCTCTCCGTGACACGATCGCAGGTATCCCCGTGGACATTGAGTTCGTGATCACACTCACGGAGCTTGCGGCAGGGTGGCATGCACGCAACCACACGGCCGCAAATACAAAGGGACATACAGGTACGCCCATTAGCGCAGCCGTGCCATTCTGCCAACATATATGTACATGCGGCGATCGGCAAGTGGTTAATACTGTGATTGGCCACAATGCAGTGTTTTTCCTGATTGAGGTATTTCATGAAAAATACAGCATTATCCCCACTAGATGGAGCTAACGAATGCAGAAAATCAATTTATTACGCAAAATAGTCAGAATTTGACACAGCTGGGCGAATGCTTGTCACATTCGTCCAACAATTTGTTTTTATAAATAGACCTTTGTGTGTGCTTTGTGTATTTCTTCTGGGTCTGTGCAGTAATCCAGTGTGAAACTTTTCCTCTGTGAGGGAGCTTCCTGTAATAAAGGCTGCTTACGGCTGCTCTCACTCCTTGTGCAGGGTGACTGGTCTTGTCTCCGCCCCTCCTTTTTTTTGTAGTGGGTGGGGCCTGCTGGGTTCTTCCCACAGCACTACTCTATTTCCTTGTGCTGGGTGACTGTTCTTGTCTCGGCCCCCTCCTGTAGTGGGTGGGGTCTGCTGGGCCCCTCCTACAGCTCAACTCTCTATCCTTGTGCAGTCATTGCCCCCTCTTGTAGTTTTTTGCAGTGGGTGGGGCCTGCTGGGCCCTTTCTACAGCTCTGCTCTCTCTCCTTCTGCAGGATGACTGGTCTTGTCTCCGCCCCATCCTGTAGTGGGTGGGGCCTGCTGGGCACCTCCTACAGCTCTGCTCTTTTACCTTCTGCAGGATGACCGCCCCTAATGTCATTTTTGTAGTGGGTGGGGCCTGCTGGGTGCCTCCCACAGCTCTACTCTCTCTCCTTCTGCAGGATGACTGGTCTTGTCTCTGCCCCTTCCTGTAGTGGGTGGAGCCTGCTGGGCCCCTCCTTCAGCTCAACTCTCTCTCCTTGTGCAGGGTGACTGGTATTGTCTCCACCCCTCCTGTAGTTTTCTGCAGTTGGTGGGGTCTGCTGTGCCCTTTCTACAGCTCTGCTCTTTCTCCTTCTGCAGGATGACTGGTCTTGTCTCCACCCCCTCCTGTAGTGGGTGGGGCCTGCTGGACACCTCCTACAGCTCTGCTCTTTCTCCTTCTGCATGATGACTGGTCTTGTCTCCGCCCCCTCCTGTAGTGGGTGGGGGCTGTTGGGCACCTCCTACAGCTCAACTCTCTCTCCTTGTGCAGGGTGACTGGTCTTGTCTCTGCCCCCTCCTGTAGTTTTCTGCAGTGGGTGGGGCCTGCTGGGCCCTTTCTACAGCTCTGCCCTTTCTCCTTCTGCAGGATGACTGGTCTTGTCTCCGCCCCCTCCGGTAGTGGATGGGGCCTGCTGGGCACCTCCTACAGCTCTGCTCTTTCTCCTTCTGCAGGATGACTGGTTTTGTCTCCGCCCCCTCCTGTAGTAGGTGGGGCCTGCTGGGCACCTCCTACATCTCTGCTCTTTCTCCTTCTGCAGGATGGCCGCCCCCTAATGTAGTTTTTGTAGTGGGTGGGGCCTGCTGGGTCCCTCCCACAGCTCTACTCTCTCTCCAGTCCTTCTGCAGGATGACTGGTCTACAGAGGCTATAAACAGCACACTAATGATGTCACTGCTACTTTTACAAGATATTATCTGGGTTTGGAGTTTGGAAGAACACAAAATTGTATACTTTTTTGGTATTGAGGAATAGATTTGTAAAGAAAATGTTTGTGCCTGGACTTCAGCTTTAAGGTAAATGATGGTGGATCTCCTTTAGCACAGTTGCAGAGTTGGCTGGACAGCCAGAGTAACTCACTGATTCACTTGTTATCCGAAATTGCTCTTTAAATTGGTCTTCCTGTGTCTATCTGCGGCCAGCTGTGAGCTCTGCCGAGGAATTCAAATGATGACATAATGATCCCGTATATTATAAAACCACCTCTCGTGTCTGCGCCGATGATTGACACTTCCTATCTGTCGGCGGTACGAGCGCATTGTCCTCCAGCACAACCTACGACGAATGTTCTCCGGCTGAACTATTAGCATTCCCTGGCTTTCCCGAGGTGCCGGAACGCCAACCAAATTATCTTTTGGCACCAGAAGCCATTAAAGTCTCTGAGAAAAAAAAAAAAAAAAACAGATGTTTTCTCGCATAAATTTATTGATACGTTCTTTATGAATAAAATATTATTTGAAATCCTTTCTGCGCGGGTCTAATTGCATCATTTGAAATCCCAAACGAGGACGGCAGAGCAAGGCGTCTTCTGCGCCGAGCACTTACCAGAGATTGAACTCTGCGGAAGGGAAATGCCCCCGAGGCCCCCGGGAAGTTATGGTTGTAAGCCGCCCTCTGATTGGACCATTAGTCTGAGCGTGAAGAAAAGGGATGAAAATTGGAAGAAACGCAGTGGAAATTCTGCCGTCTGGGGAAATTTAAAACCGCCAACAAGCCTGGAAAATAGCAGAGGTCGGTCTGAGGACAGAAATGGAATTACACCTTTTGAAGTTTTTTTTTTTTCTTGTTTATCTCCGTATTGAAATATCCGAACGCATTTTATACCGGCTGCGCTTCTTGTCGCCTGTCTACATTTATAAAAAAGACATGTTTCAGAGGTAAAAAAAAAAAAAAAAATACACTACAAGTTGGATCTGTTTTCTTTTCTCCTCTAAAAAAAAAAAAAAGTGATGAAACCTACAGTGTACTGCAATGCGCAGCCTGCAGAGGTTTGCCTTTACTATACTATCTGTTATATAGTTGTAAAAAGAATATCTGCAACTTTATAAAGCAATAGAGGGTCATTTCAGTCTAAATTCTTATTTCAGTTTTTTTTGTTTTTTTTTTGTAGATGCCAGGTTTAAAGTAGAACTTTCTTTTTTTTATTTTTGTGTTTTATTTATTTCAGCAAACCTGGACATATAGAACAGTGATGGCAAAAAAAAAACAAAAACAAGTGGTCCATTTATTTATTTATTTTTATTTATGTATTTTTACCTCTTTTGTACAAGTAGAACTTCATGCACAATTTTTTTTCCTTTTTTCTTTTTTGTTTTGTTTCAGCTAACATTGAAACATAGAAGAGTGACAGCAGAAAAAAAAGGTCTGTCGAGTTTGCTTCTTACTTTATTGATTTTTATTTTATTTTATTTAAACTTTTTTTTTTGTCTAAGTATAGATCTATGTTTGTCCTGAGCTAATTTTAAGACATTTACATTTTTCTTTTTAATGAGACTGTAATCATGTACAGGCACACCTGTACATGATTACAGGGGTAATGCAAAGACACTACAAGATTGCAGAGCAAAGCATAGAGATTCAATACCTACTAGGCAATGTAGTCCCTAATCAGCTAGCATGTCTATAGAGGATAACCTGTGTATAATGCTACAGCACACCCAACATCTGCACTCATAACTGTGCAGAGGAGCTGGGGTTGTCATATGACTGCTACAACTATGCTTATTTAAGACATGTCAAGAGCAGAAAATGAAAAAAAAAAATAGACCATTGACATTGAAAACCATGAGAAAATATAATTGGAACATAGTGGATCAAGGATTGGTTTTGTGTGCATACTGAAGAGTAAAAAGAATATAGCTAGGTGACTCTCTAACACAAGGAAGCATACTTGTAACCTCCAGCTAATAGAGAGGAGTATAGGGAAAATACAAGAGCATCATACCACACTTTTGGGAGTCCAAAAGTATTTATTGCAGCAGATGCTCACCCCGGGCAAAGGCCTCCTCCCCCACAAATACACTGGGTAGAGGAGGACCATTTGTTCCCGGGAGTGGGCTATTTATTTCACCATAGAAGTCTAAAGGTAACCAGTCAATGTATTTCCCTCTTTCTCGAGGCTTTGATGTGTAACATCAAACTGGCCGGCAGTACACATGCCTCCATAGGTTCCTCCACAGGGACTTTGTCAGGGCTCCTTTCATGTATCCCTAGAGTTGGGGAGTGAGGTGGTCGTAAGAGCAGATAACCAGTGGTGTCTTAGATAGATAGATAGATAGATAGATAGATAGATAGATAGATAGATAGACAGACAGACAGACAGACAGACAGACAGACAGACAGACAGACAGATAGATAGATAGATAGAGAGTGGGGACGGAAAGTATTCAGACCCCCTTAAATTTTTCACTCTTTGTTATATTGCAGCCATTTGCTAAAATCATTTAAGTTCATTTTTTTTCCTCATTAATGTACACACAGCACCCCATATAGACAGAAAAACACAGAATTGTTGACATTTTTGCAGATTTATTAAAAAGAAAAACTGAAATATCACATGCTCCTAAGTATTCAGACCCTTTGCTCAGTATTTAGTAGAAGCACCCTTTTGATCTAATACAGCCATGAGTCTTTGGGAAATATGCAACAAGTTTTTCACATCTGGATTTGGGGATCCTCCACCATTCCTCCTTGCAGGTCCTCTCCAGTTCTGTCAGGTTGGATGGTAAATGTTGGTGGACGGCCATTTTTAGGTCTCTCCAGAGATGCTCAATTGGGTTTAAGTCAGGGCTCTGGCTGGGCCATTCAAGAACAGTCATGGAGTTGTTGTGAAGCAACTCCTTCGTTATTTTAGCTGTGTGCTTAGGGTCATTGTCGTTGTTGGAAGGTAAACCTTCGGCCCAGTCTGAGGTCCTGAGGTTTTCGTCCAGGATATCCCTGTTCTTGGCCGCATTCATCTTTCCCTCGATTGCAACCAGTCATCCTGTCCCTGCAGCTGAAAAACACCCCCACAGCATGATTAAGGCCAAAAAGTTCTATCTTGGTCTCATTAGACCAGAGAATCTTATTTTTGACCATCTTGGAGTCCTTCAGGTGTTTTTTAGCAAACTCCATGCGGGCTTTCATGTGTCTTGCACTGAGGAACTGCTTGTTCCTGGTTCCAGTCCAGCGTTCCAGGCTACTACCTGCTGCTTGTTCCTGGTTCCAGTCCAGTGTTCCAGCCTACTACCTGCTGCCTTGTTCCTGGTTCCAGTCCAGGGTTCCAGCCTACTACCTGCTGCCTTGTCCCTGGTTCCAGTCCAGCGTTCCAGCCTACTACCTGCTGCCTTGTTCCTGGTTCCAGTCCAGCGTTCCAGCCTACTACCTGCTGCCTTGTTCCTGGTTCCAGTCCAGCATTCCAGCCTACTTCCTGCTGCCTTGTTCCTGGTTCCAGTCCAGCATTCCAGCCTACTACCTGCTGCCTTGTTCCTGGTTCCAGTCCAGCATTCCAGTCTACTACCTGCTGCCTTGTTCCTGGTTCCAGTCCTGCATTCCAGTCTACTACCTGCTGCCTTGTTCCTGGTTCCAGTCCAGCTCTCAGTCCTGCTTACTTACCTGCTGTGGTTCCGGGTCCTCTCTGCATTCCAGCCTCCTCTTCAGCTTCAGGTTCCAGAGGGTGCCACCACTCCTGAACTTCCGGTGATTGTCGATCCTGCCAGGCACCCATACCACTCCTCACTCCTGGGCCTTCTGTCTCCATTCCAGGGGAACAGGAGTGGGAGCTGTAAGGGAGGTCTTTCTCTGCACTTCAGGCTCAAAACCTACCAGGTACATGACAGCTCTTCTCCCCCGATAGCTCAGTTTGGCCGGAAGGCCAGCTCTGGGAAGGGTTCTGGTCATCCCAAACGTCTTCTCTTTAAAGTGGATGTAAACCCAATGTCACCCTTTCTAAACTACTGCCATAGGGGGTTATCTATAAGGATATACATGCGCTCCTGCATGTATTTTTACCTGTCAAATGTCTCCCCTCTATCTGTTATGAGCCCCGAAAAACTGCAGATTCTGTGGGTGGGTCTGTTGTCTGGAGCTCGGTGGGTGGAGTCGTGATGTCAGTAGACTCCCTGCCCACCTCTACACTCCCCTTGTCAATATGCATTTTCTGCTGTGTATTTCTTACACTGAACTTCTGCTATGATCTGTAACATCCAGTGAAAAGACAGGAAAGTAACCACATGACTTCAGCATGCCAAATCATGCTGAGGTGTGGAACAGCCAATCCTTGCAGAGCTGCTGAAGAAAGGAGTGGGGGGAGGGAATTCAAAAATAATGCATGTCTTAGGCTAGTGCACGAGATATGTAAATCACCTGTCACTCACAGCAAGGGGGAGGATTTGACAAAGTTTTTCTCAGTTTGTCAAGTTTTATCTCACTGAACAATAAAAGAGGATTGCTCAGAGCTGGATTAACTCTTTGTGGCAAGACTGGGCTCAAATGATAGGAAATCTTATACTCTACATTATGACATCCAGAAAAAAAAAAAAATTCGGGTTTACATCCACTTTAAGGATTATGGAGGCCACTGTGCTCTTAGGAACCATAAAAGCAGCAGAAATTTTTTTTGTAACCTTGGCCAGATCTGTGCCTTGCCACAATTCTGTCTCTGAGCTCTTCAGGCAGTTCCTTTGACCTCATGATTCTCATTTGCTCTGACATGCACTGTGAGCTGTAAGGTCTTATATAGACAGGGGTGTGGCTTTCCTAATCAAGTCCAATCAGTATAATCAAAACACAGCTGGACTCAAATGAAGGTGTAGAACCATCTCAAGGATGATCAGAAGAAACGGACAGCACCTGAGTTAAATATATGAGTGTCACAGCAAAGGGTCTGAATACTTAGGACCATGTGATATTTCAGTTTTTATTTTTTAATAAATCTGCAAAAATGTCAACAATTCTGTGTTTTTTGTCAATATGGGGTGCTGTGTGTACAATATGGGGTGCTGTGTGTACAATATGGGGCGCTGTGTGTACAATATGGGGTGCTGTGTGTACAATATGGGGTGCTGTGTGTACAATATGGGGTGCTGTGTGTACATTAAGGAGGAAAAAATGAACTTAAATGATTTTAGAAAATGGCTGCAATATAAAAAAGAGTTAAAAATTTAAGGGGGTCTGAATACTTTCCGTCCCCACTGTATATATATACTGTGTATATAAAAAGAGAAACATTATTAGTAGTAGTAGTAGTACAATTATATTATATATGTTATTTTGTATAATTGTATTAAATTGTTACATTTTAAAAATTATTTTGAACTAATTTGGAGGGTTTTTTCCTTTTTTATATATATTTCTCTCTGTATCTGTCTCTGTCTCTCTCTATCTATCTATCTATCTATCTATCTATGGAATGTATGCAATGGAAACACATTGGTTTCTGAACACTATGGATGAAAAAGGGCACATTTCTTAGTATTCAGGCATTTTTTTTAGCTCAGAAATTACTTTTCTGAACACGTCTTTTGAGGGGTCTTTTATTTGCTTCCCAACTCGTCTGCCAATAAACTTGTTAAAAAGCCTCTAGTTTGCACAGACAAATACGCTAAAAAAAAAGGGCAGTTTAGATGCAGAGAAATAAAAGCTCAATCTCCCGATGAAGCAGCCTTTTTTTCGAGCTGCAGTGTGCATCAGCCCTTATGTGTAGTTGGAGGCCTTTATTTGTTTTTGTTTTGTATTTCCTAGAGGTTTACATCAATGTGGTGACAAAGGCCAATTTCATCTCTGTTAAACCTTTATGTATTTAGACTTTTGCTCTGTGTGCAGAATTCCCTCGTCTAATCCCAAGGAAAACTTTCCCCTATTAAACCAAATGTGAGGATTTGTCGGAAGGAAATGTAATACAGGTTTGCCCTTTAAGTCGTTATTTTAATTATGCCAACATTAATTTGCTGAGCAGAATAGGGAGGCGTTTGTCGTGCTGCTGGTTTTCTCCCACGGAAAAGTGAGTATTGTCTATTTAATAACCACTTTGTGCTCCGTTCAGCTCTGCAGAACCCAGGTGTGGGGAAGGTTTATACCTCTAATCTGCAGATTCTGAAATATACGTCCCCGCTGCCAGACACAACAAGGAGCCACACGCAAAACATAAAGAGTTGTTTTTTTTTCTATTTCAATATCAAAATGTTACATTTTAACAGAATGAACTGAATGTAGCATGCTCTGCAGACCTCCCAGAGTTGGAGATAAAAGCCGGATGGCCCAGGTGCATTAGAAACAGAAAGCAGTGGGTGGGACTAGGATTGTCCAGGGACCAGTGGCGGCTGGTGGAATATAATTTGGGGGGGGGGTGCAAACAATGCCCCGAGCCCACCCTTTTTTGACGCCTATTAGAGCCTATATGCGTCCAGTATGTAGATCAGGGGCTGACTAATTAGTGTAGCACTACCTCCATAGGAGCCGCTGTAGTTTAATAGGTTCTCCCCCAAAGCAGTGCAGAGGCCACCAGGCACACAGCAGCATTCCAACTCAATAAACAGTTTGGGGCAGCAGTCCCCAACCTCCTCGTCACCAGGGACTGGCCACATGGAAGACAACACCTCCACGAACCGGGCGGGGGGGTTGGTGTTGGAGGTGCAGCCTGTAACCTTGGAGAGGGGGTGCAGCCTGTAACCTTTGTGGGGGTGCAGCCTGTAACCTTTGAGGGGGTGCAGCCTGTAACCTTGGAGGGGGGTGCAGCCTGTAACCTTGGAGGGGTGGGAAGTCTGTAACCTTGGAGGGGGGGTGTAGCCTGTGACCTTGGAGGGGGGTGCAGCCTGTAACCTTGGAGGGGGGTGCAGTCTGTAACCTTGGAGGGGGGGTGCAGTCTGTAAACTCGGAGGGGGGTGCAGCCTGTAAACTCGGAGGGGGGTGCAGCTTGTAACCTTGGAGGGGGGTGCAGCCTGTAACCTTGGAGGGGGTGCAGCCTGTAACCTTGGAGGAGGGTGCAGCCTGTAACCTTGGTGGGGGGTGCAGCCTGTAACCTTGGAGGGGGGTGCAGCCTGTAACCTTGGAGGGGGGGTGCAGCCTGTAACCTTGGGGGGGTGCAGCCTGTAACCTTGGGGGGTGCAGCCTGTAACCTTGGAGGGGGGTGCAGCCTCTTACCTGAAGTAAGCTCATGGTCCTCACCAGTGCTCTATGACGATGATGATCCTGTCCCCGGCCAGGCTCTCCTCCCTCCCCTTGTCCCACTTCTCTTCCGTTTTCTTCTTCTTATCTCTGTTCTTCTTCTTCCTGATGTGGTCACAGAGAGGGAAAAGAATAGTAGTGCTGCTATAAGGGGGGGCAAGCACCCTCTGGTGGTTGGAGGGTGGAAGTGCAAGCTCTACTTAGACGTTTTGAGTTTGGTATGTGTTCCTGCTCACAACATACTTAAAAATGGCTGATTTTAATGCCCTGTACACACGATAGAATTTTGGAAAATGTGTGATAGGGCCTCGTTTTCGGAAATTCTGACCGTGTGTAGGCTCCATCACGCATTTTCCATAGGAATTTCCGACACACAAAGTTTGAGGGCTTGCTATAAAATTTTCCGACAACAAAATCCGTTGTTGGAAATTCCGATCGTGTGTACACAAATCCGACGCACAAATGCCACGCATGCTCAGAATAAATTTAGAAACAAAAGCTACTGCCCCGTTTATAGTCCCGACGTACTTGTTTTACGTCACCGCGTTCAGAACGATCGGATTTTCCGACAACTTTGTGTGACCGTGTGTATGCAAGACAAGTTTGAGCCAACATCCGTTGGAAAAAAACATTCTACTATGTTGCCCCTTTTGTACTCAGCTGCTAGATTGGAACCGACCCCGGCTTGGATCTCGACCATTCTTTGTCTGATGAACCCTTTTATACTTCGTTGCCCAACTGGACTTGACCTCGGCTCGGATCTCGGACTAAGGCTTGCACGGTGCTCTGCACCCCTGGCACCTGTGCCACTCCGTGTCCCACCAAGTCTCTGTCTCCATCTCCAGAGGCTTCAAGGACCCGAGGTGCAAGGGAGGCCTCCCCACTACTTCGGTCTCACATCAGGTACGTGGCTCTCGTGACAGGCTGTGTGAGCTGGTAAGAGAGCACTTTTGTTTGAGTTGGGGGTGGTGCTTCAAGAGGTCACACATTCCAGGTGGCGGTTGATGACGAGGAATAGGAAGTTTTCTACACTTCTATTTATTTCTGGACTTTTGTCACTGATGGTCTATTCATTAAAACAGCGCAACTATATGATTGTTTACTACGTTTGGGACTGTGTCTATATCTCACAGAAAGAGTTGCTGCTTTGATGGTTTTGATATTTGTTAAAATTAGCGCAGTTCTTATTCGTTTCTCTTCATTTTCTAAAAAAAAGCTTGAACCCAAATTCCCTTGGACTTCAGTCACTTTTATTCCCAGTACTGAATGATGATAACACAAACACATTGTAGAAGGGAGGTCTCGTGTTGCTCGCGGCTAAAATGTAACATAGCGGGGAACCTCACTAAATACTCTTTCCCGCTGCGCCAAGTGACCGCCCATCGCAAGACCAAAGAATTATCTTGTAACATAAGTAGCTGGAGGGAGAAAATGACGGCTCTTTTACAGACATAAAAGCACAATAAACCTTGTTTATTTTTATTCTCTTTGGCCAAGGCCTGCCGCTTAAACGTCTTTTTTTTTTTTAAAAGAAACACCAAATCAATCAACGAGTTAGTACAGTGGCTCGCCACTTAACACGTCACGCCATCGCGCATTATCGCAACTGGTTTAAATACTTAATGTGTTTCCGCCAAGAACACAATACAAAAAGAGGGAAAAGTGTCCGGTGCCAACATTTTTCTAATCAATGTGTGTTTTTTTTTTTTTTGATTGAAAAACAAGCAGTTTATATTTTTTCCGACATAAAGGGACCATGGGGGGAGGAGGAGGGGGGGCTTGGCTGTACTTCGCATTGTGTACCTGCCGACCCCCGGTACACAAAGCCATTTTTTAAAAGGTGGGCGTATTTATTCCTGGCCTCCGAAGATTTGACAAGCAAGGATGCAAAAACAATTAGCACCAAGTGGACCATAATAGTTTGTGCCGCCGCCGGCGCTGCGGCGTGTTTTGCAGATTAATCCTGGTTTAGCATCAGCTGTTCGGCTAAAAAAAACAAAACAAAAAAAAACATAACCGAGGATATAAAATGCTGCAATTATGTTCAAACTTGAGTGCGTTCCCTCTCAAAATGGCGTGCCCGAGACCCGCACATGAAAATCTGTTAGCAAATCTCATATTTTTTTTTTTTTTTTAGCTTTTTATTTAAAGTTTTTGTGGCAAAATTGAGCTAATTGGATGTGAATCGGTGAACACTAGTGCTGGGTAATCAGCGTGATTAGTCATTTGTGTTAAAGCTAAAATTCGCAAAAAAGAAAGTAACATTTAATTAACACGCGAGGGTTTGTGTGTCATCCTCCATATGTCAGGAATTACAACTATTATCAGGGGGAAGCAATATGTGTATATATATATAATACAGGGATAGCGGTTTATCTAGAGCCGTGTAAGTGCCGGTAGTAGTGAAATCTATAGAAAAAAATATGTTTTATTTTCCCTTTTGCAAGATGGGATAACGGCCGGGCAAGGAGAGACCAAGAGTATGGCACAACTGCAAACCTACCAAGACATGGCCGTCCACCTAAACTGACCGGCCAGGCAAGGAGAGCATTCATCAGAGAAGAGCCAAGAGGTCCATGGTAACTCTGGAGGAGCTGCAGAGATCCACAGCTCAGGTGGGAGAATCTGTCCACAGGACAACTATTAGTCCTGTTCTCCACAAATCTGACCTTTATGGAAGAGTGACAAGAAGAAAGACATTGGAGAAAGAAAGTCATAAGAAGTCCTGTTTGCAGTTTGTGAGAAGCCATGTGGGGGACACAGCAAACATGTGGAAGAAGGTGCTCTGTTCAGATGAGACCAAAATTGAGACCAAAATTGAAATTTTTGGCCTAAAAGCAAAACGCTATGTGTGGGGGAAAACTAACACTGCACATCATCCTGAACACACCAGGTACAGAGAAGCTGGTCAGAGTTGATGGGAAGATGGATGGAGCCAAATACAATCTTAGAAGAAAACCTATTAGTCTGCAAAAGACTTGAGACTGGGGCGGAGTTTCACCTTCCAGCAGGACAACGACCCGAAACATACAGCCAGAGCTACAATGGAATGGTTTAGATCAAAGCATATTCATGTGTTAGAATGGCCCAGTCACAGTCCAGACCTAAATCACATTGAGAATCTGTGGCAAGACTTGAAAATTGCTGTTCACAGACGCTCTCCATCCAATCTGACAGAGCTTGAGATATTTTACAAAGAAGAATGGGCAGAAATGTCTTCTCTAGATGTGCAAAGCTGGTAGAGACATCCCCAAAAAGACTTGCAGATGTAATTGCAAAGAAAGGGGGTTCTACAAAGTATTGACTCCGGGGGGCGCCAAACAAATGCCCCCCCCACACACTTTTAACATATTTATTTGTATAATTTATCATTTTCCTTCCACTTCACAATTGTGTGGCACTTTGTGTTGGTCTATCAGATAAAATGCCAATAAAATACATTTACGTTTTTGGTTGTAACATGACAAAATGTGGAAAATTTTAGACGGGTATGAATACTTTTTCAGGGCACTGTATAGCCACATGTCATAATAGAGGACTGCTTGGAGTATTTTTGAGCACATCATTTATTATTCACGTTTTTTGTACTCATATTATTTGTTATGGTTTATATGATCACATAAGCGCTGCACATTTCACCCAATTTGTCATTTTTGCAACTTTATCCACTGCTGTTCTGGCTGCTTTCGTGGCCGTTTACCATGTGATCGCTCCATCAAATGACGGACTGATCACATGTAAATAAACTGCGTCATGTCATGACACCGGTTCCTCCCTTCCCTCTGTGTACCGATTGGTACAGAGGGGGAGAGATCGGATGGCAGCAGCGTTGTGAGCTGAATGTGTAGTGCCCACAGCGCTGCTCAGTGACAAATGCAGTCACATCCATCCATCCATCCATCCATGCTCAGCAATACCCTGCAATACTCTGCAATATTCTGCAATACCCTGCAATACCCTGCAATACTCTGCAACACCCTGCAATACTCGGCAATATTCTGCAATACTCTGCAATACCCTGCAATACCCTGCAATACACTGCAATACTCTGCAATACTCTGCAATACTCTGCAATACCCTGCAATACCCCGCAATACTCTGCAATACCCTGCAATACACTGCAATACTCTGCAATACCCCGCAATACCCTGCAATACCCCGCAATACCCTGCAATACTCTGCAATACCCCGCAATACCCTGCAATACTCTGCAATACCCTACAATACTCTGCAATACCCCGCAATACCCTGCAATACTCTGCAATACCCTGCAATACCCCGCAATACTCTGCAATACCTTGCAATACCCTGCCATACCCTGCAATACCCTGCCATACCCAGGCATACTCTGCAATACCCAGCCATACTTCGCAATACTCGGTGATACCCAGCCTTACTCTGCAATACCCCGTCATACTCTGCAATACCCCGCCATACTCTGCAATACCCAGCCATACTCTGCAATACCCAGCCATACTTAGCCATACTCGGCCATACCCAGCCATGCTCAGCCATGCTCAGCCATGCTCTGCTGTACTCGGTCTCTGTATGTGGCCAGGCTATGGAAGTCTCACACATGTGGTATCGCCGTACTCAGGAGGAGTAGGAGAATCTATTTTGGGGTGTCATTTTTGGTATGTACATGCTATGTGTTAGAAATATTGTATAAAATGGACAACTTTGTGTTAAAAAAAATGCATTTTACCCACTTCCCGCCCGCCGGCCGTCATACGACGTCCTTGACTTTGTGCGGGGATATCTGAATGATGGGTGCAGCTACAGGCATCATTCAGATATTAGCTTTTTCAGCCAGCGATTCCCTACACCATAAGAATGATCATAGTGGCTGTTCCACTGCTTGATCATTCTTACGGGAGGCGAGAAAGGACGTCCCCCCCTCCCTCAGGTGCTTCTACCAACTCACCGCTACGATCGAAGCCAGAATGTTTTTTTTTTATTTTATTTCAGGCTTCCCAGGGTAGAGATGAGATGTGGGGTCTTATTGACCCCATATCTCACTGTAAAGAGGACCTGTCATGCCATATTCCTATTACAGGGTATGTTTACATTCCTTGTAATAGGAATAAAAGTGATCAAAAAATTTATTTTTGGGAAAAAAACATCAAACTAAAATAAATAAAGTAAAATGAACAATAAAATGTTTTATTTTTTTTAAAATCTCCCCTGTCCCTGTGTGCTCGCATGCAGAAGCGAACGCATATGTAAGCCCTGCCCACATATGAAAATAGTGTTCAAACCACACATGTGAGACATCACTGCGATCGGTAGAGTGAGAGCAATAATTTTGGCCCTAGACCACCTCTGTAACTCAAAACATGTAACCAGTAAAAATTTTTAAAGCGTCACCTATGGGGATTTTTAAGTAACGAAGTTTGGCGCCATTCCACGAGCCTGTGCAATTTTGAAGGGTGACATGTTAGGTATCTATTTACTCGACATAACTTCATCTTTCACATTATGCAAAAACATTGGGCTAACTTTAATGTTTTGTTTTTTTAAAGCACAAAACACATTTTTTTCCAAAAAAAACGCGTTCGAAAAATTGCTGCGCAAATACCGTGTGAGATAAAAAGTTGCAACGACGGGTATTGTGTGTGAGAAATAACCTGCTAATATGACAATTTTGTGAAAAAAAAAAAAGAAAAAAAAAATCTTGATTTTGCAAAGAATTGTGGAAAAAATTGACAACTTCAAAAAACTCACCATGCATCTTTCTAAATACCTTGGAATGTCTTCTTTCCAAAAAGGGGTCATTCGGGGGGTATTTGTACTTTTCTGGCATGTTAGGGTCTCAAGAAATGAGATAGGCCGTCAGTACTTCAGGTGTGATCAATTTTCAGAGATTGGCACCATAGCTTTTGGACTCTATAACTTTCACAAAGACCAAATAATATTCACCGATTTAGGTTATTTTTAACAAAGATTTGTAGCGGTATAAATTTTGGCCAAAATATATGAATAAAAATTACTAATTTGTAAAATTTTTTAACAGAAACGAAGAAAAATGCAATTTTTTTACAGAATTTTCGGTCTTTTTTCTTTTATAGTGCAAAAAATAAATAACCCAGCGGTGATTAAGTACCACCAAAAAAAAGCTCTATTTGTGTGAAAAAAAGGACAAAAAGGACAAAAATTTCATATGAATACAGTGTTGCATGACAACACTGTCTTACTTTGCAATGATAACTGCGCTGTCATGCAACACTATACCCAAACAACATTTTTATAATTTTTTTGAAAAAGATAGATTTTTCTTTTGGTGGCGTATAATCACTGGGTTTTTTACTTTTTGCTAAAAAAAATGAAAAATTTTAAAATAGAAAAAAAGTTTTCCTTAGTTTCTGTTATAAAATTTTGTAAATAAGTAATTTTTCTCCTTCACTGATGAGGCAGCACTGATGGGCACTGATGAGATACCAGTAAAGGGCACTGATGAGGTGGCACTATTATGCAGCACTGATGAGCACTGATAGGTGGCACTGATGGACGGCACTGATGAGCAGGCACTGATGGGCACTGAAAGGCAACACTGATTGGTATCACTGCTGGGCACTGATTGGTAGCACTGCTGGGCACTGATTGATATCACTGCTGGGCACTGATTGGTATCTCTGCTGGGCACTGCTGGGGTTGCACTGATGAATCTACCTCTGGTTACATGATGGCATCACAATACATAGCTCCACCCTATGCGTTTCATCAGAATTGACGTCTTCTGGGGCACGGATGCTATGCCGGGTCATTGCGCAATAAATACTTCCCATGTGCTGTGGATGAAATACAAAGAGTTACCAAGCCTTTTATTTAAATAAAGATGGCTACCGGTTCCTAGCAAGGAAATGCGTCTCATGTTTTCCATTGTGCGCCATCTATTGATACCGATTAAATATTGCACCAAACAATTCATAATTCAATTACATGTTGAAGAATATAGTAGAACTCCATCAAAGGCACGAACAGAGTATCTCGAATAAAAAAATATTGATCAGAATATTTACATCCAAAGCGCATTATGAAAAATTGTATACATATAGTCCTTAATAAAATGATTAAAAAACATTACATTTACTATAACTAACAATAACAATTAAAAACAGGGAAAATAACGCCCCAAATTAAATTATTAAAAGACAGGAAGGAGAAAAAAATAACAAAACTAAACACAGAAGGAAAAAATAATTGAAAACCCTCTAAATATTTTCCAAATAAGAAACCCAACTGTTATGCGCTCACTTCCCAATCAACGTTTAAGCCTTGAGGGGAGTATGCTTTTAGTTTGTAAATCCACTTACAACCACCACTAGCCCCAGCCATTTGCTTACATTACTAAGGATTTCCGGCTATATAAGCCACTCTGCTGGTGACGGTTGCTAGGGATACAGCAGGTGCCAGCACCCGCTGCTACCTTAGGAGCAATTGATAGTGAGAAACTGTCATACAGTATATGGAAGCAGTAGAAATACAGCTTCTATTTATATGATACTCGGCTCCCTCTAAAAAAAAAAAAAATCACCCAAACAACTAAAATTCAGTCTGAATGCAGGTTCAGATTAAACTGTTGGCTCACCCCTAGCAAACATACCCTAGAAAGGTTACACTGGAAGGGAAGGGCTCTAATTGACATGCATACTACACTAAGACCAACTGACCTACCAGCATGTCTTTGGAGTGTGAGAGGAAACCGAGGGCACCTGGTGGAAACCCTCAATGGCACTAGGAGAACATGCAAACTAAAGGCAGGTAGTGTCTTTGCTGAGATTTGAACTGAGAAGACCCCAGTGTTGCAAAGCATAGTGAGTGCTAACCACTGAGCCAGCATGCCAGAGAAGGTGCAAGGATTTTTGTCTACACAGACAAAGGGGTTTTTGCCAATTGCAAAATTGCTGATCTGATTTTGCAGATCGTTTTAGCTTCTTTCCCCGGCCTTACTGGTTGTGGAAAGTGAAAGTGGAGCCCAGAAGTGAAATTTTATGTGTTGCTTCCGGGTCAGCAAGAAGAAGGGGATGATAGTGAATGCTTGTCTGCTTCTGCTCAGCTCCCTCCCTTTACCTTGCCAGTCCTGGGCCTGCAGATGCGCAAGCGAAGCCTAAGATGCACAGCAGAGGCACATGTGGGAAGGGGGATTCCTGTTACCAGGGTGTTTGGAAGCAATCAGTGGCGGCCAGTGGGTTTTTTTTTGGGGGGGGGGAGGGGCGGCAAACAGCCCACCCCCCGTTGGTCATGACATCTCAGTAAGCCCCCCCAATTATCCAAGCAGGCCCTGGTGGGCGGGATGCGGGCTCCGGTAGTCTGTGGCGGGCCTCAGCGGGCAGTAGGCTCCGGTGGCAACAGCAGGCTTCGGCAGGCAGCGGGCTCCAGTGGCAGCGGCGGGCAGTGGGCTTCGGCGGGTTGCAGGTGGCAGCGGGCGTCTACGGATGTTGGGCGGGCTCCTGTGTCTTCTGTTTGGCTCCTCCCTTCTTCACTTAGGCATTCAATAGGATTACCTGTCCTTTTAGCCAATCGGGTAACGGGTATCAGACCCGTTTCCCAATTGGCCAGGAGGAAGATCACTGTTGCAACAGTAAATATTCATTCGCTGTTGCAACACAACTGGGTGGGCTCCAGACGCAATGCTCTGTGTCCCAAGCACACCCTATTTTGAATAGGGATGGCATTGGCCAGGTGATGAGTGGTGCCTATGGCTCTAATCAGGTGCTTTAAAAAACAGCCCACCCCACCCAACCCCACCATAGGAATTCTTGCACCTGACCTCCTGAAAGGGGCCGGGCGCATGGCTAGGGAGGGCGGCGGGGCATGAATAGGGGGGGCGGTGCCCGTGCGCCCACAATGGTCTGGCTGCCCCTGGAAGCAATCCAGCAGCTGCAGAGGCTCCCGATTGCTTCCACCTGACAGCCAGAAGTCATCTTGTCAGATATACCCACATTCCTGGTGGCTGCAGCCACTGGATGTGTGTAACCCGCCCCCACCCACCACTGTCAGATCCATGCGACGTACAGACCTGGCACCGAAAGGGTTAAAAATCCAAATCCCCAGCAAGTGGCTTGGGATTCTGCCCCCCCCCCCGCTGCTTACAAAATTCTATTCCTTCATCTTTTTACATCTTGACAGTGCAAACTCCATATATTTATTGTAAATAAAACCTACCAGTATGGAAGTCGCCAGAATCGTGAAAGTAAATATTTCTTTTTATGGATGATTATTAACAACCCACACAATGTGACAAAATGACAAATAATACCAACAGGCGGGAGAATAGAAGCGTCTGTCAGATAACATGGAGGGAAGGCTCCAGAGAACAATAACTGAGTAATAAAATATTTTTTTAAATGCGTGCATGTTTGTGTGTTCATGCTGGCAGCTTTTGTGAGACCAACTGAATGTGACGCACCATATCATCACGTCTAAATGTAAACCAAACTCAAGGCTCATTGACACTAGCGTTAGCCCTTTGAAGAGTGATCAGTGGTGCATTACTTTTCCAAGGTCGCTTGACGAGCGACGAGGTGGTGTTATGTCAGATCCTCACCTCCTGTTTTAACCCGTAAAAGCCTGGACTGCCATGCCACCAGGGGCGGACTGACCATTGAGCCACTCAGGCACTGCCCGAGGGCCCTGGGCCACTAGGGGGCCCCATCAGGGTTGCCAGCCTCAGTAAAACCAGGGACAGTATGTATAAATCTGTGTTTTTTTTACATCTGTCTGTGTATACTGTGTGTACATGTATGTGTATACTGTGTGATTGTATACTGTGTGTGTGTATACTGTGTGGCCCCATAATCTCTGATTGCCTGGGGGCCCCATAATCTCCTATTGCCCGGGGGCCCCATGAGTTATCAGTCCGCCCCTGCATGCCACAACCATGTGCATTGCACCAGCAGGAGGAAGGAGATCCGATTCCTCAATATAGATCTTTATATCACTAGAGGGGTCACCAGCAGGAGGAAGGAGGTCCTGATTCCCCAATATAGATCTTTATATTACTAGAGGGGTCACCAGCAGGAGGAAGGAGGTCCTGATTCCTCCATATAGATCTATATATTACTAGAGGGGTCACCAGCAGGAGGAGGGAGGTCCTGATTCCTCTATATAGATCTTTATATTACTAGAGGGGTCATCAGCAGGAGGAAGGAGGTCCCAATTCCTCTAGATCATAGTTGCCAACAATGCAAAAAAAATTCGGACAATTTTTTGCATGTAGGCGGAGCCTTGCTATAATTTGGGGGCGTGGCATTCTTTTGTAAGCGGGGCATACCGTAACAGAAAAATGGGCGTGGTTTTTGAGCGGAATAGTGGGCATGTCTTAAATGGGCATGGCTCGGAAGGGGTGTGGTATGAGATGAATGAGGGATGGAGGGAGAATGAAAGAAAGAGGGAGAGAAAAAGAAAAAGAGAATAAGAAAGAGGGATGGAGGGACAGCAGGCCCAGATCCTACACAACAGTAGAAATATGTGTATTCCAGAAAGTTTAACAATCAGCAGATAAAGATACTCCAAACACCTGGTGTTGGTGCTTCAATCATCCCGGCACCAAGGTTGTTATGGTGTCAGGATGATTGAAGTGCATTATTTCTATTATTACATTGTAATATAGAATGAAATTATTTAACTCACCATAATGCAGAATCAGTGGAAGCCCTGAGCATGTCACCTGCCACGTCGCCTGCCACCAGATGCCATCAGGTGTCCCAAGCGGAGTCCCCCCTTACGTCAGGCATTGCCAGCAGAGTCCTCCCTTACATCAGGCATTGCCAGCAGAGTCCCCCCTTACATCAGGCATTGCCAGCAGAGTCCCCCCTTACATCAGATATTGCCAGCAGAGTCCTTCCTTACATCAGACATTGTCAGCAGAGTCCCCACTTACATCAGACATTGTCAGCGGAGTCCCCCCAGTCGCAGCACGCCGACTCGGGGACAATACTAACTCTTCAACTTCCAATGCTGATACCCATATCCAAATGCCCAGTTAAACCTCGGTTAACTGGCATCTTCCCGAGAATCCCATACCAAGATGGTTCCCCACTATGCCATACTGGTCTTAATTTAGAAGGCCTCCAAAGATCTCAACCTCTATAACTTACAACGATAAATGCCAAACGTCCCAGATATAATACAGACAACAGGGCGGGAGGGTGGGAGCTGTTTCTTCGTTCAGTGACCTCCAACTGACCACAGAACACTGGCCCCTCCATAATTATGCTGCATACTATTCTGGCCACCCCCTCTACTCTGACCAACTCAAAACACCCAGTTAACCCTTAATTGGCTGGCTGGCCCTGCTACCCTGTCACGCCAGCCCTGCGCCTTTTGCTATGGGCTTCTCTTGACCTTAAACTAGCAGGAGGAAAGTTCAAAACTAATCTTAGAAAGTATTATTATACCAAAAGGCTTGTTGATGCCTGGAATAGATTTCCAGCGGAAGTAATGAGTCAAACAATAGTAAGTTGATTCAAACGTGCTTCGGACAAAGATAGATGTACTGTACAGTCCATCCGGAAAGTATTCACAGCACTTCTCTTTTTCCACATTTTGTTATGTTACAGCCTTATCCCAGAATGGATCAAATTCATTGTTTTCCTCAAAATCCGATAAACAATACCCCATAATGACAACGTGAAAGAAATTTGTTTAAAATCTTTGCACATTTATAAAAAAAAATGAAAAAATCCCATGTACATAAGTACTCACAGCCTTTGCCATGAGTCCATGACACTCAAAATTTAGCTTAAAATTCAGTCGATTGGACATCATTTGGAAAGGCAAATACCTGTCTATATAAGGTCCCACAGTTAACAGTGCATGTCAGAGCACAAACCAAGCCATGAAGTCCAAGAAATTGTCTGTAGACCTCTGAGACAGGATTGTATTGAGGCACAGATCTGGGGAAGGGTGCAGAAACATTTCTGCAGCAAGGAGCACAGTGGCCTTCATCATCCGTAAATGGAAGAAGTTTGGAACCACCAGGACTCTTCCTAGAGCAGGCCGCCCAGCCAAACTGAGCGATCGGGGGAGAAGGGCCTTAGTCAGAGGTGACCAAGAACCCGATGGTCACTCTGACAAAGCTCCAGCATGTCTCTGCGGAGAGAGGAGAACCTTCCAGAAGAACAACCATCTCTGTAGTACTCCACCAATCAGGCCTGTATGGTAGAGTGGCCAGAAGATAGCCACTCCTCAGTAAAAGGCTCATGACAGCTCACCTGGAGTTTGCCAAAAGGCACCTGAAGGACTTTCAGATCATGAGGAACAAAATTCTCTGGTCTGATGAAACAAAAATTGAACTTTTTGGCCTTGATTTGTTGTAGCCGTATTAGTGCAATTGTGACAGAGAAAATTGAGCACTGTCCGTGATACTTTTTTTATTTGCACTAACATACAATTTTTCAGGACAAGCTTTCGGGGTATGTCCCCTTCTTCAAGGTCCAAGCTCTGCTGCTATCTTTATTACCATTGATTTGTATGTGTTTTGTTTTCTCTTTTTTTTTTCTTCTTTTTCTTTAACATTCTGCTTAAAAATTTGTGAATCAGTACTGCTTGGACCTTGAAGAAGGGGACATACCCCGAAAGCTTGTCCTGAAAAATTGTATGTTAGTGCAAATAAAAAAAGTATCACGGACAGTACTCAACTTTTTGGCCTGAATGGCAAGCGTCATGTCTGGAGGAAACCAGGCACCGCTCATCACCTGGCCAATACCATCCCTACAGTGAAGCATGGTGGTGGCAGCATCATGTTGTGGGGATGTTTTTCAGCGGCAGGAACTGGAAGACTATTCAGGATGGAAGGAAAGATGAATGCAGCAATGTACAGAGACATCCTTGGATGAAAAACCTGCTCCAGAGTGCTCTGGACCTCAGACTGGGGTAAAGGTCCATCTTGCAACAAGACAATTACCCTAAACACACAGCCAAGATAAAAAAAGAAGTAGCTATGGGACAACTCTGTGAATGTCCTTGAGTAGCCCAGCCAGACCCCATACTTGAGCCCAACTGAACATCTCTGGAAAGATCTGAAAATGGCTGTGCACTGACGCTCCCCATCCAACCTGATGGAGCTTGGGAGGTCCTGCAAAGAAGAATGGGAGAAACTGCCCAAAAATAGGTGTGCCAAGCTTGTAGCATCATACTCAAAAAAACTTGAGGCTGTCATTCGAGCCAAAAGTGCTCGAAATTTTTGGGGGGGCGCAAACAAACTGAAAAATTCTGACAAAAAACCCCATCAATTTCAGCCTCACTGTACCATCTATCACAACCACTGTGCCATCAAACACAGCCACTGTGCCCATTAATTGCTGCCACTGTACCATCAAACACACTCACTGTGCCCATCAATTGCCGCCACTGTGCCATCAAACGCAGCCACTGTACCATCAAACGCAGCCACTGTGCCAAACGCAGCCACTGTGCCCATCAGTTGCCGCCACTGTGCCATCAAACGCAGCCACTGTGCCCATCAATTGCCGCCACTGTGCTAAACGAAATAGTTACCACCGCTCTAGGTGACCGGGTTCAAACTTCCCGTCCTCCGCTGTGTGGATGATTGTGAGAGCCCCAGGTGCCGGCAATTGCTGTTCCAAAGGTATGTGTGTGGTGGAAAAATCTGGACAGCCGCACTCCGGATTGGAAAAGTGAAAAATAAAATCCTCTTTATTGAAAAAGTAATAACATGATTAAAATCCGTACATGGCTTTGTTGGGATAATGCAGCATAACCGCTAACGCGTTTCACGCTCCCATAGAGCGCTTACTCATAGCTCATGAGTAAGCGCTCTATGGGAGCGTGAAACGCGTTAGCGGTTATGCTGCATTATCCCAACAAAGCCATGTACGGATTTTAATCATGTTATTACTTTTTCAATAAAGAGGATTTTATTTTTCACTTTTCCAATCCGGAGTGCGGCTGTCCAGATTTTTCCACCACACACATGCCGCCACTGTGCCATCAAACGCAGCCATTATGCCCATCAAAAGCAGCCACTGTGCCATCAAACGCAGCCACACTGTGCCCATCAATTGCTGCCAGTGTGCCATCAAACGCAGCCACTGTGCCTATCAAACGCTGCCAGTGTGCCCCCCGCCCGCCATCTGCACTTACCCTGTCTCATTGGGACAGCTCCTCAATGCTCCTCAATGTCTTCTCCCGTCCTCTCTTACCGTCCTCTGCTATGGTTGGACTCCTGATAGGCGTCTAATCACAGCGCCTGTCGTTTCAGACAATCAGGTGATGGGTAACAGATCCGAGTACCTGATTGGTGGAGAGGCGGTTTAGTGTTAGGAAAGCGAATATTCATTCGCTTTTCTAACACAGCTGAGTGACCTGGGCGCTCGCAGGTCACCTTTTCTGATGCCTATTAGAGCCTATGGCTCTAGTCAAGTGCTTCAAACCCCCCCTCCACTGTAATTCAGGGGCTCGGTGCCCGAAAAAGGGCCGGGCGCCTGAATAGGGGGTGACAGCGGCGGCCATAGATAGATTCATACTATGCACCGTGGCGATCTGACCAGCAATGGGAGCGAGTACCAGGCAAAATCAGGTACTTGCTCCCCCCCCCAAAAAAAAAAATACTTTCCAATTATGGGACAGGAGGCAGGGAGGAGGAGGAAAAGCAGAACTTCCCCTTTTGGGTGAAGTTCCGCTTTAAAGTAGTGGATGTTTATGGATTATTTTTAGAGAGTAAGGATATTGCTTAGTGTCACTTTATTACTACCTAAAATGTATCACTTTAAAATCGTTGGGAGATGCAGCATGGGAAACTTGTAGGTAAATTCTGAAGATGCAGTTTTGCGAGGACTGACCTTTTAGTCCATCAAACTTGACGCCATTATCCAAAGTGATATTTGAACTGAGCGTTCCTGAGGGAGCCGGAGCTGTTGGAATGTCACTTAGTACGCACAAAGCACACTGTGTATATTTGGACAAAATAATAGGAGCCATTGTACTGCTCAATTCCTCTACTCAGGTTATAATATCCAAATCAGAAGTACGAGAGATTGGAGGACACAAAGCCAGCCGAGCAAGACCACATGACCCAGAATAATGACACCACTGAAGACTGGTCTGTGGATGGAATAGAAAAGCTTGACCCCCATGTACATTGAGGTAGCGCCCTCCTAGTTCAGTTGACAGGCAGCCTGAATATTTATGAAAAGAAAAAAGGCACCTCTAAGTGCTGAAGTAAAACTTTATATCTCCCAGGGTTAAAAACACTGAGTCCCAAGGAGTCTCAGGGATATCAGGAGGTGTAATTCTATGGTAGCATATTCTAAAGTGGCCGGAAGATGGAAGCCACAACTCTCCTGGATACTGGGAAGACAGCTAGGCTGTCTGAGACAGCATGGAAGTCGAATCCAGGAAGTGACATCAACGGGAAGGGACCAACAACCAGCATGGACAGCAAACCGGAAGTGATGTCATCAACATGCAACGCGTTTCGGAACAGCTAATTGGTTCCTTCTTCAAGCAATGGGTTACTAGAACCTGAGCTTCTTATGGTCTATATATATATATATATATATATATATATATATATATATATATATATATATATATATATATATATATATATATATATATATATATATATATATATATATATATATATATATATGTAATGTATATGCACATGCGTGACCATATGCACACAAACAAACGCACATGGGCAAAAAACATGTACATGTACATACATACACATCTCAATGCATGGGATGTTATTGTTTACTATGGGACATGTGGAATAAAATAATAAGCACTAATGGGTATGAGCAGCGCTCTATGATATGAGTATGTTACATAGTCATTGTGAGGAAAAAAAAAGGGAAACAATACTAGAGTAACACACTAATCTCAAAATCCTAATTTAACCCCTCCAGGTGCCAGTATGTCCAAAGAAAAAATTCAGTACATTGCTCTTTGGCAGAGCTTGCGGAAGCACTCAGCAGGAGGGAGCTCTCTAGGCATTGCCTCAATGATCCAAACTCTCAAACCCTCAAGAGATTTGTTATGGTACCCGAGGAAATGCCTAGGGACAATTTAGGTGTCCATGCCCTCAGTGATGAAACGGCGATGTTCGCCAAAGCGCTTCCGTAGCAGCCTTATAGTTTGCCCTACGTAGAAAAGGCCACAGGAGCATGTCAAAAAGTAGACTACATGGTCGGTTTAACATGTGTGAAAGCCTTTGAGAGGATGTGTTTTTCCTTTTACACAGAAATCCTTCTGGCCATGTTTGTCAAAATGGCAAATCTTACACAAGGGTTTTCGACATTGATACATGTCTGTAATGGCTAAAAAAAAGTTGGAAGGGAATGACCTGGAGGTGGTGGTTTCTTTCTCGATTTACTAGGTGCCACCTTGCTTTTGATGTTAGGTGCTTTTCTATAAGCAAATTTAGGCTTATTGGACAGGGTGGGGAGGAGATGCTGGTCTTGTAGGAGCAAAGGCCAGTGTCTACGCACAATATTTTCCATCTGTTTATGACGAGAATGGAACTGGGTGATAAAGCATAGTTCGTCCTTATTTGTGTCTGTCTGGATGGGGAGACGTGGTAAGGAAGATGGAAAAGGATCTGGGGGTCCTAGTAGATGATAGGCTCAGCAATGTCATGCAATGCCAAGCTGCTGCTAATAAAGCAAACAGAATATTGGCATGCATTAAAAAAGGGATTAACTCCAGAGATAAAACGATAATTCTCCCGCTCTACAAGACTCTGGTCCGGCCACACCTGGAGTATGCTGTCCAGTTCTGGGCACCAGTCCTAAGGAAGGATGTACTGGAAATGGAGCGAGTACAAAGAAGGGAAACAAAGCTAATAAAGGGTCTGGAGGATATTAGTTATGAGGAAAGGTTGTGAGCACTGAACTTATTCTCTCTGAAGAAGAGACGCTTGAGAGGGGATAGGATTTCAATATACAAATACCGTACTGGTGACTCCAGAATAGAGATAAAACCTTTTCACAGAAGGGAGTTTAACAAGACTCGTGGCCACTCATTAAAATTAGAAGAAAAGAGGTTTAACCTTAAACTACGTAGAGGGTTCTTTACTGTAAGAGCGGCAAGGATGTGGAATTCCCTTCCACAAGTGGTGGTCTCAGAGGGGGGCATTGATAGTTTCAAGAAACTATTAGATAAACACCTGAACGACCGCAACATACAGGGATATACAATGTATTACTGACATAAAATCACACACATAGGTTGGACTTGATGGACTTGTGTCTTTTTTCAACCTCACCTACTATGTAACTATGTAACTATGTAAGATGTATCTATGTAATAAGAGTAAGCTATAAGAGTAAGCTGTTTTCACAATATCAGCTGGAAAACCCTTTTCAAGAAATTTATCTTTTTAGCAGCTAACTCTGGGTGTCATAGTCCATACTTTTGGTAGAATTGTATTGGAAGGGGTTGTAAGCCCTCGTGTTTTATCACCTTAATGCATCCTATACATTAAGGTGAAAAAACACGAGGGTCTATAACTCATTTAATATAGGGGGAAAGAACACCTGGCAGTGACCGGCCCCCTAGCCCCCCCGTTTTACTTACCTGAGCCCTGTATTTCCCTCGGCGAGGACGCTCTGTCCCTCTCTCCATGGGGTCCCGGCTCTTGATTGGATAGATTGATAGCAGCGCAGCCATTGGCTCCTGCTGCTGTCAATCAAATCCAGTGACGCTGGCGCCGGGGGGTGGGGCCGAGTCCAGTATTCGTGTTTCTAAACGCAAATGCTGGACTCGGGAGCGTGGCCGCAAGGTAACCCCCTAGGAGAGCGCTTCTCCTAGGAGGTTATATGATGCGGGGGGGAGACACAAGAGTCACCAGGGGACCCCAGAAATGGATGATCGGGGCCACTCTGTGCAAAACGATCTACACAGTGGAGGTAAGTATGACATGTTTGTTATTTTTAAGAAATAAAAAAACGAACCTTTACAATCACTTTAAGCCTAGAGAACTGGCTTTTGGGTATATTATTGAGCCATTGGGGATGGTGGCAGCTCTTATAATGAAGGAAGGAATTGCCTGCCATTGGCTTGGTGTAATTTCTGGCATGAATATCCTTACCAACAAAGTATAATTCTAGGTCAAGGAAGGCCAATTGCTCCTTATCCATGACCAAAGTGAAGGTCAGACCCATATTGTTATTGTTACAGTGTGCTACAAAATTAGAAAATATAGTTGCATTTCCATCCCAGATAATGATCACATTGTCAATATACCTGCCATAAAACACGATGTTGGATAAAAAGGGATTGTTGTGCCAGATACAGTATGGGAGGATTCCCACTGTCCCATGGTGAGATTCGCATATGATGGTGCAAGGTTTGCACCCATAGTTGTCCCATTTACCTGTAGAAAAAAACTCATCATCAAATTTAAAATAATTATGAGTGTGGCAAAAAGAAGTTGCCTCTATGATGAAGGCGGCTTGTCTAGGGTTCAGCATGGGGTCTTCACAGAGGAAGGACTGTATGGCACATAATCCTACATAGTGAGGTATGGAGGTGCATAGAGATTGGACATCGAGGGAGACCCAACGGTACGAGGGCTCCCAAGAATAAGGGGAAAGGAGTTCAAGCAGATGTGTGCCATCTCTTATGTACAGTATGACGAAAGTGATTTAGCAAGTGGCTGGAGGAATTGATCCACATATTGGGAAAAGTAATACTACCCATGACTGCGACAATTGGTCGACCAGGAGGATTATTCAGGCTTTTGTGAACCTTGGGCAGATGAAAAAAGTAAAAGTAGAGGGTGTAGTGAATAGCTTTAACCAAGAAGGAGGCTTCCTGCTGAGTAATGATATTATCACTAAGAGCATCGTTAACAAGGGAGGTGGCCTCTAGGGTGAATTGGGGTAAGGGATCAGTCTTTAATTTAGTATAGGTGTTAGTATCAGACAAGAACCTAGTTGCCTTTGCAACATAATCAGCTCTGTTTTGTACCACTATCCCCCCTCCTTTATTCGCAGATTTAATGACTAAGTCATAATTATTGGTCAAGGTATCCAAAACAATCTTCTCGGAGCGTGCAAGATTATGGGTCATCTTATTTCTATTTTTGGCTGAATTACACATGTCCAGAATATCAGCGTAGACAATGTGGTAAAAGGCATCCATGCAGGAGCCTATGTAATGGGTGGGGTAGAACACAGATGTAGGCCTAAATTGTGTATTCTGGATGGGTGGTGAAGTCATAAGATGTTGCGTATACAAAATTAAGTCGCTCTCTGTGTCTGCAACAGGAAAAGAGGAACATGGGTGATGGTAACCAGAATCTGTATTATGAAAATAAAGTTCCTCCAAAAGGGTCAAGCTGGTGGGATCTTCATCAGTCATAGCGATAGTATCATCAGGTGGAGGATCAGCAGGACTGGAAGGGACCTTAAGGTTGTTGTTCTTATGTTTAAGAGACTGTATGTTGAAAAACCTTTTAAGAGTCAAGCAATGTGTACATTTATTTAAATATTTGAATAAAAGAAAGGAATTCGGCTGAGCGGAGGGCGCACAATTGAGACCCCGACTGAGTAGCGAAGTCTCATCCCTAGTAAGGAGGTTGTGTAGAGAGATGAAAGATTTTTATAGTACTCTCTTTCTTCTGGGGTCTGGGCCTGGATCTGCCTCCTCTACCCTGGCATCCTCTACTTCATGTTTTCTTTTTAGAGGTTTTTAAAGTTTTGGTCCGGGGGAGGTCTGGCACTAAAAAAGAGACCGCAGAAGGGTCAATGGGGAGGGCCGTAGTGGTAGATGTTACAAGAAGAGAATTAGGACCAAAGGAAATGGGTGAGCTGGATGTTGTCTTATACGTAGTAGCAGTGGGCATTGGTGTGGCATTAATGGTTACTGTATCAGTACAGATAGAAGAAGATGGGCGGGTTGCTATATCAGTGGATGCAGAGTGAGATGAGGAACTGGGATGTACCTGAGAAGCTGATGATGATAGGGCCAACTGTGGTGGCCTAGGTTGTGAGTCTATATTGAGTGTAGATGGGGAGGTTGGTCTTGGAAATGGATTGATCGTGCTGTTTTTGTTCTTATGGGGTGATATCGGGCAATGGATGGCCTGGATGGTACAAGGGTCAATATCCATAAGTGGTGGAATGCGATTTTCACATGTGTGTTTCCATGAGAAAATTCTATTTTGACTATATTCCTCAAGGTTTCTGCGAAATTTACCTAATTTGTTTTTAGTGAGGAGGTCCTCTCTTCTGTTTATCTTTTTGATAATGGTAGATAACCAAAAGACAGGAAGTTGGAAGGTTAATTCTGAAATTTGGGCGAAGAGGATCTGTATCTGGTGTACTAGTTGCTCATATCTGATGTGCCTTTGTGTGGCAATAATTTGAATTCACTTGTTAGTACAGAATTCGGAGATTGAAGACCATTCTTTTTGTGTTGGTAAATTTAAAAAAGAACAGGACTTTTGGATTCTAAGTCCCCTGGGGGTAATATGGGCAGATAAATATTTATGAAGAAAAAACTTGTCCCACCGCTGTTGGTTGGCAGAAGCAAGTGATGAGTTTTTCCAATCTCTGAAACAAGAGGCATAAGTCACCATACTGTGGGTGAGTGAATAAAGGAAGGGGTTTAAAAAAGTTATTCGGGAGGATAGCAAGAAGTTCATAGACTCTGGAAGGTTTTATTGAGTCAATTTCTTGTAAAAGATCCCTTCCCGTTGACGTCATTTCCTGGATTTGGCTTCCATGCTGTCTCAGACAGTATCCAGGAGAGTTGTGGCTTCCATCTGCCGGCCACTTCAGAATATGCTACCATAGAATTACACCTCCGGATATCCCTGGGACTCCTTGGGACAACCAGAACGCTGGACCACCTGTCATATTACTAATATGATGTGCTTCTACCCATCCACTCTTTTGTAAGTGTTTTTAAACCTTTTGGGAAATGTAAAGTTTTACTTCTGCACTTAGAAGCACTTTTTTTCTTTTCATTTTACTTCCAGAGTTTGCTTCTCTATTCAAGTGCTGCCGGAAGTGCATGAAGACCCTCTTCTATTTCTACATAGACTGATATCTGCTGAACAAATTGGGAACAATTTAGTACATCAGTATCCGAGCAAATCTTCTTGGTTGATGGAAGTTTCAGTATTCTGTTTAACTATATTAATCATTGTTCTGGTTCTGTTCTTGGCTGGTCTTTGGAAATGCGTTCCTCTTTTCTGCTGCTTGTCTAGAACAGTGGTTCTTAGCCATCAGGCCATGGCACAGTACCAGGCCTCCTGCCGGGCCCTGGTCTCCCTAAGGTTGAGAAACACTGGTCTAGAACTTTTAGTGGGGGAGCTCTCATTGGCACCAGGAACAGGGGCTTTGTTAGTTTCCAGCAAATAGTATGTGGGTGGGTGCAGCGTGGTGCAGTGGCAATAACACATACTCAGTCCAGGTGCAAATAATGAAACTTCTATTGAAGTCAATGAAAAACAGTTCACAACAAATCTGGCAGACAGAAGCCCAACCAGGAACAGTCATGGAGGACAACAGCATGTAGTGGAGCATGTTTCAGCCAAACTGACAGTGTCTGTCTAGAGGGGTGAAATGCAGCCTAGCTAGTAGTCCGGGCCCAAATGGGAAGGTGTCCAAGGAGAGTGGAAGATCCCTAAGCTTTCCCTACTCATCTGGAACTTTTCCTTACCTCTAATACTGTCCAGACAATGGGTGTCCTGTCTCTACACTACCCACACACTGATTGTGCACAAATCCAGGAGCAAGTGCATTAAATAGACTCTGTCTGACCCAAGATGCCCACCAGGGTCACATGGGCCGTCAGCATCCAACCAGGTTGCTGCCCCATGGGCAAACCATAGAGGAACCACGTTCCTCCTGCCTTCCTCTACCTCTGCACTGCTTCTGTGGATGAGCGCCACCTGCAGTAGAGAAAACAGACTGCACTTGCCTATAAGTGGTATTAGAGCCACTGTTCAAAAAACCAACAATTAAGTACAGGCAATATATCTAAAAACCAGAAGGCACATCTAAAAGTTCATCCCAAGCCTGACACCGTGTCACCTCCCCAACATTTAGAACTATTTTTTTTAATACCATTGGAGTCCACCTTAAACTGAAATATTAATATGGGGGGCATTATTAAGCAAAGGAACCTCTTTATTCAGAATCTGCTGCCTTGGGTAATCTTCCGCTTTAGCTGTAACAAGCCATTATATGCTTTGATTTGTCCTCCTCGTTGATATTCATGTATTCAGCCCCGGCTGATCTGTGGTTAATGGAGTACCGCAGCATGTCAGAATGAACAATTAAGTCTGATTGTTACAGCAGACATTCTGCACCGATAGTTGACATTGCTGGTATTTTTCAAACTCATGTTGTGTGACACTGCATCAGATTCATCACAATCCCCGAATCAAAGAGCCCCATTCTCTCCTTCATTGTCATATCTATTTAGTAGATGCTAATGTGAGCTATTGTTCTTTCTCTGTGGTAGAGCATTGATTTGTGTCAACAACAGACTTCATATTCCCCTCTGCATTCCACTTTATTCGACTGCTCTCAAAACACAGCGAGATCCTTTTATTGTTATGTCTCTTCTTCATGATAACTGCCACTGTTAAAATCAGAATAAAGCAGGGGAGAGACCTGCCTATTACAGGAATTTTAGTGGCGATAGTCTGATAAAGCTCGATTGTTCCACATAGTGTTCATATTCCTGGAGGTGCCTGTAACATAGAAGTAGAGAAGAGTACAATATTGGGGAACCAGCACTGGCCAGGAATACTATTGGGGGTACTTCTTTCAGATGCTTGCTATCTGAGCAACCAGTGTGGGGTGCATCACTAGAGGGGTCACTGGCAGGAGGAAGGAGGTCCTGATTCCTCTATATAGATCTTTATATCACTAGAGGGATCACCAGCAGGAGGAAGGAGGTCCTGATCAGTCTATAGAGATCTTTATATCATTAGAAAGATCACCAGTAGGAGGAAGGAGGCCCTGATTCCTTTATATAGATCATGATATCACTAGAGGGATCACCAGCAGGAGGGAGAAGGTCCTGATTCCTCTATATAGATCTTTAGTTATCACTAGAGGGAGCACCAGCGGGAGGAAGGGGGTCCCAAATCCTCTCTATAGATCTTTATATCACTAGAGGGGTCACCGGTAGGAGGAAGGAGGTCCTGTTTCCTCTATATAGATCTTTATATCACTAGAGGGGTCACCAACAGGAGAAAGGAGGTCCTGATTCCTCTCTATAGATCTTTATATCACTAGAGGGATCACCAGCAGTAGGAAGGAGGTCCTGATTCCTCTATATATATCTTTAAATCACTAGAGTGGTCACCAGCAGGAGGAAGGAGGTCCCGATTCCTCTCTATATATCTTTAAATCACTAGAGGTTTACCAGCAGGAGGAAGGAGGTTCTTATTCCCCTAACTAGATCTTTAGTTAGACTTAGTTTAGAATACTATGTCCAGCTTGTAGGGTGGGTGGGTGACACTTCCTACTAGTTCCCCTCCTCATTGGGTGTCAAGTGTGGGTCTCGGGGGGTGTTCTGTGGGGTTGAGGTCAGGGCTCTGTGAAGGCCACTTGAGTTCCACAACATCAACCAGGTCAAACCATGGAGCTGGCTTTGTACACAGGGGCACAGTCATGCTGAAACAGAAAAAGGGTCTTCCCCAAACTGTTAGCACAAGGTTGGAGGAGCACCAATGTCTAAATGTCTTTGCATGCTGTAGTATTAACAGTAACTTTCACTGAAAACACTTAAATTCAACCATTTGGAGAAAGGTGCACCTACTTTTGGCTACTAAGTAGATGGCCAGATATTCAGAAACTGGTAGATTTTGTACTTTTTCTTCTTTAAGTTCTCCATTGCTTGGCGGTCTTTTGGATGTTGGTTCTTTTGTTCTATCACTCTGAGGACGTTTTATCTTTTACATTAAGAGCATCTTCTATTAAACCGGAAGAATGCTGATTGGCCGTTGCCGATTGCCTTGCTGAAATTAGATTTATGGCTATCTATGTTGTTGGATCTAATGACTTTTTCGGAAGCCCTGAAGTCAGGGGAATGTTTTGATTAATTTCTCTAATGGCGCTAAAATAAAACGTGGCTCAAACTTTTTTTGTTTCTCAACAATCAAATTGCCTTTACTCGCTGCGGCTTTCCCTCTTTGTTCTTCAAATGAGAAGGAGAAGTAATTTAGGATAAAGGGGAGCCGAGCTTGTGTCTAATTAGTGAAATTCAGTTTCAGCGCTGATACATATTCATTCAGTGGGTGAAAATATTCAGAAAAATGAGAGAACTCCAGAGAAATGTAAGATGTGATTTAAGCCATAAACCGTAAATTCACTGGAATACGGACACCTGCGTTACTATTGGGTGTATTTATCATTGATTCTACATGAAGTCTGCCCCACATTTGTCCAATATTCACCCTTTTTTTACTCAGATTGGATTTTCCAAATTCTCTCTATTTATCATGGTTGGTTTTGATTGTTTTCAATCGTGTCAGACATGATTAGACCGTAGGGTAGAGAGGTAGAGAGGAGCAATGTAGTCAACAATTAGCCTGCCCCACTTCCCCATTTGGGGGGGAAAGCATAGAGACAGTCTCCTTGTTACCGGGAGGCAAGGCAAGCTGCATTCATCGTTCAGAGGAATGCTCAATCTTCTACAGTATAAGTGGACACAAGTCTCAGCTAGCACTCTCTCCCAGGGCAAAACACTGAAGCAAGAGGGAAATGCAGAGGAAGAACTAAATACCTTCAAAACTGCAAACATCAGGTGGCGACAGATTACCGGGATCTGCTGGCTGCTGGGAGAAACCCGTTGGTAGACACCGGAACTACAACCATCCGCTCTGGGAACCACAGTGCCACCAGTAGGTGATCCAGGTCCTGCCATTTATTCTTCTGTCCATAGAGTACATCTCTTGGCTAGCAGACTTGTACCGGTGGAGTCTGGGGGCCAGAACCAGCGGTACAACGGGTTGAATAAGCCACAGAGGCCAGACTGGGTTGCTATCAGGAACCCTGTGTCAGCCATCAGAGAATTTGTGCAAATTTTTATGCACGTGCACATAAACATGTACATGTTTTCAGACATGCTAGCCTTATTACAAGATGGCGGTCAAGTGCGCACAACACCATACAGGTAGACACGTGCAGGTCCACCACAGATGCTGGCACCTAGTGGACTGTTTAAGCTTAAGACCTGCATAGGACCATTGCTGGATGATCCTCCAGCTTGAATCACTGTTATGCTTGATCCTGATTTCTTTTTGACTTTGTTATAGACCCAGTTTTCATATGACCTGCCTCTGGATTACCCCTGGCTGTTTATGTCTGCTAACTCTGGCTGGAATCTTTACCAAGATTGCCTGAACATTACCAATCTCTGTTCGACCCTGACCTTGATCCTGCTCACAATTTTGGGCCTTCCTGTTTGACTGTTACTGAACTCAGCTTGTGACCTGGCTCTGCTCTCTACTGGCCTGAGTGAAGTTGGGGTTACTTCATCGCTGTGCTTCTACTTACCCCGTACCAACACTACGAAGATCAGCTTCCTGGCACCTGCACCCTGTCTCAACTTCTAGGGGTGCTCAGACAGGAATTATGCAAGAAGCCACCTTCCTCATCTTGAGCTCCTCGTACAGGTAAGTGATAGTTGCCTTTAGGAAATTCAGCAGGGAAGGCAGCAACAGCATGCTATTCTAGGATAGCAGGACCTTGAAGACCCCATGCTGTAAGACTCCTACAAGCCATGGGACACCACCCAATTCAGCTAGCAAATCAGGAGAGAGAGGGGGGAATGGCCAGAACTCCGTTTCTGAATGGACACAGGGATTTGTGACTCAGCTCGGGTGCCCCCTATAGCAAGCTGCACTCAACAGAGGAAAGGAGCCAGAAGCGCCAGGTGAGGGACCTGAGAAGAGGAGGATCCGGGCTGCTCTGTGCAAATCCACTGCAACACAGCACGTAAGTATAACATGTTTTTTTTTTATATATATAAAAATAACAAAGACTTTACAATAACTTTAACTGCGGTACACACTATAAGAAAATCGGGCGAACGATCCTCCGATTTTGCTTTTTGTTTCACAGCAAATCGGAACCGATGAAGGAAAATATATAGGAAAATTCTCGTACGACAAAGGCATTTTTTGTAGTTTATTGTTTCTGATCATGCACAGTCTTTCGTTTTTGGAGCTTGTCCCTTCCGAAGTTTTCATTCAGAAGGTTGGAATTGGCCGTAGAAAGTGTTGTACACAATATACGAAAATCATACGAAAGTTCCTGAGACGAAAATGTTCGTCCGATTTTCTTATAGTGTGTATGAGCCATTAGTGAGGCCAAGCAGTTTTAAGAGTCATGGTAGAACAGAAAACCCCTCATCACCAGGTGCTCCTTCGGGGGGGGGGGGGGGGGTACGTGCTAAATGGGCATTCCCTCTTCATAACAAGCCCATGTGCAAACTTCATCAAACAATATTTGGCCAGCATCTGTTTTTCAATGAGAAACTGCTTTACTGTACTTTTCAACCTATTTTGTCAATGCAAATTTCCCCATAAGAAATAATGGAAACTTAGATGATTTGTTCCACAACCATTGATTCATAAGTCCTTCAGTTTATAATCCATAAAAAAATATTACAGCAATGTGATGGGTTGTGTAACCATAAAATGTCCATCCACAAATAGAAGCCTCCACAAGGGGATTAGAAGCAAAATCCAGCAGGAGCTACAGAGTATAAAAGAGAAGAGAGGCGCCTCTAAGTGTAGCAACATCTAATGAAGTTACAACATTTAGAAACTGGTTGATGATTAAAAGAGATACATCTAACTATGCAGGCAACTGGGGTAAAGCTAGAAAAAAAAAAACATAGACCGTCCCCCGCACGCCTGGCTCTCACCGCTGTCAGTCTGCAATGGTGACCGGAAAGACTATCCTGCAGTAGAGCGATCTGAAAAGAAGGCTTGAAGTGCTTGTGGAGTGCAGCGTGGAAGGAACGACGTTGATGGCGGTGCGGGGGATGGTCTATGTGGACAGCTTTACTCTGTAGCTCCTGCTATATTTTGCTTCTATTCCCCTTGTGGAGGCTTCCATTTGTGGATGGACATTTTAAGGTTGCACAACCTGGTCACATTGCTAGAATCCTTTTATAAGGACTATAAACTGAAGGACCTATGAATCAATGGTTGTGGAACAAATCATCTGAGTTTCCACTATTTCTTATGGGGAAATTTGCTTTGATAGTTGTGACGTGAAGCTACTTGTATATCAAGACATCGCTTGTTTATCAAGTCAAAATTTATTTAAAAAAAAAATAGCTTTTCTTGCAAAACGCTCTCAAACCAAGTTACTCTCAATCCAAGGTTTTACTGTACATTCTAAAATTCACCCAAGATTTGTCCATTTTTCACCTTGGACTATATTCAAACAATTTTCTGGTTTGAGGTGGGTAATGTGTATTTTAAAGTGTTTCTTTTCTTTAGAGCAGTCTATTTCTTTTTTTTCTTTTTTTGCTTATGGAGAGTGCTGAACTTGGACTTATGTTTTTCAGACAAGAAGAAAAGAGGTTCCTCTGTGGCTCTTTAGCCTGGTGTTCTGCACATTTCCACTTTGCTTATTTCAGTTCCCGGGATGGTACCACTACAGCTCACAATTGGGGAAGGAGACAGCAACTGCACATCACCTGCTTAAATTTTAATATGCGACAACGTAAACAAGCTCACCAGAACGTTTCCGAGATTGCTAGGAATAAGAGATGTGAGTTTGTATCAATTTATTTTAATGACCGCGGCAGTCTGAGCATTAACAGAAATTGGTCTCATTACATTGTGGAAAAAAACAAAACAGTTATCAAGTGTTAATGATTGGCATGTTTTATTAACGCCTCCATAAAGTTGCATAGTGGTAATGCAACCTTAATATTGTAAAATAATAAATATTCATTTTTTCCCACTGAGGACTCCGGAGATATAACAACAATTTATATCTAACTGAAGCTGACCTGGTATGACACAATGTTTTTCTAACTCGGCAGGTGCAATTTAAAATAATTATTTCCTAAGTGTTTCCAGTTGTTACTTGTGCTTGCACCAACTTTTTAGTCTCTTTAAGATTTAGCAGAAACTTCTGGATTTTTTTTTTTTTAAGAAGTCAACAGAACCCTATACCTAGAGTTTATTCCAAGGAAGGCAAAAAAAACCCTTAAAGGAGAATTCCATGTGCGCACGCGCGGGAGCTCCAAGATGGCCGCTTAAGCTTGGAGCTCCTCATCACCCCGGACCAGCAGCGCACACAGGTCCTCTCACAGCCACCCAAGACTGCCACTAATGGGACACCCTTGCTCCTGAGATTCCCATGTACACCCCTGGATGTCCGGACCGGCCGCCAGACGAAACCTCGGGCTGCAACTCGACACCTCAGCGAGGGGTGGGTGTACCAAGATGGCCGCTGCCATCACAGCAGTACAGCCACACGTGGCCTACACGGAGGGATCCCAGGATCAGAGGCAAGTCTTAGCCCCAGCAACTCCCACTTACTCCCAGGTGACCCATGGGAATACCCAGCTTCCCCTTGCTCCCTCTCCAGCCTCCACGTCCCGAGTCCCTGCTGGGCCACTCCATGGCAGACTACTCTCTCTCTCTGGTTGGGCCTTCACAAACCCACCTCCTGGCGACCCCATCCCCAGGCTTCCAGAATTAAAATCATAGAAAATAATCTGGACTTCCCACTATCCAGAACCATCAGAACTCAGCCCACATTCAGGTCCTCCAGGACCAACTTGAAACAGCCCTTTCCAAAATTGATGATTTGGAAAATAGGTCCAGAAGATATAACTTCAGAATCCGGGGCCTTCCTGAGACCATCACGGACATTTCTCCTGTAGTCCAAGATCTCATCAGGGATCTAATCCCCAATACCCCTCCTCATCGCCTGGAGTTGGACAGAGCTCACAGGGCCCTGGGAACCCCCAGGAAAGATGGATCCCCTAGGGACATAATCGTGAAGCCACACTTCTACACCATAAAGGAAGAAGTCATACGACAATCACGCTCCAAGCCAAAGGTGACATGGTAGGGCCAAATACAAATTTTTGCAGACCTCTCCCCCTCAATAATTCAAAAATGGAGAACTCTCAAATCGCTCCTGACAATCCTCTCACAACAGGACATTAAATATCAATGGCCCTTCCCATTTGCTGTGAAATTCACACTGAAGGGCAAGACACACTACTTCTCAAATGCAAACAAAGCCTGGGGAATGCCCAGGAAAAAATCCAAGTCTACTTACCACCAGCTCGCAGACAACCAAATTGACCTGTCTAACAGTACGCGTTAAAAACAGGGGTTTAGTCCGCACGCATTTGCAAATGCATGCGTAAGCCACAGAGCCTTGTCACGCCACCCTGATATCTGTGGTCCTAACACTAAAATATGAGTGTCCCCATAGTGGAGGCACATGCATTCTAATGGATAAATGCTGGCAGGTGGACTGAAGGGCAGCCCATCCCTTCCTAAAGGTACAGAAGCACACCAAACACCCAGCAAATAGCACTATGGCTGCAAAGGTGCTGGTGCGTTTCTGGACCAATAAACACACCAAGGTGATCTCAAAAAACTTGCCACCACCTTCATTTATAGCTGGCTTTGGAGGGCTACAAACAGATGCAATCAAAGCCTGGGGAATGCCCAGGAAAAAACCAAAGCCTACCACCAGCTCGCAGACAACCAAATTGACCTGTCTACACTCCTTCTCAAACCTGCCGGATGGTGAGAATGGTGAGAAGATCTTCCTCAACATCAAGCTCATGTCCCAGGAAGCATCCATAGGACTTTACCAATGCATCCGCGGGCTCTACCAAGTGCCCCCCCCCCAAGCAAACTCAGTCTCTCCCGTCTGGAACAAAGGAAAGACCAAGAGATCTAAAGACAGCAGGCCTCCTTAAGACTGCAACTTGATTCAACATATACCCTACTCTGCTTTGCTCTCCTCTCCCACAAGGGTGGTTTTACTATTTGGATGGAACTATTCACTCCTAGCCTACGTGGCCAAATTGTCTCTCCCCTCCTTTTTTTTTTAAAGCATTCCAAGTTTCCCTCCCGTTGCTTGTTACAAGCAATTTACAGAACAAGTCAGAGTGATTCTTTACTTACTAAAAAGTTGTCCTAAGTGTTTTCAATGTTTATTCACTACCTCCATGGCCCTAGACATCGAGGAGGTCAGAGTGCTCCTCTGGAATTATCCTCTCGAGCGCAGCTCCAGGGGCAGTTTTCCAGTGGCCTCGAGGTCAGTGATTCCACATGCATTCAGGGCCCTAAACGGGCAATCTCTGTGCCGTGAGCTCGTTTTGTGCACCTTGAAGGGGCCCTCCCTTTCCCTAACAACTAGGGATGGGAGGAAGACACCCCAGTTAAAGTCCTAGGAATCTTTTAGCCCACAATGTTTCCTAGTTATGATAATATTGGTTGTGTTTAATTTTTGTTACTGTTTCACATAGTAGTCGGGGTCCGGGGTGACCCCCTTGCGCCTCCACCTATCCAATAGTTGCAGTTTTCCTGTTTCTGTGGAATGGGTTGTCGGTCCTCATTTTCAGTAGGAGTTTGGCAGGAGTGTTCCACGCCAAGCCCGATTGGTCAGAAGGGGGGGGGGGGAAAGAGGTATGATACAAAGAACCCCTGGTCGGACTTTAAAGGCACAGCAAATCAAGGAGATCATATGCAAAATAACAATATAATAAATTGTATTACAAATATATAAATAACAAAGACATTGACAAAATATATATAAAAAGCATCTGTGTGAGAGATATACGTGATGTGAGCCCCGGTGCGTCTACGCGTTTCGTTCTAAAGACTTCCTCAGGACACATCCAGGTTTCAAATAATACAGAAAAAAGGTCTCACTATCTTAGGAAAAGCTTCCATAGACTCAAATGATTAAATAATTAGAGATAAGACTCTGTAATTCATATTTTCGTTGCTGGTGCAAGATTTCATGTCATAAGAGTAACCCGTCAGCACAGAGACGCTCATGCCCTCCAGGGGAGATACATCAAACCCAATGTTGCTTTATAACTCCACATGGACTTCTAAATGGATATCCTATATGGGTTTCTTTTATGCCCTGTGATGGTTGGTGGAGCTATGGCGTTGTAAACAATTCATCCTGATGGCCTATCTGCAACTTTTTGAACTTTTCCCCTGATAGAAATGAACCCAGAGTTTTGAGATATATGGCAACATCTGACGGTTACGGATATATAATCTTTGTCTGAACAAATGATTGTAATGATTCTGTTTGGAATGACTCTACTTGCTTTGTAATCTTTTTCTAAAGATTTGATGGAATAAAGCAACAAATTTTTAAGTGCAGCAACCTTTGGAACTTATATATATTATTCTATTGTTTTTCTAGTCTATACTTTTCTATTCCTAACTTCTATTCTAATTCGATTTTCGAAATTAGAATTTCTGAAAATGGTTATATACTGGTATATATATATTTATATATATTTATAAAACCATTTTCAGAAATTAAAATTTCGTATAGAATGATTTTGAATTTGAATAGAAAAGAAAATAATAAAAAAGAATAGAATAGAAAAACAATAGAACAGAATAGAATACAACACAATATATGTTTTTCTAGTTTATTCTTTTCTATTATTTTCTTTTCTATTCTAATCTTTTCTATTCAAATTCAAATTCATTCTATACGAAATTCGATTTTCAGAAGCCATGTTCCGAAATTCGAATTTCGTATAGAATGAATTCGAATTTGAATAGAAAAGACTATTAAAGAATAGAAAATAATAGAAAAGAAAAGAAAAGCATAGAAAAACAATAAAACAGAATAAAAAAAATATTATATATATGTATTCTATTGCTTTATGATTTTATATTCTATTTTATTGTATTTTTTAGAAAATCGATTTCTATTGTTTTCAAATTCGATTCAAATTTGTTTTCGAATTTTATTATGTTTTCGAATTCGATTCGAATATGTTTTCGACTTCGATCCGAATATGTTTTCGAATTCGAATATGTTTTCGAATTCGATTCGAATTTGTTTTCAAATTTGTTTGCAAATTCGATTCAAATTCGTTAGCTTTTTTTCGGATTCGTTGAAATTCATCACTTTTGTAATTCGGAAATTCGGATGCATCCGAATTTCCGAATAATGAAAAATTCGTCCGAATTTCGATTCGGAACAAAACGGAATGCACATGTCTAGAAGACAGAAGGGGCTAAGTGATGGTACCTTCGACAGCATTCCACCCCTCTGTTTTCATGGCTAACCTAAACCCAACAAGGACAAATTTCAAGATAGCTACACACAATGCCCAGGGACAAAACTCTCCTCGGAAAAGGGGGAAAGCATTTGAAAACTACCACTCTCTCAAACTAGACATAGTTATGCTCCAAGAGACCCGTTTCCCGACCCGATACAACCCCAAATTCCTCCACGCATACTACCCAAAATTTTACCTAGCGAATGCAGTAAACAAGACCAAGGGGGAAGCAATCTTATTCTCTAAGCACAGTAAATTCTCCTCGATCGCGGTCCACAGAGACTCAGAGGGAAGATTTCTCCTAGTTAAGGGCACTATGGAGGGACACTTATACTCCATAGTTTCCTACTACGCCCCCAATAAAGGACAGACTATATTCTTCCAGTCTCTCTTTGAAACCCCCCCTTGGAGGGCACAGTTATCTTTGGAGTGGACTCAAACATTGCTTTCGACCAGGGGCTAGATCAGTCCAGACCCCCTAAGGCTCAGTTGACCCGCCCCACCAAGGCAAGTCTTAAAATAGCTAGACTCCTTAACTCACAAGGCCTTGTAGACGATTGGAGGGAAATGAACCCCTCTAAACGAGATTACACCCATTATTCCTGCGTCCACCAGTCATATGCCAGGATCGACCATATCCTAGTTTCCCCAAGTCTCATCCCATCCGCCCAAAAATAGACCATCAAAGAGACTGTCTGGTCAGATCACTCATTGGTAACCCTCTTCCTACACAACACTCTTACGAGACAACCGGGCACGCACTGGCGACTAAATTAATCACTCCTTAGCAACCCCATCAAAACTAAGACAATAGATGACTCCCTAAAGGAATACTTTACCCTAAATTACGTTAACGGCATTTCCCCAGAGACTTCATGGCCAGCCCACAAAGTGACCATTAGAGGCAAAATAATCCAACTAGCAACCCAAATCAAGAGGGACAGATAGACATTATCAAATTAGAAAAGGCCTTTGCAACTCTAAAGACTAAATATAAGAAATGCCCTACTAAGACGTCAATAGAAGAGTTAGACGCAGCTAGGTTAGAGCTCAATCTAGCTCTCATGGCAAAAGCAGACAAACACATTCACTGGAGTGGGGCCAAATTCTACTCTCAGAAAGACAAAATGGGTTCTATGTTAGCCTCTAAACTTTCACCTCGGTATCGCGCTCACACCCTCCCCAAAATTAGGATAGCGGGACAGCCCCCCACAGCCAATCCAAACAAAATACTCTAAGCCTTCCGTGACTTCTACACTAAGCTTTACAGCACATCCTCCGCAGACAAGGGTCCAGAAATGTCAAATTGTCTGAAGGACCTTCCCTTACCCACCCTATCTACCAAACACAAAAATTTGTTAGAGGCATCCTTTTTGGTTGAGGAGATATTGGAGGTCATAAAAGAACTTAAAAAGGGATCAGCTCCTGGACCTGATGGACTTTCAGTACCCTATTACAAGGCATTTGCCGGTACTCTCGCCCCATACATGGCAAAATTTTTCAACGCAAAAACCTTAGCCTCCCCCTTAGACCCTCAACTCAACACTGTCTACATAACAGTAATACCCAAACCTGATAAAAACCAAGAAGAAGTGGGGAACTATAGACCCATCTCCCTTATAAATAATGACCTCAAGATTCTAACAAAAATCCTTGCCAATCGCCTAGCTTCTTTCATAAGTCGGTACATCCACAAGGACCGAGTGGGATTTATCTCTCTTGATTTGCACAAGGCTTTTGACTCGGTAGCCTGGCCTTATATTTTTACCCTCATGGAGCGCTGGGGATTTGGCCAGCGCTTCATGGGGGTGCTCCATGCCCTCTACTCTTCCCCGAAGGCTATGATACACCTTCAGGGACATTACTCTAAACCCATTGGTATAGCTAGGGGCACTAGACAGGGCTGCCCACTGTCCCCCTTAATTTTTGCTATTGAGTCCTTAGCGATCGCAATACGCTCCAACCCAAACATCCAAGGGGTAACTTGTGGTTCACAAACTCATAAATGCGGATTATTCGCAGACTACATGCTTCTATTTAATACCTCACCAATCACAACCCTTCCCTTTTTTTTAATTATTATTTTTTTTTTATAGTGACTAGCCTTGGGGGGGGCAGCGCCTGTGTGCCCCCTATGGATGGGCCGATACTTGTGTCAAGCGTGGGTGGTGGCAACCAGGCGAGGAGTACAAAGACAAGTGTGTCTTGCCTACAGTCAAGCATGGTGGTGGGAGTGTCATGGTCTGGGGCTGCATGAGTGCTGCCGGCACTGGGGAGCTACAGTTCATTGAGGGAACCATGAATGCCAACATGTACTGTGACAAACTGAAGCAGAGCATGATCCCCTCCCTTCGGAGACTGGGCCACAGGGCAGTATTCCAACATGAAAATAACCATAAAAACACCTCCAAGACCACCACTGCCTTGCTAAAGAAGCTGAGGGTAAAGGTCATGGACTGGCCAAGCACGTCTCCAAACCTAAACCCTATTGAGCATATGTGGGGCATCCCCAAATGGAAAGTGGAGGAGCGCAAGGTCTCTAACATCCACCAGCTCCGTGATGTCGTCATGGAGGAGTGAAAGAGGACTCCAGTGGCAACCTGTAAAGCTCTGGTGAACTCCATGCCCAAGAGTGTCATTTCTTCAGTGTTGTCACATGAAAAGATAGAAGAAAATATTTACAGAAATGTGAGGGGTGTACTCACTTTTGAGAGATACTGTAGATGTTTTGCTTTGTGTCTTTTAAGGTTCTTTGTGGTAAACCCAATAAAGCAGTTAAACCTCTGTAGTGTATTATTGTGCTTTTACCAAACAAAATCTTGTATAATGTACATGCAGACTATTACAATTATAGGAATACAGCCCAAGACTGACATATATTATGAAATATACCTACAATGTATGCATGCACAAGGTATGCCTTCTAGCAAATTAGGATGAATAATGTATGGAAGCTGTATACAATAAATATTACTTAAAGTGATTGTAAAGGCTGAAGGTTGCATTCTATGCATGAAGGTAAAAAACCATCTGTGTGCTGCTCCCCCCCCCCCCCCAGGCTGTCCCGGGACTCCCTCTCCTCATTGGCTGAGATAGCAATGGGAGCCATTGGCCCCCACTTCTGTCAATCACAGCCAGTGGGGCGGGGCTGTGCCATGGCTCTATGTGTCTTATGAAGTCATAGACAAGGCTTGAGAGCAAGCATGCAGCAGTGCCCCCATAGAAAGGCTTGCTATTGGGGGGCACAGATCAAGGAGGAGGAGCCAGGAGCTCCGGTGCAATACCCAAGAAGAGGAGGATCAAGGCTGCTCTGTGCAAAACCATTACATAGAGCAGGTAAGTATAACATGTCTGTTTTTTTAAAGCTGAACCTTCAGTACCACTTAAACTTGGGTTTTAGATTTAGTGTCAGCTCCATATAGCGTTCCTATTTTCAGTCTTTCTTTATGATGGAGTCATCTTCCAGGATCAGTAATAAGGAGAGCCGGCAAATTGTAATCCTTGAAGTGTCGTTTATTGGTACAACAGAGTGACAATAAAACAATAAAGCCGACGCGTTTCGGCAATAGCCTTAGTCATAGCTCATCTTCCAGGATCACTTTCTCGACTGCTTCTTGCTTCCTGGAGTCCTCCAGCACCAGTCCTTTTTGTCTTCCCAGCACGTGGCTGTGTCCAAGCCCCCCCCCCCCCCACTTCCCGTAGCATAATTTCCTGAGCTTCACAAACCAGTCCAAAAGGTTCGTTAGCATATTGGTCCGATAACATATCAATAGGGACATTTTAGCTTCTAAACAATACATGATCTTTAAAAATGTTACTTCATATTTATGCTATAAAAATCACTAAAATAGCAATAGCAGCACAATATACCATACCCGTGGGATCCCTCCAGAAACTGGAAATCACTGTAATAGGCACCACTACAGTGATCTCCAGCAGCTTCCAGGTCCCGTGCCGAGTGGCTGCCCTGCTGCATTGTGAACACAGGAGGTCAGCAACTCAGCAAAGGCACCATTCACAGGACACTTTGCATTTTTACAATGAATGCAAAGCATTCCCTAATTGGATGGGGTGGACAGTGTGATGTCACCGTCCTACTCTTCACTTGATCCAATCAGTGAACGGTTTCCATTCATGGAGAAAATGCAGAGCGAACGCTGAATGGTGCCCATGCTGATCGGCCGGCCTCCTGTGTTCATAATGCAACGGGGTAGCCGGTCGGTATGGGACCCCCCAGAGATATTGGGGATCACTGGAGTAGCAATGTCTATACAGTGATTTCCAGCTTCTAGAGGGATCCCACAGGTATGATATATACATACCGTATATTCTCGAGTATAAGCTGAGTTTTTCAGCCCATTTTTTAGGCTGTAAACCCCCCCCCCCCCTCAGCTTATACTGGAGTGACCTGTACAGCAGCCGTACCTTTGATTACTAAAACAGCGGGTGTCTCCCGCTGTGTCATAAAGTCTGTTCGGCCGTCCATTGTAACAAAGCCCCGCCTCCTCCTCGTCCATGATAGAGGAACACTGATACAATGCTGGGAAACTGTGTCAGTGTTCCATCCCGGCTCCCAGCAGCAGCATGAATCCATGGTTGCTAGGCAACAGGTCGCAGCGCCGCTCCTCCTTTGCCTGGCTAGTATTCCGGTTGCTAAACAACATGACTCAGCTTCCTCTCACAGATATTGGCTGCAGCCCTGTACATTCCCTACACCCTCTGGGATTGGTTCATGGTGCCAGAGCTGCCTTATTTAAAGTGTCTCTGTGCTTGTGATAGTGTTGCCACTGACCAAGTATGCCTAACTAGTTTGTTTGTTTGTTTACTCCTCTTGCTGATCTGGGCTTTGTTCTTAGATTACTTCACCGCCTGCTGCCTGCCCTGACCTTTTCTACTTTATTGGATACCTCAACTACCTCCCCTGACCTTTGCTACATTATCAAATACCTCAACTACCTGCCCTGACCTTTGCCACATTATCAAATACCTCTACTGCCTGCCCTGACCTTTGCTACATTATCAAATACCTCTACTGCCTGCCCTGACCTTTACTACATTATAAAATACCTCTACTGTCTGCCCTGGCCTTTGCAACTTTACCAGATACCTCTATTGCTCACTGTCTGCCCTGACCCTTACTATGTTCACAGATACCTCTACAGTCTGCTGCCCGCCCTGACGATGCTACATTACCAAATACCTCTACTGCCTGCCCTGACCTTTACTACATTACCAGATACCTCACTGCCTGCTGCCTGCCCTGCCCTTTTCTACTTTTTGGTTACCTCAACTACCTCCCCTGACCTTTTCTACATTATCAAATACCTCAACTACCTCCCCTGACCTTTGCTACATTATCAAATACCTCTACTGTCTGCCCTGACCTTTGCTACATTATCAAATACCTCTACTGCCTGCCCTGACCTTTGCTACATTATCAAATACCTCTAATGCCAGCCCTGGCCTTTACTACATTACCGGATACCTCTACTGTCCACTGCCTGCCCTGACATTTACTATATTACTGGATACCTCTACTGCTTGCCATGACCTTTGCTACATTACCTGATACCCCTACTGCCCGGTGCTTGCCCCTGACCTTTGTTATGTTACCAGATACCTCTGCTGCCTGCCCTGACATTCTTGAATTCCTTTACTGCCTGCTGCCCGCTCTGATGTTTACTACATTAATGGATACCTCTACCCTTTCAGTTGCCTTTTTTCACCTTTGCGATGTATACAGATTATCTCTGCTGCCAGATGCTAGTCTTGACACTTCCAGAGTGCCTTCCACTTTCTTCAACGTTAGGTCTGCCAGTGACATTCTACAGCCAGATAATATAGTTTTGTATATGTGTTTGTGTAACTGTTGAAGAGAAAACAGGTTGCCAACTCAGGGGTGTAGATAGGGGGGGGGGGGGGATATGGGGGTCCAAACCCTTTTAGAGCATTCTGGCGGGCAGCTGATTTAGGGCACTGGAGTCACATAGCCTGGGCATTCTCCTGTGTTTCCTTGCTGCACTGCCCTGTCAGCAACAGCTAGAATATATATTTTCGCTATACATGGGTTTATATAAGTATCAGAGTATGCCTGTGCATAGCCATGCATGTCAGTATGCAGTACCAGGGCTACCTGAGCACAGAAATATGCCCGTATTTAGGCTGTACACCCACGTGTAGGAGGATTTTGAGTACAAGGTCTATGACATATCTTACTGTGTAAGCTCAACTTTTAAGCTCCTCCCACTGTCAGCACAGTTTTGCCACACCTATAATTCACCACAGCACACCACCTTATTGTTCCCCTTTGGTACCCAAGGCTGATCACTCCCCACGAAAAAAAAAAAAATGATCTATGACCCTGTGCCAACCATTAGATTGAACTGGGTTGTGGGTAATGGCTACTGGGTTCCCACAATAGATAGAAGCAGCATTGTGTCAAAGCTGGGATAAAAGCAGGTGACCTCTTTTAAGAAGGACATTTTTAATGACAGGTTCACTTTAAATCTATTATTCATTAAGTTCCATATTCACCTCCGGAACATTATATTAGAGGGAGATCATCCCACAGAAACTCCTTCTAAGTGTGATTACTAACCAGTGCAGAGCGTGCGGCGGATCCCCGGGGAGCGCTGAAACACGGCGAGAAGGAGAGCGGCTCACGATATCGTATATTACTGCTCCATATGCTGACAAATATCCAGAGACGTTCCGCTCCTCAATTTATGTTGACAAGCAGCAACAAATGATGAGGGAGAGGTTTAATTTGAATAAATTACGATATTTACATGTGCCGAAACCCATAAAGCATGACAGTCTGAAGGAACACTCCCACCGCGATAGTGTGCCGTGTTCTGGAGGGTCTCTCGGGGGTTCAACAATTCCTCAACTGCAACCACTGCTGAAAAATTAAAGTTCTATATGTCTGAAAATGTCACCGCTTGTCATCATTTCGACGAGTTTAATGCTCTAATAGATTGCAAGCTCTTCCACTCTCAGTATACCTTAATAAATTGTAAGCTTCCACCTTTCTGGATCCTCCCTTTTATTATCGTAGATTGTAAGATCTTCTACCTTCTGTATTCTTTTCGTATAACCTTATAAACTGCAAGCTCTTCCACCCTCAGTATCCTCCTTTATACCCTAATAAATTGTGAGCTCTTCTAACTTACATAGTAGGTGAGGTTGAAAAAAGACACAAGTCCATCAAGTCCAACCTATGTGTGTGATTATATGTCAGTATTACATTGTATATCCCTGTATGTTGTGGTCGTGCAGGTGATTATCTAATAGTTTTTTGGGAAACTATTGATGCTCCCCGCTGAAACCACCCCTGGTGGAATGGAAAAATCCCATGTATATAAGTATCACAGACTCCTCCCATGTACATAGGTATTCATTTCACAGCCTTTGTCATGACACTCAAAATTGAGCTCAGGTGCATCCTGTTTCCACTGATCATCCGTGAGATGTTTCTACAACTTGATTGGACCTGTGGTAAATTCAGTTGATTGGACATGATTTGGAAAGGCACACACCTGTCTGTAGAAGGTGCCACAGTTAACAGTGCATGTCAGAGCACAAACCAAGCCATGAAGTCCAAGGAATTGTCTGTAGACCTCCGAGACAGGATTGTATTGAGGCACAGACCTGGGGAAGGGTATAGGAAAGGTTCTGCAGCATTGAAGGTCCCAACGAGCACAGTGGCCTCCATCATCCGTAAATGGAAGAAGTTTGGAACCACCAGAACTCTTCTTAGAGCGATGCAGTGTTAGAAGTGTATCATAACACGGAGTGGCACCGTGGATACACACGAGAAGTAGACCTGTGCCACGTCCTATCAAATATGCGAAAACTAAACAAGAGGGACTTTTGGACTTTATAGGCACAACTATAACAAACTGATTATTTAAAATAACATTTTATTTACTTGGAAAAATACATAGCAAAAAAGATACATTATCTAAAAAACCACAACATGTGTATACATTTTAAAGTGCTCGCTATACACCACCATCTATAGTATACAGTATTCAGACGTCTGGATGAACTTTCCACAACAAGATCAATCCGAAATGATGGCTCGATAGCGGGTTGGTAGTCAATTCAAGTCACGTAAATCTTTGATGCTCGACATTTTTCGCGTATCAATTACGCTTCTTCAAGAGCGATACAGGATATGTTGTGGCTATCAGAATATATAACATAGCAAAAACATAATAATTAACACAATATATATATCCGTCAAAAACAGACGTCTATAATGACGCCACATACATTGTATTTAGAAATGTATACTGGTTCAAGCAGAGCAGTGATGGGTGCGCCAACCATGGGGGCGATGAAAGGCTAGCTATGGGGGCGTACACAACATAGTCTGATGTGATACTTCAAAAGGTGTGTCACAGTAGGGAAGGTTTATAGGGTAGGTGGAGACTTTATTCCCCATGCCTGAAGGGGTAAGGAAAAAGGGAAAGAAAAAGAAGAAAAGGGGGAAGAAGGGGGAAGAAAGGGAAGGGGAAAAGGGGAAGGAAAAGGGGAGAGGAAAAGCAAGGGAGAGAAAAGAAAAGGGGCGAAAATAAAAAGGGGGGGGCAGAGGGAAATGGCAGGAAAGATGAGAGAGGGGGGGATGGAGAGAGGGAGGGAAGAGGGACGGAAGGGAGGGGGGGGAAATAGAAAGGGGGAGGAAGAGAAGAGGAAAAGAGGAAATGGGACGGGGGGGTGGGAGGCTGAAGGAAATACTCACATTGTGGAATAAGTATAAAATCATGAAAGAGGTAATGATCCGCAAGCCCATACGGGCCGGAGAACCGGCAAACTATGCCTATGCACGTCGGAGTAGGTGTAAAATGGTACTAGCTTGTTTCATAAGCCTGTTCCTAAAAGGAAAACAATGAGTTCAAAATAAAAATAAGAATGTATGAATATAGGTGGGTATCTAGTGACATAGCCCCCGCCATATTATATAACACTCACCAGTGTTGGTTTTTACGTTTTTTCTTAGAGCGAGCCGCCCGGCCAAACTGAGCAATTGGGGGAGAAGGGCCTTAATCAGGGAGGTGACCAAGAACCCGATAGTCACTCTGACAGAGCTCCAGTATTTCTCTGTGGAGAGAGGAGAACCTTCCAGAAGAACAACCATCTCTGCAGGCCTGTGTGGTAGAGTGGCCAGACGGAAGCCACTCCTCAGTAAAAGGCATATAACACCCAAAGGGCACCTGAAGGACTCTCAGACCATGAGAAACAAAATTCTCTGGTCTGATAAAACAAAGATTGAACTCTTTGGCCTAAATTGGCAAGCGCCACGTCTAGAGGAACCAGGCACCGCTCATCACCTGGCCAATACCATCCCTACAGTGAAACATGGTTGCGGCAGCATCATGCTGCAGGTATGTTTTTTAGCAGCAGGAACAGGGAGACTAGTCAGAATCGAGGGAAACGTGAATGCAGCAATGTACAGAGACGTCCTTGATGAAAACCTGCTCCAGAGAGCTCTGGACCTCTGACTGGGGCGAAGGTTCATCTTCCAACAGGACAACCACCCTAAGCACACAGCCAAGATAACACAGGAGTGGCTACGGGACAACTCCTTGAGTAGCCCAGCCAGAGCCCAGACATGAACCTGATTGAACATCTCTGGAGACATCTGAAAATGGCTGTGCACCGACGCTCCCCATCCAACCTGATGGAGCTTGAGAAGTCCTGCAAAGAAGAATGGGAGAAACTGCCCCAAAAATGGGTGTACCAAGCTTGTAGCATCATACTCAAAAAGACTTGAGGCTGTAATTGGTGCCAAAGGTGCTCCACCAAAGTATTGAGCAAAGGTGTGAATGCTTCTGTACATGGGATTTTTTTTTCATTTTTTATTTTTAATACATTTGAGAAGCTTTCAAACAAACTTTTTTGACATTGTCATTATGGGGTATTGGAGGAAAATAACTAATTCAATCCATTTTGGAATAAGGCTGTAAGATAACAAAATGTGGAAAAAGTGAAGCACTGTGAATACTTTCCGGATGCAGTGTATGCGTAAGCTGCACAGGCCGTGACAAGGCACCCCATTATTATCCGCAGTCCTAACTCTATACATTTCTTAGGGAGACCAGATGTGAAATGTGCCCTATCCAGTCTCCGAGCTCATCCCAACCCTAGTTTTCCCAACCCCTAGTAAATCTCTAGTTTTACGTCTAGTGCTCTGCAATACGAACTAACATCAATCGCCAGAAGTTCAAGTCCGGGACGTCCAATGTAACTTGTGTCGAAGTCTCCAGTGCGAAGGTCTGCAGTCCCAATGTACTGAACTGGATCTGTAAATGGCCTCACAGTAGTCATTCCCCCTAATCTTCTACAGCAACTCTTCAAAGCGTTCCGGATCCAGCGGAGGTGGGGGAGGAGGGAGGAGGGTACCCTACTTATGGAAATGGAATAATTCCTTCTTCCTTCCTGATATGATAATTTCCCTTCTTTTCTCTGACATAAATGGATAAAACGTCAGCTTCAAGGGTTGCTGTGTGCTGGAGAGGGATAAGACGACGTGGGGGAAAAAAACCGCCAGTAACACTTCACAACAAGAAAAGAACCAATTAAATACTTTGTCGCCTTTTTTTTAAATTTTTTTATTTTTTAATTTTTTTTTAGGCTTTCCTCTCTTTTCTTTTCTTGTTTCTGAATAAATGTTAAAATTGTGAATACTTTGTAACATTTCTGCATACTTATTTTCACAGTAATGATATCGGCATTGCAAGACAAGTCACATCATTGTATATGAATATGAATGGGCCCTGAATTATGGATTGCAGTCATTTTTTTTTTGCAAATTTATGTAAAAAAAAAAAAAAAAAGATTGTGCTTACAGAAGGATGTGAATATTCAATTTTACCGTATCATAAATGTACAGGATTGACTCTGGAAGATTTATGTTAACCCTGTCATTTTGCTTAAAGCATAAAGGGATTGATTTACTAAAACTGGAGAGTGCAAAATCTGGTGCGGCTCTGCAGAGAAACCAATTGTCAGGAAGCTGTACGAGCATTCCGGAATCCATTGCCTACACCAGCGGCCTCCAGACTGCGGACCTTTGCTTGCCTTTATCCGGCCCATGGGGCAATATTCCATTCACTTATACCAACCATGGGGCAATATTCCATTCACTGATACCAACCATGGGGCACTATTCCTCCCACTGACACCAACAATGGGGCACTATTCTTCCCACTGACACCAACAATGGGGCACTATTCCTCCCACTGAAACCAAGAATGGGGCACTATTCTTCCCACTGACACCAACGATGGGGCACTATTCCTCCCACTGAAACCAAGAATGGGGCACTATTCTTCCCACTGACACCAATGATGGGGCACTATTCCTCCCACTGACACCAATGATGGGGCACTATTCCTCCCACTGACACTAACAATGGGGGACTATTCCCCCCCACTGACGCCAACAATGGGGGACTATTCCTCCCACTGACACCAACAATGGGGAACTATTCCTCCCACTGATGCCAACCATGGGGGACTATTCCTTCCACTGATATTATGAATTACATCATAACATCAATTACATCATCACATGAATTACAGTGGTGGGGGTGGTTTTTTTTAAGCACCTGATTAGAGCCAGAGGCTCTAATAGGCTTCAAAATAGGGTGGGCTCGTGGCGCAGAGCATTGCTCTATGAGCCCACCCAGGTGTTACAACAGCAAATGAATATTCTCTATTGAAACACTGATCCTCAATCTGGGCCAATCAGAAGCGGCTCTGAAGGCCCGTTTTCCAATTGGCGGAAGAGAGAAGAGTCCCAAATGGCTGCCAAAGAGGAGGGAGGAAACGGAAGCCAATGCGATGCCCGTGGAGAGCAGGAGGAAGGGGAAGCCACCGCCGCCAAGCACGGGAAGCTGCCAGTGAAGCCAGGGAGAAGTGCCGCCCACAAAAGATGGGGTAAGTGCTCCAGACCGGACTGACCAGGACCGCCACCATTCACACAGAATGAATGTACATACACTTTTAATATGTAGTCAGGGACTGCTGTGGTTTAACTGGTTCTTTCCCACTACAGTGCAGAGTCAGCCAGGTGCACAGTAACCGCCTATTCACTCCGGCTCATTGATCAGTCCAGGGGTTTGCCTTTTTCTGTATTTTATGGCTTAAAGGAACTGGGGAGGAGATTTGGGGTGGTGCTGGATACTCCAAAATGCTTGGGCACAATTCCACAGAGGGCGATGCCCTCTCTGTAGTTTTTCCCCCATTTAAATAATTGTACGGTAGAACTATAAAACCAGATAAAACCCATACACTGCCGGTGAACACGACTCGCCTTGATACCCACAGCAAGGGGTTAACCGCCAGCGCTGCACTCCCCAACTTTTTTTTGGCGGAGTACTCATGCCTCGTGGACAAGACAAGCGAGGTAAAAAAAAATTTATAATGGAAAAATAAATGAACAAGTAACAGTCAGCAAAGCTTGAACACCTTGCCTGGAGGAACTAATGGACTCCAATGTATAGAGGACACCGGAGGTCGACACCGCGGACGCAGATTGATTGCAAAAACCAACAAGTAGAAAATGGACAAAAGTGATGAGATAAGATTTCACGATGAAAGTGGAAGGAACGTTCTTCAACGGAAACCGCGTCCTTCTCGCCGTCCCTTGTACTGTTCTACTGATACAAAGATGACTCAGTGTAATTGTCCGCTGTTTGGAAAGTTTTTTTTTTTTTTGCTATGAAATTAAAGATGAATAGATAGATAGATAGATAGATAGATAGATAGATAGATAGATAGATAGATAGATAGATAGATAGATAGATAGAGACTTAGACAGGTCAAAAGAGATGCTAAATAGAAGAATGTTTTCAGAAATCGAAGTGTTAATAGTTTTTCTTTTTTTTATCAATTAACAAAATGGAAATTAAATGAAGAGAAGAGAAATCCAAATCCAATCAATATTTGGTGTGACCTCCCTTTGCCTTCTTCTAGGTAGACTTGCACACAGTTTTTGAAGGAACCCGGCAGGTAGGTTGTTCTATGTACATCTTGGAGAACTAAGCACAGATCTTTTGTGGACGTCGGTTGCCTCAAATCCTTCTGTCTCTTCACGTCATCCCAGACAGACTCCATGATGGTGAGATCAGGGCTCTGTGGGGGCCAAACCATCACTTACAGGTCTTCTTGTTCTTTAGTTACACTGATGATAGTTCTGAATGGCATTGGCTGCATGTTTGGGGTGGTTGTTCTGCTTCAGAATCAATTTGGGGCCAGTCACACGCCTTCCTGATGGTGTGGCATGATGGAGAAGTATCTGCCTGTATTTCTCAGCATTGAGGACACCATTGATCCTGACCAAATCTCCAACTCTATTTGCAGAAATGCAGCCCCAAACTTGCAAGTAACCACCACTATGCTTCAAAGTTGGCTGCAAAAACACTCATTATTGTACATTTCTCCGTCCTTCCCCCAACACACTGCCTCCTGCTACAGCCAAATATTTTGCATTTTGACTCATCAGTCCAGAGCACCTGCTGCCATTTTTATGCACCCCAGTTCCTATGTTTGCCTGCATACTGTAGTTGAGTCACTTAGACTTGTTTCCACGTTGGAGGTTTGGCTTTTTGGCCACAATTGTTCCATGAAAACCACTTCTGGCCAGACTTCTCCAGACAGTAGATGGGCGTGCCTGGGTCCCACTGGTTCCCACCAATTCTGTGCTGGTGGTACTGCTGGACATCTTCTGATGTCTTGATTTGTTTTTCATCTGCTGCATTAGGTTTCCTTGGCTGACTACTGTGTCTACAGTTCTTAATGTTCCCTGTTTCTTTGTTCTACTACAAAAGAGCTTAAAAAGCACATCTGGAAACTCCAGTCTGCTTTGAGATCTTTGCCCGGCGAGAGAACTTGCTGATGCAATATAACTACCTTGTGTCTTGTTGCTGTGCTCAGTCTTTCCATGGTTTATGACCTGTGACATGAAACTGTCTTCCACAACGTCACCTTAGTAGCAGAGTTTGGCTGTTCCTCGCCCAGTTTTAAACCTCCTACACAGCTGTGTTCTGTTTCAGTTAATGACTGTGTTTCAACCTACATATGAAATTGATGATCATTAGCACCTGCTTGGGATAATTGGTTAATCATACACTTGACTCTAATCCTAATCTCTGACTTTGTGCAAGTGTAATGTGGATACACACTATACAATTTTCTGTAGATGTTTTCCTTTAGATTTAACAATACCATATAATACAGTATGAGGTCAAACCTTAAGAGTCTCAATTTGTATGCAATCAGGCAGGCCCTTGCGCTACATGGTTTTGGTGAATCGAAAGGAAATCTGACCACAAAAGTTGTAATAGTGTGTATGGGGTCTTAGAATTGATGCCGGTTTGAAGCCAAAAGGGTGGTCACACCAAATATTGATTGGATTTAGATTTTTCTTCTATTTGTTCACTTTGCATTTTGTAAATTGATAAAAATAAACATTAAAAATATATATATTTTTAAAGCATTCTTACTTTACAGCATTTCTTCACATCTGCCTAAACATTATGTACAGTAATATACAGTATACTTTATATATATATATATATATATATATATATACACAGTTGTGTGAAAAAGTATTTACCCCCTTTCTGGTGTTTTATTATTTTGCATATTTGTCACACTTAAATGACTCAGATCATCAAACAAATGTTATTATTACACAAAGATAACCCGAGTAAATACAAATTGCAGTTTTTAAATAGATGGTTTCATTTATTAAGGCAAAAAAGCTGTCCAAATCTGCCTGGCTTTATGTGAAAAAGTAATTGCCCCCTAAACCCTAATAACTGGTTGCGCCACCCTTGGCGGAAACAACTGCAATCAAGCGTTTGCGATAACTGGCAATGAGTCTTTCACATTGCTGTGGAGCAATTTTGGCCCAACTCTTCTTTGCAGAATTGTTTTAATTCAGCCATATATATATATATATATATATATATACAGTTGTGTGAAAAAGTATTTGCCCCCTTCCTGATTTTTGATTTTTTTTGCACATTGCTGACACTTAAATAATTCAGATCATCAAACACATTTTTATATTACACAAAGATAACCCGAGTAAACCCAAGATACAGTTTTTAAATCATTATTTCATTTATTAATGGGAAAAAAGCTGTTCAAACCTGCCTGGCCCTATGTGAAAAAGTAATTGCCCCCTCCCATGCTGGATCATGAATGAACTGCGATTAACCACAATTTTTTGGAAAGCTGAGTTAAATTTCACTTGCTACACCCAGGCCTGATTACTGCCAGACCTGTTGAATCAAGAAATCACATAAATAGAAGCTGTCTGACAAAGTGAAGCACGCTAACAGATCACAAAAAGCCACACATCATGCCACAATCTAAAAAAAATAAAGAACAGATTTGAAACAAAGTAATGTACATGTATCAGTCTGGGACGGGTTTCAAAGCCATATATATATATATATATATATATATATATATATATATATATATACTGTTTTACCTGCTACTTAAGGGCCCCTAATTGTGCAGATTGTGCTATTTTTAGCATATCAACGCCCAAAATGGCCAACAAAAGCTCACAGGAATTCTTTGACCAATTAAACATGAACTTCCCCAAGATGGAGCCGGGAGCCCATAGCTGAGGACAAAGTGGTTCTATGCTGGATTCCCTCTAGTGCCCATGTCAAAGGAGTGGTCATATGACCACTCTGTTGATGCTGCCCAAAGAAAGGGGAAAACAACCAGCAGTCACAAGTTCAAAACCACACACCTGTAGGAAGATAAAGTCTGCAGTATATCCTCCAATATGAAGGTGGCACTGTGGCCTTTCTACGGGCTGGCATGAACCCATTGAGGACTATTTGTCCCCTTCTATGGGCTCCAGGCAGCCATCTTGGAGGGGATGGGAATCTTATTGAGTACTGAAATCCAATGAAATTTCGGCACCCATATACATACAGTGCCTTGCAAAAGTATTCACCCCCCCTTGGCATTTTTTGTGTTTTGTTGCCTTACAACCTGGAATTAACATGGATTGTTTGAGGATTTGCATCATTTAATGTACAGAACATGCCCACAACTTTGAAGATTTTTTTTTATTATTGTGAAGCAAACAACAAATAGGACAAAATAACAGAAAAAGTCAATGTGCATAACTATTCACCCCCCTAAAGTCATTACTTTGTAGAGCCGCCTTTTGCGGCTATCACAGCTCCAAGTCGCTTTGGATAAGTCTCTATGAGCTTGTCACACCTTACCACTGGGATTTTTGCCCATTCCTCCTTGCAAAACTGCTCCAGCTCCTTCAAGTTGGATGGTGTGCGCTTGTGAACAGCAATCTTTAAGTCTGAACACAGATTTTCTAATGGATTGAGGTCTGGGCTTTGACTAGGCCATTCCAACACAGTTACATGTTTCCCCTTAAACCACTCAAGTGTTGCTTTAGCAGTGTGTTTGGGATCATTGTCCTGCTGGAAGGTGAACCTCCGTCCTAGCCTCAAATCACACACAGAGTGGTACAGGTTTTGCTCAAGAATATCCCTGTATTTAGCACCATCCATCTTTCCCTCAACTCTGACCAGTTTCCCAGTCCCGAATTGCGCCAGACATAGCGTTTTTCTTGATGACAAAAAGTTCAATTTTAGTCTCATCGGACCAGAGCACCTTCCTCCATACATTTTGGGAATCTCCCACAAGCCTTTTCACAAACTCAAAACGTGCCATTTTGTTTTTTGGTGAAAGTAATGGCTTTCTTCTGGCCACTCTGCCATAAAGCCCAACTCTATGGAGCGTACGGCTTATTGTGGTCCTATGTACAGATACTCCAGTCTCTGCTGTGGAACTCTGCGGCTCCTCCAGGGTTACCTTAGGTCTCTATGCTGCCTCTCTGATTAATGCCCTCCTTGCCCGGTCCGTGAGTTTTGGTATGCGGCCATCTCTTGCCAGATTTGCTGTTGTGCCATGTTCTTTCCATTTGGTTATGATAGATTTGATGGAGCTCCTAGGGATCATCAAAGATTTGGATATTTTTTTATAACCTAAAACTGACTTGTACTTCTCAACAACATTGTCCCTTACTTGTTTGGAGAGTTCCTTGGTCTTCAATGCAGTGTTTGGTTAGTGGTGCCTCTTGCTTAGGTGTTGCAGCCTCTGGGGCCTTTCAAAAAGGTGTGTCTATGTAATGACAGATCATGTGACACTTAGATTGCACACAGGTGGACATCATTTCACTAATTATGGGACTTCTGAAGGTAATTGGTTGCACCAGAGCTTTTTATGGGCTTCATAACAAAGGGGGTGAATACATACGCACATGACAATTATCCGTTTTATGTATATATTTTTCTAATTTTACTTCACCAACTTAGACTATTGTGTTCTGATCCATCACATATAATTCAGATTAAAAAAAAACATTGAACTAAAGGCTGAAATGTAACAAAATAGGTAAAAAGTCAAGGGGGGTGAATACTTTTGCAAGGCACTGTATATGTATATTTAACTGTTTGTGTGAACGTCAGTTTTGAATGAGTTTGTTTCATTGGCCATCAAGTTGCACAGAAGCGAATGCAAATTCCGTGTGATTTATGCTCGCGGATGCAGGAAACCCCTTATTATTAAGAACTACTCAGTTTGATTTCTTATGCAGTTTGAGACGCATCCGATTGTTTAGAAAGTATAATAGCAAATTAAAACTAAAACCTAAACACTATTTCCTGACCGTTTCTCCTGCGTTATCGCTTCAATGGTGCCATTTACATATTTTTATTTATCATCCTAAGCCGCGGTCTTCATTTTTTGCTCTTGTTCTGTTTGTTTCTTTCCGCTTAAACAGCTGCTTATTTTTTTATACATTTTTTTTTTTCTCAGACCGGCTTATTTAATTTTTTATACATTTCACTGAGAGAAAAATAATAATCAAATCTTCTGGTGTATTCGGAGATATTAAACATGTGAATATTATCTTCTCTGCTTGTTTAATATTTGAGAAGTCCTCTGTTTGTTTGGCTCGGCAGCGCGGATGAAATGAGAAAATGCAGATTTAAATGGACTCTCCGAATTTACATTTATTCCCCCATTTTAATTTGATGTTCACACCTGATTTCCCCGGAGTTCCATCCTTGTAAATGTAAACATTACCAGAGAGTTCTATGGAAAGATATATCTACGGGAGAGACCGGAACATTCTATATTCACTCCAATAGAAGCTTTAACTACTTCCCACATTCCTCAACTTTTCCATCTCTTCAGGAGAAAACTGAGATTATTCTTTATACAGATAATAGAGACCACCTGTTCACACCTTCCTCTATATATCTGGATAGATAGATAGATAGATAGATAGATAGATTAGATAGATAGATAGATAGATAGATAGATAGATAGATAGATAGATAGATAGATAGATAGATAGATAGATAGATAGATAGATAGATAGAAAGATAGATAGAAAGATAGATAGATAGAAAGATAGATAGATACATCAATTGATAGCAAGATTGATATTAACTAAATAGATAGGAAATAGATAAAATAGATAGATAGATAAATAATTGATTAGATAGATAGATAGATAGATAGATAGATAGATAGATAGATAGATAGATAGATAGATAGATAGATAGATAGATAGATACATTAATTGATAGCTAGATTGATAATAAATAGATAGATAGATAGATAGATACATCAATTGATAGCAAGATTGATATCAACTAAATAGATAGGAAATAGATAAAATAGATAGATAAATTAATTGATAAATAGCTAGATTAATAATAGATAGAAAGATAGATAGATAGATAGATAGATAGATAGATAGATAGATAGATAGATAGATAGATAGATAGATAGATAGATAGATAGATAGATAGATAGATAGATAGATAGATAGGCTTAGAAATTGTGGATGTGATACAATGGGTGTCTTTTAGGTAACGTGATTTATTTAATTTCTTTGTATTTTATTTTTCCTAATATTATTTATTTAGATTTTTTAAATGTATTTTTAATTTTTATCTTTTTTTTTAGATTCCTTGATTGATTTTAACTTTTTTTTTTTTTAGATTTATTTATTTTTTTTAGGTTTGATTTATTTATTTGTTTAATTTTTATTTATTTTTTATTTATTTATTTTGCTAGTTTTGTTTTTGATCTTAAAGTGGATGTAAAGCCAATGTCATCCTTTCTAAACTCCTGCCATAGGGGTTATCTATAAGGATAGACACGCCTCCTGCATGTATCTTTACCTGTCAAATGTCTTCCCTCTGTCTGTTATTAGACCCGAAAAACTGCAGATTCTGTGGGCGGGGTCTGTTGTCTGGAGCTCGGTGGGCGGAGTCGTGATGTCAGTAGACGCCCCACCCACCTCTACACTCCCCTTGTCAATATGCATTTTCTCCTGTGTATTTCTCACACTGAACTTCTGCTATGATCTCTAACATCCAATGAAAAGACAGGAAAGTAACCACATGACTTCAGCATGCCCAATCATGCTGAGGTGTGGAACAGCCAATCCTTGCCGAGCTGCTGAAGAAAGGAGTGGGGGAGGGAATTAAAGAATACTGCATGTCTTAGGTGATTTACATATCTCGTGCACTAGCCTGTCACTCACAGCAAGGGGGAGGATTTGACAAAGTTTTTCTCAGTTTGTCAAGTTTTATCTCACTGAACAATAAAAGAGGATTGCTCAGAGATGGATTAACTCTGTGTGACAAGACTGGGCTCAAATGATAGCAAATCTTATACTCTACATTATGACATTAAAAAAAATTTCGGGTTTACATCCACTTTAAGGCGCGGCACTCCTCTTTAAGACCATGCGGTGTTAAACTTCATGTGTGTTTTATACATTGTAACATCCAATAAAAACTCTAAGTATAAAAAAGGGAAAGCGCAGCCCTGGCATCCTGGAGGGTGTTGTCTGAAATCTCGGCGGCGTTGTCTGGTCACTCACAAGCAGCGTCCAATAAATCTTGTCAGAGCCGCAGCAGACATTGCAGAGAAGCAATTAAAGACGTCTTTGCAGACATTATTGGAGGAATCTGAATTCGGCGTGCCATGTAGACTTGGCTCAATAAAAGAATGAGACTCCCATTAGACATTTAGAGTAAAAGTCTGCGCTGAGCGTCCAATCAAAGGTTCAATAATAGTCCCAAAACTTTACCAAAACTTCACAAAGCTTCCAGAACCCCTACGAGACACAATGGAAACATCCAACAATAAGGCCCAGACCTTATCAGAACATTCTTACATTGAAACTCCGACTTTGGAAACATAAAGTGGCATGACAAGTCGCAGCCCGTGTATTTCAATGGAAGCCTGTTTAAATTTAAAGCCGCTATCCCTTTAAGAGTGAATAACACATCTAAAGAAACAAAGCACAACAAATATAAAAGGTGCATAAAATATAATAAACATTTAATACCCTAAAAAAAGTTAATAAATATAAAGTGTCAAAATCCAACTCCAACTATGTAGTGCCCGACAGATTTTGTGAATGCCCCACCCCACCAGGTGCACCAACCCCCCCATATCATGAGGAGGTCAACAGCGTATCATAATGCATCAGCATCCAGGTTGATAGCACTGGCAAAGGGGAGGGATGTACTCAACATAAGGCGCAAACGTTCTACAGCGCCACATAAGCAAAGAGGATACAAAGACCAAAATAGCGTAATACTGCCTGCTTTTTATATAAATACCATAAAGGACAAAGAGAGACACCTGCTGCAAGCACCACCGCACTTGGCCAGGGGACGTGATGACGTCATGATGGCTCCAGCCTACGCGTTTTGTCATAATAGACGTCGTCAGGGGACCGCAGACTGCAAAGTTGTGATTGCTGTGTGGGAAACATGCACAGTTTGAGACTTTCTTGCTCTGTGTTCTCCTGTGACTATCGGCCCTTAGGGTGTCTTCAGTTTGGATGGCGGAAAGCTGAACTCCAGCTACAGTATAATCAGTTACAGCAACAGTTTTTTTTCCTTTTTTTAAAAAAAATGTGATGCACCGAGATTGCCAGAACCCAACTGCATTGTAACGTAGCGGCTGGTATGAATGGACACTAAGACTTGCAGTTGGGGGGGGCATTAAAAATGTTGAGCCATGTTTTAAATACTCTCTAACCACCCCCCTTAAGATGCAATGGCGGGGGGCAGGCAGAAGAAGGAAGGCGAACCTGGACAGGAGGGGTGGCAGGGGCAGCATATACTGGAACCAATCCCCTGTATTTTCCTCCTGCAGACTGGAGGGAGCGGATGAGAAGCCGGCTTTCAGCTGCTGCAGGAGGAAAATACAGGGAATTGGTTCCAAGAAATTCCACCCCTGCACCTGTCCAGGTTCCGGGCATGAGCAAGGAAGGAACGCAATCTACCCCTCAATTGCCCACCATCAACAATCTACCCCTCACCTGCCCGCCATCAACAATCAACCCCTTACTTTCCCGCCATCAACAATCTACCCCTAACCTGCCCGCCATCAACAATCTACCCCTCCCCTGCCCACCATCAACAATATACACCTCCCCTGCCCGCCATCAACAATCTACCTCTCCCCTGCCCCACCATCAACAATCTACCCCTCCCCTGCCCGCCATTAACAATCTACCCCTCCCCTGTCCGCCATCAACAATCTACCCTTCCCCGGCCCGCCATCAACAATCTACCCCACCCCTGCCCGCCATCAACAATCTACCTCTCCCTTGCCCGCCATCAACAATCTACCTCTCCCATGCTCACCATCAACAATCTACCTCTCCCCTGCTCACCATCAACAATCTACCCCTCACCTGCCAGCCATCAACAATCTACCTCTCCCTTGCCCGCCATGAACAATCTACCTCTCCCCTGCTCACCATCAACAATCTACCCTTCCCCTGCCCGCCATCAACAATCTACCCCTCACCTGCCCACCATCAACAATCTACCCCTCACCTGCCCGCTATCAACAATCTACCCCTCACTTGCCCTCTATTAACAATCTACCCCTCACCTGCCCGCCATCAACAATCTACATCTCCCCTGCTCACCATCAACAATCTACCCCTCACCTGCCCACCATCAACAATCTATCCCTCACCTGCTCGCCATCAACAATCTACCCCTCACCTGCTCGCCATCAACAATCTACCCCTCACCTGCTCGCCATCAACAATCTACCCCTCACCTGCCCGCCATCAACAATCTATCCCTCACCTGCTCGCCATCAACAATCTACCCCTCACCTGCCCGCCATCAACAATCTACCCCTCACTTGCCCTCTATTAACAATCTACCCCTCACCTGCTCGCCATCAACAATCTACCCCTCACCTGCCCGCCATCAACAATCTACCCCTCATCTGCCCGCTATCAACAATCTACCCCTCACTTGCCCTCTATTAACAATCTACCCCTCACCTGCCCGCCATCAACAATCTACCTCTCCCCTGCTCACCATCAACAATCTACCCCTCCCCTGCTCACCATCAACAATCTACCCCTCACCTGCTCGCCATCAGCAATCTACCCCTCCCATGCCCGCCATCAACAATCTACCTCTCCCCTGCTCACCATCAACAATATACCCCTCACCTGCCCACCATCAACAATATACCCCTCCCCTGCCCGCCATCAACAATCTACCCCTCACCTGTCCGCCATCAACAATCTACCCCTCCCCTGCCCGCCATCAACAATCTACCCCTCACTTGCCCTCTATTAACAATCTACCCCTCACCTGCCTGTCATCAACAGGTAGATCGCGATCGACAGGTTGCTGACCCCAACATTAAAAGCCAATGCTCACTGACCCCTCTGGCTGCTTGTATGGTGAAGTTATTCCTTCTCAAAGATCCTCAAAGACTCTAAAGTCATTTGGTTTCTAAGGGCTCAATTGCACTCTTGTCCAGCGGCATCACTAGGGTTGGTGTCACCATGTTTTACAGCTCCGCTGCATCGGCGCGACTCCCCCCCCCCAGTCTGCCACAGTGCAGAGTGATAGGAGGAGAGAGCAGTAGACACTGGGCAGGCTAGTGCATCAGGCTCTCCTATCTAGCCTGCCCCCTGCAGGGGCTGGGCAGACTAGTTTCAGGCCAGCTACGCACCCCAAACCAGCCCCTATAAATGATGTGGTTGGTGCCAGCACGTCGATCCATCACGGGTGGGATGGCGTCTCCCCTCTGGATGGGTGTCACCCGGGTATGGTTCACACCCCCATAGCAACGCCACTGCTCTTATCACCCTTTGACGATCGATCTGCAGTGGGGGGGAAGGGTCTGTCTTTCCCTGACCTGAAGACGATCTGCACCCGTCCCCCATTTTTTTTTTACCCCCCTTACCTGAAGGTGGTATCACATTTCAGATACTCACCCATCCGGTAGATCCAGCGATGTCATGCTAAGATCCTCTCATACCCGGCCACAGCTCCGTCCTTCCCCACCATATTCTCTCTGACATCATAGAGAGGCTCGCCGCTCTTCCTGGCCTCCAGATGATGTGCCGATAGGCCCGCCCCCTCCTCCTTTTCTGAATGGAAGGCTATACCTCCTGGGATATGTGATGTGCATATTATGCCGCGTACACACGGTCGGACTTTCGGCATACTTGGTCCGGCGGACCAGAGTCTGCCGGACAATCCGCCCGTGTGTAGGCTCCGGCGGACTTTTTCCCAAAAGCACACCGGACCTAGATTTGAAACAAGTTTTAAATCTTTCCGTCGGACTCAGTTTGTGGCGGAAAGTCCCCTCGTCTGTGTGCTGATCCGATGGAAAGCCCGCTCGTGTGTATGCTGGTCCAACGGACCAGATACGACGCGAGGGCAGGGTATTGCATTTCGCGCTCGCTGCAATAGGAAAAACAAATTTTTTTTTAGGTCTGGTATGAATTATAAAGGGAAACCCCCTACGCCAAAAAAACAGCGTGGGGTTCCCCCTAAGATCCATACCAGACCCTGATCCGAGCACGCAGCCCGGCTGGTCAGGAAAGGGGGTGGGGACGAGCGAGCGCCCCCCCCCCTCCTGAACCATACCAGGCCACATGCCCTCAACATGGGGGGTGGGTGCTTTGGGGAGAAGACAGACTAGCGGAGGAGCCGGCCGAAGAACTAGAACACCGGGAGAAGAGGCCGGAGAGAGCGGAGAAGAACCAACCGGAAGCCGGGAGAAGATGAACCGGAGGGACCCCCGAAGCCGGAAGAAGACCCCCGAAGCCGGAAGAAGACCCCCGAAGCCAGAGGAAGACCCCCCCGGAGCTGTTTAATAAATTATTTTAAAAACCTGTGTAGTGTGTTTTATTGACACTTTTTTCCTAGGTGAATGGGTAGGGGTACCATGTACCCCATACTCATTCACATAGGGTGGGGGGGCCGGGATCTGGGGGCCCTCTTATAGGGGGCTCCCGGATTCCGATAAGCCCCCCGCCCGCAGTTCCCGACAACCAACGGCCAGGGTTGTTGGGAAGAGGCCCTGGTCCTCATCAACATGGGGACAAGGTGCTTCGGGGTGGGGGGGCCGCAGGGCGCCCCCCTCCCCCAAAGCACCCCCCATGTTGAGGGCATGTGGCCTGGTACGGTTCAGGAGGGGGGGGGCGCTCGCTCGTCCCCACCCCCTTTCCTGACCGGCCAGGCTGCGTGCTCGGATCGGGGTCTGGTATGGATTTTAGGGGGGACCCCACGCCGTTTTTTCGGCGTAGGGGCTTTCCTTTATAATCCATACCAGACCTAAGGGCCTTATGCACCGCGACGGGGCTCGCAAGGTGTCAATCTCGCCGATAAAAGCGGCAAGATTGACTTCCTTTTCTAGTCCCGTCGCACCTGAGTCATGTTCAAAATGAACGGACTTGTCTGTGTGTGGGCAAGTCCGTTCATTCTGAAAGTCCGCCGTAACTCCGGTGAAAGTCCGTCAGAAAGACGGGCGGACTTAGCCCGCCGGAAAGTCCGGTCGTGTGTGGGCAAGTCCGTCCGTTTTAAAGTCCGGCGCACCTGGTGGACAAAGTCCATCAGAAAGTGTGCCGGACCAAGTATGCCAGAAAATCCGACCGTGTGTACGCGGCATTAGACATGCGCAGAACGAAACATTTTGTTTTCTTTCATTTTGATTTGTTATTTACATAAATTAGTTTAGTTAAAGTCGTTTAATGTGTTTTTGGAATTCAATTTGTTTATTTGCATTCAAATTGATTCTAATTTTTAAAATTTCATTCTAATTGCATTCTAATTCAAATCGAATTCCATTCAAAATCAAATTCATTCTATTTGAAATTCAAATTTTGGAAGATGATAATATTCTTTCTATTCCATTCTATTCTATTGTTTTTTTCTATTCTATTCTTTTCTATTCTATTCGAATTCAGATTTAACATATGCAAAATTTGAATTTCGGAAAATTGTTATACTGTTATATTATTTCTATTCTATTGTTTATTTTATTCTACACTTTTTTATTCTATTATTTTATGTTCTGTTCTATTAATTTCTAATCTATTCAAATTTGACATTTTTTATTCAAATTTTGGGAAATTGCCATATTTATATGTATTCTATTTGAAATTCGAATTTCAGAAGATGGTTATATTCTATTCTATTTAATTCTATTCTATTTTTTATTCTATTATATTCCTTTATTTTCTATTCTATTTTATTCGGTTCTTTTATTTTCTATTCTATTTTATTCTGTTCTTTTATTTTCTATTCCATTTTGTTATGTTTTTGTCAGGAAGGGCAAGCCAGTAACCAAAATGTCAGAAGAACATCTGTGCACGGGTTCCCAGTAAGAAGAGACACACGGTGAACACGCATGCGCAGAATGCGCTAATAACGGTGCGTGTGCGCGCATTGTGACAGTTCTTGGCGCCGGATGTGCTATTTATAAGGAGACTGATGCCCAGGTTCATTGCTGTCTGGTCAACAGCGTTCCTTGTGACCCCGGCTACCCGTTGATCCTAAATACCTGTTCCAGTTGATTTTCGGCTTGTTCTTGACTACTCCTGCCTTCTGCCTGCCTCTGATCCCGGCTTGTCCTGACTGCGCTCCTGTCTCTCCCTTGGTCTACTTGCTGCCCGCCTGTTACCGATTCGGCTTGTACCTTGATTTTGCTTCAGCTACCACACTTGTACCTGATCTGTCCGCTAGTGTATGGCCCCGCTTGCCTGTACCTGTCTGTGTTCCGATCTACAGAACACCTCCTCGCTGACTTCTGAGTCATGCTTCCAGTCTGATCCTGTCTCCAGCCTGCCCGCTGTTCTAGCCATCCTCCTTGCTGAGAGCCTCTTCACAGTCTCATCAGAAGTTCGGACCAGCCCCTGCATCAGCGATCCTGCCAGGCACTTGTGCCACTCTGCACTCCCGAGCTTCCTGTCTGCTCTATCAGGGGTTCTCGAGTCAGAGGTGTAGGAGAGGCCTTTCCCTGCATACCGGGCTCTACAATCAGGTACGTGACAGTTTTACTCTTTTTTTTATTTTCTGCTCTATCCCTTTTTTTCTATTCTATTTTTTTTTCTATTCTTTTCTTTTGTATTGTGTTTTGTTTTACTCTATTCTATTCTATTCTTTTACTTTCTATTATTTTCTATTCTCTTCCTTTATTTTCTATTCTATTCTCTAAGGAAATTCAAATTCAATTTGAAAACTATTTGAATTTCGTCCAAAATTTTGATTCATTAGTTTGGATTCGTTTAAGTTCGTTACTATTGTAATTCTGAAATTTCGATGCTTTCGAATTTCACAATATCGTAAAATTTCTACACCTAGTGCATATCCCGGGAGGCACAGTGGGCATTGTGCGCGTTATTCTCCTAAGATCTGACTTTTTTAGCTAAAAAAAAAGATAAAAAAAAAAATAATAGAAAAGCGCAATACCGAAAGAGGATGGAAGGAGGGGTGAAGTGGAGGGAAGTAGCGGAAGAGGGTGAAGGTCTGCTTTAATAACTAAAGCTCCTTTAACTGTCATTCCCATTCAAAGGCTTTACTGCCTACTGAGGTAGTCTCATTGGACAGCAGAATGGCAGGGCTTGGCCATAAAGTCAAGGAAAGTCGAGCCACGGTAGCGAAGTGACATGAAATCAGAGAGGGGCACATATGAAGCCATTCTGGCCAATCATAGTAATGTCACATACAGTGGGGGGGAAAAAATGATTTGATCCCTTGCAGATTTTGTACTGTATTTGCCCACTTAAAAGAAATGAAGAGTCTATCATTTTTATCATAGGCTCTAATAGGCTTTAATATAGGGTGGGCTCGGATCGCATTAAGTGCGCTCTCCGCCCACCCAGGTGTGTTACAACAGCGAATGAATATTCGCTGTTGTAACACTGATCCTCCTCCCGGCCAATCAGAAAGCAGGTTTTGACACCAGTCACCCAATTGGCTGAAAGGACAAGTGATCCTATTGGATGCCTAGGAGGAGAAGGGGAGGAGCTGGAAGCCGCCATGGAGGAGAGGACTCGGAGCCGAGCCGCTGCACCACGCTGCCTGCCACCCATCACGATGGGGTAAGTGCCGGACCGACCGGCAAACAGCTGGGGGGTGGGTGGTTGCTTGCCGCCCACCCCTCAAAAAAACACACCAGCCGCCACTGTAAAAGACACCTGTCCACAGAATCTCTTTCTTCCAATCAAACCTCACCATCATGGGGAAGACCAAAGAGCTGTCAAAGGACGTCAGGGACGAGATTGTAGACCTGCACAAGGCTGGAATGGGCTACAAGACCATCAGCAAGAAGCATGGTGAGAAGGAGACAACTGTTGAAACAATTATTCGCAAATGGAAGAAATACGAAATACAAAATAACCACCAATCGCCCTCAGTCTCCATGCAAGATTTCACCTCATGGGGTGAGGATGATTATGAGAAAAGTGAGGGATCAGCTCAGAACTACACGGGAGGAGCTTGTGAATGATCTCAAGGCAGTTGGGACTACAGTCACCAAACAAACCATTGGTAACACAATACACCGCCGTGGATTGAAATTCTGCAGCGCCCGCAAGGTCCCTCTCCTCCAGTAGGCACATGTACAGGCTTGTCTGAAGTTTGCCAATGAACATCTAAATGATTCAGAGAAGGATTGGGAGAAAGTGCTGAGGTCAGATGAGACCCGAATTGAGCTCTTTGGCATTAACTCGCCGTGTTTAGTGGAAGAGAAATTCTGACTATGACCCTAAGAACACCATCCCTACAGTCAAGCACGGAGGTGGAAACATTATACTTTGGGGCTGTTTTTCTGCTAAAGGTACAGACCTACTTTGCCGCATTGTTGGGCCAATGGACGGGACCATGTATTGTAAAACCTTGGAGAACCTTCTTCTCTTAGCCAGAACACTGAAGATGGGTCGTGGATGGGTCTTCAAGCATGACAATGACCCGAAACCCTCAAGGCAATAAAGGAGTGACTCAAGAAGAAGCACATTGGGGTCATGGAGTGGCCTAGCCAGTCTTCAGACCTCAATCCTATAGAAAATGTATGGAGGAAGCTGAAACTTCGAATTGCCAAGCAACAGCCAAGAAACCTTAGGGATTTAGAGAAGATCTGTATAGAAGAGTGGACCAAAATCCCTCCTGAGATGTGTGCAAACCTGGTCACCAACTACAAGAAATGTCTGACCTCTATACTTGCCAACAAGGGTTTCTCCACCAAGTTCTAAGTCATGTTTTGCTTGGGGGATCGAATACTTTTTTTTACTATGAACTGCAAATCAATTTAGAACATTTGTATCATGTGTGTTTTTTTCTGGATTTTTATTTGATATTCTGTCTCTATCATATAAAATGCACCTATGATAAAAATCATAGACCCTTCATTTCTCTGTAAGTTGGCAAACTTACACAATCTGCTGTGGATCAAATAATTATTTTCCCCCACTGTATCTTGCCGTATTTGTAGGATTTTTACTTGTAAAATAAAAGTTTGGTTGGCTTTTAACAAAACTTAGACAAGTTTCCCTAACTAGCTCTTACCTTCCCTGCAGTCTGTGATAGATGAAAGTCCCCTTTTTTTGCTTTGCCTTCTCATGCAACGCCATGTCTCCGTCAATGAATTTGCTCAAAACTCATTAAAGTGTATCTAAAGGCAAAACTTCTAGTTTTGGATAAAGTGTTGAAGGGTTAGAATCCCTGTCAGGTCTTCCTTTGTACAAGAAGAAAGTCTAATGAAAGTGCCAACCCAATGATCCAAGAGTCTGAAATATCGTACCGATATATTAGATCATAACAAGGGAATGTAGGGATATCGACAAGGAAAAGGGAACAGACGGACTTTAAGGGGACCAGAGACTACAACTTACATTCATCTAAAATTATAAAATGCCACAAACATTTTTTAAAAAAGCTACTGCAGTGCCTCATATATCCTCCAATGTTTGCAATTCACATGGGACTTTAAGGGCAATATCCTCCATTTATAGCCAAAGCATATAAATAAAGATTTAATGTAAAGTTTTATTATAACAAAATATAAAACAATCACTTTAAAGTCACATATTGGCTGGCATAGCCACTTGCTGACCAGGTCTATTTCTGACACTCTTAGTAAAAATCTGTATTTTTGGTAGAAAATGACTTAGAACCCCAAAACATTATATATATATATATATATACACAGTGCCTTGAAAAAGTATTCATACCCCTTGAAATGTTCCACATTTTGTCATGTTACAACCAAAAACGTAAATGTATTTTATTGAGATTTTATGTGATAGACCAACACAAAGTGGTACATAATTGTGAAGTGGAAGGAAAATGATAAATGGTTTTCAAAATATTTTACAAATATCTGATAAGTGTGTGTGGGGGGGGGGAATTTGTATTCAGTCCCCTTTACTCTGATACCCCTAGCTAAAATTTAATGGAACCTTCAGAAGTCACGTAGAGTCCACCTGTGTGTAATTTAATCTCCAGTATAAATACATCTGTTCTGTGAAGCCCTCAGAGGTTTGTTAGAGAACCTTAGTGAACAAACAGCATCATGAAGGCCAAGGAACACACCAGACAGGTCAGGGATAAAGTTGTAGAGAAGTTAAAAGCAGGGTTAGGTTATAAAAAATCTCCCAAGCTTTGACCATCTCACGGAGCTCTGTTCAATCCATCATCGGAAAATGGAAAGAGTATGGCACAACTGCAAACCTACCAAGACATGGCCGTCCACCTAAACTGACCGGCCGGGCAAGGAGAACATTCATCAGAGAAGCAGCCAAGAGGTCCATGGTAACTCTGGAGGAGCTGCAGAGATCCACAGCTCTGGTGGGAGAATCTGTCCACATGTGGTAGAAGGTGATCTGGTCAGATGAGACCAACATTGAACTTTTTGGCCTAAAAGCAAAACGCTATGTGTGGGGGAAAACTAACACTATTATTATTATTATTATTATTATACGAGATTTATATAGCGCCAACAGTTTACTCAGCGCTTTACAATGTATAAGGGGGACAACACAATTACAGTACAATACAGAAGGGACAGGAGGGCCCTGCTCGTAGAGCTTACATTCTAAAAGGGAGGGGGTGGTGGTACAAAAGGTAATAGCTGCAAAGAATGATTTGATGGGGGTGGCTCAGGGACAGTTATGTGGGTGTGGGATAGGCTTCCCTGAATAAATGAGTTTTCAAGGATCTCCTAAAGGTGGACAGGGTAGGGGCTGATCGGACATACTGGGGCAGGGAATTCCAGAGGATGGGAGAGGCTCTGGAGAAGTCCTGAAGGCGAGCATGGGAGGAGGTAACAAGGGAGCTAGAGAGCAGGAGGTCCTGGGAGGAGCGGAGGGGGCGATTTGGGTGATATCTGCAGATGAGGTTGGTGATGTAGATGGGGGCGATGTTGTGAATGGCCTTGTATGTTATGGTTAGCATTTTGAATTTTACACGGTGGGGTAGGGGAAGCCAGTGAAGGGATTGGCAGAGAGGAGCAGCAGTCACGGATCGATTAGTGAGGTGTATTAGTACACATCACCCTGAACACACCATCCCCACCGTGAAACATGGTGGTGGCAGCATCATGTGGTGGGGATGCTTTTCTTCAGCAGGGACAGGGAAGCTGGTCAGAGTTGATGGGAAGATGGATGGAGACAAATACAGGACAATCTTAGAAGAAAACCTGTTAGAGTCTGCAAAAGACTTAAGACTGAGGTGGAGGTTCACCTTCCAGCAGGACAACGACCCGAAACATACAGCCAGAGCTACAATGGAATAGTTTAGATCAAAGCATATTCATGTGTTAGAATGGCCCAGTCACAGTCCAGACCTAAATCACATTGAGAATCTGTGGCAAGACTTGAAAATTGCTGTTCACAGACGTTCTCCATCCAATCTGACAGAGCTTGAGATATTTTACAAAGAATGGGCAGAAATGTCCCTCTCTAGATGTGCAAAGCTGGTAGAGACACCCCCAAAAAGACATGCAGCTGTAATTGCAGTGAAAAGGGGTTCTACAAAGTATTGACTGAGAGGGGCGCCATACAAATGCCCCCCACACTTTTCACATATTTATTTATAAAAAATGTGGAAAATCATTTAGAATTTTCCTTTCACTTCACAATTATGTGCCACTTTGTGTTGGTCTATCACATAAAATCTCAATAAAATAAATGTGGGGTTTTGGTTGTAACATGGCAAAATGTGGAAAATTCCAAGGGGTATGAATACTTTTTCAAGGCACTGTAGACATCCCCTGTCCACCATTCATTATTAGTTTGAATACCGCTGACAATTAGATCCCCGATCAGAATTTTAAATTCAGTGTTCACCCTAACTTTGTTAATAATGATATAGTGAACTAGGGATCCTTATTCCCGACGCGTTTCTCGGATGCAATCGGCTTCCTCAGGGGGAAGATGAGAGTTAATTCTGTATTAAACATAAAAAACAAGTATTACAATGAATCCTACAAGTATGTATCAATTTATACCGGAGCGCAGTGCAGGAAACCCGCATTCCGTTGGCGGCCCCAGCAGATTGATATAGAGAAAGAGGCTGGAACTTTAATGTGATTGTTGGAAACCGAGACACGGAGGATTACTCTGCTTGCTCCCCAAAATGAATAATTAGTCTCCTCTCTGTCCTCGGCCCCTGCCGCTGGACTGATGGCGCCCAGGGAAGTTTTATCCAATTGTTGGGAGCCATGGCCCATGGAATTACTGTCCATGAGCCCAAAGGTATTTAACCACTTCCCGTCCATAGGCCGTCATCCTGGATAGATATGTGCATTTCGTTTCGTTCCGAATCAAAATTCGGACAAATTTTTCATTATTCGGAAATTCGGATGCATCCGAATTTCCGAATTACAAAAGTGATGAATTTAAATGAATCCGAAAAAAAGTGAACGAATTTGAAAACAAATTCGAATCAAATTCGAAACATATTCGAATCGAATTCGAAAACAAATTTGAATCGAATTTGAAAACAATAGAAATCGATTTTCTAAAAACTACAATAAGATAGAATATAAAATCATAAAGCAATAGAATACATATATATAATGTTTTTTTTATTCTGTTTTATTGTTTTTTTTATGCTTTTCTTTTCTTTTCTATTATTTTCTATTCTATAATAGTCTTTTCTATTCAAATTTGAATTCATTCTATACGAAATTCGAATTTCAGAACATGGCTTCTGAAGATCGAATTTCGTATAGAATGAATTTGAATTAGAATAGAAAAGATTTGAATAGAAAAGAATAGACTAGAAATTCGAATATCATATAGAATTGAATCAAATTTGAATAGAAAAGATTAGAATAGAAAAGAAAATAATAGAAATGTATAAACTAGAAAAACATATATTGTATTTTATTCTATTCTGTTCTTTTGTTTTTCTATTCCGTTCTGTTATATATATATATATAACCATTTTCAGAAATTCTAATTTCGATAATCAAATTAGAATAGAAGAAAAGAATAGAAAAGAATAGACTAGAAAAACAATAGAATTATATATATATAGTTCCAAAGGTTGCTGCACTTAAAAATGTGTTGCTTTATTCCATCAAATCTTTAGAAAAAGATTACAAAGCAAGTAGAGTCATTCCAAACAGAATCATTACAATCATCTGTTCAGACAAAGATTACATTTCAGGCTGATTTGTTCGCACCCTTCCTTAGATCAGTCAGAACACATCTGAACTTTATTTTTATATATACAAGGTCGGTGGGGGAACCTGTTTGCTGACACTAGATTGAAAGCTGTGTGTGGTTCTCCTCTATACTTCAATCAATATATATATTATATTTTTTTTCTATTCTGTTACATTGCTTTTCTATGCTATTCTTTTCTATTCTAAACTTTTCTATTCGAATTTGAATTCATTCTAGACGAAATTCGAGAATTAATTCGCATTTGAATAGAAAAGATTAGAATAGAAAATAATAGAAAATAGACTAGAAAAACAATGGAATAGAATAAAATATAAAATATATATATATACCGTATATACTCGAGTATAAGTCGAATTTTTCAACACATTTTTTTGTGCTGAAAGTGCCCCCCTCGACTTATACTGGAGTCAAGCACTTTTCTGCAGCAAAAAAATTCATTTTCCGAACCGAATTTGGGGCCCCGTATCTCAGGGCCACTTTGTGCTAGAAACCCCCAATTTGGTGTGCAAACCCAATGGAACTGGTACCACAACATATCCAAAGCTGGGGTTCCTAGCACTAAGTGGCCCCGAGATACGGGGCCCCAAAATCGGTTCGGAAAATGTCATTCTCTGCTGCAGAAAAGTGCTTGACATTTTCTGAACCGATTTTTGGGGCCCTGTATCTCAGGGCCACTTTGTGCTAGGAACCCAAGCATTGGATATTTTATGGTACTAGTTCCACTGGGTTTGCACACAAAATTTGGGGTTCCTAACAGTAAGTGGCCCCAAGATACAGGGCCCCAAATTTGGTCAACTGTGTCCATCTGCAGCAATGTCATTTTGGGACCCTTTGGGTTCAGAGACCCCAAATTTTGGCTGCAGCTAGGGGGCATCTAGGAACTACCGAGTTTGAAGTTCGGGGGACCTATGGCTGCAAATGGGCACAGTGAGGCTGCAAATGGGCACAGTGATGCTGCAAATGGGCATTGTTGACCCTCTTTTCCACTTACAGTAGCTGGGCATTTCTTACCCTCGTCTTATACTCGGGTCACTAAGTTTTTCCCATTTTTTTTGTGGTAAATTAGGGCCTCGACTTATACTCGAGTATATACGGTATATATTATGTTTTATTCTATTCTGTTCTATTGTTTTTTCTAGTCTATTCTTTTCTACTCTATTCTAATCTTTTCTATTCGAATTCAAATTCATTTTATATGAAATTCGAATTTCGGAAGATGGTTTTATATATATATATATATATATATATATATATATATATATATATATATATATATATATATATAATTTTTTTCTATGCTGGTCTATGGTTTTTCTAGTCTATTCTTTTCTATTATTTTCTATTTTATTCTAATCTTTTCTATTTGAATGCAAATTCATTCTATACGAAATTCAAATTTCGGAAAATGGTTATATAGAAATAGAATGAAATCGAATTCTAATAGAAAAGACTAAAATAGAAAAAAACAATAGAACATAATAGGAAAAAAATATATATATTATATAATATATATATATATATATATATATATATATATATATATATATATATATATATATATATATATATATATATATATATATATATATATATAAAACATCTTCCGGAATTGGAATTTGGTACAGAATGAATTTGAATTTGAATAGAAAATATTAGAATAGAATATATTATATTTTTTTCTATTCTATTCTATTGTTTTTGCATGCTATTCTTATTTTCTATTCTATTCAAATCTTTTCTACGGGAATTCCATTTCATTCTATATGAAATTCGAATTTCGCAAAATGGTTATATATATAGTTTACTTTTTCAAATTCGGTCAAATTTTTTTCGAATGCGCTAGAATTTTTTCAAATTTGATAGTTTTTTGTCGAATGCGGTAGAATTTTTTTCGAATTTGATAGTTTTTTTTCGAATGCGGTAGAATTTTTTCAAATTTGATAGTTTTTTGTCGAATGCGGTAGAATTTTTTTCGAATTTGATCGTTTTTTTTCGAATGCGGTCGAATTTTTACGAATTCGAATACGAAACTAAACGAATCCCGAAAACGAATGTAACAAATGCAACTAATTTAACTAAACGAATTTAGTTAAATAACAGATCGAAACTAAACTAAACTAAACAAATTTTTTCATCCTGCACATGTCTAAGATTCCTGGACTTTGAGTTGGGCTATCTGAATGATGGGTGCAGTTACAGGCATCATCCAGATATCATCTTTTACAGCCGGCGATTCTGTGCACCGTAAGAACAATCATAAGGGCCGTTCAGCCGCTTGATCAGCCTTACAGGTGGCGGGAGGGGACTCCCCCCCCCTCTCCTGCCACCTTCCGGTGCTTCTCCCGGCTCGCCCCTCGCGATCAGCCAGCCAGAGAAAGAATCGGTCTCCGCCGGAAGTTGAGCGTAGAGATTTCAAGTGACCAGATGGTCCCCAGTCATCTCTATGACCCTCAGAGACCCGGGCGCGACGTTATGACGTCATGTCCGGGCCGGCGGAAATAAACAAATCCAGGGACGCGGCTGAAAAGGCCAAGAGAGTTTATTTTATTTTTTTTATCTCAGCCTTTCCAGCCTAGAGGAGAGATGTGGGGTCTCATAGACCCCACATCTCTCCATAAAGAGGACCTGTCACGCACTATTCTTATTACAAGGGATGTTTACATTCCTTGTAATAGGAATAAAAGTGATGAAAAAACATTTTTTTTAAAGAGAGAGAGAGGGTAAAAATAAAAAAGTAAAATAAAGAATAAAAAAAAAAAATTTCAAGTGCCCCCATCCCCGCGTGCTCGCGCACAGAAGCGAATTCATACGTACGTCACGCCCACATATGTAAACAGCATTCAAATCACACACGCGAGGTATTGCCGCGTGCGTTAGAGCGAGAGCAACAATTCCAGCTCAAGATCTCCTCTGTAACTCTAAATTAGTAACCTGTAAAACGTTTTAAAATGTCACCTATGGAGATTTTTAAATACCAACGTTTGTTTCCATTCCACGAGCGTGCGCAATATTAAAGCGTGACATGTTAGGTATCTATTTACTCGGCATAACATTGTCTTTCACATTATACAAAAAAATTGGGCTAACTTTACCGTTTTTCTTTTTTAATTCAAGAAACAGTTTTTTTTTCGAAAGAAAACGCGTTTAAAAAAAATCGCTACGCGAATACCGTGTGACATAAAAAAGTTGCAACGATCACCATTTTATTCTATAGTGTCTCTGCTAAAAAAAAACATATATAATGTTCGGGGGTTCTGAGTAATTTTCTAGAAAACAAAATTATGATTTTTACATGTAGGAGCGAAGTGCCAGAATTGGCCCGGATGGGAAGTGGTTAAAGGGTCCCCCTCCCCCATGCTCCCTGTTGAACTGATGGGGCTCGGGGAACTTTTATCCATTTTTTTGGAAGCCACGGCCACGGGAATTACTGTGCATGAGCCCAAATGGTATTTAAATGGTCACTCCTCCATGCCCCCCTGTTGAACTGATGGGGCCTGGCGAACTTTTATCTAATTGTTGGGAATCACAGCCCCTGGAATTACTGTGCATGAGCCCAAAGGTATTTAAAGGGTCCCCTCTCCCATGCCCCCTATGGAACTGATGGGGCCTGGGGAACTTTTATCTAATTGTTGGGAGCCATGGCCCCTGGAAATACTGTGCATGCACCCAAAGGTATTTAAAGGGTCCCCTCTCCCATGCCCCCCTGTGGAACTGATGGGGCCCGGGGAACTTTTATCTAAATATTGGGAGTCACAGCCCCTGGAATTACTGTGCATGCACCCAAAGGTATTTAAAGGGTCCCCACTCCCATTCCCCCCTGTTGAGCTGTTGGGGCCCGGGGAACTTTTATCTAATTGTTAGGAGCCATGGTCCCTGGAAATACTGTGCATGCACCCAAAGGTATTTAAAGGTCCCCTCTCCCATGCCCCCCTGTTGAGCTGATGGGGCCTGGGGAACTTTTATCTAATTGTTGGGAGCCATGGCCCCTGGAAATACTGTGCATGCACCCAAAGGTATTTAAAGGGTCCCCTCTCCCATTCCCCCTATTGAACTGATGGAACTTGGGACCCGTACAAGTGGGTCGGCCCTACTTCCTTATTGGCAGCCCTGTCCGGGACATTCAGGCTGGGGAGGAAACCAGGAACCCGGTACACTGAGAGGAAGGCCAAAAGTCAGAATTCATGGGTCATCTGAGGCTGTGTACTGAAGGAATGGGGGGGGGGACCTTTACGCTTTGCATTACTTGTACTTCAGAAACATTTGGGTTCAGCTGGAGGCCGGCGCCATTATTACTTCTGGAGTTTGGTGACCACATTTTTATTGCTAATGGCTTCTCCCGGGTTTTAATAGAGGAGATTGTTGGTGGTATTATCAGTGTGCCGGTGATTAATGTGTTCCCTTACAAGAGCCAGATAACCGGCAATTAGGACAGAAGAAACCTCGGGTGATCCATCTCTTTCTGTACAAATCAAATCACTGCGATCGTGGAACATCCGGATATCAACAGATACAAACGTACCACATCTTTATACACAAAACTCTGCCTACAGCTGCTTTTCTCTTTGGGAGGATGGCGCCATCTTTGTTCGGGCATCATCCGGGGTCACCATCTACTTCCCGGACTGAAATGTCAGCTCATAGATGACACAATCATCTAAATTCTGCTACCTGCGCAGTTCTTGGCTGTGTTCACAAATGTCTGACACAGATCAGCTCCACTGCTGTAGCCTTTAACCTTGTTACTTTCACTTTGAATAGATTATTATTGAAAGTTGGCAGGACACAAAGCACAACCCGTACAAATGTATAAAAAGTAACCAAGATGTGGAAGAATTCCAGAGTGCAACCATAAGGCTCCATTCACACCTCAGCGTTTTGTAGATTGAATCTCCAAAACACTGGAGGAGAAAAAAAAATAAAAATCAATGATTCTCTATGGAGACGGTTCACATCTCCACTCCAAGTCACCTGACGCCAAATGCCTGAAGCTCGAAAAAAGTTCTGGAGCTTTTTTTGTAGCTCAAATTGGGCAGATTTGAAGGTTTTGGCATGTTTTTATACCCATAGAAATTAATGGAAACGTTTGTGCGTTTTTGTGTGCATGCGTGCATTTTGTTGCACGTTTTTGCGCGATTTTCTGCTCAAAAAAAATGTAAAGCATAAAATAGTAATAATATATGATAATATATGAATAAATAAATGTAAAATAGCACAAATAACTAAAAATTATCATAAATAAATAAAATCAATTATTAATGTGTAATAATACATACATAATGAAACCATAACCTTAAAAAATAATAAATTATTATTATTATTAATAATAATAATAATAATAATAATAATAATAATAATAATAATAATAATAAGAAGAAGAATAAGAATAAGAATAATATTAAGAATAATAATAAACACCCAAACCTGGAAAAAATATTCATAATAATAATGATAATAATGTATTCATTTATTTTGTGTTAGGGGTTAGGGTGTTTAGTTCTTTATTATTATTATTATTATTTTTTTTTAAGGGTTAGGGGCTAAGGTTAGGGGTTAATTATTTATTATTACCTAGTATTAATTTATTGAATTTATTTATTATTTATTTATGATTATTTTTATTCATTTGTGTATTTATTTTACATTTATTTATTTCTATTATTATTATTATTATTATTATTATGATTATTAGTATTAGTAGTAGTAGTAGTAGTAACATTCTAACAAAAATAAATAAAATAATAAATAAGTACATAACCCTAACACCAACTCCCAACCCCCCAACCTAACCTTAACTCTAACCCCTTACCCTAACAAAAAAAAAAAAAGAAGAAAAAAAATAAAAAAAATAAATAAAAGCTAATGGAAAAGCTAAATAAGATGACATACCTAGTAACAAATGATGCAACAGATGACTTTTCTCTATTGGCTAATAAAAAAACCACCAATGCTCAAAATCGAGCATAAAAAACGTACAAGTCACGCATAAAAACGTTCCAAAATCGCACATTAAAACCCCCCCAAAAAACACTGGAAAAACACTCCAAGAAGCTACACTCAGGTGTGAATGCAGCCCGAGTCGCAATAGTCAATAAAAGTAAAATAAAGGTGGATAAGGATTCACCTTGTGACTTTCTTCAAAGTTACAATGTACAGTCTGATTACTAGGGGAAGAAAGACTGAGGAAATGCTTCCTCCTGCCTGCAACAAACTGATGACACCATCTCAGCCTAGGCAAAGTCACTGGCTGGAGCTCAGTGATGACTTTTAATGATAAAAGGCAAAACCTTTCTGAAGAAAAGTATACTTTAGATACATAGCACTGTGCAAACGTTTTAGGCAGGTGTGACACTAATGCTGTAAATAAAGAATGATTTCAGGAAATAGAAGTGTTAATAGTTTATATTTATCAATTAACAAAATGGAAAATGAATGAAGATTAGAGAAATCCAATCAATATTTGGGGTGATCCGCCCCTTTGCCTTCTTCTAGGTAGACTTGCACACAATTTATGAAGGAACTCGGCAGGTAGGTTGTTCTATGTACATCATGGAGAACTAAGCACAGATCTTCTGTGGATGTCGGCTGCCTCAAATCCTTCTGTCTCTTCATGTCACCCCAGACAGACTCCATGATGGTGAGATTAGGGCTCTGTGGGGGCCAAACCATCACTTACAGGACTTCTTGTTCTTCTTTACACCAAAGATAGTTCTTAATGACATTGGCTGTATGTTTGGAGTGGTTGTCCTGCTGCAGAATACATTTTTGGCCAATCACACACCTCCCTGATGGTATGGGATAATGGGTACGTATCTGCCTGGACACCGTTGATCCTGACCAAATCTCCAACTCCATTTGCAGAAATGCAGCCCCAGACTTGCAAGGAACCTCCACCTCTCACAGTTAGCTGTAGACACTCATTATTGTACGGCTCTCCAGCCCTTCCCCCAACAAACTGCCTCCAGCTACAGCCAAATATTTCACATTTTCACTCATCAGTCCAGAGCACCTGCTGCCATTTTTCTGCACCCCAGTTCCTATGTTTTCCTGCATAGTGGAGTCCCTTAGCCTTGATTCCATGTCGGAGGTTTGGCTTTTTGGCCGGAATCCTTCCATGAAGACCACTTCTGGCCAGATGTCATCCAGACAGTAGATGGGCGTACCTGGGTCCCACTGGGTTCCACCAGTTCTTTAAATAATCCCAGGTGATCCTGTCCTAGAGGTCCTCAGTTAGTCACTTTATGTTTGCGGTGACAACTCTAAATTACTGTCACTCAAATGTGCTGCAGTGTTGTCACCCTTTCACATGGGCTTCTGTAGTCTGACCTGCCCAATGGCAATAAAGAAATATACAGAAGGGGACCCCCAGCAATAATAATACAGAAGGGGACCCCCAGCAATAATAATACAGTAGGGGACCCCCAGCAATAATACAGAAGGGGACCCCCAGCAATAATAATACAGAAGGGGACCCCCAGCAAAAATAATACAGAAGGGGACTCCCAGCAAAAATAATACAGAAGGGGACACCCCAAAATAATAATACAGAAGAGGACCCCCAGCAATAATAATACAGAAGGGGACCCCTAGCAATAATAATACAGAAGGGGACCCCCAGCAATAATAATACAGAAGAGGACCCCCAGCAATAATAATACAGAAGAGGACCCCCAGCAATAATAATACAGAAGAGGACCCCCAGCAATAATAATACAGAAGGGGACCCCCAGCAATAATAATACAGAAGGGGACCCCCAGCAATAATAATACAGAAGGGGACACCCAGCAATAATAATACAGAAGAGGACACCCAGCAATAATAAAGCAGAAGAGGACCCCCCCAGCATTAATAATACAGAAGAGGACACCCAGCAATAATAATACAGAAGAGGACACCCAGCAATAATAATACAGAAGAGGACCCCCCAGCAATAATAATACAGAAGAGGAAACCCAGCAATAATAATACAGAAGAGGACACCCAGCAATAATTATACAGAAGAGGACACCCAGCAATAATAATACAGAAGAGGACACCCAGCAACAATAATACAGAAGGGGACCCCCAGCAATAATAATACAGAAGAGGACACCCAGCAACAATAATACAGAAGGGGACCCCCAGCAATAATAATACAGAAGGGGACACCCAGCAATAATAATACAGAAGAGGACACCCAGCAATAATAAAGCAGAAGAGGACCCCCCCAGCATTAATAATACAGAAGAGGACACCCAGCAATAATAATACAGAAGAGGACACCCAGCAATAATAATACAGAAGAGGACCCCCCAGCAATAATAATACAGAAGAGGAAACCCAGCAATAATAATACAGAAGAGGACACCCAGCAATAATTATACAGAAGAGGACACCCAGCAATAATAATACAGAAGAGGACACCCAGCAACAATAATACAGAAGGGGACCCCCAGCAATAATAATACAGAAGAGGACCCCCCAGCAATAATAATACAGAAGAGGAAACCCAGCAATAATAATACAGAAGAGGACACCCAGCAATAATTATACAGAAGAGGACACCCAGCAATAATAATACAGAAGAGGACACCCAGCAACAATAATACAGAAGGGGACCCCCAGCAATAATAATACAGAAGAGGACACCCAGCAACAATAATACAGAAGGGGACCCCCAGCAATAATAATACAGAAGAGGACACCCAGCAATAATAATACAGAAGAGGACACCCAGCAGTAATAATACAGAAGAGGACACACAGCAATAATAATTGAAATCTGTGCTCACTAAATACACAGCGTACTTTCCCTTTAGCACTTTTCGATCCCTTGCCAAATTCAGCATATCCCAATTTCAACAGTTTCTTCTGTAGCACCCTGATGTTTAGGCATGGTGCCTAATAAATTTATCTGCCAAGTGATAGTTGCCTTGGCCAATTGATAGGAGGTCAATTGATTTCACCCTAATTTTGGAATTGCTGCACTTCTCTCTTCTATCACTAGATGGCCGGGTATCTGGTGGCATTAGATAAGACAAGGGCATTGCAAGGACAGATTATGAATGAATGGGGTGTCTCAGCCAATGGTCAGGGATTTTCTTGGGTCCCTTGGCCTGCTGGGAGAGCCTATTTATTTGGGTGGAGTCAGGTGATCGGGTTTCTGTGTCACTTGGACGGCTGTCTGGGTGGACGTGCGTTGTAAGTGTCTACACATGCAGATGTGGTGTCTGGCTACCTTTCCCTGCACGGCTGTCTGCCTATAGAAGTCTCGGAGTCTGCCAATTAACATTGCGTCTACTTAAGGGTGTCTTGGTCCCAACCCTCTCTCCCACAGTTCTGTTTAAGAGACAATAAATCTCTTTGCATTCAAGAAGTGTCTGGCGCCCATCAATCCACTTTGCATTACGCCCACCATGCCTTGTAACCCACTCTACACAGAAGGATATCAGCTGTCCCTAACTCTGGAGGTCACCATTAGGCCTAGAGAGACCCCGGGACTTGGCTACACTTCTTTTACACAAAAACAGAATATCATGCTTTGCCCTTCCTCTCGGGCTCCTGGACCCTCCGAGGAAATGAAAAACGCTAATCCGGAGCAGAACAAAAGTTTGACTTTGTACAGATCCCCCGGCTGGGAAGACGAAGATGGTGAAATAATCCCGGAGAGTTTTCTCTGGTGTCATAAAGCCGGCCGAATGCAGCTAAAATTACCGCTGACCTTGCCCGAGATTTCTTCCTCTGTATTACCGACTCCCAGCAGAGGCTTGTTACCGGGAGAAAGAGACAAAGAGCCTGACCGGATGTATGAATCGACCAATCAGAATAAAAGCAAACATTGTAACAACATCTAAAAAAACATAATAATGAAATGAGTATCACATGTTACTTTGTATCCTCATTAAGTCTTAGGTAGATGGGCTTAGTTTATAAACAATTGCAGAGGCTTCGTTCAGCCTGATTTGTTCTGCAACAAGAACAGAACCCAGTAGGATCGGCTGTACCCAAAGAAACATAAATCAGGTCATATGCAGCCTCAGAAGGTTTATCCACACCACATAGTTGGAGCATATCTAAACCTAAGAACAAAAAATGTAATAAATTGCAGCTTTCCAGTCCTTAGATGTGGCGGCCCCATTCGTTTTCTGTTTCCATTTTCAAGCTAAGAACATATTCATCAAGTACAGAAACTACCCGTTAATCTAAAGAGATGTACTGTCCTTGTAACTTGCGAGCTGAACTGAAAGAAAAAAAAAATAAAATAAAACTCATTATGGTGTAAACTACTAATCCCATAAGTCCGAATGTAATGGTGATAAAGAAAGGCAGACATTTTGTAAGTCAAGATTGGGTAACAACCATGGCTAAAGACTGCGAATAAACCCCGTGTACACTGCTATACACCCTTACATAGTTCAAACAAACTTTTGCTTGAAAACAGGGATTTTTGGCTTTGCATATATTGCAATAAACATTCAAGCTGGCCAACTGCATCAAAGTGATCCCTCTTTGGCCAATTGCATCAAAGTGATCCCTCTCTGGCCGACTATCAAAGTGATCCCTCTCTGGCCGACTATCAAAGTGGTCCCTCTGTAGCCAACAGCATCAAAGTAATCCCTCTCTGGCCAACAGCGTCAAACTGATCCCTCTCTGGCCAGCTGCATCAAACTGATCCTTCTCTGGCTAACAGCGTCAAAGTGATCCCTCTCTGACCAACTGTTTTAAAGTGATCCCTCTCTGGCCAACAGTGTCAAAGTGATCCCCATCTGGCCAATAGTGTCAAAGTGATCCCCATCTGGCCAATAGTGTCAAAGTGAGCGCTCTCTGGCCAACAGCACCAAAGTGATCCCTCTCTGGCTAATTTCATCAAAGTGATCCCTCTCTGGCCAACAGCATCAATGTGATCCCTATCTGGCTAACTGCATCAAAGTTATGCCCCTCTGGCCAACACCATCAAAGTGATCCCTCTCTGGCCAACAGCATCAAAGTGATCCCTCTTTGGCCAACATCGTCATCCCTCTCTGGCAAATAGTGTCAAAATGATCCCTCTCTGGCCAACAGCATCAAAGTGATCCCTCTCTGGCCCACAGCATCAAAGTGATCCCTCTCTGGCCAACAGTAAGGATGAGCTCCGGCGTGTTCGCACAGCCCACATGCAGAGCCCGCCAGGAAGTCGGCACGGCGCTGCGCTAATCACAGGCAGTGAGACATTTCCCGATCTCCCAATGTCTCACTGCCTGTGATTAGCGCAGCACAGTGCCGACTTCTGGGTAGGCTCTGCACGTGGGCTGTGCAAACACGCCGGAGCTCATCCTTAGCCAACAGCATCAAAGTGATCCCTCTCTGGCAAATATTGTCAAAGAGATTTCTCTTTGGCCAATTGCATCAAAGTGATCCCTCTCTGGGCAGCAGTGTCAAAGTGATCCCACTCTGGCCAACTGCATCAAATTGATCTCTTCTTGTCCAACTGCATCAACGCCATCCCACTCTAACCGAGTGCCTCGAACTGTTCTCTATCTCAGTGTTTCTCAACTCCAGTCCTCAAGGCGCACCAACAGGTCATGTTTTCAGGCTCTCCATTATTTTGTGTAGCACTAACTCACGGTGGAGCTGCTGGTTTAAGCGGGTCTGTTACCTTCACTCTGCTTCCCTCTGTTTCACCGGCACCGGGTCTAGGGGTTCCGTTGAGTCTACTGCTGGACAACACACGCACCAACACTGGAGTACGTTTTCAATGCTTTATTAAAACAAACGACTTAGGAAGTAGCAGGAAAGAGGTAGAAGGGAAACTTGCAGAAGAAACTCAAATATTCTCTGGTAGGGTTCTCTTGACAAAATGTCCCGGTAGAATTCAAATACTATTCGAAATGCGCTGCCCTCGTGGGACACACTCCTTGCTCGTCTGGATAGGCCTCTCTCACTGGTCTAGCAGCCAGCACGCAGCACGAATCAACTGCCACAGACTTGTTTGGGAACAAAATCCGTACGATCCTCTGCCACAGGATGTATAGGTTTTTCTGTAGTGAAAGTCAGTCACGGTGCCTGAACCTTTAAGCCGAGCCGGCAACACTATGCTGTATAGTTACTTTTGGATACGTCCTCCAACCGAGTCACCAGGCCCCTCTATAGACCAGCACTCTGCGTGATCCCTCCAAGATGGGTCCTCCCCTGGGATCTCCTCGGTTGTCCAGCTTCGTCACACAGGACCGACAGCTCAGGACCATTCCTCGGCCGTGGTGGTAGTCTCCAGACAAGCCTCTGGACCCATCCCTGCGCCGCTGTATGGTAGCTCCTTAACGCATACCTGTCGGCCAGGAGGGCCAGCAGGTGGCTGCAAAACGAACCCCAAAATATGGCGTCTGTCCCATAAATACCCTCCCCCAGAATGCAACTCGGGGTCCACCTCCACCGAGCTCGTCTCCGAGACAGAAGAGCATCTATACACTTCAACACGTTGCCTTTCCAACCCTGACCAGTGGCAACAGCGACACCCACAGGTCAGCACAGAAACCCACACAACATCAGCCAAGCTGGAACAGAGGCAAACTTTAACCTTCCTAACGCACAATTTACTAAATTTACTTAACCTGCGGTAGATTGCAAATCTACCAGCACTACATTTGCACAAGTGATTTGATCAGTTTCACTGCCTTCGCAATTCCCACAGCCGTCTCATCTGAGGGAAATCCTGAAAACATGACCTGTTGGTGCGCTTTGAGGACTGGAATTGAGAAACACTGCTCTATCTGGCTAGTCCCAACTTTATTCTGTGAAATGCAAAATACTTTGCGCAGTAGAATGAGGACTGGCCTGAGAGGGATCACTGTAATGCAGCTGGCCAGCTTGAACATGTATTGAAATATAGGTGGACCAATAAACCCAGCGTATAGAAAAGTCTGCTTGAAATAAGCAAGGGTATATAGAAGTGTGCAGAGGGTTCATTCAGAATTCTTAGCGGTAACATGCGGTCACACCCCTATAGCAAGTAAGTATTTTGGATTTGAGCACAGGCATACTTCTATTTCCATTGCTACCATATCTCCATTCCTAGATACAGCGGTGGACTGAGTGTCGCAACCCAAGAACAGAAAGTGTGTTTGTTCACAGGAAGCAAGGTAGGCTTTGGCCACATCCTGCAGACCTAATTTTCCCCACTGTAATTAAATCATTCCGCTTGGTTGTGTCCCCAGTGGACCGTGAAAGGAGAAGCAGCCGGCAGAGGAGCTCATCTCTCTTTCCCTCTGCTCTCTCCTCCTATCAGCAAGCTCTGCTGAAAAACTGGTTGGCTCCTTAGTGTTGCTCCTCCCTCTGCCCAGTCTTATGCCGCGTACACACGGTTGGACTTTTCGTCTACAAAAGTCCGACGGACGCGACGGACTAATGCTGGCTGACAATCCGACCGTGTGTGGGCTTCCCCGGACTTTCAGCGGACTTTTCCAGCCTCAAATCTGACGGACTTTAGATTTGAAACAGGCTTCAAATCTTTACGTCGTAACTACGCCGGACCCAGAAATCCGCTCGTCTGTATGCTAGTCCGACAGACAAAAACCCACGCTAGGGCAGCTATTGGCTACTGACTATCAACTTCCTTATTTTAGTCCGGTGTACGTCATCACATACGAATCCGTCTGACTTTTATGTGATCGTATGTAGGCAAGTCCACTCGTAAGAAAGTCTGCCGCAAGTCCGCCAAAAGTCCGCCAAAAGTTCGTCAAAAGTCAGTCGAAAGTCTGTCGGACAGGCTGTCGGACTTTTGTAGACGAAAAGTCTGACCGTGTGTACGCGGCATTAGCTATGCTGTACAGGGGCTGCAAAAGCCTGAAACAAAGTTACACTGAGGTAATTACACTGTTTGCATTTAAAGAACACATTTAATGATGTATTAATGATTTCTGAGCTGCATGGGATTGTGTTTTTTTTTGCATCGGCTCACAGTTGAGCTTTCATATCGAAGTTTATGGTGATCGGTGAAAGCTTTATGCAGAATAACATGGATAAAAAAAAGAAACGTGAAAAAAAATATAATAATTTGCCTGCAGGAAAATCAATACCTAAATAGAGCTGGAGCCGCATTAGCGCTCTCTATTTTATTTCAGCACAGAAAATCGAAGAAATTAGAGAATTGTATAATATAGCGGGTTTTTAAAGGGATCTGTACCTGGCTTTTCCTGACAGACTCCATGGCAGCCAACGTGTGGGTTTAGTCCCGCCTCTACTACCCTATAGGACACTACTCCCATAAATCTTTGCTCCTCACCAACAGCCGTGTTCTTTTTTTGTCCTCCTCCAAGGACCTAGCTAAGATGGTCTTTCTACCTGAAGATTATTTCTCCCTGCGGTCAGATCTGGCGAGCGTTTCCCATGCAAGGGTCGCAGTATTCCAATAAGCCCTAGCTACTAGCAGGGTATGGAAGGGGCATACGGAAGAGGCGCTGAAGGCGGTGTAATCCTAGCCACTGGCAGGCAAAACCCTCACTGGTCATACAGCCTAGCCTAGGGATCTGTACCCGGCTTTTTTTGACAAATTTTATCCAAATCAGGAACGGCAATTTACAAGAATACCGTCTGCATCTTTATATCTCCAAATGACAATGCAGAACAAGAATCCAAGGCTTACAGACAGAAGTTTTGCTCAAGGCATCCTCAGGCTTCTGTTAACTCGCTCACTTCACAGCGTGAACCCGGAAGTGCCGGTAAATGGCTTTCCTCAGTTCGCACTGACAGAGAGAGAGACGATCGGCGTCTCTCCCTGTCAGGGGGGGGGTCGGTCTGCTCTGATAATCAGCACATTGATTCTCAGCGCAGCCCCCCATGAGAGGTGCCCACCACAGCTGCAAATCCATGCCAATCAGCTGCCAGTTAGTGGCCACCACAGTGCCAATCAGTGCCCATCACAGTGCCCATCAGTAATGCCGCGTAAACATAATCGGAAATTCGGCCAGCAAAAGACCGATGAGAGCTTTTGGTCGGAAAATGCGACCGTGTGTACGCTCCATCAGACTTTTGCTGGCCGAATTCCAGCCAGTAAAAGATTGATAGCAGGCTCTCAATTTTTCGGTCGGAAAAAGTTCCTATCCGAAAATGCGATTGTCTGTATGCAATTCCGACGTGCAAAATTCCTACGCATGCTCGGAAGCATTGAACTTCATTTCCTTGGCCCGTCATAGTGTTGTGTTGATGGTCGAAAGTTCAGCAAACTTTTGTGTGACCCGTGTGTATGCAAGCCAAGCTTGAGAGGAATCCCGTCGGAAAAACCATCCAAGATTTTTCTGACGGAAAATCCGCTCGTGTGTACGGGGAATAACACCAGTCAGTACCTTATCATAAGTGCTGCCCATCAGTGCCATCTATTAGTGTCCATCAGTGCCACCTATCAGTGCCCATCAGTGCTGTATTTCAGTGCCCATCAGTGCTGCTATCAGTGCCGCCTATCAGTACCCATAAGTGCCGCCTATCAGTGCCCATCAGTGCTGCCATCAGTGCCGCCTATCAATACCCATCAGTGCTGCTATCAGTGCCACCTGTCAGTGCCCATCAGTGCTGCTATCAGTGCCGCCTGTCAGTGCCCATCAGTGCCACCTATCAGTGCTGCCTATCAGTACCCATCAGTGGTGCTATCAGTGCCACCTGTCAGTGCCCATCAGTGCTGCTATCAGTGCCGCCTATTAGTACCCATCAGTGCTGCTATCAGTGCCGCCTATCAGTACCCAATAGTGCTGCCTGTCAGTACCCATCAGTGCTGCTATCAGTGCCGCCTATCAGTACCCATCAGTGCTGCTATCAGTGCCGCCTGTCAGTGCCCATCAGTGCCACCTATCAGTGCCCATCAGTGCTGCTATCAGTGCCCCCTATCAGTGCCTATCAGTGCAGCTATCAGTGCCGCCTATCAGTACCCATCAGTGCTGCTATCAGTGCCACCTATCAGTGCCCATCAGTGCTGCTATCAGTGCCACCTATCAGTGCCCCCTATCAGTGCCTATCAGTGCAGCTATCAATGCCGCCTATCAGTGCCCATCAATTCTACATATTAGTGCCTCCTCATCAGTGCCCATCGGTGCCACCTCATTATTGCCCGTCAGTGAAGGAGAAAACAAAATTTTATAACAGAAACGAAGAAAAAAATTTTTTTTAAAAAAATGTTTTGTAGTTTGTTTAGCAAAAAATAAAAACCCCAGAGGTGATCAAATACCACCAAAAGAAAGCTCTATCTATGGGAAGTAAATGATAAAAATGTCATTTGGTACAGTGTTGCATGACCGCGCAATTGTCATTCAAAGTGTGACACCGCTGAAAGCTGAAAATTGTCCTGGGCAGGAAGGGGGCGAAAGTGTCCGGTATTGAAATCGTTAAAAAAACGTCAATTTCGGATTCGGCCAAGTGCATTCTGAATTTTCGCTTTCGGCACTGGAAATTTTAATTTCGGTGCACCTCTAATAGTAAACCCTGGGGGTGGGGGGGGTTGGAGGGGGGGTGGCTGTCAGGTTGGCTGTTTGGGGCCCTATGGTTTCTAGCAGCAGCCCTGGTCCCCCAGTACAAATTCCCCACTGCCCCCCCTCCTTCCCACAACGGACAGAATTACAAATCCTTCGGCGAGTATTTCAGCTTTCTCTTTTGAGGTTTCCTCTGTTACTAAAAATGTAAGTTGCAGAGATAAATGGTTGTTTTGCCCCGTGGTGCGGCATGGGGGGCGGGGAGGCCGCAATGTTCCTTCCTGACATCTCACCATACACAACAAACATGAAAACGCTTCTCGTCCCCTGTGAAGACTTTGCATGCTGGTATCTCGCCGCGTCTCGCTATTCCTGCGAAGTCTCACGACTCGTCGCTCCAGCTGGGTCAGCAACGGATCTGCTCAGCACATAATAAAACGAGTTCAGGACACCCGACCGAGCCGCGTCCCACCCCGGAGGCCGTTCCCGTTTAATCCTTCTCACCTACCTGCAGGAAGATGCCTGATCAATTACAGAGTGAAGACTCGCGCACGCCCTCTCTGTACCTTTTTTATGTAGAAAAATAAACAGCGAAACGTCTCCGAAATCTGAAGAGAAACACAAACTCAGATTATTCCAATGCAGATCCGAGAACAGGAAAAAAAATATCTGAAATGTCTGGAAGGTAGCAAAAAAAAATTGCAATATTTGCTCCAATTCAGTAAAACTCGGTGCAGCATTAGGGGCTTATTCACATGGGTGCCTAAAACGCAGCAGTTAGTTGCAATGGCGGCCCGTCCATAAGGGGCGTAGCCCCCCTAATCCATGCGCCCGCCCCTAATTTACGTGCAGGGCGCCGGACGCATTGATTCCAATGGGGTCTTCTTTCTTTTTACACAGGCTTTAAAAAAGGGTGGGCTTGGGGCGCAGAGCACTGTTCTCCGAGTCCACCCAGTTGTGTGACAATAGCAAATTAATATTCGCTATTGTCTTCCTGACAGCAGAGCTCACAGTGGAGAAGAGAGAAGCAGCACAAGGAGCCAACCAGCTGTACTGCAGTACTCAAGTGTTAACAAGGAGCATGTTTATAGGAGGAGAGAGAGCAGAGTGATAGTGACACAAACTCATCCGTCTTCTGCTTCTCTTTTCACTGTCCAGTCACAGACTAGGGGAGGGACAAGACTTGCCAGCTTTAGTGACCCACAGAAGAGAAAATCAGGCCTCCTCTCCTGCCAGGCAGGGCTGTGAAGTCCTGATAACTGGTAAATCCTGATAACATCCCAGCCCCCCCCCCCCCACGCCCTCAGTACTGCTTTAGAGAGTCCCCAGTCTTGATGAATGCAGTGGGCTCCTCTTGGGAGGAGTTATGCAAATATCAAAATGTCTTGATGGGTGGTATCAGTCTGGAGGAGTGGGTGTTCCTAGGCAGGCTGTATTTGCTTTATTTAATGCCCACATGTGATGCTGAGCCTCCATGATTGGAAGAACTGAAATCCAATGAATGAGCGGGGAGGGCCAGGGTCAGGCTGGGGGGGGGGCGCTCTCACTTCCAAGGTGATGGAACCGAATCAGGACGCCGGCCCCTGAAGCATCTACCTTTTAGAATGAAGTTGGTGATGGTAGAGGACATCATTTTTTGGTGCACACCGTCTCTCTCTAGGTGTACCAAGCTTAAGTTCCTCAGGGGCGGGGAATAATGTAAAAGGTTCACATATACTCTTTTAAGTGTGGTGCTGTGTAAAGGAAAAAATCATTTTTTAAAAGAGAGACCTAACAGTTCTATCGCCATGATATGAAAAGGTTGCAGATGCGTGTTTGCGAGCTCCGTCATCCCCGCTGTCTGCGGGCGAGAGGCTATTGTGTAAAGCTCTCTCCGGATTATCTCTCTCATTACCTGCTGTCAGCTCTGCTTAGAAATACATTTATTAATTCCGGGATTTGTGACCCATAAATAGGTCACTCCCAATCTCGTTTGATTCGCTCTGTGCCAGATTAAAGTAATAATAATGGCGGAGCCTGGCGGGTTACATTTTAACACAACCGGACTAAAAGTCTACAGCCGGACCTCATCCTGTGCACTCCGCAACAAAGTATTATCTACTATAGAAGAGAAAAACATGAGAATACTTTACATTGTAACTGTTGGCACATTGTGTGTTCTTTGCTGATGGAAGTTCTTGTTTCTGGAGTTTCTTAAAGCGGAATTCCACCCAAAAATGGAACTTCCGCATAAATGAAGGTGACCCCCCTGACATGACACATTTGGCATGTCATTTTTTTTTGGGGGGGGGGAGTGGATACCCTCTTTTTAGAGGGATCCAGCTCCCACTTCCTCCCGTTGCTCCGCAACGCTGGAAGGAAGTTCACCTCTCCCTCCTTCCTCTCGGCAATGATCTGGGACACGTCACAGGTCCCAGGTGATTGCCCAGCCAGTCAAGGCACGCCGCGCGGCTCGCGCATGCGCAGTGCGTACCCAGCTGTGAAGCCACAGCTGGGCGCCCACAGTGACAATGTCGGCGCCGCAGAGAGGAGGGGGAGAGGAGCGGGGCTTCGTACACCCGCATCGCTTTCGTACACCCGCATCGCTTTCGTACACCCGCATCGGCGCAGGACAGGTGAGTGTCCGATTAATAAAAGCATACTTACCGACTGTCACGAGTTTCCCGGGACATTCCCGGGATTTAGACCCTTTTCCCGGATTTAGCCATTGCCGGGAAATGACCCGGGAAATTCTTATTTTACCGTTTTTTTTTTTTCGCCGCCGCTAGAGGTCTGTGGCCTACGGAGACAATGTCTCCACCGGCCGCCATTCTCCCGAAGATCAAAATAAACAATTACTGTTTAGCAATGGCCGGGTGGCTGCCAATAGAATTTGAGCTGTGGCACCGCCCACCTCCCGCCCCGCTGCCGTCTGTCCGTGACCTGATGTGAGAAGGGGTGGGCGGTGCTGCAGCTCAATTGCTATTGCCAGCCACCCGCATATTTTGTCCCATTCTGTTTAGTAATGGCAGCGGAGAGAGTCTCCACTGCTGGGAATGCCTGATGTAAGGAAAGGGGGGGCTCCATTGGGGGATGCCTGGTGTAAGGACAGGACTCTGCTGGCAATGCCTGATATAAGGGGGGACTCCGCTGGCAATGTCTGATGTAAGGGGGGACTCCGCTGGCAATGTCTGATGTAAGGGGGGACTCCACTGGAAATGTCTAAAGTAAGGGGGGGCTCCGCTGGCAATGTCTGATGTAAGAGGGGGCTCCGCTGGCAATGTCTGATGTAAGAGGGGACTCCGCTGGCAATGTCTGATGTAAGGGGGACTCCGCTGGCAGGGTCTGATGTAAGGGGGACTCCGCTGGCAATGTTTGATGTAAGGGGGGACCCGGCTGGCAATGCCTGATGTAAAGGGGGACTCCGCTGGCAATGCCTGATGTAAGGGAGATCTCTGCTGGCAATGCCTGATGTAAGGGGGACTCCGCTGGCAATGCCTGGTGTAAGGGAGGAGTCAGCTGGAAATGCCTGATGTAAGGGGGACTCCGCTGGGGACACCTAATGGCATCTGGTGGCAGGCGATGTGGCAGGTGACATGCTCAGGGCATGATTCTGCATGATGGTGAGTTAAATGATTTCATTCTATATTACAATGTAATAATAGAAATAATGCACTTCAATCATCCTGACACCATAACAATCATGGTGCCGGGATGATTGAAGTGCTAACACCAGGTGTTTGGAGTATCTTTATCTGCTGATTTGTTCAACTTTCTGGAATACACATATTTCTATTGTGGTGTAAGATCTTGGGCTCCTCAGAGGTGTTGTGGCAGTGGGGGTACATTCAGGGTCGCAGCAGTTGTACTTGCGACTGGACCCTGCCGTTGTGGGGGGGCCCCAAGACCCGGCATCTCCCTCTGCACCTCTGGCTTTCAGTTTGGGATGAATCAGCAGCAATCGGCAGCTCTATGGTGCTCACCAGATCTCCCTGGGGCTTGTAGTTCTCCTCCCGATTGTATACAGTGGAGAGGGGAGGGGCCTCTGACCCAGGCAGGTATCAGTTTCACTCTTCAGTGTACAAGTGAGTCGTTCTGCTTCTACACTGTTGCTGATACCTTCCCAGGTCAGAGGCCCCTCCCCTCTCCACTGAATACACTGGGGAAGAGAACTACAAGCCCCAGGGAGATTGCGTGGTCCACAGGCACCATAGAGCTGCTGATCGCCCACTCCCACCTCCCCTGTGCTGGGGGTTGGAGGTGCACAGACAGCCAGGTACAGGGGAACCTCTGGAAGGGGCTGTCTGAGGACCCTGATGTAAGGGGAGGCTCTCTGGGGACCCTCATGTAAGGGGGGCCTCTCTGGGGACCCTGCTGTAAGGGGAGACTCTCTGGGGACCCTGATGTAATAGGGGGGGCTCTCTGGGGACCCTGATGTAAGGAGGGGTTATCTGGGGACCCTGATGTAAGGGGAGGCTCTCTAGGGACCCTGATGCAAGGAGGGCCTCTCTGGGGACCCTGCTGTAAGGGGAGGCTCTCTGGGGACCCTGATGCAATGAGGGGGGCTCTGGGGACCCTGATGTAAGTGGGGGATCTCTGGGGACCCTGATGTAAGTGGGGGATTTCTGGGGACCCTGATGTAAGAGGGGGCTCTCTGGGGACCCTGATGTAAGGAGGGCTTTGTGGACCCTTATGTAAGGAGGGACTCTCTGGGGATCCTGATGTAAGGGGGGGCTCTCTGGAGACCCTGATGTAAGGAGGGACTCTCTGGGGATCCTGATGTAAGGGGGGCTCACTGGGGACCCTGATGTAAGGAGGGACTCTCTGGGGATCCTGATGTAAGGAGGGGCTCTCTGGGGACCCTGATGTAAGGAGACTCTCTCTGGGGACCCTGATGTAAGGGGGGCTCTCTGTGGACCCTTATGTAAAAGGAAAGGCTCTCTGGGACCCTGATGTAAGGGGGGGGGGGCTCTGTGGGGACCCTGATGTAAGGGGAGGCTCTCTGGGTAATCCTGATGTGAGGGGGGCTCTCTGGGGACCCTGATGTAGGGAGGGACTCTCTGGGAACCCTGATGTAAGGAGGGGCTCTTTGGGGACCCTAATGTAAGGGGACTCTCTCTGGGGACCCTGATGTAAGGGGGGCTCTCTGGGGACCCTGATGTAAGGGGGGGCTCTCTGGGGACCCTGATGTAAGGAGGGGTTATCTGGAGACCCTGATGTAAGGGGAGGCTCTCGGGGACCTTGATGTAAGGGGGGCTCTCTGGGGACCCTGCTGTAAGGGGCGGCTCTCTGGGGACCCTGATGCAACGAGGGGGGCTCTGGGGACCCTGATGTAAGTGGGGGATCTCTGGGGACCCTGATGCAACGAGGGGGGCTCTGGGGGCCCTGATGTAAGGGGGATCCGCACCCAGATATGTAACGATTTATCTCTCTCTCTCTCTCTCTCTCTCTCTCTCTCTATAAATAAAATACATACACACACATGTATAGTGTATACATGTGTATGCCCGCCCAAGCGTATGACTTTCTTTACTTGCTACACTGCAATGGGCTCTAGCCCGAGATCTTTTGTAGACCTAGCAATGCACCTGATGGGGGCCCTTCCTGGTTTCTTGCACTGGGGCCCTGAAGATTCTAGTTACGCCTCTGTGTTGTGGCAAAATATTAAATAGTGTGCCAACAAAGGCAGATGAATCAAATAGCTTGATCCAAGCCAGTCTTATGTTACAGAGCCACAGGTTTTAAATATGCTATCCTCTGATGACTGCCCACGTCCAGTGGTGTAGAGTGGGTTGTGAGCAAGGCAAGTAATTTGCGTCCCTAACCCATAGACTTTTAAATACCCCCACCCTGATCACACACCCAGATTACCCCCCACTATGAATACAAACCCCAGATACCCCCACCCTTATCACCTCTCCCAGACAGCCCCCTACTCTGATCACATCCCCCAGATAACCTCACAATGATCACACCTCCAGATACCTCCCCGCTCTGGTCACACCCCCAGATACCTCCCTCCATGATTCCTTCTCTATGATCACACCCCCAGATACCTCCCCGCTCTGATCACACCCCCAGATCCCCCACCAGATACCTTCACTCTGATCACACCCCCAGATCACATAGCCTACCTGGGCTGCCTTATGTTGGTCCCGGCCCTGTCTGCGCCCCTCTAAATAAAAGTATCCCAGAAACCATGTGGTGCCCAGAAGCTTTTGTCCAGGCAGCCAAAGGTGGTGGTCGGGACTGGGGGTGTGGTACAGACCCCAAAACTCAGCACAGGGATGGTGTTAACTCCTCATAATGGGCACAGCGTGTGTACAGACCCGGGAACTCAGCACAGGGATGGTGGAAACCCCTCATAATGGGCACAGCGGGTGTACAGAGGCAGGAACTCAGCACAGGGATGGTGGGAACCCTTCATAATGGGCACAGCGGGTGTACAGACCCGAGAACTCAGCACAGGGATGGGGGGAACCCCTCATAATGGGCACAGCGTGTGTACAGACCCGGGAACTCAGCACAGGGATGGGGGGAACCCCTCATAATGGGCACAGCGGGTGTACAGAGGCAGGAACTCAGCACAGGGATGGTGGGAGCCCCTCATAATGGGCACAGCGGGTGTACAGACCCGGGAACTCGGCACAGGGATGGTGGGAACCCCTCATAATGGGAACAGTGGGTGTATAGACCCGGGAACTCAGCACAGGGATGGTGGGAGCCCCTCATAATGGGCACAGCGGGTGTACAGACCCGGGAACTCAGCACAGGGATGGTGAGAACCCCTCATAATGGGCACAGCGGGTGAACAGACCCAGGAACTCACCACAGGGATGGTGGGAACCCCTCATAATGGGCACAGCGGGTGTACAGAGGCAGGAACACAGCACAGGGATGGTGGGAGCCCCTCATAATGGGCACAGCAGGTGTACAGAGGCAGGAACACAGCACAGGGATGGTGGGAGCCCCTCATAATGGGCACAGCGGGTGTACAGAGGCAGGAACTCAGCACAGGGATGGGGGGAACTCCTCATAATGGGCACAGCGGGTGTACAGACCCGGGAACTCAACACAGGGATGGTGGGAACCCCTCATAATGGGCACAGCAGGTGTACAGACCCGGGAACTCAGCACAGGGCTGGTGGAAACCCCTCATAATGGGGACAGCAGGTGTACAGAGGCAGGAACTCAGCACAGGGATGGTGGGAGCCCCTCATAATGGGCACAGCAGGTGTACAGACCCGGGAACTCAGCACAGGGATGGTGGAAACCCCTCATAATGGGCACAGCAGGTGTACAGAGGCAGGAACTCAGCACAGGGATGGTGGGAGCCCCTCATAATGGGCACAGCGGGTGTACAGACCCGAGAACTCAGCACAGGGATTGTGGGAGCCCCTCATAATGGGCACAGCGGGTGTACAGACCCAGGAACTCAGCACAGGGATGGTGGGAGCCCCTCATAATGGGCACAGCAGGTGTACAGACCCAGGAACTCAGCACAGGGATGGTGGGAGCCCCTCATAATGGGCACAGTGGGTGTACAGACCCGGGAACTCAGCACAGGGATGGTGGGAGCCCCTCATAATGGGCATAGCGGGTGTACAGACCCAGGAAGATCTCAGCAAAGATGTTTTACCAATTGAGTCTCAAAAAAAACCTTTGTCTGGTTTAGATATCCATAATACAAAAAAATTCAGTTTTTAAAAGTATACCAAACTATAGTGGGTTGTCTGGAATTTATCTTTTTGTCCTCTTGTCCTTCTCTCTTCTAATGATCACAATCAACCATGTTACTTCCAGAAGCTCAGCCAGCGCCTCCAACATTCAGAGTTATGTGCTGACCCTAAACCAAGATTTGTCACGACTGTTGTTGTAAATTCCAGTTACAGATCCACTCTTTCAAGAGAGAAATATCTGCTGTCCGTAGTCCGGGTACAAACGTTCCATTAGCCGTGTCCTCCTGATGATAAAGCGGGAAGTCTTCTGGATGGAACCGCAATGTGGACATTTCTCTGCAGAGACAACCTTCCAGAGCTCTCATATCATTAGTAGTTGAAACAGATAGAGTTCAGGAATTAAAGTGAAGGAGAGATTATTATTGAACAGCCAATGTGGTCAACTTTCATTTTTTTAAACTTTTTCTTTGTTATTTAACCACTTGCCTACCGGGCACTTTCACCCCCTTCCTGCCCAGGCCAATTTTCAGCTTTTAGTGTTGTTACACATTGAATGACAATTGCATGGTCATGCTACACTGTACCCATATGACATCTTGACAGATAGAGCTTGTGGTATTTTTTCACCACGGTTTTATTTTTTATTTGTTGCTAAACAAATAAAAAAAGACTAAAAATTTTGAAAAAAAAATGTTTTTCTTTTTATAAAACTTTTTAAAAGTTTCTGTTATAAAATGTTGTACTGACGGGCACTGATGAGGCGGCACTGATGGGCACTAATGAAGTGACAGTGATGAGGCTGCACTGATAGGCAGCACTAAAGGGCACTGATAGGCGGCACTGAAGGGCACTGGTAGGCGGCACTGAAGGGCACTGATAGGCAGCACTGAAGGGGACTGATAGGCAGCACTGAAGGGGACCGATAGGTGGCACTGATAGGCAGCACTAATAGGTAGCATTGATGGGCACTGATTGGCACTTATAGGGCTGCACTGATAATCAGGGCACTGATTATCAGTGTAGATGTCGCCTGTGAGACTCACCAGTTATGTCTATCTTCTCCTCGCACTGTCACAGCGTGTGAGGCAGTGGCATTGCTAGGGGGTGGCTTCAGGGGCTATAGCCCCGAATCTGGGACCCATCGCCCCGAGTCTCTTACCGGGTGCAGCCAGGGCCGTATTAATGTAGGGGCTATTGGACCTGCAGCTCCATGCCCCTACCTTTTTTTAAGCCCAGCTGCCCAAAAAGAACAGGCCCACCTGTCAGCCCCCGCAGCCCACCATATCACAGCCGTGACCCCATGTGGGCTCTGATCCTCCCCGAGCCACCTTGTGCCTCTATCTGGCCGTACCATGTGTGCAGAGGGGAGATCTTCCACTGGGGACCCTGATGTAGGGAGGGGCTCTCTGGGGACCCTGGTGTAAGGAGGTGCTCTCTGGGGACCCTGATGTAGGAAGGGGCCCTCTGGGGACCCTGAAGTAAGGGGGGCTCTCTGGGGACCCTGATGTAAGGGGGGGGGCTCTTTGGGGATCCTGGTGTAAGGAGAGGCTCTCTGGGGACCCTGATGTAAGGAGGTGCTCTCTGGGGACCCTGATGTAAGGAGGGGCTCTCTGGGGAACCTGATGTAAGGAGGGGCTCTCTGGGGACCCTGATGTAAGGAAGGGGCTCTCTGGGGACCCTGTTGTAAGGAAGGGGCTCTCTGGGGACGCTGATGTAAGGGGAGGCTCTCTGGGGACCCTGATGTAAGGGGAAGCTTTCTGGGGACCCTGATGTAAGGGGAGGCTCTCTGGGGACCCTAATGTAAGGGGAGGCTCTCTGGGGACCCTGATGTAAGGGGAGGCTCTCTGGAGACCCTGATATTAGGAAGGGGCTCTCTGGGGACGCTGATGTAAGGGGGCCCTCTGGGGACCCTGGGGGACCTCATGTGACTCTATAGTCACATGGGCTGCTCAGATGTGATAGGGAGGAAATGCTCAGCATAGAAACTCACCGAAAACTGAGCATGTGCAGAGCTGCCACCACAGCTGAAAAATTGCAGAATACAGAAAAGGAATCTCATAGTGACTGAGTGAGTATGAACAGAATGTAATACACAATTTATTGATAGTTTATTATGATGTGGGTTTAGTGACACTTTATCTTTATTGCTTTCACATAGGGGGCCCATGCCGTATTTTCTCCAGCTGCAGAGAGAAGAAATTCATTTTTTAATTCTGTTTGCAGAATTCATTTGTTCAGTAAATTCTGTTCAATTCTTCGACCAAAATGAGCTCAGGAAATAAAAATAATAAAGCTCCATTTATCTTCTGATAAGGAAACAGCCAGCCTGTGCTTTGTATGTGATTACATTGATAAGCCGCCTACAAATGGATGTTTTTAAAGGGGATCAATAAGAGGTCTCTCTTCTAAAGGTCAGAAAACATTTTTCCCTCTTGTTGGATTTTTCAGAGCAAGAAACAGATTTATTAATTCCTGTTTATTGACTCGAGTGTTTGTAACCCCCCCCCCCCCCGGTGTTATCACTACTAATACAAGGGCCTATCACTGTTTGCTCGAAAGAAAATATAACTTAAGTAGATCATCGCTTCACCCAACTCTGAGAACACCATAAACGGCCAATCCACCCAGAACTGAATTTAGGCTTCGTTTGCATCTCCGCGTTCCAATCGCGGCACATCCGTGCGTTGCTGGTGCGTTGTCCATTGGGCGACCTGCAATTCTATTTGCACATTTTTACAGCGATTGTCGCCTCCATACGCAGAGATGTGAATGGAGCCTAAATGGGAACTATGTGCACAATAAAAAGATACATAGTTACTGCAATTTGTCACTTAGCATGAACCTTTTCACTGCCAGAGACATTTTTGTGTTTTTTTGCACATGTTTAAAAAATAATTTTAGGCCTGAAGATTTGTGAAAACCCCCAAAACATTATATATTTTCTGAAAGCAGACACCCTGGAGAAAGGGTGTCAAACTCAATTTCCTTGTGGGCCGCATTAGCATATGCATAACTTTTGTTCTCAGAGAATAGGTGCAGGAACTCAACAGAGCCCCCTGCCGAACCGCATCAAATGGTGGGTGTGCTGAAATTGTTCTACCAGTGGGAGGAGCTGAAAGAGGCAATAAATACCAGGAGTGCGATATGTGGGGAGTTCAGGAGTGTGCTACGTACATACTGCAGAGTCCAGGGGTGCGCTACGTACAGAGTGCAAAGTTCAGGAGTGTGCTATGTACAGAGTGCAGAGTTCAGGGGTTCACTACATACAGAGTGCAGAGTTCAGGGGTGCACTACATACATAGTGCAGAGTTCAGGGGTGCACTATGTGCAGAGTTCAGGGGTGTACTACATACAGAGTACAGAGTTCAGGTGTGCACTACATACAGAGTGCAGAGTTCAGGGGTACGTTATGTACAGAGAGCAGAGTTCAGGGGTTCACTATGTACAGAGTGCAGTGTTCAGGGGTGCACTACATACATTGTGCAGAGTTCTGGGGTGCACTATGTGCAGAGTTCAGGGGTGTACTACATACAGAGTGCAGAGTTCAGGGGTGTGCTATGTACAGAGTGCAGAGTTCAGGGGTTCACTATGTACAGAGTGCAGAGTTCAGGGGTGCACTACATACATCGTGCAGAGTTCAGGGATGCACTATGTGCAGAGTTCAGGGGTGTACTACATACAGAGTGCAGAGATCAGGGGTGCACTACATACAGAGTGCAGAGTTCAGGGGTGTGCTATGTACAGAGTGCAGAGTTCAGGGGTGCACTATGTGCAGAGTTCAGGGGTGCACTACATACAGAGTACAGAGTTCAGGGGTGTGCTATGTGCAGAGTTCAGGGGTGTACTACATACAGAGTACAGAGTTCAGGTGTGCACTACATACAGAGTGCAGAGTTCAGGGGTACGTTATGTACAGAGAGCAGAGTTCAGGGGTTCACTATGTACAGAGTGCAGTGTTCAGGGGTGCACTACATACATCGTGCAGAGTTCTGGGGTGCACTATGTGCAGAGTTCAGGGGTGTACTACATACAGAGTGCAGAGTTCAGGGGTGTGCTATGTACAGAGTGCAGAGTTCAGGGGTTCACTACATACATCGTGCAGAGTTCAGGGATGCACTATGTGCAGAGTTCAGGGGTGTACTACATACAGAGTGCAGAGATCAGGGGTGCACTACATACAGAGTGCAGAGTTCAGGGGTGTGCTATGTACAGAGTGCAGAGTTCAGGGGTGCACTATGTGCAGAGTTCAGGGGTGCACTACATACAGAGTACAGAGTTCAGGGGTGTGCTATGTACAGAGTGCAGAGTGCAGTGGTGCACTACATACAGGGTGCAGAGTTCAGGGGTGTGCTATGTACAGAGTGCAGGGTTCAGGGGTGCACTACATACATACTGTATTTATTGGCGTATAACACTCACTTTTTCACCATGAAAATCGGGTGCAAGTAGTGCATGCATGTTATACGCCAATACTTCAGTTTTAGCTGCCTCAGAGGGGACAGGGAGGAGGGGCAGGACGAGCACCGTCAGATTACATACAGTGAGAATCCCCTGTTTACTTGGCGGTCCCTGTAATAGGAACTCCCGTCTCCTGGGCTGCCATTGGACCACTGTTCTGTCTATCATAGGAGATTCTCACTGTATGTAATCTGGCGCTCATCCCGCCCCCCTCCCTGTCCCCTCTGGGCTGCAGATGGGCATCGATCAGGCTGCATTGATGTGGACTGATGAGGCTGCATTGATGGTACTTGTGAGGCTGCAGATGGGCACTGACCCTTATTTTACTTCAAAGTTCCTTAATTTAAGTTTTTTTTTCCTGAAACTTCCCTCTTAAAATGAATGTGCGTGTTATACGCCTGTGCGTGTTATACGCCGATAAATACGGTAGTTACATAGTAGGTGAGGTTGAAAAAAGACACAAGTCTATCAAGTCCAACCTATATGTGATTAGAGCATACAGAGGACAGAGTTCGGGGGTGTGCTATGTACAGAGTGCAGGGTTCAGGGGTGAACTACATACAGAGGGAAAAGTTCAGTGGTGTACTACATACAGAGTGCAGAGTTCAGGGGTGTGCTATGTACAGAGTGCAGAGTTCAGGGGTGCACTACATACAGAGGGCAAAGTTCAGGGGTGCACTACATACATAGTGCAGAGTTCTGGGGTGCACTACATACTGAGTGCAGGGTTAAGGGGTGCACTATGTACAGGGCGGTACCAAAGATGGTTTGACACAAGAGACAGCACAACTGCAGCCTTTTATAAGACCCCTTTCACACTGAGGTGCTTCTAAACTGCCAGTAAAACACTGAGCGATTTTTGCTGCGCTCTTCAGGCGCTTTTGAAGAGCTTTTCAGGCGCTTTCCATTCATTTCACTGGAGAGGAGCACTTTTCAGGCACTTTTTTTAGCACTCCAAACACGCTCCAAAGATGCTGCTTGCAGGAGTTTTTTCACCTCCCCGCCAGCGCACCACCCCAGTGTGAAAGCATTTATTGATTTTAATGGGAAGCAGTTTTTGGGAGCATTTCGCGCATTTTTTTAACGCAAAAGCGCTTGAAAAACTCTCCAGTGTGAAGGGGGTCTCAGGGGTGTCTTTCTCTGGCGATTTAGCTTAGCAGAGTTGTGTGATTCACAGAAGTGGGTACTTGGGAAAGATAATGCGAAATTCATATATGTAGTTGAATACACAATAATAAAATAATAAGACTAATAATAATAATTTAAAACATTTAAAAATTGCTGTTTGGCTGGGGGCCCACTTTAAAACCCAGACAGCTGCCTGAATAACGCATCCCAGGAACGTCTAGTTGGATCTGGTCCTGCATTATCTATGGCATTAGTACGACCCGCGTGCTCTGCAGCCTTGGCACGACGCTTCTGATCAGACAGGGAGCTTATGTTTTATTCCCAGGACAGATCCGATTTGTCATTTTGTAAAGCACGGTGCACAGATTCCACGTCCTCATTTTTTTCCCTCTACAACTTCTTCCTGACAGCTGTAATTGGCCTCACAGAGAATTGTCACACGGTATTTTTCTCCTGTACTAGAGGACAATGGTGTGTATACTCACCGGCTATTCACAGCTTACACCTTCATCTACCAGAGGGCGGCCCGTCTTCTATCTCAGGAAATATAAAACTGCCATTGTGTAACAAGAAATATAAAACTGCTTCTGTGTAGCAAGCTTGAGGAATAAATGTTACTTAAGTCAAAGAAAACCTGTCACTGTAAGCACTGTACCCCTAAGTCAAAGGTTTTTAATCAACCCCTCCCCTCACAGCCTTTTCTCAGCATCCAAAAGTTAAAAGGGACCTTCATTCATTACAAAAACTATTTCTGGTCCAGTCCCCTCCCCCCTTTGTCTTACAGAATTGAAAAGTGCCAGCGCTTTCTGATGTGAGATTTATGTAGTGATACTGTTCTGTAACACTTATCATTTATCTATTACCGATGCATCAGATTTCATTGTGTATGTATGTATTAATGTCTCTGTGCTGACATCTAGTGTCAGTTCAGTGTAACTACAATTTGTTTTTTTTGTTTTTTTTGTCTGTAGATGGTATAATCCAGATTCCCTGTATGTTGGGGCTAGTTGTTTTTTTTTTTCTTAGCTAGACCTCTCCATTTTTTCCTCATATTCCCCTAGTAAGTTACCAGCCTTCATAGTGGGCACAAAGCTTTAGAATATTATTGTCTCTGTACACTTCAAATGACTAGTGAACATCCCACATACTGCATTTTAACAAGTAAAACTACATGGATTAAACTGCTTGTCTTAGTGGAGAGTTGAGCTGCCTGAGGAGGGTGCTAATTCAGCAATTGACCATACTGGCTGGATGGACTGAGGCAGAGGCATAACCAGGGCTGTCTTTAGTGCAGGGCAAAAGGGGCAGCTGCCCTGGGCCTTGTCATTTGGGGCCCAAAGCAGCTGCCTCTTGAGCCTGCGCTGCCCGGGAACGTCTGGAGCAGGGCTTGCTGGTGCTAGGATGGGTGGAAGAACATCTGACACTGCTAGCACGCTGCTACAGAGAATGCTCCTGCCTCAGCATTGTCAGGCTGCAAAGGTGGAGGGCAACCTGACTCCTCTGCTCTGCCTGTTACTCTATTCCTGCTCCAGGACTCAGCCTTGTCTCTCCCTTCTGGTTTGCTGCTGTTCCTACTTTGTCCTGCGGGTGGAGAGGCTGGTTGGGCTGCTGAACAATAGAGCTCTGACTGAGCTTTTCCAGCCATGTGGGAGCAGGTCAGGAGAACTCCTTGGTATGGGGGGCCCATTAGCAAAGTAAGAACAATAGCAAGTTCCTTAGTTTACTGACAGTACTTTGTCTCCTTTGCAGGGCAGGGAGTGAGGAGACATGTTTGATGTTCTGCAGGGAAAGAGGAGACATGTGTGATGTTCTGCAGGGAAAGAGGAGACATGTGTGATGTTCTGCAGGGAAAGAGGGGACATGTGTGATGTTCTGCAGGGAAAGAGGAGACATGTGTCATGGTCAGCAGGGCAGGGAGAGAGGAGACATGTGTGATGTTCTGCAGGGTAAGAGGAGACATGTGTGATGTTCTGCAGGGAAAGAGGAGACATGTGTCATGGTCAGCAGGGCAGGGAGAGAGGAGACATGTGTGATGTCCTGCAGGGGAGGGAGAGAGGAGACATGTGTGATAATCTGCAGGGAAAGAGGAGACGTGTGATGATCTGCAGGGAAAGAGGAGACGTGTGATGATCAGCAGGGCAGGGAGAGAGGAGACATGTGTGATGTTCTGCAGGAAAAGAGGAGACGTGTCATGGTCAGCAGGGCAGGGAGAGAGGAGACATGTGTGATGATCTGCAGGGAAAGAGGAGACGTGTGATGATCTGCAGGGCAGGGAATGAGGAAACATGTGTGATTTTCTGCAGGGCAGAAAAAGAAGAGACCTGATGATCTGCAAGGAAAGGAGGAGATGTGTGATGTTCTGCAGGGCAGGGAGAGAGGAGACATGTGATGTTCTGCAGGGCAGGGAAAAAGGAGACGTGTGATGATCCGCAGGACAGGGAGACAGGAGACATGTGTGATGTTCTGCAGGGCATGGAGAGATGAGATGTGTGATGAATCACAGGAGTCTTGGAGTCTGCTAATCAACATTGCAACTACCTAAGGGTGTCCTGGCCCTAAACCCTCTCTCCCAAAGTCCTGTTCAAGAGAAATAAAAATCTCTTTGCATCCAAGAAGTGTCTGGCGCCCATGAATCTATCTTGCATTACACCCACTATGCCTTACAACCCACCATATACAGAAGGATGTCAGCAACTCTTGGCCCTGGAAGTTCTCATTAGACTGATGGAGGCCTGGGACATTGCTACATAAGTTTAGCATCAGTTTTAATTCAACACAAAAAAAACAGCCATTAGTATCACTTTAATTGCTTCAAATTACCACCCATCACATATCATGAAATACAAGAACTTTCTAGAACGACTTCTTATTTTACAAAGTTTTCAGAAGTACCTTTTGGTTTGACTGACTTTGACGGTAGCCCTGGTTTGTCACATCCCGAAATAAATCCTCTCGATATATTTGCTGTTATCCGAGCTCCCTGTTGACTCAATTTCCACGGCGAGATCTACAAAACCGTTCGCTGCTTCAGATGAATCTCACCGCAGAAATAAACTCCTAGGAGGCGGAAAAGCCACAAAACAACCACTGTGGATAAAAAAGCTCAAATATCTGCCGAGTCTTCCTCACCGGGCAGTTCCCGTTATTTCGTTTTTTATTTCATAAATCCGTCATTTAATAATAGAGAGAACGCGTGTTTGTGAACGCGACAAAAAACTTCTTCTGTATATAAAGCTTTTTCTATACACACACCTTGTCTTGATTGTTTTAACCACTTCAGCCCCCGGAAGGATTTAACCCCTGAATGACCAGGCCATTTTTTGCGATAAGGCACTGCGTCACTTTAACTGACAATTGCGCGGTCGTGCGATGTTGTACCCAAACAAAATTGATGTCCTTTTTTTCCCACAAATAGAGCTTTCTTTTGGTGGTAATTGATCGCCTCTGCTTTTTTAAAAAATGTTTGCGCTATAAACAAAAAAAGAGCGACAATTTTGAAAAAAAAAATATATATTTTTTACTTTTTGCTATAATAAATATCCCCAAAAAAAAAACAAAAAAAAAAAAACTATTTCTTTCTCAGTTTAGGCCGATATGTATTCTTCTACATATTTTTGGTAAAAAAAAAATCGCAATAAGCGTATATTGATTGGTTTGCGTAAAAGTTATAGCGTCTACAAAATAGGGGGTAGATTTTTTTTACTAGTAATGACGGTGATCTGCTTTTTTAGCAGGACTGCGACATTGCAGCGGACAGATCGGACACTTTTGACACTTTTTTGGGACCAGCGACAACGATCAGAGCTATAAAAATGCACTGATTACTGTATGAATGACACTGGCAAGGAAGGGTTTAACACTAGGGGGTGATCAAAGGGTTAAATGTTCCCTAGGGAGGTGCTTTCTAGCTGTGGGGGGGAGGGGACTGACAGGGAGTACAGAGAGATCACTTTTCCTAATCACTAGGAACAGACAATCTCACTCTACTCCCCTGAGAGAACGGGGATTTGCTTTTGGTTACACTGGCAGATCCCTGTTCTGCCTCTCTGTGGAGCGATCGAGGATGGCCGGTGGACATCGAGTCCGCCAGGCCTGCTGATTGATTAGCGTCTTGGCACGCGTGCGCGCCCACAGATCGCCATGCATGCACCCGACATACAATGACGACGATTCGCTCAGGAGAGCCAACCTCCTGCAGTACAACTGTGGCGGCTGGTCGGGAACAAGTTAAAACGGCTCCTTTTGTTGAAAAACAAAAAAAAATATTTCCCTCTGGGTGATCTCTGTACATTGCAGGGATTTTAACAAGCTTTGTAAGCAGATTCCAAGCTTTTGTTACTATGAAGAAATAGCAGTTTGTTTCACCTGATTCTAAATGGGAGGGTCTGGTTCATTATAATCACCTGGTGCAGGCTGTGTTCTAATGAGGAAGCTGTAGAATCTTCATCACTATAGAAGTATTTAGACCTTAGGCTGCTTTCACATGGAGGCGGTTTTCAGGCGTTTTAGTGCTAGAACAAGCCTCTAACTAATGCCTGAAAACCGCCTCCCCATTCATTTCAGTGTGACTTTTCACACTGGGGCAGTGCGCTTGCGGCACTTTCTCAAAAGTCCTGCAAGCAGCATCTTTGGGGCGGTTTGGGAGCGCTGTATTTAGCGCCCTGCCCATTGAAATTGGGCAGGGCAGTGCCCTGCTAGCAGTTGTACGGTGTGCAGGTAACCTTGGGGAATATCTCACCAAAACTAAAACTCCTATTGCAGGGGATGCCTAAAATGTGTCTTGTATCTTAGTGCAGACTTCTGGGACAGTCAGTGAGCCAATCACACACAAGCAGGAAATGACATTTCTGGGGGCCGGTCTATAACCTCCAGGTTGCCAGATTGCATCGGATTTTACAGTAAATTACAGAGCTGCCGGCTGAAAAGGAAAGATCATTCTTAATGCTAATAAATTACAACATGGCTTGTGTAGGGTTGCCACCTGTCTGGGATTTACCCGGACAGCCCCGGGTTTTAAATCCTGTGTCCGGGTTTCAGACCACCTGAAACCCAGACGCAATATTCAGAATGGACTGTGGCTCCCCTAGTAACCGAGTACCACAACCGCCGAGTCCAAAGGTGGGCACATGGGCCCCCCTCCCCAATACACGGACAGGAGAGGAGAGGGGGCATGATCTGCTCCTCCTCCTCTAGCCCCTACCCCTCTGTACCAAGCCATTGACTCTGATTCATATAAAAAGGAGCCGTTTTAACTTGTTCCCGACCAGCCGCCACAGTTGTACTGCGGGAGGTTGGCTCTCCTGTGCGAATCGTCGTCATTGTATGTCGGGTGCGTGCATGGTGATCTGCGGGCGCGCGCACGCGTGCCAAGTCGCTAGTCAATCAGCGGGCCTGGCAGACTCGACTTCCGGTGGCCACCCGCGATCGCTCCACAGAGAGGCAGAACAGGGATCTGCCAGTGTAGTCAAAAGCAAATCCCCGTTCTCTCAGGGGAGTAGAGTGAGATCGTCTGTTCCTAGTGATTAGGAACAGCGATCTCTCTGTACTCCCTGAAAGTCCCCTCCCCCCCACAGTTAGAAAGCACCCCCCCAGGGAACATTTAACCCTTTGATCGCCCCCTGGTGTTAACCCCTTCCCTGCCAGTGTCATTCATACAGTAATCAGTGCATTTTTATAGCTCTGATCGCTGTCACTGGTCCCAAAAAAGTGTCAAAAGTGTCCGATCTGTCCGCTGCAATGTCGCAGTCCTGCTAAAAAAAAGCAGATCACCGTCATTACTAGTAAAAAAAAAAAAAATGCCATAAAGCTATCCCCTATTTTGTAGACGCTATAACTTTTGCGCAAACCAATCAATATACGCTTATTGGGATTTTTTTTTTACCAAAAATATGTAGAAGAATACATATTGGCCTAAACTGAGAAAGAAATTCGTTTTTTTTTTTGGGGGGGGATATTTATTATAGCAAAAAATAAAAAATATTGTTTTGTTTTTTTCAAAATTGTCACTCTTTTTTTGTTTATAGCACAAACATTTTTTTTAAAAAGCAGAGGCGACCAAATACCACCAAAAGAAAGCTCTATTTGTGGGAAAAAAAAGACGTCAATTTTGTTTGTGTACAGCATCGCACGACCGCGCAATTGTCAGTTAAAGCGACGCAGTGCCGTATCGCAAAACATGGCCTGGTCATTAAAGGGGTAAATCCTTCCGGGGGCTGAAGTGGTTAAAACAATCAAGACAAGGTGCGTGTATAGAAAGAGCTTTATATACAGAAGAAGTTTGTTGTCGCGTTCACAAACACGCGTCCTCTCTATTATTAAATGACGGATTTATGAAATAAAAATGAAATAACGGGAACTGCCCGGTGAGGAAGACTATATACAGATATTTGAGCTTTTTATCCACAGTGGTTGTTTTGTGGCTTTTCCAGAGTTTATTTCTGCGGTGAGATTCATCTGAAGTAGCGAACGGTTTTGTAGATCTCGCCGTGGAAATGGAGTCAACAGGGAGCTCGGATAACAGCAAATATATATCGAGAGGATTTATTTCGGGATGTGACAAACCAGGGCTGCCGTCAAAGTCAGTCAAACCAAAAGGTACTTCTGAAAACTTTGTAAAATAAGAAGTCATTCTAGAAAGTTCTTGTATTTCATGATATGTGATGGGTTATGAGCTCCCAGTCTCTCACGAGACTCTCAGACCCAATCACCACTGGATCCCCTGAGCTCTTCAACTTCCATAACTTGGTATCTTCTTCAAGCGTCACCCCCTGGTTCCCTGCTGGGTCCCTGGCTTGGCACTCACAGATACTCCTCAAGCGTCACCCCTGCTGACCTACTAGGTACCTGGCTTGGCACTCACTGATGCCCCTCAATCATCACCTCTGCTGGCCTGCTGGGTTCCTGGCTTGGCACTTGCTGAATTTTTCCCACTTCTTTGCCATCCCTGGCTGGTGAGAAGTCTGCTCTGGTACTGGCTCCAGCTTACTCACAGTGGTCTCTGGTAACAAGGTGGATGGCCCCTTAGTGGCGACAGCTTTCCCTCCACCTCCGACCACAACTGGTTCGTCATCCGGCTGAACTGTTACTCTCAGTTGGACTCCAATCCTGCAGTCCCAACCCTACGCTGCTTCTCCTGCTTCTGGATAGGCCCTCAGACAGCCTAGCAGCCAGATGTCCCCGGGATAGGCCTCAGGCTTTCTGGCCTAGCAGCCCAGAGCAGAATAACACACGTCCACCAAGACAGCCATCCAGGTGGCACAGAACCCCAATCACCTGACTCCACCCAAATAAATAGGCTCTCCCAGCAGGCCAAGGGGCTAAAGAAACCCCCGCCAATTGGCTGAGACACCCCATCCTTTCATAACCTGACCTTGCCAAGCCCTTGTCTATCTAATGCCACCAGCATAACGCCACCTAGCGTCAGAAAAGAGAAGGTGCAGCAAGTCCAGAACTAGAGAGGAATCAGTGAATCTACTAACTAATTAACCAGGACAACTACCACCTAGCAAACTTAATTCACTAGCAACCCTAAACACCAGGGTGCTACACTAAAAAAGAAAAAAAACAGCACTCTAGCACACTAGCTACTGTAGGGGGTGCTACAGTTTTGAGATGGAGTCAGTGCTTTATTTATTTGAGATTAGGGTGACCACATGTCCGGGATTGCTCGGGACAGTCCCGCATTTTGCATGGCTGTCCCCGGAACTTTCATTCCAGGACAATATAGTGCACTGGAATACAATGGGGATCCGAGCTGTCACTGGAGATGAGGTTGGGGGGGTGCGCCCGCTGTGTGATAGCCCGCGGTGGAACTATTTTTTCTCTACACAATACATGTAACTGACACTGAGCAGCCCCACAGCCCCGCCCGTGTGTCTGTGCAGCTCAGCCGAGCCCTCTGCTTCCACAGGGCTTCCTGAAATGGGTGGAGGCTTCGGGGGAGCGCCCCCCCCCCCCGACTACTGGCAATAGAAAGGAGTGGCTAGACAGCCAAACGCCACTCCAGATGGCAACAGAATTTACACTGGGACTTGGGACCAAAAGTGAAGGACTACAGGTCCCAATAAGAACCTCTCAGAGCTGAAGATGTGACGCCCCCCCCAACTAGTGAAGAACTGCAGGTCCCAGCATGAACCCATGAAATCTATGGGGGTCACACCCTTAGATCTCAAGGGTTCATGCTGGGACTTGTAGTCCTTCAAATTTTTTTTGGGGGGGGTCACATCCTTAGATATCAGGGGTTTATGCTGGGACTTGTAGTCCAGCACTTTTTTTGGGGGGGGGGTCACATCCTTACATATCAGGGGTTCATGCTGGGACTTGTAGTACAGCACTTTTGGGGGGGTCACATCCTTAGATATCAGGGGTTTATGCTGGGACTTGTATATTTCAGCACTTTTTTGGGGGGGGACACATGCTCTAGATATCAGGGGCCCATGCTGGGACTTGTAGTTCTTCACTTTTGAGGGATGTAACCCCCTAAAAAGTGAAGGACTACAGGTCCCAGCACAATGAACCCCTCAGAGCTGAAGATGTGACGCCCCCTTTTTATTTGGCCCCAAAAAGAAGGTATCAAAAATATATATTTTTTTTGGGGGGGGCACATGCTTAGATATCAGGGGCCCATGCTGGGACTTGTAGTTCTTCACTTTTGAGGGCTGTGACCCCCTAAATAGTGAAGAACTACAGGTCCCAGCATGATGAACCCCTCAGAGCTTAAGATGTGACCCCCCTTTTTATTTGGCCCCAAAAAGAAGGTATCAAAAATCTTTTTTTTGGGGGGGGGGGCACGGGCACATGCTTAGATATCAGGGGCCCATGCCGAGACTTGTAGTTCTTCACTTTTGAGGGATGTGACCCCCTAAAAAGTGAAGGACTACAGGTCCCAGCATGATGAACCCCTCAGAGCTGAACATGTGACCCCCCCTTTTTATTTGGCCCCAAAAAAAAGGTATCGAAAATCTTTTTTTTTTTTTTTTTTTTTTTGGGGGGGGTCCCTGAATGGCAGTTTGGAAACGTGGTCACCCTATTCGGGATGAATATTGCAAGGACAGCTCCGTGTGCTCCGACGTTCACCTTGAAATGGAAGTTTGTTATCTTAATAGACGCAAAGCGGATTGGAAGACCCCGACAGTATTTGTTTGCAGGTCCGCCAGGCCCCAGCTGACCGAATATAATTGTTTTTTTTTTCACCCGTGTATGACAGCACTTTATCCGATCGAATCCGACCCGCGCCCTGACAGGACGCACACCGGGAGCAGTCTTCCAGCTGACCAAAGTGTAAATCTCAGACATTAAATATTTGATATGCCGTTTTACAGCTTGTCCGCCACTTCCAAAAACGTTTCAGTAATATTTTATTTGGATTTGTCTGCAGTATAATTAACTTTCTAAAAGCTTTTGCTTCCAGCGAACACTACGGGGCATAAAGGCGGAACGCAGTCGTCATGCCGCTTGTTAGGTTGTCCGCCTCGCCGAGCAGATATTCGCCGTCTACCCTGCGCCGGATGAGCTGGTAATGGGATCCTTTTGGCACAGAGTTCCAGTTCCATGGATATCAGCGAATGACAGAATCTGTGGAAATCGCTACTTTTATGGATTGATGGGAGCGACAATTTTCCCTAAAATTAAGGACTTAACCACTTCAGCTCCAGGAGGATTTACCCCCTTCATGGCCAGGTCCTTTTTTTTTGCTATTCAGCACTGCGCTGCTTTAACTGGGAATTTTGCGGTCGCGAAACGTTGTACCCAAATAAAATTGACATCATTTTTTCTAACAAATAGGGCTTTCTTTTGGTGGTATTTGATCAAAACAGTTTTTGTTTTTTTTGCAACATAAACTAAAAAAATTGACGCAAGATCACTTTTTTCGGGGGGCGGGAGAGGGCCCCCCCTCCCGCCGCGCTCCGGTCGTCTCCGCCTTTTTGACCCCAGATCTCATATTTAAGAGGTCCTGTCATGCCTTTTTTCTATTACAAATGATGTTTACATTCCTTGTAATAGGAATAAAAGTGACCCAATTTTTATTTTTTTTTAAAGGACAGTGTCAAAAAAAAAAAAAAAAGTAAAATAAATAAGAAAACAAAAAAATTAAAGTGTCCAGTCCCGCCGAGCTCGCACGCAGAAGCGAACGCATACATACGTTGCATCCGCATATGAAAACGGTGTTCAAACCACACATGTGAGGTATTGCCGCGATCGGTAGAGCGGGAGCAATAATTCTACCTCGAGACCTCCTCTGTAACTCCCCAGTGTCCCCTCCACACTGTTCTCCTCTGCCTCCTCAGTTGTGCCCACCTCGTCCGGCCCCCAAGTGTCCCCTCCTCACTGTCCTCCTCCACCTCCCCAGCTGTGCCCACCTCGTCCGGCCCCCAAGTGTCCCCTCCACACTCTCCTCCTCTGCCTCCCCAGCAGTGCCCGCCCCGTTCGGCCCCCAAGTGTCCCCTCCTCACTGTCCTCCTCCACCTCCCCAGCTGTGCCCACCTCGTCCGGCCCCCAAGTGTCCCCTCCTCACTGTCCTCCTCCACCTCCCCAGCTGTGCCCACCTCGTCCGGCCCCCAAGTGTCCCCTCCACACTCTCCTCCTCTGCCTCCCCAGCAGTGCCCACCCCGTTCGGCCCCCAAGTGTCCCCTCCTCACTGTCCTCCTCCACCTCCCCAGCTGTGCCCGCCTCGTCCGGCCCCCAAGTGTCCCCTCCTCACTGTCCTCCTCCACCTCCCCAGCTGTGCCCGCCTCGTCTGGCCCCCAAGTGTCCCCTCCCCACTGTCCTCCTCCGCCTCCCTAGCTGTGCTCGCCTCGTCCGGCCCCCATGTGTCCCCCTCCCCACTGTCCTCCTCCACCCCCTCACCTGTGCCCACCTCATCCGGCCCCGATGTGTCCCCTCCTCACTGTCCTCCTCCACCCCCTCACCTGTGCCCACCTCATCCGGCCCCGATGTGTCCCCTCCTCACTGTCCTCCTCCGCCTCCCCAGCTGTGCCCGTCTCATCCGGCCCCCCAGTGTCCCCTCCCTACTGTCCTCCTCCACCTCCTCACCTGTGCCCGCCTCATCCGGCTCCCCAGTATCCCCTCCCCACTGTCCTCCTTTGCCTCCCCAGCTGTGCCTGCCTCGTCTGGTTTCCCAGTGTCCCCTTCCCACTGTCCCTCGGCTCCCTAGCTCTGCCCGCCTCATCCGGCTCCCCAGTGTCCCCTCCCCACTGTCCTCCTTTGCCTCCCCAGCTGTGCCTGCCTCGTCTGGTTTCCCAGTGTCCCCTTCCCACTGTCCCTCGGCTCCCTAGCTCTGCCCGCCTCATCCGGCTCCCCAGTGTCCCCTTCACACTGTTCTCCTCTGCCTCCTCAGTTGTGCCCACCTCGTCCGGCCCCCAAGTGTCCCCTCCACACTCTCCTCCTCTGCCTCCCCAGCAGTGCCCGCCCCGTCCGGCCCCCAAGTGTCCCCTCCTCACTGTCCTCCTCCACCTCCCCAGCTGTGCCCACCTCTTCCGGCCCCCAAGTGTCCCCTCCTCACTGTCCTCCTCCACCTCCCCAGCTGTGCCCGCCTCATCCGGCCGCCAAGTGTTCCCTCCTCACTGTCCTCCTCCACCTCCCCAGCTGTGCCCGCCTTGTCCAGCCCCCAAGTATTCCCTTCCCCACTGTCCTCCTCCACCTCCCCAGCTGTGCCCGCCTTGTCCGGCCCCCCAAGTGTCCCCTCCTCACTGCCTCCACCTCCCCAGCTGTGCCCGCCTCGTCTGGTTTCCCAGTGTCCCCTTCCCCCTTTGTCCTCCTCCACCTCCCTAGCTGTGCCCACCTCGTCCGGCCCCCAAGTGTCCCCTCCTCACTGTCCTCCTCCACCTCCCCAGCTGTGCCCGCCTCGTCCGGCCCCCAAGTGTCCCCTCCTCACTGTCCTCCTCCACCTCCCCAGCTGTGCCCGCCTCGTCCGGCCCCCAAGTGTCCCCTCCCCACTGTCCTCCTCCGCCTCCCCAGCTGTGCTCGCCTCGTCCGGCCCCCATGTGTCCCCCTCCCCACTGTCCTCCTCCACCCCCTCACCTGTGCCCGTCTCATCCGGCCCCCCAGTGTCCCCTCCCTACTGTCCTCCTCCACCTCCTCACCTGTGCCCGCCTCATCCGGCTCCCCAGTGTCCCCTCCCCACTGTCCTCCTTTGCCTCCCCAGCTGTGCCTGCCTCGTCTGGTTTCCCAGTGTCCCCTTCCCACTGTCCCTCGGCTCCCTAGCTCTGCCCGCCTCATCCGGCTCCCCAGTGTCCCCTTCACACTGTTCTCCTCTGCCTCCTCAGTTGTGCCCACCTCGTCCGGCCCCCAAGTGTCCCCTCCACACTCTCCTCCTCTGCCTCCCCAGCAGTGCCCGCCCCGTCCGGCCCCCAAGTGTCCCCTCCTCATTGTCCTCCTCCACCTCCCCAGCTGTGCCCACCTCTTCCGGCCCCCAAGTGTCCCCTCCTCACTGTCCTCCTCCACCTCCCCAGCTGTGCCCGCCTCATCCGGCCGCCAAGTGTTCCCTCCTCACTGTCCTCCTCCACCTCCCCAGCTGTGCCCGCCTCGTCCGGCCCCCAAGTATTCTCTTCCCCACTGTCCTCCTCCACCTCCCCAGCTGTGCCCGCCTCGTCCGGCCCCCCAAGTGTCCCCTCCTCACTGCCTCCACCTCCCCAGCTGTGCCCGCCTCGTCTGGTTTCCCAGTGTCCCCTTCCCACTGTCCCTCGGCCCCCCAGCTCTGCCCGTCTTGTCCGGCTCCCCAGTGTCCCCTCCACGCTGTTCTCCTCTGCCTCCTCAGCTGTGCCTGCCTCGTCCGGCTCCCCAGTGTCCCCTCCCCCACTGTCCTCCTCCACCTCCCCAGCTGTGCCCGCCTTGTCTGGCCCCCAAGTGTCCCCTCGACACTGTCCCACTCCACCTCCTCACCTGTGCCTGCCTCGTCCGGCTCCCCAGTGTCCCCTCCCCACTGTTCTCCTCTGCCTCCTCAGCTGTGCCTGCCTCGTCCGGCTCCCCAGTGCCCCTCCTCCACTGTCCTCCTCCACCTCCCCAGCTGTGCCCGCCTTATCCGGCCCCCAAGTGTCCCCTCCACACTGTCCTTCTCCACCTCCCCAGCTGTACCCGCCTCGTCTGGTTTTCCAGTGTCCCCTTCCCACTGTTCCTCAGCTCCTCAGCTGTGCCTTCCTAGTCCGGCCCCCAAGTGTCACCTCCCCACTGTCCCCCCCGCCTCCTCAGCTGTACCCGCCTCATCCGGCTCCCCAGTGTCCCCTCCCCACTGTCCTCCTCCACCTCCCCAGCTCTGCCCGCCTCGTCCGGCCCCCAAGTGTCCCCTCCCCACTGTCCTCCTCCACCTCCCCAGCTGTGCCTGCCTCGTCTGGCCCTCCAAGTGTCCCCTCCCCACTGTCCTCCTCCACCTCCCCAGCTGTGCCCGCCTCGTCCGGCCCCCAAGTGTCCCCTCCTCACTGCCTCCACCTCCCCAGCTGTGCCCGCCTCGTCTGGTTTCCCAGTGTCCCCTTCCCACTGTCCCTCGGCCCCCCAGCTCTGCCCGTCTTGTCCGGCTCCCCAGTGTCCCCTCCACGCTGTTCTCCTCTGCCTCCTTAGCTGTGCCTGCTTCGTCCGGCTCCCCAGTGTCCCCTCCCCCACTGTCCTCCTCCACCTCCCTAGCTGTGCCCGCTTTGTCCGGCCCCCAAGTGTCCCCTCCACACTGTCCTCCTCCACCTCCTCACCTGTGCCTGCCTCGTCCGGCTCCCCTGTGTCCCCTCCCCACTGTTTTCCTCCACCTCCCTAGCTGTGCCCGCCTTGTCTGGTTTCCCAGTGTCCCCTTTCCACTGTCCCTCGGCTCCCCAGCTCTGCCCGTCTTGTCCAGCTCCCCAGTGTCCCCTCCACGCTGTTCTCCTCTGCCTCCTCAGCTGTGCCTGCCTCGTCCGGCTCCCCAGTGTCCCCTCCCCCACTGTCCTCCTCCACCTCCCCAGCTGTGCCCGCCTTGTCTGGCCCCCAAGTGTCCCCTCCACACTGTCCCACTCCACCTCCTCACCTGTGCCTGCCTCGTCCGGCTCCCCAGTGTCCCCTCCCCACTGTTTTCCTCCACCTCCCCAGCTGTGCCCGCCTCGTCTGGTTTCCCAGTGTCCCCTTCCCACTGTCCCTCGGCTCCCCAGCTCTGCCCGTCTTGTCCAGCTCCCCAGTGTCCCCTCCACGCTGTTCTCCTCTGCCTCCTCAGCTGTGCCTGCCTCGTCCGGCTCCCCAGTGCCCCTCCTCCACTGTCCTCCTCCACATCCCCAGCTGTGCCCGCCTTGTCCGGCCCCCAAGTGTCCCCTCCACACTGTCCTTCTCCACCTCCCCAGCTGTACCCGCCTCATCTGGTTTTCCAGTGTCCCCTTCCCACTGTCCCTCAGCTCCTCAGCTGTGCCTGCCTAGTCCGGCCCCCAAGTGTCACCTCCCCACTGTCCCCCCCGCCTCCTCAGCTGTACCCGCCTCATCCGGCTCCCCAGTGTCCCCTCCCCACTGTCCTCCTCCACCTCCCCAGCTCTGCCCGCCTCGTCCGGCCCCCAAGTGTCCCCTCCCCACTGTCCTCCTCCACCTCCCCAGCTGTGCCTGCCTCGTCTGGCCCCCAAGTGTCCCCTCCCCACTGTCCTCCTCCACCTCCCCAGCTGTGCCCGCCTCGTCCGACCCCAAGTGTCCCCTCCTCACTGCCTCCACCTCCCCAGCTGTGCCCGCCTCGTCTGGTTTCCCAGTGTCCCCTCCCCACTGTTTTCCTCCACCTCCCCAGCTGTGCCCGCCTTGTCTGGTTTCCCAGTGTCCCCTTTCCACTGTCCCTCGGCTCCCCAGCTCTGCCCGTCTTGTCCAGCTCCCCAGTGTCCCCTCCACGCTGTTCTCCTCTGCCTCCTCAGCGCTGCCTGCCTCGTCCGGCTCCCCAGTGTCCCCTCCCCCACTGTCCTCCTCCACCTCCCCAGCTGTGCCCGCTTTGTCCGGCCCCCAAGTGTCCCCTCCACACTGTCCTCCTCCATCTCCCCAGCTGTGCCCGCTTTGTCCGGCCCCCAAGTGTCCCCTCCACACTGTCCTCCTCCATCTCCCCAGCTGTACCGCCTCGTCTGGTTTCCCAGTGTCCCCTTCCCACTGTCCCTCAGCTCCTCAGCTGTGCCCGCCTCGTCCGGCCCCCAAGTGTCACCTCCCCACTGTCCTCCCCCGCCTCCTCAGCTGTGTCCGCCTCATCCGGCTCCCCAGTGTCCCCTCCCCACTGTCCTCCCCCACCTCCTCAGCTGTGCCCGCCTCATCCAGCCCCCAAGTGTCACCTCCCTACTGTCCTCCTCCAACCCCCCAAGCTCTGCCCGTCTTGTCTGGCTCCCTAGTGTCCCCTATTGTGTCCAGGGATCCCAGATGGCTTCGTATTTCTCTGTAGTATCTAGTAGTGTGCTTACCATTTTTTCCTGGGCCATAATCCAGGAGACTTTCCTTTTAACTAAAGTGAAGGAAACGTGTTTTTGTTTCCAAGCTCTAGCAAAGGTAATTGAAATGTTATTCCAAAATCCCCTGATCTTGGGACAGTCCCACCATTTATGTATCATGGACCCCACATGACCGGTTATATTCTTTCTATTCCATTCTATTCTGTTGTTTTTTTCTACTCTAATTTATTTTTTCTTTTCTTTTCTGTTATATTCTATTTATTTTTATTCTATTTGAATTCAAATTTATTCTATTCGAAATTCAAATTTCAGAAAATGGTTATATTGTTATATTCTTTCTGTTCTATTCTATACTTTTCTATTGTTTATTATATTCTATTCTTTTATTTTTTATTCAATTCTTTTCTATTCTATGTGAATTCGAATTTATTCTATTCGAAATTCGAAGATGGTTTTATTCTTTTTATTCTCTTCTATTCTATTGTTTTTGTTTTTCTATTCTATTCTTTTCTAGTCAATTCTATCCTTTTATTTTCTAATCTATTTTATTCTAATCTATCCTTTTCTATTCTATTATTTTCGATTTTATTTGAATTCTAATGTATTCTATTTAAAATTCGAAGATGGTTATATTCTATTCTATTATTTTTTTTCTATTCTATTCTTTTCTATTCTAGTCAATTCTATTTTTTTATTTTCTATTCTAATCTAATCTATTCTTTTCTATTCTATTCATATTCAAATAAATTTTATTCAAATTTTCGGAAAATGGTTATTTTCTTTTACTTTCTATTCTATTATTTTTTATTTTATTTGAATTCTAATTTATTCTATTTGATTCGATATTCTCTCTATTCTATTCTATTCTATTCATATTCAAATTTATTTTAATACATTTTGGGAAATGGCTATATTATTTTACTTTCTATTCTATTATTTTCTATTTATTTTATTTGAATTCTAATTTATTCTATTTGAAATTCGAAGATGGTTATATTCTTTCTATTCTAATCTATTCTTTTCTATTCTATTCATATTCGAATGTATTTTAATACATTTTGGAAAATGGCTATATTCTTTTACTTTCTATTCTATTATTTTCTATTCTATTATTTTCTATTTTATTTGAATTCTAATTTCAGAAGATGGTTATATTCTTTCTATTTTATTCTATTCCACTCCTTTATTTTCTATTCAATTTTATTCTGTTCTTTTATTTTCTATTCTATTTTGTTCAGTTTTACGCTATTCTTTTATTTTCTATTCTATCCCCTTTTTTTTTTACTATTCAATTTTTTTCTATTTTCTTATTTTCTATTTTGTTCGGTTTTATACTACTATATTCTATTATTTTATTTTGTATTCTTTTTAAATCTAGTATTTTCTATTCTTTTATTTTCTATTCTATTTTATACTCTTCGGAAATTCGAATTCGATTTGAAAACTATTCGAATTCGATTCGAAAACTATTCAAATTCTAGTCCGAAATTTTGATTCATTACTTTGGATTCGGAATGAAAAATTTGTCCGAATTTCGATTCGGAAGGAAACAAACCGCACATGTCTACTCGCTAGCTGCGTTGTCGGATGGCTGTGGAGGGAGGATCTTATTAAAAAATAAAAAAACAGCATGTGTTTGTTGGAGTCATTGGCCCGTCAAGTTAAATATTTACTTTTTCATTAATGATTATATGCAAATCCTTAAAAAAAAGTGTCAAACTATTTATAATATTTATATTGTAATATTTATAATAAAAAAAAATATTAACAATATTTATAATAAAAAGTTTTAAAATAAAATAAAAAAAACAATTGGCCAGAATCGCGCTGTATTCTCCTTAGTTGGGATATGTGCAGTTAGTTGCGCCGCACGGCAATAAAAGGCTGATTGAGGTTATTATTCTAATGTTGGCGGCTCGCACTCCCCTTGCACCGGGCTGGCGTTCTCTTCAGCTATAATAGCTCCGTCTTATTTGCAGACACGCGGGGCCGTAGCGGCGCTCTGTACAATACTCGGGAATTTGGCAGAGAGGGAGTAGACGCGATAATGATATTTTTAAATAGACTTCTAGAAACATAATAGCAATCCGCCATCCCAATCAAGCAGGTTTCACCCAGAGAAAAGGATCGTGAAATAAATACGACAACCAATGGCATTCAGACCCATCTTAACCAGTCACCCGCCGGTCCTCGCTTCTCCTTGTGTTTAAGCACTTGGCTAGCAGGGAAGTTTTTAAAAATGTTTTGCACATACAATATGTTATTTTTTTTTTTCTTTTGTGAGAAATTACGGCAAACCAGAAAGTATCTAATTTTCTGAAAGCAGAGACCCTAAAAAAAAATGGCGGTAGTTGCAATTTTGTATGTCGCACAATTTATCAAATGCAAATTTTCAGGAAAAAACAAAGGCACTAAAATAAATTTTATTTCAAACAAACACAATAATATACCCAATTTTTTGGTACAATTTAAAAATATTAGGTTGCATTGAGTAAATATACACCCAACATGTCTTTAAAAAGTATCTATTTTCCGAAAGCAGAGACCCTGGAAAAAAAAATGGCGGTAGTTGCAATTGTAATTTATCAAATGCAAATTTTCAGGAAAAAAATGCACTAAAATTAATTTTAGTTCAAACAAACACAATAATACACCCAATTTTTTGGTACAATTTAAAAATATTAGGTTGCATTGAGTAAATATATACCCAACATGTCTTTAAAAGGTATCTATTTTCTGAAAGCAGAGAGCCTGAAAAAAAGTTGCAATTTTGTATGTCGCACAATTTATCAAATGCAAATTTTCAGGGAAAAAAAATGCACTAAAATAAATTTTAGTTCAAACAAACACAATAATACACCCAATTTTTTGGTACAATTTAAAAATATTAGGTTGCATTGAGTAAATATACACCCAACATGTCTTTAAAAAGTATCTATTTTCTGAAAGCAGAGACCCTGGGGAAAAAAAATGGCGGTAGTTGCAATTTTGTATGTCGCACAATTTATCAAATGCAAATTTTCAGGAAAAAAAAAATGCACTAAAATAAATTTTAGTTCAAACGAACACAATAATATACCCAATTTTTTGGTACAATTTAAAATATTAGGTTGCGTTGAGTAAATATATAGAAAACATGTCTTAAAAAAAAGTCTTAAAATTGTGCATACCCACAAAATCGCCCAAAAAAAAAAAAAAACGATGGTACCCAAAATTCTCAATAGGCAACCCTTTTTTAAAGGAGTTGTAAAAGCAGAAGGTTTTTTCTATTTTAATGCATTCTATGCATTAAAATAGAAAACCTTCCGTGGGCAGCAGCCCCCCCCCCCCCAGCACCCCCTAATTACTTACCTGAGCCGCATCTTTGTCCAGCGATGTCCACGAGTGTCTTAGCCGCCTGGGACTCTCCTCCTGACTGGCTGAGACACGGCAGCGGCACCATTGGCTACCGCAGCTGTTAATCAAAGTCAGTTAGCCAATCAGAAGAGAGAGGGGGCGGATTCGGGTCGGGGCTCCATGTCTAAATGGACACACGGAGCTGTGACTCGGCTCAGGGGCCCCCCATAGCAAGCTGCTTGCTGTGGGCCCACTTGACAGGAGGGAGGGACCAGGAGCAGCGAAGAGGGACCCGAGAAGAGGAGGATTGGGGGCTGCTCTGTGCAAAACCAACTGCACAGAGGAGGTAAGTATAACGTGTTTGTTACTTTTTACGCCGATATATGTCCTCATTTTGAAGAGGAATATTGTTGATATGGTAGCAGCTAGCAGCCATAACCCTGGTATCCTCTTCTTTGGCCGGCGGTTCGCTTTCCGATGATAGGGGTCTCTGCAGGGGATTCGCCGCAAGATCACTTTTTTTGGCCCCCCTTCCCGCCGCACTCCGGTACCCTCTGCTGCTTACCGGAGCCGTCGGCAATCGGATCCTTTCACGTCAGTGGCATGGAGACAAGTGAGGGGAAGACGGCCCCCACCCGTCTCAATACTATTGCAGGGTGGAAGCGATGTGAAAACGTCACTTCCGCCCATAGCTCTTAAAGGGACATTTTTTTTTTTCAATTTTTTTAAATGACAAAATGTTTTATTTTTTTACATTTGTTTTGCATTTTAGTGTAAATATGAGATCTGAGGTCTTTTTGACCCACAGATCTCATATTTAAGAGGTCCTGTCATCCTTTTTTTCTATTACAAGGGATGTTTACATTCCATGTAATAGGAATAAAAGTGACATTTTTTTTTTTTAACCACTTCAATACCGGGCACTTAGACACCTTCCTGCCCAGGCCAATTTTCAACTTTCAGCACTGTCGCAGTTTGAATGACAATTGCGCAGTCATGCTACGCTGTACCCGAACAAATTTTTTATCATTTTGTTCCCACAAATAGAGCTTTCTTTTGGTGGTATTTGATCACCTCTGCGGTTTTTATTTTTTGCGCAACAAATAAAGAAAGACCGAAAATTTTGGAAAAAAAACAAGTTTTTCTTTGTTTCTGTTAAAACTTTTTGTAAATAAGTACGTTTTCTTCTTCAATGACGGGCACTGATATGGCTGCACTGATGGGCACTGATATGGCGGCACTGATGGGCACTGATGAGGTGGCACCAATGAGGTGGCACCAATGAGGTGGCACTGACGGACACTGAAGATGGGCACTGATAGGCGGCACTGATGGGCACTGATAGGTGGCACTGATGGGCACTCATAGGTGGCCCCGATGGGCACTCATAGGCGGCACTGATGGGCACTCGTAGGTGGCATTGATGGTTACTTATGTGTGGCACTGATAGTTGGCACAGATGGGCACGGATGGGCACTGATAGGTGGGCACTGATAGGCACGGATGGGCACTGACAGGTGGCACCGATGGACACTGATAAACAATCAGCGCAGACCCTCCCTGCCAGGAGAGCCGCCGATCGGCTCTCCTCTACTCGCGTCTGTCAGACAGCATGATTCCTATTGACAGCATGATCAGCCGTAATTGGACACAGCTGATCATGTGGTAAAGAGCCTCCAACTGACACACCGATCCACCGATCGCCGCGATGCACGCCCCCGTGGGCGCGCGGCGGCATGTTATCCTGCTGGACGTCATATGATGTCCAGTCAGGATAACTGAACCACCGCCCGGCCGTCATCTGCTATGGGCCGGGCGGGAAGTGGTTAAAGAGCAGTGTAAAAATAAAAAAATAAAAAGGTAAAATAAAGAAGAAAAGAAAAAAAAAAAATGTAAAAACGCGATTAGCGCCCGCATATGAAAACGAAGTTCAAACCACACATGTGAAGTATCGCCGCGATCGGTAGAGCGAGAGCAATAATTCTTACCTTCTCTATAACTCAAAACTTGCAACCTGTAGACATTTTTTAAACGTCACCTATGGAGATTTTTTAAGGGTAAAAGTTTGTCGCCATTCCACAAGCGGGCGCAATTTTGAAGCGTGACGTGTTGGGTATCAATTTACTCGGCGTAACATTATCTTTCACAATATAAAAAAAATTGAGCTAACTTTACCGTTGTCTTATTTTTTAATTCAAAAAAGTGTATTGTTTCCAAAAAAAGTGCGCTTGTAAGACCGCTGCGCAAATACAGTGTGACAGAAAGTATTGCAACGACCGCCATTTTATTCTCTGGAGTGTTAGAAAAAAAAATGTATAATGTTTGAGGGTTCTAAGTAATTTTCTATTTAAAAAAAAAACAGTCTTTAACTTGTAAACAACAAATCTCAAAAAGAGGCTCGGTCCTTAAGTGGTTAAACAAGCTTTACAATTATTTCAAGCCTTTACAGGTTATTAGTTTAGCGTTGACCTTGAATATTGGTCCCAGTATTATTGCTCTTATTCCGACGTCCGCGGTAATACCCCACATGTGTGGCGCAATTGATGTTTATAAACACTTGGTTGTCCTAGGCTGCATGTTTTATATCAGGGGGTGCTCAGGGCTTTTTTTCAGCAAGAACGTGGGGGGGAACGCAGTTCTGGCACCTCCAGCACTGAATGTATGTAAAAGCAAGAGGTGTGGGGTGTGCTGGAGGGTCTATTGATGTTGGCTGCTGGGGGATCTATTGTCACTGATGGGGATCTGTTTTTCTGTGGAGGGTCTATTCTTGTTTCTGGCTGCTGAAGGGTCTATTGATGCTGGCTGCTGGGAGATCTGTTGTTGCTGCCGGGGAGTCTAATGTTGCTGGATCTTTTGTTGCTGGGGAGGGCTGTATTTTTGTCCCACTTAGGCTCGATTCACATCTATGTATGTTACTTTTGAGCGTTTTTGGAGTTTTTTTGTGATGCTTGCCACGTTTTTGAGCAGCGATACTGTAGCGTTTTTACAGCGTTTTTGCGGCGTTTTTGCGTTTTTTGTTTTTTTTTACAGTTTTTTTTAGACTGTATACAGTCTAAAAAAAAAATTAAAAAAAAAAAACGCCAAAAATGCATCAAAAACGCTGCAAAAACGCAGCAAAAACGCTGCATTCGCGTTTTTGATGCTGGTCCATTGAATTCTATTACATGCAACACACTGCATTTTGCATGGAAAAAAAGTCCCTGACCCTTTCCAAAAATGCAGAGGTACAAAAAGGCATTGATGTGAACATGTTCCATAGGAACCCATGTTAAAAAATCCCATGCATTTCTGCAAAATGCATCAAAAAATGCGCTAGTGTAAATGGAGCCTTGAAGTGGTTGTAAAGGCACAAGGGTTTTTAACCTTAAGGCCGGGTTCACATTTGTGGGTCCGCGATTTTGGTGCCTGGGGTGCAGTGCGTTTCTGTTGACCGGGTTCGGGTGCGATTCAGGTCCAAATTTTTACCTGAACTCGACCCAAAAAAACGCACAGGACCCTTTTTGGTAGGGAGGCACCGATACCATTTTTTTTTACAACGCGTACAAGTACCGATACTATTTTTTTAGTACTCGCCGATACCGATTACCGATACCTACCGCAACTGTTTTGTTTTGACTTCAGCTGTTAGCAATGGTACAAAGCCTTGGAAAAGTTATTTACAAAGGAAATAACTCGATTTTATTTTTTAATTTAGCGCTTTTTCAATGTGAAATGTGTTATGCTAATATATATGTATATATAAATATTCACTAACAAAACAAACAAACATTTATAAAATAGACCTGAACAAAAGAAAAAAAGCAGGAAGATAATAATTCAATGGAGGAGAATAGGGAGATAATTAAGGCCGATTAGAGTAAATTGAGGGTTTATAAGGGGTTAAATAGAGGAACATTTGTTCACCCCTTTGTTCTGCAGATGAAGAAACAGAAATATACAAAAAGAAACAATGTTTCTATTTATTTTAGTGTTTCAGGGCTGAGCAAGCTTGGTAATAAACATGCTTTTTTTTTTTTTTTTGACGGCTCCAATTACCGGACTCCTTTAACACAGGGAGACCCTCCTACAGCTCAAAGAGCCGAGCCTGAAAGTATCGGTTTCAGGTATCGGTGCATTTGCACGAGTACCGATACTTGTGAAAGTACTCGGTATCGGCACCGATACTAGTATCGGTGCTACCCTACTTTTTGGAATTCACAATGCGATCGCCCCGGACATGCGTGAACCCGGCTCCATTGAGAGCCGGTCACACTCACATGTCATGCAAATTGGATGCGGTAAAAACCACATCCAATTCACACATGTGGGAACCCGGCCTTATGCATTTTATGGGTGAAGGAAAAAATCTCTCCCCCCTCCCCCCAATACTTACCTGAGCCTCCTCTCGATCTAGCGGTGTCCATACCTCCCAACCGTCCCGGATTTTGAGGGACTGTCCCGGATTTGGACCACAGTCCCTCTGTCACTCATTCCTCCTCATTTGTCCATCATTTCGGTCTGATCTAGAACGTTGTATATAAAATGCACTTTTTATCTTTCAAAAAGTGTTTCCCAGCACTAAACCTTTCATCCAATTTCTAAATCGCTGCATTTGTAAATGTCAAAACCCAATATTTAGGAATAGTAATGGTAAAAAAGCACTTTTGGGCTTAACCAATCATTTTTTTTGTATACTTCTCCATTAGAAGGGGCGTGGCAGGGGGGTGTCCTACGCCTACATACTTTTGATAAAAGAGGTCCCTCGTTTCCATCTCAAAAAGTTGGCAGGTATGGCGATTTCCACGAGAACCTTGGCTCTCTCCGGGGACTCGCACTCCTGATTGGCCTTTGGCTCCTGCTCCTGTCAAATCATGGCCAGTGAGCCAATCGGCGGCTCCATGTGTGAATGGACACGCAGAGCAGCGGCTCGGGAGCACGCCTGCTTGGGGGAGGGGCACTCGGCAGGAGGGAGGGGCCTGGAGCGCCGGTGTGGGACCTGAGAAGTGGAGGATCGGGGGCCGCTCTGTGCAAAACCATTACACAAAGCAGGTAAGTATAACATGTTTGTTATTTTAATGTAAAAAAAAAAATGAGGGCTTAGTAAAACTTGAACTTGGTTTGACGGCTTCCCAAAACTGGTAATGCGGACATCGCAACCTTCCTACCCCGTCCGGTCTTGTGTGTAATCTTCCAGCTGTGATAAATCATTATTTCTACAGACGGATTGAACAACAGGAATAATTCACCATTATTATATATTTATGAACATCGGCTCAATACAACATGTTCTCAATGACTCAGAACACATTTCATCTACGGGGTCAGGACATCGTCTTGCAATATCTTATCGGAGATCCCCTGGCGTCCGTCTGCTATTAATGAGATCCATATTTAAACGTGGCATGAGGGGGGAGGGGAGGGGGGAGCACATCACATTCTGTAATCCTTTCATATTTTTCATACAGAGACGTTAATTAAGTCACAAAAAAATAAATAAAAAAGCATTATGGAGTATGCCCTCCGAGACTCACACTGAGATGAGAACTTTGAGCCAAACAGGATATTGACATAGTGAAGGATAATTTTATTCATTCGTTGATGGAATTGTTTGAACGGGAAGACCATACATTTAAAGTGGGCCAGTACATACAGTCAGGGCCGGCACTACCATGGGCCCCAGTGGGTCCACCTCCACCTGCCCCTATACTGCCCTAGCCTGTCCATATACTACCCTAGCCTGTCTATATACTACCCCAGCCTGCCCCTATACTGCCCTAGCCTGTCCATATACTACCCCAGCCTGCCCCTATACTGCCCTAGCCTGTCCATATACTACCCCAGCCTGCCCCTATACTGCCCTAGCCTGTCCATATACTACCCTAGCCTGTCTATATACTACCCTAGCCTGTCCATATACTATCCTAGCCTGTCTATATACTACCCTAGCCTGTCTATATACTACCCTAGCCTGTCTATATACTACCCTAGCCTGTCTATATACTACCCCGGCCTGCCCTTATACTACCCTAACCTGCCCCTATACTGCCCTAGCCTGTCCATATACTACCCTAGCCTGTCTATATACTACCCTAGCCTGTCCATATACTATCCTAGCCTGTCTATATACTACCCTAGCCTGTCTATATACTACCCTAGCCTGTCTATATACTACCCTAGCCTGTCTATATACTACCCCGGCCTGCCCTTATACTACCCTAACCTGCCCCTATACTGCCCTAGCCTGTCCATATACTACCCCAGCCTGCCCCTATACTGCCCTAGCCTGTCCATATACTACCCCAGCCTGCCCCTATACTGCCCTAGCCTGTCCATATACTACCCCAGCCTGCCCCTATACTGCCCTAGCCTGTCCATATACTATCCTAGCCTGTCTATATACTACCCTAGCCTGTCTATATACTACCCTAGCCTGTCTATATACTACCCCGGCCTGCCCTTATACTACCCTAACCTGCCCCTATACTGCCCTAGCCTGTCTATATACTACCCTAGTCTGCCCCTATACTGCCCTAGCCTGTCTATATTCTAGTCTACCCTAGTTTGTCTATATACTACCCTAGCCTGTCTATATACTACCCCGGCCTGCCCTTATACTACCCTAACCTGCCCCTATACTGTCCTAGCCTGTCTACATAGTACCCTAGTCCACCCCTATACTACCTTAGCCTGTCTATATACTACCCTAGCCTGTCCTTATACTACCCTGTCCTTATACTACACTAACCTACCCCTATACTGCCTTAGCTTGTCAAAATACTACTCTAGCCTGTACCTATACTACCCTAGCCTGTCCATATACTACCCCAGCCTGCCCCTATACTGTCCTAGCTTGTCTATATACTACCCTAGCCTGCCAATATACTACCCTACACTGTCTATATACTACCCCAGCCTGCCCCAGCAGGCCCCACCCACTACAGAAAACTACAGAAGGGGCGGAGACTAGACCAGTCCCTCTGCACAAGGAGAGAGAGCAGCAGTAAGCGGTCATATTACAGGAAGTCTTGCAAAGATCACGAGATTCAAGGAAGAATACACATGATTAATGGGTTTAGATGATATTTACCTATTTTGGAGCTCAGCTTTAAAATCTCTGTGTTAACCACTTCACGACCGCCACACGCTGATGTATGTTGGCAGAATGGCACGGGTGCGCAAAAGGGAGTACCCGTACGTCTCTTCGCAATCGCGCGGTAGTGCAGGCCTGCGTGCGGCCACCGTGCGGCGCGGGAGTGTGCCCGTGGGTCCCGCGGACTAGATGTCGACAAGGAGAGGCAGAACGGGGAGATGTCTATGTAAACAAGGCATTTCCCTGTTCTGCCTAGTAACATGTCAGGGATCTACTGCACCCAGTGATCGGGAGCAGTGATCGCTGCCATGTCCTAGGTAGCCCATCCCCCCCACAGTTAGAACACGCTGAGGGAACACATTTAACCCCTTTCCCTGCCAGTAAAATTTATTCAGTAATCAGTTGCTATTTTTAGCTCTGATCGCTGTATAAATGTGAATGGTCCCAAAATAGTGTCAAAAGTGTCCGATGTGTCCGCCATAATATCGCAGTCCCGATAGAAATCGCAGATCGCCGCCATTACTTATAAATAAGAAAATAATAGTAAAAATGCCATAAATCTATCCCCTATTTTGTAGACGCTATAACTTTTGCGCAAACCAAGCAATATACACTTATTGCGATTTTTTTTTTTACCAAAAATATGTAGAAGAATACATATCGGACTAAACTGAGCAAAACATTTGTTTTTTTATATATATTTTTTGGGGATATTTATCATAGCAAAAAGTAAAAAATATTGCTTTTTTTAATCAAAACTGTTAGGATTTTTTGGTTTATAGCACAAACCATAAAAAACTCAGAGATGATCAAATACCACCAAAAGAAAGCTCTATTTGTGGGGGGGGAAAAAGGATGTCAATTTTGTTTGGGTACGTCGCACGACCGCGCAATTGTCAGTTAAAGCGCTGCAGTGCCGAATCCCAAAAAAATGCTTTGGTCATTAATGGGTTTAAATCTTCCGGGGGGCCGAAGTGGTTAAGGGTAAACCTGTGCGCTTCCATGATGCTTCATATAAAGTGCACGTTGGACTGTCCAACAAGAAAGCCAAGCACTAGCTCTGCACTTGTTTCTGCAGATCAAACTTTCAGGTGCTTTCTCTGCTAAAACTGCATTGAGGGGTCCCCAATGACCTGGGGGGTGTGTAATCTGATATCCTGCTAGATGGGTCTATTTGTAGTATGGTAGTGAGCCAGCCTGGTGATTTGGTAGCGGTGTTGCCTCATTCTTACACCCTTAGGAGGTACCAAAAAAAAAAAAAAATGAAACATGAATATACACAGTATAATATTCCATATTAAGCTGAATATAACCAATAAAAATATTGTCTTTTAAAATTGATATCAATAAAAAAATTTAAAAAATGACTAAAGATAATAAATTATATATATATATATATATATATATATATATATATATATATATGTATATATATATATATATATATATATATATATATATATATATATCTTTAGTCATTTTTTTTTCTTTTTTTTTTTTATATCAATTTCAAAAGACAATATTTTTATTGGTTATATTCAGCTTAATATGGAATATTATACTGTGTATATTCATGTTTCATATATTTTTTTTGGTACCTCCTAAGGGTGTAAGAATGAGGCAACACCGCTACCAAATTTAACTTAATATGGAATATTATACTGTATATATTTATGTTTTATATTTTTTATATATATATATATATTTTTTGTCTCCATGTTTTCTCGTCTCAGAGCTTTTAGTAAAAAGTTATGATTTATCTATATCTATATCTATAGATATAGATATCTATATCTATAGATATATATCTATATCTATATATCTATATAGATATAGATATAAAACATAACATTCTCCTAAAAGCTCTGAGATGAGGAAACATGGAGACCAAAAAAATATATATATAAAAAAATATGAAACATAAATATATACAGTATAATATTCCATATTAAGTCGAATATAACCAATAAAAATATTGTCTTTTAAAATTGATATCAGTAAAGAAAACTAAAAAAATGACTAAAAATAATAAATAATATATATCTATAGATATATATAGATATATCTATATAGATATATATAGATATATTATAGATAAATATAGATATAGATAAACCATAACTTTCTCCTAAAAGCTCTGAGACGAGAAAACATGGAGACAAAAAATATATTATATATATATATATATATATATATATATATATATATATATATATATATATATATATATAAATATGAAACATAAATATATACAGTATAATATTCCATATTAAGTTAAATATAACCAATAAAAATATTGTCTTTTAAAATTGATATCAATAAAAAAAGAAAAAAAATGACTAAAAATAATAAATTATATATAACTATATAGATATATATAGATAAATCTATATAGATATATATAGATATATTATAGATATATCTATATATAAATATAGATATAGATAAAGATATAGATATAGATAAATCATAACTTTCTCCTAAAAGCTCTGAGACAAGAAAACATGGAGACAAAAAATATATATATATAAAAAAATATGAAACATAAATATATACAGTATAATATTCCATATTAAGTTAAATATAACCAATAAAAATATTGTCTTTTAAAATTGATATCAATAAAAAATGACTAAAAATAATAAATCATATATATATTAATCATAACTTTCTCCTAAAAGCTCTGAGACGAGAAAACATGGAGACAAAAAATTTTTATATATATATATAAATTATTTTCCCTGAAGGTCAGCAGCGAGAATATCCACCCCACGCGTCTAATTTCATAGCTCACTGGCTCATCCATACCGAGAACTCCAGATAAAAATAGAAATATATTAATATAAGTGGCGGCTGCCATTGTTACATCGTCCCTTCTCAGAGTTCAGCCAATCAGAAAATGATCAATTTTGTTTCTAAATATACTTGGATTTAATCACAATAGAATTTATGTTTCACCAATGTTACAATTTATTTTAGAAGAGCAAACCTGGTTGGGCACTAAGGAAGCAGCACTAACTGACCCTAGAGCACCCTGCTAAATACCCCTATTCTGGAGGGGGGGGGGAGGGAGGGGGCAATATTAAAGCTGCCTATATTTTACTTTCCCTGGTTCTTCCTTTCAACCATCTTCAACATTCTAATATTTTTTTTTTTTAATAAAACCTTTCATTTTACTAGAACACCCTCGCAGTTTTGGACCAAAGTCCAAAAAAATACTTTCTGCTGCTTCCAAAACCACTAGAGTCTTATGGTGAAAAAAATATTGATATCCATCCTTGTAGAGCATTAAAGTGTAGGAATTCCCACGTACAAAAGATCATTCACTAGACGTGCAAAATGAAAAAAACTGGTTAGTTTTGAATCGTTATTTACATAAATTTGTTTAGTCACATTTGTTTAATTTGTTTTCTGAATTTGTTTCATATATTCTAAATCAAATGTATTCCAATCGAAATTCGAATTTTGGTTATACTCCTATGATTCCATTCTATTCTATTCTTATTTTCTTTTCTATTATTTTCTATTATATTTTACTCTACTCTTTTCTATTCTATTCAAAATTTGCTATTTAAAATTAAAATTTCGGAAAATAATTATATTGCTATATTCTTTCTATTCTATTATATTCTATTATTTTATATGGTTTATGCTATTATTTTATTTTTTATTCTATCTTTTCTATTTTATTCTGTTCTCTTCTATTATATTCAAATTTTGGAAAATGGTTATATTCATTAGATTCTATTCTATTGTTTTTTTCCATTCTGTTCTTTTCTACTCTAGTCAGATCAAATTCTTTTTCTATTCTAATCTATTCTTTTCTATTATATTCAAATTTGAATTTATTTTATTTGAATTTGGGGAATTGGTTCTATTCTTTTATTTTCTATTCTATTCAAATTCACATTTATTTTATTTGAAATTTGAATTTCAGAAGATGGTTATATTCTATTTAATTCTATTCTATTTTATTCTATTCCTTTATTTTCTATTCTATTGTATTCTGTTCTTTTATTTTCTATTCTATTTTCTTCTATTCTATTCTATTCTTTTATTTTTCTATTCTATCCTTCTTTTTTTTCTATTTAATTTTTTTCTATTCTTTTAATTTCTTTTCTATTCTTTTCTAATCTATTACAGTAAAACCTTGGTTTGCGAGCATAATTCGTTCCAGGAACATGCTTGTAATCCAAAGCACTTGTATATCAAAGCATTCTGCTTATCCCTACCTGCTTTATCTGCTACTGGACCCCGGCTTGCTCCATCTCCTGGTGGGGTGATCCTGAAGACCATGACCTGGTACTGACACAGAGCAAAACATGTCCACCACCAGGAGCTCTGGTTAATATCGGTTAGTGCCTAGACTCTGTGCCTTGGGTGACCTGCTTGTATCCTTATCGTGCTGGTCATTGGGAGCCTCTCTCCTGCTATAGCTACTGGTCTCCAAGCCTGAACCCTGAACACGAAACAGGGTTCCATGGAACTCTAGGGTTCCTCCAGAGGTTGCTAGAGGTTCCTTGAGCAATTTCTGCCTTTCAGACAATTAACCGCTTGCTCACCGCCGCACGAACATTTACCTCTGCAGAATGGCAAGGACAGGCAAATGGGCATACAGGTATGTCCCTTTAAATCCCGCCGCGAGCTCCGTGAGTGTGATCGCGGCTCCCGCGAACTAGATGCCCGCGGGGACACCCGCGATCGTCTCACGGAGAGGAAGAATGGGAAGATGCTGATGTAAACAAGCATCTCCCCGTTCTGCCCCGTGACAGGACACTGATCTCTGCTCTCCCTGTGATCGGGAGCGGTGATCAGTGTCGTGTCACACGTAGCCCCTCCCCCCTACAGTTAGAATCACTCCCCAGGACACACTTAACCCCTGCAGCGCCCCCTCCTGGTTAACCCCTTCACTGTCAGTCACATTTACACAGTAATCAATGCATTTTTAATCGCACGGATCGCTGTATAAATGTGAATGGTCCCAAAATCGCGCCAAAAGTGTCCGATCTGTCCACCATAATGTTGCAGTCAGGATAAAAATCGCTGATCGCCGCCATTACTAGTAAAAAATTATTAATAAAAATGTCATAAAACTATCCCCTATTTTGTAGTTGCTATAACTTTTGCGCAAACCAATCAATAAACGCTTATTGCGATTTTTTTTTTACCAAAAATAAGTAGAAGAATACGTATCGGCCCAAACTGAGGAAAAAAAATTGTTTTTTTATATATTTTTGGGGATATTTATTAGAGCAAAAAGTAAAAAATAATGCTTTTTTTCAAAATTGTCGCTCTTTTTTTGTTTATATCGCAAAAAAAATAAAAACCGCAGAGGTGATCAAATACCACTAAAAGAAAGCTCTAATTGTGGGAAAAAAAGGACGTCAATTTCGTTTGGGAGCCACGTCGCACGACCGCGCAATTGTCAGTTAAAGCGACGCAGTGCCGAATCGCAAAAAGTGCTCTGGTCTTTGGGCAGCCAAATGGTCCGGGACTTAAATGGTTAACCACGAACACCAATGATCTTTTTAGCTATCTGTAAGGAGGTTCTTCCATCTGACCACCAATGTAAGAAGCATTCCTTCAACTGACCCCCAACGTACGGGTCATTCTTCCTGCTGGGCACCATTGTAAGGGACATTCTTCTCACTGACCACCAATGTAAGGAACATTCTTCTCACTGATCACCAATGTAAGGAACATTCTTCTCACTAATCACCAATGCAAGGAGCATTCTTCCCACTGATCACCAATGTAAGGAACATTCTTCCTACTGATAACCAATGTAAGGAACATTCTTCTCCACTGATCACCAATGTAAGGAACATTCTTCCCACTGATCACCAATGTAAGGAGCATTCTTCTCACTGACCACCAATGTAAGGAACATTCTTCCTACTGATCACCAATGTAAGGAACATTCTTCTCACTGACCACCAATGTAAGGAACATTCTTCCTACTGATCACCAATGTAAGGAACATTCTTCTCACTGACCACCAATGTAAGGGACATTCTTCCCACTGATCACCAATGTAAGGAACATTCTTCTCACTGATCACCAATGTAAGGAACATTCTTCCCACTGATCACTAATGTAAGGAACATTCTTCTCACTGATCACCAATGTAAGGAACATTCTTCTCACTGATCACCAATGTAAGGAACATTCTTCCTACTGATCACCAATGTAAGGAGCATTCTTCTCACTGATCACCAATGTAAGGAACATTCTTCTCACTGATCACCAATGTAAGGAACATTCTTCTCACTGATCACCAATGTAAGGAACATTCTTCCCACTGATCACCAATGTAAGGGACATTCTTCCCACTGATCACCAATGTAAGGAACATTCTTCTCACTGATCACCAATGTAAGGGACATTCTTCCCACTGATCACCAATGTAAGGGACATTCTTCCCACTGATCACCAATGTAAGGAACATTCTTCTCACTGATCACCAATGTAAGGAACATTCTTCTCACTGATCACCAATGTAAGGAACATTCTTCCCACTGATCACCAATGTAAGGAACATTCTTCCCACTGATCACCAATGTAAGGAACATTCTTCTCACTGATCACCAATGTAAGGAACATTCTTCTCACTGACCACCAATGTAAGGAACATTCTTCCTACTGATCACCAATGTAAGGAACATTCTTCTCACTGATCACCAATGTAAGGAACATTCTTCCTACTGATCACCAATGTAAGGAGCATTCTTCTCACTGATCACCAATGTAAGGAACATTCTTCTCACTGATCACCAATGTAAGGAACATTCTTCTCACTGATCACCAATGTAAGGAACATTCTTCCCACTGATCACCAATGTAAGGGACATTCTTCCCACTGATCACCAATGTAAGGAACATTCTTCTCACTGATCACCAATGTAAGGGACATTCTTCCCACTGATCACCAATGTAAGGGACATTCTTCCCACTGATCACCAATGTAAGGAACATTCTTCTCACTGATCACCAATGTAAGGAACATTCTTCTCACTGATCACCAATGTAAGGAACATTCTTCCCACTGATCACCAATGTAAGGAACATTCTTCCCACTGATCACCAATGTAAGGAACATTCTTCTCACTGATCACCAATGTAAGGAACATTCTTCTCACTGATCACCAATGTAAGGAACATTCTTTCCACTGATCACCAATGTAAGGAACATTCTTCCCACTGACCACCAATGTAAGGAACATTCTTCCACTGACCACCAATGTTCTGGGCTTTTGCTGGAGGAACTGCCCTGAGAAGTAGTGAGACTGTCCTCAATCTTATGCTCGGTGTTCATGGAATATTCCATAGCTCCTTATGGCCTCTCCAAGTTAATCTGCAATAAATCCTAAAAAGACACCCTGAGGATGTTTATTGAGACAGAAGAGTGACTGTGGCGGTGTGCCTGGCTGCTGCTGTACTTTCTGGGGAAAGAACCTGGGACATATCAGCAGCTCTTATGGGGGTGAGTGCTCTATGTATGTATATATATAACAAGTGTGTAGTCCAGGCAGTCAGGCTGATGAAGAGGTGAGAACACCTTGAAACACATTCCCAACAGCACATGTTCCGTCGGGTGGAGGAGGTCCCCTTCCCGTGGCTGCATTTCCGGGTTTCGTACATTGGACTTTGTGGCTATTGTGATCAGCCCTCTAGTGGTCAATGGAGCATGGGATTCATCCACTCCCCATGACTGGGCTGGGGTCTGCATGTATGTAGGTGCAGTCTACTTTCTCGACTGTAGGTGGCACTCTCTCTGCAGCGGCACTGCAGTTGGAGAGAAATTCAAGAGGAGCATAGTTCCTCTATGGTTTCCTGGGTCACTGGGGTAGCATCCTATTGCAGGTTGCTGCCCCATGTGACTCTGGCAGCCATCTTGGGTCAGGCAGAGCCTATTTAAGCCCTGGCTCCCAGGTTTGGCACCCTTTTGCGAGTTGGTAGAGTAGGAACAAGTACCTAGCCTATTAGGGATACTACTTCTGGTAGGAAAAGTTCCCGATGAGGGAAAGCGTAGGATTTGCAACCTTTCTGGACAACTGCTTGCTCGGCACGGGACGGTTGGGCCGCATTCTTCCCCTCTCTACAGACGCTGATAGTTTGGCTACATTCTAAATGTGGTTGGAACTGTAAGTTTTGCTGGTTGCGCTGCCTTCCCACTGGGTTATTGGTGCATTATTTCAATACAAGTTCTTTCATTGCACTAGGACGTGTGTTATTCCCGCTGCTCTCCACCTACATGCCGATGGCAGACCGCCGCTCTTCTGGTTTCCATCATCCATGTATTTTAATCATTCTTATAATTTGATGGTCATGTTTGCGCCTTGACTTTGTTTTTCAGTTTGCAAATCAATCCAAAGACTGGCCAAAGACTGGCATGATGTAGTAGGTTGTCCAGGCTGCAGCCTTCACCCTTTATGAAAGATCTCTCAAGACACACCGGATTGGGCAGCGAGATGCCGAGGGCAACCGACACACACAACAGAAAGAACGCCGAAGGCAACAATATTCCTAACGCAATCGAGGAAACCGACGCGATACTCGGCCGCCACGATGCTTGTTGTAATAATTAATCCGCTCTTTAATCATGGCTGTCACAGAGCCAGATACCTGTGTGAATGCTCACCGATTAAAGCATGCCGTGCGGCGGACAGTGATTGAGTGCGTTTTTGTAATGAGGAGACGGCGGCGGAATCCTCCGTCCTCCCATCTCCTCAGCAGAGGTCAGAGCAAACTCGGGAAACTTTTTCAAAAGCTTTGGCTTTTTAACCACTTAAGGACCGGGCCTGTTTTTCAGACTCGGTGTTTACAAGTTAAAATCATTTTTTTTTTTGCTAGAAATTTACTTCGAACCCCCAAACATTCTATATTTTTTTTCAGACACCCTAGAGAATAAAATGGCGGTCGTTGCAGTACTTTATATCACACCGTATTTGCGCAGCGGTCTTACAAGCGCACTTTTTTTGGGGAAAAAATACACTTTTTTTAATTAAAAAAATAAGATGACTGTAAAGTTAGCCCATTTTTTTTTTTTATATTGTGAAAGATAATGTCACGCCGAGGAAATTGATACCCAACACGTCACGCTTCAAAATTGCGCCCGCTCGTGGAATGGCGACAAACTTTTAACCTTAAAAATCTCTATTGGCGACGTTAAAAAATGTCTACAGGTTACCAGTTTTGAGTTACAGAGGAGTAGAATTATTGCTCTCGCTCTAACAATCATGGCGATACCTCACATGTGTGCTTTGAACACCATTTTCATATGCGGGCGTGACTTACGTATGCGTTCGCCTCTGCGTGCAAGTTTGGAGTGTCTGTGCTCTTAATTTTTTTTTTTTCTTATTTATTTTACTTTTTTATTTTTTATTTTTACACTGTCCTTTAAAAAAAAAATGGGTTCCTACTATATACCTGATAAAGTTCACTTTATTATTGTAATCTCTGTAATGCTTCAATAAAATATTGAACAAGAAAAACCTTCATTCCTAAACCTTTATTCCCATTCCGATGTTTATTCCTATTTTTAAACATCCCTTGTAATAGAAAAAAAAAGCATGGCAGGACTTCTTAAATATGAGATCTGGGGTCAAAAAGACCTAAAATGCAATAAAAAAAAAAGAAAAAAAAAATTGAATGTAAAAAAAAAAAAAAAATTGAATGTAAAAAAAAAGAAAATAAATATTTAATGTAAAAAAAAAGAAAAAAAAATTTAATGTAACAAAAAAAAAAAATCCCCTTTAAGAACATTGGTCGGGGGCCATCTTTCCCTCACTCGGCATCCAGGCAGTGAGGGGAGAGGAACCGATCGCCTCCGGAGGCGACCAGAGCACAGCAGGGGGGAGGGGGGGCTAAAATATTCAGCTTCAACCCAGATTCCCCTTCAATCAGCTTCCCCCCGCAGATGTCCTCAGTCTGATGGCCAGCACCTTTCAGCCCACTTCCTCTGAGCCCAGGTTATCCTGGACTTGCCCCCTCCCCCCCAAGGCTATCACTAGACAGTTAAAGGGGGAAGCAGGGTGGTGATGTGGGGTTTTCTTGATTTATACCAAGATAGTTATATGCAGAGCGCAGGCGCCACCTACTGTTCCCTTTCTGGTATAGCTTTGCTGTTTGTAGAAGTTACATATTGTATTTTCTTAGAATGTGTTAATAAAGTTGTTAGGAACCTGTGCATTCTGGGAGAATTCTCTAGAGGAAGTGACTCAGCTTCCATTTTAAGAATCTACAGCGACAGGAAGGCATGTTTCCATCAATCTCTCGCCATCACCCCTCAGCGAGCTTAAAAAAAGTGAGTTCTTGTTATGCCATTCTGTGTTCCTTTATTATATGCAAAATTGTACTGATTGATGTTTATTTTATCGATTTGTAGTTTCACCTGGCCTGTTCCAATAAATCTAAGATCAAAGAAATATGGTATCTGGAGTTTATGGATCAGGCAGGTTTAGCTCTCTGTCCTGGAGACAGAACAATAAGCTCATTCCTCTGTCCATCTCTGTCCTCTCCTCCTATCAGCGTGCTCCTTGTCTGCACATAAACGGATTGGGCCACTTGTGCTGCTTTTGCTTCCCACAGTCTGAGCTCTGCTGTACGGGGGGGGGGCTGTAAGAGTATGATACAAGATCTAACTTATGTGCTAATACGACTTGTATTTACAAATGACAATATTTAAAGTGATAATGATTACAGAGCTGCATTCATTTGTGTCTTTTATATCTGACCGGAGTTTAAAATGATAAAAATAATATAAAAATGCCAGGACAGTACAAACACCCCCCAAATGGCCCCTTTTTGGAAAGTAGACACCTCAAAGTGATCTCATTCTTTGCTACATTTTTTTTTGGAGGTGGTTAAAATATGGAGCTTGGTAATGGTGTGCTAGATACATTAACCAGTCCCCACCCGCTCTATAGCAAAATGACGGCCGAGCGGGACGTTTGCCGATCCGGGTGGACGTCATTTGTCATCTTCCCGAATCGCGCCATTGGACACAGCCGATGAATGATCAGTATACCGGCCGGTACCATGTGATCACTGTGACCAATCACAGCAGATCACATGACAATTGTAAACAATACATGGCTTCCTTTTGTGCTATTCATTGTGTACAACTGTGTTCCTAGCTGTGATTGGTCACAGTGATCACATGGTAAAGACCATCTTTTTTTTTTTTTTTTTTTTTTTTTTTTTTTAGCTTCCAAAAAAATCGAACTGTTGAGAATTTAGCCTTAGAACATTCTATTGTGCCCCATTAACACCGAACAAGTTTGCATATAGTTTTGATAGATGAACGGAGATGCATATTTTTCGTAAATATGCCAGAAATGCATGTGCAGGTCACTTTGTTCAGTGCAAATGGAGCAAATCAAATGTTCTCAGACTCTATTTTCTCTGCAGATTGAAAAAGATGTATGAATGGGGAAAATACCGCAATATGGCCACTAGATGGTGCCGACTACCCTAAGAAATAAGTATGCTCCTCAGCGCCATCTAGTGACCCTAAGGGCTCATTTACACTTGCTTCGGCTTCAACACACATGAAAGCGCCTACCCCTTCAATTTGCTTTTATGATGTGTTTTTGATGCTTTGGTGATGCTTCGGTGATGCTCTTTTGAAGCTTTGTTGAAGCTTAGGAATGCCCGGTGGGTGTGGATATCTCATACCTGCAATTTCTCCAAAACAAAGCAAAGCTAAAGCTGAATTAAAGCCTCACAAAAACTGCAGGTGCTTCAAGCGAGCTTCAAGGGAGCTTTGCCATAGACTTTGATGGAGGCTTTGAAGACGCTTTGAAGCACCACTAAAGCTACTTTGGGTATCATTTTTTAAGCGAAAGCCGAAGCAGAGAGCTTTAACAAAGCCTGTCCGAAGCCTTGTTTTGAAGCAAGTGAAAACCAGCCCTAACATTTTTCTTTCTTTTTTTCACTTAACATTCGAACTGTTGAGAATTTAGCCCCCAGAACATTCTGTTTTGCCCCATTCACACAGAACAAGTTTACCTGCAGTTTTGATGGATGGGGAAAAAATAAGATAAGTATAAAGCTCAAACACCACCAGTAGCCTCAAAAGTGGTGAGAGATAAACACAGTTCATGTAATCACAGCTTGCCGGGCCCCAGAGCACCTCCTCAGCAGATTGGAGGTTATCTGTAATAGAGCAAAATGGATACCAGGGGGCGCTTCTAGGTGTAGTATTATTATTTTAAAAAAAGCAATACTGCTTTTACTGTTTTTTTTTGTTTTTTTTTTAACAATAAACACATCTTACTAAACATGAGTGCATGTTTTACTGTTTTTTATAATAAACACTAAACACTAACACTAAACACTATAATAAACACTAAATTGCTACAATTAGAAGCGCCCTCTGTTGTCCATTTTAGTTAAAATGAATGAACTGCTTCATAAATACCCCCCCCCCCCTATAAACTTCGGATGGAGACTACAAGTGAGCCATCTTAACAGACATTACACAGGAAAACCACCCTGAGAAATGGCATGTAGCTATCACTGGAGTACATGTAGACGGGAAGTGGCTGCAAAAAGGCTACAGGAGATCAGCAGCAATGGGATGTAGCAAAGAATGAAACAATCCAATCTAAAAGCAAGCTTTTTTTTTTTTTTTTTTTTTTACTTTTAATGATAACAACAAATAACTAATAATAATAAGTATTTTTATTATTATATTTATTATTATATTTATTCATTATTATTATTATTACGTTACTGCCAGGCCTAAAGCAATTTGACTTTCGTCATTCTGAGTGGACGTCATATGACGTCCTCCCGTAACGACCCTCGCATGCGGCCGCGCTGCAGGCACTGATCTGTCACCGGCTGTGCCCACTGGATCACTATACCGGCCCGCTGCCAGTATCACCTGATCGCTGTGACCGTTTACAGCCGATCACATGACAATTGTAAGCAATGAATGGCTTCGATTTATGCCATTCATTGTTACAATTGTGTTGTTGGCTGGGATTGGTCACAGTGATCACATGGTACAGACAGGGCCAATCCGCACCATGTAATTAGCCGTGGCCTATCACAGCCCATCTGTACCATGTGATTTAGCTTAGCTGTGGCCAATCATAGCCAATCACAACAAAACAAACTGAATGAATCAATTTGATTCAGTAAAATGCTGGCTTATAGCAATGAAATTCATTGTTATAAAAATTATAATGTGTAAAAAAAATAAATAAATAAATACTGATCACTTCCTCAGAGTAGTACTTAGTAGTAGTTACTATGGTAACATTATATTGCTCTGGTCACAGTGTGTTAAAAAAAATTGTAAAAAAAGAAAAAAATTGAAATAAAATTGTAAAAAATTATTATAATTTAGTTTTTCGTGCCGTCACCAGTCAGTGTCCCTGTTCACCACCAACACCAGTTATATGATGACGCTGTACTGCACTGGTGACAGGATGTAAAAAAAATTTATTGTGATTTTTTTTTTTTCTTTTTTTCAAAAAAAAGTGACAAAAAAAATGACAACTTCAAAAATCTTTCTGTGCCTCTTACTAAATACCTCGGTCTGTCTACTTCTCTAAAAAGTGGTCATTTGGAGTTATTTGTACTGTCCTGGAATTTTTCAAAAAACTCAAAACACTCAAAAAATGAGATCGGTCATCAGTACATCAGGATTAATCGATTTACAGATAGATATATCCCATAGTTTGTGGACTCTGTAACTTTCCTACAGACTAAATAATATACACTGATTTGCGTTCTTTTCACCGCAGAAATGTGGTAGAATACATTTGGCCTAAATTTACGAAGAAAGATTATTTATTTGCATAATTTTATAACGGAAACAAAGAAAAACGTGGGTGTTTTTTTTTTTTTTCAAAATTTTCGTTCTTTATTTGTTTATTTAGCAAAGAATAAAAAATAAAGTTGCGATTAAGGCCTCATGCACACTGGAAGTTATAATAACGTTATTAAAACGCCAGTAGCTTTACAGTGAGTTTTTCAATGTTTTTCATCGTTTTTGCAATAGTGTTTTTTTAGCGTTTTTAGAGTTTTTCAGTGTTTTTTTGCATTTTTAAGTGTTTTTTATATTTATTTTTTTATAATTAATTGGACAAAAACTTTAAACGGCAGAGAGCCACATTTTTCAGCGTTTATCTGCATTTTTAGACGTTGGAGCGTTTTTACAGCTAAAAAACTCATCTCAGAACCCACTGGTTTTGGAAGTTTTTTTTTACAGCCAGAAAACGCCCCGGCCAAAACCAGCTGATAACAGCCTATGTGTGCATGGATACATAGGATAACATGCTCGAGAGTTTATTGACTGTAGAAACAGCAGCTGTAAAAACGTCCAAAAACGTCCAGTGTGCATGAGTCCTAAATATCACCAAGAGAAAACCCATCAGTGCACCCTCAACAGAGCCTATCAGTGCGCCCTCAACAGAGCCCATCAGTGCACCCTCAACAAAGCCCATCAGTGCACCATCCACGGAGCCCATCAGTGCACCCTCAACAGAGCCCATCAGTGCACCCTCAACAAAGCCCATCAGTGCACCCTCAACAGAGCCCATCAGTGCACCCTCAACAAAGCCCATCAGTGCACCCTCAACAGAGCCCATCAGTGCACCCTCAACAGAGCCCATCAGTGCACCCCCAACTGTGCCCATCAGTGCACCCTCAACTGTGCCCATCAGTGCACCATCCACGGAGCCCATCAGTGCATCCTCAACAGAGCCCATCAGTGCATCCTCAACAGTGCCCATCAGTGCACCCTTAACAGAGCCCATCAGTGCATCCTCAGCAGTGCCCATCAGTGCACCCTCAACGGAGCCCATCAGTGCACCCTCAACGGAGCCCATCAGTGCACCCTCAGCAGTGCCCATCAGTGCACCCTCAACAGAGCCCATCAGTGCACCCTCAATGGAGCCCATCAGTGCATCCTCAGCAGTGCCTATCAGTGCACCCTCAACGGAGCCCATCAGTGCACCCTCAACAGAGCCCATCAGTGCATCCTCAGCAGTGCCCATCAGTGCAGCCTCAACAAAGCCCATCAGTGCACCCTCAACGGAGCCCATCAGTGCACCATCCACAGAGCCCATCAGTGCATCCTCAACAGAGCCCATCAGTGCATCCTCAACAGTGCCCATCAGTGCACCCTCAACGGAGCCCATCAGTGCACCCTCAACGGAGCCCATCAGTGCATCCTCAGCAGTGCCCATCAGTGCACCCTCAACGGAGCCCATCAGTGCACCCTCAACGGAGCCCATCAGTGCACCCTCAACGGAGCCCATCAGTGCATCCTCAGCAGTGCCCATCAGTACACCCTCAACGGAGCCCATCAGTTCATCCCCACGGAGCCCATCAGTGCATCCTCAGCAGTGCCCATCAGTGCACCCTCAACGGAGCCCATCAGTGCACCCTCAACAGAGCCCATCAGTGCATCCTCAGCAGTGCCCATCAGTGCAGCCTCAACGAAGCCCATCAGTGCATCCTCAATGGAGTCCATCAGTGCAGCTTCAACAGAGCCCATCAGTGCACCCTCAACGGAGCCCATCAGTGCACCCTCAACGGAGCCCATCAGTGCACCCTCAACGGAGCCCATCAGTGCAACCTCAACAGAGCCCATCAATGCAGCCTCAACAGAGCCCATTAGTGCATCCTCAACAGTGCCCATTAGTGAAGAAGAAAAGTTATTTATTTGCAAAATTTGAGAACAGAAACAAAGAAAAATATTTTTTTTTTTAATTTTCAGCCTTTTTTTGTTTATTTTGCAAAAAATAAAACCCCAGTGGTGATGAAATACGACCAAAAGAAAGCTCTATTTGTGTGAACAAAATGATAAAAACTTCATATGGGTTCAGTGTCAGGTCAGTCAAAGTGTGAGAGCGCTGAAAGCTGAGAATTGTCCGGGGCAGGAAGGGGGTGAAAGTGCCCGGTATTGAAGGGGTTAAAAATGGCAGTTTATACACGGTGCATAAAGAAACTAAATGTTATTCCCTTTACATCTGCTTTAAGCACCAGTAGAAGCCCGTTTCCCACAATGCCTCATGGCCTGGTGTATCTCCTCGGTTGCAGCGTCCACTTCACTGGGTCGTACTGTGCGGCCCGAGTCAGCCCGCGGCCTCATTTTATATTTATGTCGGTGCCAAACTCATGAAAATGCAAACTTCAGGGTTTTACGAGTCGGGAGGCGCAGCCAAAGAGAACTCGCGATCTCCATATTTTACACTTCTCCGGCTCCTGACACTCGAATCGTCTTTCCATAATGTATTTGTCTCCCAGGAAGAAGATGATCCATGAGGTGGAACACAATGGAGGAGCCGGCAAAATCAATGAATCACAGCCGGGGTGGAGGAGCTCACAGGCACTGCCTAGGAAATAAAGCCAAATAAAATATGTACTGATACCGGCTAGTGGATCCAACGCCGAGCCAGGGAAATGGGCTGTGCCAAGCGAGAAGAAAGAAATGCCGCCGGTGGCCGAGAGGTTCAAAGTGTCGGATCAGAGAGAACACACAACTCCAAAAAATACAGAATATCTAGTCTATAGATAAGAGCGTAAATTTTTGTTTATTAAAAAAAATCATACAAACATACAGCTCATTAATAAAAACATATTTACACAAAATAAACAATAACTAAACAAAAACAAGCGTGCTTACATCAGCAAGTAAAGAAAACCGTATCCTGACAAGATAACATAGAAAGAAACATATTTTAATGACAACAAAAAAGAGACTACAAACCCTCAACCTCAACCTAAACACAATCCTGGCTAAGAAACATTTTGAGATTTAATCGCCATCAGGATGTGATTCCTACCCCCCCCCCCATTAACACCCCCCCCATCATTCACCCCGACTTCCACATCATTCACCATTCTGCACCAGCCACCCTCATTCCCTTACCACCCCCCCCCACCATCATCCAATCCATCACTCACTCCACCCCTCGGTGTCTGCTGACCTCCAGCCACACTTCCGCTGAGTAGGAGGGGTTGGCACCACCATACATTCTGGTCCAGCACCCTCCACTGCCTTTACTACACTAGGAGAAACAATAGGTGTGGACACAGACTTGACAACCACACTTTCTGACACTGACATAGAGACCACAGACTGGGGGGGACACTGGCACCACAGACGGCCTCACAGACACAGATTCTGACGGGACAGAGACACTAGGATCCCCTGGTACAACCTCCGCCAACCCAGACTCTTCTCTATCCAGACGGAAGAATTCCTCCACTAGCTCTGGCTTACTGTGCAAAGCCTCAGGGCACTGGCTATAAGGGTTACCAACCTTATCACATAGGTTACATTTACATTTAATGATGTTACAGTCCTCTTGCCAGATGCCCCAGTTCCTGGCACAAAAAGCACTTCTTTTCTGGACATTTAGAGGAGAAATGTCCCTTGACGCCACATTTATGGCACACCTTAGGTTGACAAGGGTAGAAGACAGTAATCCTATCTCTACTATTAAAGGCAGAGGAGGGCAGAGGAGGGCAAATGCTGGACCACATTCCCACACATACTCAACCTCAATGACACCCTCCAAAGGCAAAGAGCCGAGTGGGGGCTATCTTGACCTCACTCGGTTTCCTGCCTAGCCATCGGCTGCACCAGATCGGTTCCTGCCTTACCGATGGCTCCAGTAAGCTCAGGAAGCAGCAGGAGGGGGCACCTCTACCTCGGCCTATAAAAGTGATCTTGTGGCGAATCCGCCGCTAGGACCACTGTTATCTGAAAGCCGACCGCCTAACTGAAAAAAAAGATACGGGGGGGGGGGTTATGGCAGCTAGCTGCTGCCATAACCCCCGGTTTTTAAAGTGGAGTTCCACCCACTTTTACAACTCTTCAGCATCCCTCACTAAACTGTGCACTGTAAACGAATTGGATATTTTTAATTTTATTTTTTCTCAGCACCTACTGTATATCTGCTGTATTCATTTTTCACTTCCTCCTCCCTGCCCGTGGCCCATCGCATCATTTCCTGTTTGCATCGCCTTCTGGGAAGGGGTGGCAACTTCCTCTGACACTGCTGTTGTTATGGAAACCTTACCTGAAACCTATTACACTGCTTGTGCTGCACTGAGCGTGTGCGAGATCTGAAAGGATGAGATCCAGGAAGAACTACAGTCTGGCTTCAGATGCCCACACTTAAGATGGCCACGGCCTGCTGTAAGTTTATAAAATAACAAACTACTGCTATAAACTAACAAAACAGACCTTAGTTTACAGACTAACTTTACTAGAATACATTAAGCTTGTGTATTACAGTGATATTTTTATTTAAAAAGTATAATTTCAGCCGGAACACCACTTTAATGTCAAAGTAATGGCGTATTTTTACAGTTAGGCGCTTGGCAAACCCCACAGTGGCAGTTGACAGTGGCAGTTGACAGTGGCAGTTGCGCAAGGCCGGTGAGTGAAGCTTCTATGTGACGGAAGATGACAGGTGAGTTGTTATCAGTTCTCCCCTCTAACAGTTGTTGCAAAAAAAATCCCATAATACAGAAGAAGTATTATTTCCACCCGGTGACAAATCGTCAGTGTTGGCGCTCCCAGGAACGGCTCGGCACTGAATTGATTACTATGTAAAAACAGCGTTTGTCTGTAGAATAAAATGTCTTTCTCCGGGGTAATCACTTCTCAATGAGCCGTGCACTTCCTTCTGTACAATAAATGATTCTGCCATCCCTACAAAACATATAGATTACATTTTCCATGTTCATTTTTATCCTTCAACGCGAGAGCTTTGTCCCGGCCCGGAATTCCCCCGGTGCGTTCTATTGGCATTTCCCATATGTTTATTAATGAACTGGTTTTATTTTGGAAATGGGCAATTATGATCTATGGATTCTGTTATGCAGCCGAAGCCAAAACAACGACAGAAGTGATTGAACGGGTGACATGAAACATTGGATGGCCTGCTGGTATTAATAACTAATGATTGCGGTAATCTTTCATGTAGGAACATTTGCGAGAAAATGCAAAATTGAGAAATATTGCTTGTGCCATAACTATACCATTCGAATTAGCTTAGCACTCTTCCCTTTGCTAAAGAAAAATAACGTTTTCTAATGATAAAATGGTATTATTTAGTGCTTACAGTTAGGCCCATATATAATTGGACACAGGCACAATTTTATATATATATATATATATATATATATATATATATGGATTGAACGTGCCCACTCTCAGGTTTAATTTGAGGGTATGTACATCCAAATGCAGGAAGGGTTTAGGCATTACAGCTCTTAAGAATAGCCATCTCCCCTTTTTCAAGGGACCAAAAGTAATTGGACATTAGAATCAAAGGCTGTTTCATGGCCAGGTATGGGCTACTCCTTCCTTATTTCTTTATCAATTAAGCAGGTAAAAGGTCTGGAGTTGATTCTAAGTCTGGTATTTGCATTTGGAATCTATTGCTGTGAACCTACCTCATGCGTCCAAAGGAGCTGCCCGTTCAGGTGAAACATGCCATTGTAAGGCTTCAGAAATTGAACAAATCAATCAGAGAGATAGCAGCAACATTAGGAGTGGTCAAATCATCTGTTTGGTACATTCTGAGGAAAGAAGAACGCACTGGTGAGCTCAGCAACATAAAAAAGGCCTGGACGTCCACGGAAGACAACAGTGGTGGATGATCGCAGGATCCTCTCTATGGTAAAGAAAAAACCCATTCACAACATCCAGACAAGTGAAGGACTCTCTCCAGGAGGTGGACGTATCATTGTCAAAGTCTACAATCAAGAGAAGACTTCACAAGAGCAAATACAGAGGGTTCACTACAAGGTGCAAACCGTTCATAAGCCTGAAGAATAGAAAAGCCAGATTAGACTTTGCCAAAAAACATCTAAAAAAGCCAGACCAGTTCTGGAAAAGCATTCTTTGGCCGGAGGAAACTAAGATTAATCTGTACCAGAATGACGGGAAGAAAAAAGTGTGGAGAAGGCTTGGAACAGCTCATGATCCAAAGCATGCAGTGTCATCTGTGGTCACATGGTGGAGCTTGCAGTGTGATGGCATGGGCATGCATGGCTTCTAGTGGCACTGGGTCATTGGTGTTTATTGATGATGTGACAGAAGACAGAAGCAGCCGGATGAATTCTGCAGAAAATGCTAAAAATAGTGTTGCGATTAAATAAAGTAAATAATTATATAGAGTTCATTGAGTCCATGCGTCACAAGCACGACACTCTAACAATACAAACGTGTACAGGTGTCTTGAACATTGCAGCCACCAACAAAGTCCTCCACCTTGTGAATACCACCACCAATCAATGGATGTGCTCTTACCAGAGAGCATTGACCACCTATTACGGGGGGTGTAAAAGAAGGCTCATGTATCTCAACTACTCCATCACAATTCTAAAAAATATTGTCAAAGGATTGGTTTAACCATTTACGGACCTCCCACCGTCATTATACGGCAGCACTTTGAAGAGGAATATCGTTGTTATGGCAGCAGCTAGCTGCCATAACCCCGGTATCCTCTTCTTTAGCAGGCGGTCCGTTTTAAGATAAAAGTGGTCTCAGCGGTGGATTCACCACCAGATCACTTTTATTGGGGGCGGGAGAGGGTCCTCCCACCGCGCTTCAGTGCCCCCTGCTGCTTACCGAACCCGCCGGCAGCGGCGGAGGCGATTGCGTCCCCTCTGTGGTATGGAGCCGCGTGAGGGGAAGATGGCCCCCACCCGGCTCCATACCATTGCAGGGCGGAAGCAATGTGAAAATGTCACTTCCGCCCATAGCTCTTAAAGGGACATTTTTGTTTTTTAAAAGACTTTTTTTTTTTTTTATTATTGCATTTTAGTGTAAATATAAGATCTGAGGTCTTTTTGACCCCACATCTCATATTTAGGAGGTCCTGTCATGCTTTTTTCTATTACAAGGGATGTTTACATTCCTTGTAATAGGAATAAAAGCGACACATTTTTTTAAAAAAAAAGGACAGTGTAAAAATAAAAAATAAAGAGCAAAATAAATAAGGAAAAAAATTTTTTTTAACACGCCCCGTCCCGCCAAGCTCGCGTGCAGAAGCGAACGCATACATGAGTAGCGCCTGCACATGAAAACGGTGTTCAAACCACACATGTGAGATATCACCGCGATCGTTAGAACGAGCGCAATAATTCTAGCCCAAGATCTCTTCTGTAACTCAAAACATGCAACCTTTTAAAATTTTTTAAACGTTGCATATGGAGATTTTTTGAGAATAAAAGTTTGTCGCCATTCCACGAGCGGGCGCAATTTTGAAGTGTAACATGTTGGGTATCAATTTACTCAGTGTAACCTCATCTTTCACACTAAAAAAAAATTGGCTAACTTTACTGTTGTCTACTTTTTTAACTCAAAAAAGTGCGCTTGTAAGACCGATGCGCAAATACTGTGTGACAGAAAGTATTGCAACGGCCGCCATTTTATTCTCTAGGGTGTTAGAAATATATATAGATAATGTTTGGAGGTTCTAAGTAATTTTCTTGCAAAAAAAAAAAAAAAAAAAGATTTTAACTTGTAAACAACAAGTTTGAAAAACAGGCCCGGTCTTAAATTGGTTAAGGAAATAAATAGAACCAGATGAATGGAAGAATTAATATCTTTGCAAAATTATTCTGGATCGAGATTTTATGGAACTTGGAGAGGTTGGCTTGAGTTTAAACAATCCTTGACCTATTTAAGCTGTATGGGTAACTAAGATATCATTTGAGGGGAAGGGAAGAGTTGGGAGAGGGGAGGAGAGGGAAAGAAGAAAGAAAGGGGAAAAAAGTGGGATTTTTTTTTTTTTTTTTTTATAAATGGAGTTCGGTTGAAATGTATAGGTAAAGGTGATAGAGATGAGGGATAAGAGAACACATAAATTTAGGAGGGCAGTTTGAAGACTTCTACGTACTTTAAATCCACGGATCGGAATGCTTACATATCGAGGGACAGCTGTCACCACCGACCTTGGTTGGAAGGGGTTCCTAAGGGACAATTCCTTCATATTAAACAGAATTGTACCACCTTTAAGGATTTAGATAGACAACCTGGAATACTGACACAAAGATTTTTAGAGAAAGACTATGACCCTGTAGTTCTGGAAGCTACATTGAACCAAGTTAGAAGTATCGATAGGGATTTGTTGTTGAGAGATAGGATAGGTGGGCCTGAAAAAGGAAATGGCAATCCAACTAATTTTCCAGGATCACTTTATTTTCCACACAACATTTAACTATTAAACACATAATGAATGAACAATGGCATATTTTACAAAATGACTGAGTACTGCGCCCTTTATTACCGTCCAGACCTCAGGTTATTTATAGAGGTGTTCCGTCATTGAAGGATAAGATAGCACTTAGTATTTTGGACCCCCCTCTAGATCTCCTCTCTTTCATAATCTCATTGGGTACTACAAATGTGGACATTGTCAGGTTTGTGGCCTCAATAAATACAAAAAGAGAAATAAATGATAGATTTTTCTTCTGTGGCCACTTTAAAAATGTATACAGTAAAATCATTTATTACCTGTAGAACCACGCATGTGGTCTATTTGCTTCAGTGCCCGTGTGGGCTACAATATGTGGGCCGTACCACCCGGGCACTGAATGTCAGACTCAACGAGCATATAGCCAACATTCGTAAAGGATAAAAAAATCATAGTGTTTGTAGATATTATGACCTAGTCCATAGTAGAGATCCAGCTGGAACTTTATGGGCATAGATAGTTTTGTTTCACGCTGGAGGGGTAGTCTCAAAGTTAGGGAACTGTCTAAGATAGAGACCAAATGGATTTATCTCCTTAAAAGTTATATTCCACATGGGTTAAATCTGGGATGTAAATAGTTATTTGGATAATTCATGAGTGTGCCATCTTATGTATGTGATTTTAAATGTAGAGTTATGTTATTTTTTAATTTATTCAGTGTTACTTTATATTTATTGTCTGCACATCAGCATATACATTGCGGGACTGTATGCATTATATGTACTATGGGCACTGTTGGAGCCCGATCTCACTTCCATGCTATGATATAGGAGCTTAGGATGATACCTTACCACGGGAAGTGGACGAATATTCTAGATTGGAGCCGTTTAGGTTGTGAGACTAGTAGCGGCTCTGAGTAATTCCATAGTGAGGCATGCAATCAGAGTGGGGCTGGACTCTGAATAACATCAGCGTGGCATATGAAATCACAGCGAGGCTTGGTTATTGTGATGAACCGCATGGGGTAGGAGGTGAGAACGAGGCTCAGACAGATACGAGGACTATATACAAGCAATGACAGGCGAAGATGCTCACAACCCAGTCCTTGTGGTGACGAAACCGGTTGGGCTGAGGTGTTGTTTCCTGTCATCACGTTTCAATGCGAGCACGACTGTTACTGTGCCCTATAGAAATAGACGCTGATTTTATTCTGCCTGTGTGTAAGTGCATTACTTTTAATAAAGCCCAATTATAAAGATTTTACACTATTTGGCGTCTTATCTCTTTGTTGGGGTATGCCACCTGGTACCATGGTGTGAGACAAGAGGATTGTCGATTTACTCATTGGCTATTTGAAGGTAACTCCTTTGTTTTCCGTATGCTGGATATTGAATGGTGATGGAGTAGTTGAGATACATGAGCCTTCTTTGACCCCCCGTAATAGGTGGTCAACACTCTCTGGTAAGAGGACATCCATTGATTGGTGGTGGTATTCACAAGGTGGAGGACTATGTTTGTGGCTGCAATGTTCAGGACACCTGTACACTTTTATATTGTTAGAGTGGCACGCTAGTGACGCATGGACTTACTGAACTTTATAAAATTATCTACTTTATTTAAGCACAACACAATTTTTGCATATAGATCATAGAAAGAAAGCAATAATTTTTTGCAGCAGGAGAGAAGGGGCGGGCACTGACACAGCTCACAGGCAGGGAGGTGGGGGAGGACAAAGGAGAGACAGCGGATAACAGAGGCACATTAACTGACCACAGTGTCAGAGCTCAGCAGTCCTGATAAACCATGGTCAGTTTACAGAGGGAACAAGCAGGATCAACCAGGTATTTCATTGCTTTAAGGCAGGGGTCTCCAAACTACGGCCCTCCAGTTGTTCAGGAACTACAATTTCCATCATGCCTAGTCATGCCTGTGAATGTCCGAGGTTTGCAATGCCTCATGGGATGTGTAGTTCCGCAACAGCTGGGGGGCCGTAGTTTGGAGATCCCTGCTTTAAGGGAAGCAGCTGGTTGGGCCGGTGGCTTGCTATCAGACTGTGTTCATCGTGAAACTTAGCCCATCAATTATCCTAACCTTACCCTAGCACAATCTGTAACGTAATCCCTGACATGTTTGTCTTGTCTTTGTTCACATTATCATTTTAACTGGTCTGGGGATGTTCTGTAGGCCTTGTAGTTGTTCTGATTGATCCTTAAAGTCTTTCATTCTGTCACCAGCCAGCTTTTCCATTATAACAGGAATATATCTGATCTAAGTGTATTGGGCTTCACTGCCAAACGGTGCGTGAGAAAACAAAGCGCCATCATCGGTAAGCAGCTATCCCGACGTGTAGCGTCTATCATTATTTCTCTTCTATAGCTCTCTCTGGCTTTTGTAGTTGTGCTGTATGGGTGGATAACCTGCACACAGGCCAACAGGTCCTCTTCATTGATATTGATCAGAAAAATGATTGGAAGTCTGGGCGTCAGGTCTCGCATTAGCCTGTTCAGTTTTATTTAATAGCACCGCTGATGAGAGCAGCCTTAATGAAGACCAACAGATGGTCTATTTAATCCCCCTGCAGGTCTCGGGGCGCTTGCCAAAAGAGACGCACAAAAGAACTCAACAGCCACAAAGCTGAAAGCCCTTAATTACAATTCTCTACACCACCCCCTGAGAGTTCGGGGATGTTTGATTTGGAGAGACATTCTGGTCATTGACGATCTGGAAATTAGCGGTTTATTTCCATACCTGCAGTTATTGTGAAGGTGTCATGTATGAATATGAGATTGTAACACAGAAAACAGCCAGTTATGATGAACAATACATAGAATATCTATATTTATCTATCCAAGTGCTGGAGAGGCTGGATTATTGGGTTCCTTCTGTCGTGTTTCAGTGATGACCCACCCTGTACTTCAGGGGTGGCAAACTCAGTTTCATCATGGGCTGTATCAGCAGCAGTATGGTTGCCCTCAAAGGGCCAGTTGTATCTGGGGTGCCTACATACAGTATGCAGAGTTCTGCATTATGCTGCATACAGAGCGCAGGAGTGTGTTATGTACAGAATACAGTGTTCAGGAGTGTGTTATGTACAGAGTGTAGTGTTCAGGAGTGTGTTATGTACAGAGTGCAGTGTTCAGGAATACTCTATGTACAGAGTGCAGTGTTCAGGAGTGTGTTATGTACAGAATACAGTGTTCAGGAGTGTGTTATGTACAGAGTGCAGTGTTCAGGAGTGTGTTTTGTACAGAGTGCAGTGTTCAGGAGTGTGTTATGTACAGAGTGCAGTGTTCAGGAGTGTGTTATGTACAGAGTGCAGTGTTCAGGAGTGTGTTTTGTACAGAGTGCAGTGTTCAGGAGTGTGTTGGGTAGAGACACCACTTTTGACCGTGTAAAAGCAGAGTTCTTAGATCTCTTTCACCTCCTGCCCATAACTTGTTTCCTCCTGCACACTTGGTTCCTCCTGCACAAACTTGAAGTTACTACTTGAAACATGACACATCCTCTTCTATCCAATAGTAGGGGCCCACTCTGAATAAGCCTCCCTACTGTGGCTCTGGTTGCTCGCTGCCACTAGGCCTGAGGCCTGCAGAACCTCTCCCTGGAGACCTAGTGGGTTAAAAGCATATCTTCTAGGAAATATGGACTACTGTTCCCAACCAGCTCAACTTGCTAATCATGGGCCCGCAGGCCACATCGACTTGACACAGACCCCAACAGTCTCTTTTCTGATTCAGGACTACCCATCATCCACCGTGTGTTTGATGAAGACTCCGTTAGTGACCGTGTACTAGCAGAGTTCCCTCACAGACTCCTTGGCACCTCCAGCCCTTGGCACATCCAGCCCCACTGTGGTAACACTCACCGACCTTCCAACAGATCTGAGTCCTTGATGAGGAACTTTGACTGGACGATGCGTACGGTCTGCTCTAGGAGTTCCCTGCTATCCGACCGTGTGGTGGCAGAGACATTTCCAATGACCGTATAGAGGCAATGTTCCCTCACAGTTCTCCCTGGCCTTCTCCTGCGATCGGCACCCCCCCCCCCAGATGGGGATGGTTTCCTGCGACTGTCTAACATTCCTCATTTCACTCAGCTGAAATTACGACCGTCAAGAAGGCGGTGACGTACAACACTACGATGATCCGAGAAAATGAAGTTCAATGCTTCCGAGCATGCGCCAAATTGTGTCCGAGCATGCGTAGGAATATTGCGTGCCGGAATGGCCACAGACGATCGCATTTTCGGGTAGGAACTTTTCCCGACCGAAAAATTGAGAACTTGCTCTCAATCTTTTTGCTGGCTGGAATTCGGCCAGCAAAAGTCCGATGGGGCGTACACACGGTTGAAAAACTCTCATCGGTCTTTTGCGGGCCGAAATTCCGATCGTGCGTACGCGGCATTACAACCGCACTTGCTGGTTATACAGCTACGTACAGGGAGTGTCATTGAGGCTGCAGACACGTCGGAGGATAATGAAGCCATAATAACGTTTGATAACCATTTTTCCCTTCAAACCATTTAGTAAAGCGGCTCCCTCTCTCCAAGATGAAAAAAAAAAGTCAATTAGAGATTATGCAGCGTTGCAATCAATGGCGAGCTGCATTATTTACAACATTTAACAGCGGCGTCTACGCCACATCATAAAACTAATGAGTAAATCTATAGCGTTTCATTACACCTCCCCTCTCCCGCGCACCGCGCGACGGCTGCCCGAATAACTTTGATCTCATTAAACCGCAATCCGCGACATTCGATAAGTGCTAAAACTTCGGCGTCCTGCGAGCCGGTCATGTCGCTCCCGCAGAACAGATTGCTGCGGACTGAAATGTGAGTTTCTTCAGAGATGAAATTTTAATGTGACGTCTTTTTTTTTTTTTTTTCTTATTCCTTTTCTATGTTTATGCGGACAATCTGTGCTCAGAAACCCCAAACCGTCTTGTTTTATCACCGGCATAAGATTATAGAGGTAGTAAAGGGGATTGGGGCCTCTTGGAGACACGTACAGTCGTATTGCTGTAATAGCAATATTATAAATAAAGGGGGAAGCCTCACCTTCTAAAGCTGCGTTATACTTTGGTGCATATTAATAAAGTGGGAAAAGATTGAATTGTTACTTATTAGCCATTTTGTCACCACCATGGGTTAGTTCTCTTTTCACAAAATAGCCACAGCCTGAGTAGAAAAGCCTTTTATTTTCCCCCTGCCAGCAAGTTGCAGAGAAGGACCTTTTGCCCTCTGCGGGGGGGAAGCAGCGGTCCCTCTGTAGAGATCCAACACACTCCCCTACTGAGTCAGACCTATAGCTCTGCAATCAGCAAATCTGATTCTCTCTGCTGATTGGAGAGCTCTAGTACTGACTTAGCAGGGGACGTGCGAGACCTCTGTAAAAAAAAAAAAAGATCACTACATTGCCCCTTCAAAGAGACCATCGTCGTCAGAGATTGCACAGGAGGACTCTTTTAAGCCTCGTACACACGATCGGATTGTTGGCCAACAAAACCGTGGAATTTTGCCTAAAGGGCGTTGGCCCAAACTTGTCACGGCCACACAATTTTTGCCCAACAATTACGAAAGTAATGACGTACTACGTTGTTTTTCAGCTCTTTAGCGCCACCCTTTGGACTCCTTCTGCTAATTTCGTGTTAGTAGAAGTTTGGTGAGTGTTGATTTGCGCTTTTCTTTTCGCGTTTTTCATTTAGCGCCTTTCAGTTCGTTTCTGTACGGCCGTTCGTCAACCAGCCATGTTGAGGAATCGGAGGAGATAACGTGTTATTTATTATTGGCCTTGGAGTTATTTGCTTTGACATTATTTTTTTGGTTGAATAATAATGATTTGATTTGGTATATTTTCTCTATTTTTGGATGCATAGAATGCACTTTTTGGTGAAGTTCTATTGGCAGATATCATGTCTATTTTTATTTGTTTTCCTTTTTTAATGCACAATAAAAAAAATTGTGTAGAATAATACTTGGCTGTGTGTTTTACTTCAAATGACAGTTTGGGAGTCGGCAGTTACATTTTATAAAATACAATGTAAAATTGACAAGAGACACCAACATAGTTGTATCTTTGATCTTAAAAACTACGGGATAATGGTGTTGTGGTAACTTGCCCAAATAAAAAAAAAAAAAAATATTATTCTTGATATCACTAGAAAAAAAAAAGCCTTTGAAAATTAGTTTGCAATAACTCCATCAGTATCACCAGCAAAGCAGCTTCATTATTATCCCATTAAAGAAGAAGAGAATTGTGCGCTGCATTTCCAGATTTCATAATTTGCAGCGTCACCAATGTTAATTCTCCATTACGAGCGCTAGTTTACAAGACCGACCGCTTCCGGCTCGTCCTTGCTTCCCAGCATGCGTGTTTGTACTTTGGACTTTTGTCCGACGGACTTGTGTACACACGCTCGGAAAATCCGACAACGCACATTTGCCCGCGGAAAATTTTAAAACATGCCATCCAACATTTGTCAGGGGAAAATCCGAAAACAATTGTCCAATGGAGCGTACACACGGTCGGATTTACCGCCAACAGCCTGTCATCGAACATTTCCCGTTGGAAAATCCGATCGTGTGTACGAGGCTTTAGGCCGCTTTCATAGAAGATCAATGGGTCCTCAACTCAGGAGGTGTATCTGACGATCCTGGGGGAAAAAGGGTATAGAAAAAGATTTTTTACTACCCCAGGGTTTACAGGAACTCAGAATCTGAGTATATGAGATCTTGAGAGAAGACCTTTTTAGACCCTTCATGTCTACACTCAACTGCATAGCACCCAACTGTCCCAGATTTCGAAGGATATCCCTCTACTGAAGTGGAGTTCCACCCACTTTTACAACTCTTCAGCATCCCTCAATAAACTGTGCACTGTAAACGAATTGGATATTTTTTAAAAAAAAATTCTCAGCACCTACTGTATATCTGCTGTATTCATATTTCACTTCCTCCTCCCTGGCCGCGGCCCATCGCATCATTTCCTGTTTGCAATGCCTTCTGGGAAAGGCCAGCAACCTCCTCTGACACTGCCGTTGCTATGGAAACCTGACCTGAAACCTATTACACTGCTTGTGCTGCACTGAGCATGTGTGAGATCTGCAAGGATGAGATCCAGGAAGACGTACAGTCTGGCTTCAGCTGCCCACACTTAAGATGGCCACGGCCTGGTGTAAGTTTATAAAATAACAAACTACTGCTATAAACTAACAAAACAGACCTTAGTTTACAGACTAACTTTACTAGAATACATTAAGCTTGTGTATTATAGGGATATTTTTATTTAAAAAGTATAATTTTAAATAAACTTAAACTTTTAATTAAACTTTATCACCATCTGTTTTCTACCGGTGGTAGTCCAGCAAGTAGTTGGGAAATACCACTTCCAACTTAATCTAATACATCATAAAATGCTTTTAACATGTTTGTACAAATCATGCAACATGTTGAATCCTTCTATACAATTCTTTAGCTATTTATATGTTAAAATAAATTATTTTTTTTTAACATGTAGAATAATTTTTTCAAATCATTATTTCAAATGGCCTTAAAAAAAACTAGAGGTTTTGAACTATTCCCGGATTTCGAGGGACTGTCCCTGATTTGGAGCAATGTCCTCTGCCCCTCTTTCCTCCTTATTTGTCTCTCATTTTGGTCTGATCTATAGAGTTGTATATAAAATGCACTATTTATTTTTCCAATAGTGTTTCCCAGCGCTAAACATTTTATCCGATTTCTAAATTGCTACATTTGTAAATTTCAAAAGCCAATATAAAACAATAATAGTGGTAAAAAAAAAAAGCATACAACACAATCCACAAGGGAAATGGGGAATGGTGAGGAGCACCGGGGGCTTTGTGACACCCAAAAAAGGGTAAATAGGTCAAGATGTACACACAAATTGGCATAAAAACAAATATTTATTTTGAAAAAGCTAAAATATCCCCTCTACATGTGAGTAGGGGAAATGACTCGATATTCAAAAATACATGACATATAGCATATGAAAACCAATGCAGGATGATGCAATGCAGGTATATTGGATGGAGCCTTTTCCAAGCGGCCTAAAAAAAAAATGTCATGTATTTTTGAATGTCAAATAATTTCCCCTACATAATAGGTGTCCCTCGTTCCCATCTCAAAAAGTTGGGAGGTATGAAACTGTGCCACACCAAACCATGCAAATTGACTAATCTCAATGAGAGTAGGCAACACGTGAAAGGTAAATCTCCTGAAGGACCTTCTCACATACATAACCCCAATTTCCTGGTATCTAATGCCTCTTCCCTGGTACATGGTGATATGGATAGTACCAATAGTAAAAATGATATGAATATAGGGGTGGGTGGCGCTGCCTGTCACCTGAAGAGTGATCCTCCACACTGATTCACTCTTCCCCGGTGAGTATGCAATAGATATGTGATAAACACTAACGTCACCTGAAGGGTAATCCTCCAAAGTGAGTCACTCTTTTAGGAATGAATGGTTGAGTGCTAGGTAGTGTAGTTAATCACAATGTAGAATGGATGTCAAAAAAGGGAGTTCTCACCCTGTGCCTTTAAAAAAGGTAGACTAGTAAAGCTCTATTGGTTGTGCTGGTTACAAACGTGTGTGCCAACCTGTACTATTAAAACAAATGCGCGTAGGTGTAATGGTGAATATTCTTCATCCAATCAACAGTTTGTCAGAAACCATGAAATCAGGCTGAGACAGAAGTACAGTTAAATCACACTTGTTTAATAATAAAAGTAAAAAGAACAAACATAGTCAAAACATTCAAAGTTCAGTAACCGGAAGGGATAGTCAGCCAAGCCAGAAGTCAGGGATCAATGTAGTGGAACAGCAAGCAGGATCTGGAGCCAGAAGGGATGTCAGCAAAGCAAGTCTTGAACAGGATCGCAGGAGATGGTTTCTCTGATGCTGACCAAGGCGAAGGCAAAGAACCTCTGGACTGGATGGCTTAAGTAGGCAGGACTGACGAGCAGGATATCATCAACAGCTGATTAACTGTGGAGAGAGATAGGAGCTGGCAATTAGCTGACCGCCCAGTCCTGACACAGTTACATTTTATCCTAAACAATACATCCCAACTAATACATCATGAATGTGCCGAAAGAATCAATTCTATCCAAATTAAGTGACTTGTGCTTGTCCAAAGTGACTCGTGCTTATGTAACAGTTTAGGTGACTTCCGTGCTCCCCTTCAGTTCCCCATTCACCAGATCCTTGCACCCCCCGCAGGGGTAAAACGCATGCAGTGAGTGTAGTGGCAGTCCTCAGAGCATTCACCTCCTCCTTAGAAAACGATAGGGTATCCGAATCCTTGTGCCCCTCCCGGGGGTAAGCCACTTCCAGTAGATAGGATTGCAGTAATTACCTCCTCCGTGGTAGGCCATAAGATATCCTCATAGACGAAAGAGACGGGTACTCATAGTGTAAATCAGAGTGATTTTATTAAAAAGTAAAGTTTAAAAACACCACTTGACACAGTCAGGTGAAATAGCTAGCGTAACCTGGTTGCAGCACAGGAACTCCGGACCGGCGTGCGTTCCACAGACCGGAACTCTGCAACCGGAAATGACGTGAGTGCGTACCGAGTAGTGATCCACACAGGCATTCAACTGTCAAACGTTGCTTTCATAAAATGTTATTTGCATAGAATGAACAGCAACAATAAATATCTTTGAAGTTCAATAACGGTCTCACGTCAGGATCACAGATTTCACAGGAGCATTCCTTCTACAGCACCTACATTGAGGACCAGTGGGTCCTCAACTCCACAGAGGAGGACCACCTAATGACAATAGGGTGGAGGGTATAGCCAACAGTGCCACACTTCCCCAAGGTTTCTAGGAACCCAGAACTTATGTATGTTGTTCATGAAGGAAAGACATGACCTTTCAGACCCTTCTGATCTCTACCGAACTGAGCCACACCAAACCATGCACATTGACTAATCACAGCAAGTCAAACAGATTCATTGAGCAATTCCCACACAACTGCATTTAACTGTTCAACTTTTCTTTTCTCAATTTTTATTTGCATAGAATGAATGACAGCAATATCTATTTACAGGTTAAACAACGATCTCACATTATGATCAGAAATTATATAGCAGCACTCCTTATGCCACTTACAAAGGAGGACCAGTGGTTTCTCATCTCCATGTAGAAGGTGCTTCTGATAATCCTTGAGGAAGAGTATAACGAATGGTTCCATATTCCCCCAGAGTTTATGGGAACACATAACCTAATTATATGAGATCTTGAGTGAGCCTAGACTTGCATAGAGGACCAGTGGTTCCTCATCTCTATGTAGAAGGTACATTTGATCATCCTTGAGGAAACGGGTATGGCCAATGGTTCCATACTTCCGCAGAATTTATGGGAACACATAGCCTGATTATATGAAATCTTGAGTGATCATAGACTTGCATAGAGGACTGGTGGCGGTCAATCCCTAACTCTATGGAGGAAGTGCATCTGATGACCCTTGAGAAAACTGGTATAGCCAATGATTCCATACTTCCCCAGAGTTTATGGGTACCCAGAACCTGATTGTACGACATCTTGAGAGAACATAGACTTGTATAGAAGACTGGTGGGTCCTCAACTCCATTGAGGTGGTGGATCTGATGACGCTTCAGTAAATGGGTATAGCCAATGGTTCCCTACTTCCCAAGAGTTTATGGGTACCCAGAACCTGATTATATGAGATCCCAAGTGATCATAGACTTGTATAGAGGACCGGTGGGTCCTCAACTCCATAGAGGAGGTGCATCTGATGACCCTTAAGGAAATGGGTATAGTCAATAGTTCCACTCTTCCCCAGAGTTTATGGGTACCCAGAACCTGATTAGTTGAGATCTTGAGTGATCATAGACTTGCATAGAGAACCAGTGGGTCCTCAACTCCATAGAAGAGGTGCATCTGATGACCCTTGAGGAAATGGGTATAGCCAATGGTTGCACTCTTCCCCAGAGTTTATGGGTACCCAGAACCTGATTATATGAGATCTTGAGAGAACGTAGACAAGACCATTCAGACCCTTAAAGTCTCTAATAACCTGTACCACACCAAATCATGCAAGTTCACTCATTTCTGTGAGAGTAGACCACATATTAAATGGAAAATCTCTGGACCTCCTCACATACTATATTCCCAGCTTCCTGCTATCTAATGCCTCTTCCCCGGTACCTGGTATTATACATGGTAGCATTTTCCTGGTACTTTTTTCCTGGTTGACCATATATTGGCGCTCCAGAGGATGGCGCTCTTCATCCTCTTCTGATCTCAGTAATACCAGCCAGGGCAAAGTGAAGCCACTATGATTAGACAACACTCTATCCATCATCCTGCTCAATTTCTGTTGCTGCCTCCACAGTTTAGGCAAAAATTGAGTTAACGTGACTGAAATAACCCCTTCCCTACATGACGGCACAGTTTACTGAAGTCCATTAAACGCTAATTCGTTTTGTATTTAGTAAGGCCGGGCGGTGATAAATTGATGAGTTAGGACAAGAGACTTTGTACATTAGCGGCAGAGCCACCCCCCGCTGCTCCTGCAGATGTTTTCTCCGTTATTGCTCGCATTGTGCTGAAGATTCTGCTTAACAACCGCACTGAGGTCTTTCATACATGGTAATGATCACCCCCACTTACAATATCTATGAGATTTTACAATATACTTATAAGCAGAATCAAGCCAGGAAAACACAAGATGTCACCTCACTCAAGCAATAAACACTCTCACTGTAATGGATTTGTGTGTAGACATGTGCAGAATGAAAAAAATTGTTTAGTTTCGTTTCGATTCGTTACTTACATAAATTTGTTCAGTTAAATTTGTTTAACCCCTTAATTTGGCTTCATTTATACGATTCAAATCGATTTGAAGTTTCAGAATTCGAAATTGAATCAATTTGAATAGTTTTCACATTCGAATAGTTTTCAAATTCTAAAAGATTTCGAATTTGAATAGTTTTCTAATTCGAAAAGATCTGTACTGGGGAAGCTGTACTGGTGGTGGGAAGAGATCTGTACTGGGGGGATCTGCACTGGTGGAAACTATATTGGTGGGGGGGGGGGGATCTGTACTGGGGGAGCTGTACTGGTGGTGGGGAGCTGTACTGGGGGATGCTGTACTGATATGTAGGAAATCTGTACTGGTACGGGGGGAGATCTCTACTTGGGTGCAGCTATACTGGTGGGGGAATCTCTACTGGGATGAACTGCATTAGTGGGGGAGGAAATCTGTACTGGGGGGCTGTACTGGTGAGGGAGGGAGTCACTACTGGGGGAAGTTGTGCTGGTGGTGGGAAGAGATCTGTATTAATGGTGGGAAGAGATCTGTACTGGAGGAAACTGTACTAGTGGTGGGAAGACCTTTGTACTGGGGGGAGCTGTACTGGTGGTGGGAAGAGATCTGTACTGGGGGAAGCTGTACTGGTGGTGGGAAGAGATCTGTACTGGGGGAAGCTGTACTGGTGGTGGGAAGAGATCTGTACTAGTGGGAGCTGTACTGGTGGGGGAAGAGCTTTGTGCTGGGGGAGCTGTACTGGTGGTGGGAAGAGATCTGTACTGGGGGATCTGTACTGGTGGTGGGAAGAGATCTGTACTGGGGGAGCTGTACTGGTGGTGGGAAGAGATCTGTACTGGGGGTAGCTGTACTGGTGGTGGGAAGAGATCTGTACTGGAGGAAACTGTACTAGTGGTGGGAAGACCTTTGTACTGGGGGGAGCTGTACTGGTGGTGGGAAGAGATCTGTACTGGGGGGAGCTGTACTGGTGGTGGGAAGAGATCTGTACTAGTGGGAGCTGTACTGGTGGGGGAAGAGCTTTGTGCTGGGGGGAGCTGTACTGGTGGTGGGAAGAGATCTGTACTGGGGGATCTGTATTGGTGGTGGGAAGAGATCTGTACTGGGGGAGCTGTACTGGTGGTGGGAAGAGATCTGTACTGGGGGTAGCTGTACTGGTGGTGGGAAGAGATCTGTACTGGAGGAAACTGTACTAGTGGTGGGAAGACCTTTGTACTGGGGGGAGCTGTACTGGTGGTGGGAAGAGATCTGTACTGGGGGGAGCTGTACTGGTGGTGGGAAGAGGTCTGTACTGGGGGGAGCTGTACTGGTGGTGGGAAGAGATCTGTACTAGAGGGAGCTGTACTGGTGGGGGAAGAGCTTTGTGCTGGGGGGAGCTGTACTGGTGGTGCGAAGAGATCTGTACTGGGGGAAGCTGTACTGGTGGTGGTAAGAGATCTGGACTGGGGGGAGCTGTACTAGTGGTGGTAAGAGATCTGTACTGGGGGGTGCTGTACTGGTGGTGGGAAGAGATCTGTACTGGGGGGAGCTGTACTGGTGGTGGCAAGAGGTCTTTACTGGGGGAAGTGGTACTGGTGGTAGGAAGAGATCTGTACTAAAGGGAGCTGTACTGGTGGGGGAAGAGCTTTGTACTGGTGGGAGCTGTACTGGTGATGGAAATATATCTATACTGGGGGGGGCTGTACTGGTGATGGAAAGAGATCTATACTGGGGGGGCTGTACTGGTGGTGGGAAGAGATCTGTACTGGGGGAGCTCTACTGGTGATGGAAAGATATCTATACTGGGGGGGGTGTACTGGTGATGGAAAGAGATCTATACTGGGGGGGGGCTGTACTGGTGGTGGGAAGAGATCTGTACTGGGGGAAGCTCTACTGGTGGTGGGAAGAGATCTGTACTGGGGGGGGGGGCTGTACTGGTGGTGGGAAGAGATCTGTACTGGGGGGGGAGCTGTACTGGTGGTGGGAAGAGATCTGTACTGGGGGAAGCTGTACTGGTGGTGGGGAGCTGTACTGGGGAATGCTGTACTGATAGGGAGGAAACCTGTGCTGGTCCGGAGGGGGGGTAGATCTGTACTGGTGTGGGAGGGGGGAAGCTGTACTAGTGGGGGGAGATCTGTACTTGGGTGGAGCTATACTGGTGGGGGGATCTCTATTGGGGTGAACCGTACTGGTGGAGGAGGAAATCTGTACTTGGGGGAGCTTTACAGGTGGGGGGGTCTGTACTGGTAGTGGGTTACAGGCTGGAGTATGAAAACTAGTGTTCTTGGAGTATGAAAACTCAGATACTTGATCAGTAGCAGTAGGCATGATTTAATGCTCCATGTGGGCATATAACCTCATATCAGCAATAATAAATACTTCATATACAGAAGGCCACTAGAGGGAGCATCTACAAATCTTGATATGAAATATGGGACAGCAAAAATGAAAATAAGTCACGTCAAGAATGGCTTTCAGGTGAACACTCCAACGTGCTCTCACTGACAATACACTGTAACAGAAGAAAACAAGCTCCCGGGCAAGCAATAAATTACCATCCAGGTCTCTGGCTCTGGCCCCACAATTCCTGGCGGATGTCACGCCATCCGCTCCGCTAAGCCGGCCAACAAGCTAAATAAATAAATAGCTCAAATCGCGTCCAGTTGGATGACCACGGAGCGAAATAAAGGTTAATGCTGAAATGTTGGATGGGAAAAGCACTTCTAGATCTCGGTGGCAGGAGCCCAGAAATCTGAGAATTTATTTCCAGGATCCCGACCTAAAAATCATTTTTTAACCAGATAATGAAGATGAGTAGCATCTGCGGCTGTAAATTAAATTATATGGGCAGCCTCTTATTTCTAGAGTTCAGTAACAACCACATTCTCTGGCCTCTGCGGAGAGGGGGCGATGACGTTTTTTTATCAGCGGTTCTAATAGACGGAGCGAGTACACCTGTAGAACTACATGCCCCAGCATGACCAGGCCAAGACTAAAAAATCCAAAGGATTGTATTTCAAGGAACATAAAAGGGTCTATTCATAAAAAACATTTGCATAGACATTCATCCAGCAAACTTGTATGAACATTCGTTCTCTGCAAATTGGGCAAAAATAAATGTTCTTCAGGCTATTTTTTTTTTCGGAGCGAATGTTCTTTAATTTTGGGCAATAGTACAATACCACATTATGGCCACTAGATAGCGCTGAGGATCACAGGAAATACAATATATTTGCGTATTCTCTGAATTTTTTACAGATGTACGCATGTATTTTTTTTATGCTACTCAGCTCCATCTAATCTAGTGGCCATAATCTTGTATTTTACTTCTGCCCATAGATGAGAAAATAGCCTAAAGAACATTTGATTTTGCCCAATTTGCACAGAATGAATGTACATGCAAATTCCTGGAGGAATGGCTTTGTATTTTTTTTTTGGTATATATTATTATATTTCTATAATATATTAATATTTTGAAAATAATTATAATATATTTTTAAATATTATTATGTGTTTATAAATAGACCCTATAGTACCTTGGTATATATTTTATCTATTCAGGTTTAGGATTTTTTGTGTTTTTTTTTTTTTTATATTCGGTGTATTTTTGAAGTATTGCTTAGGTTTTTTTCATAGTCACTACCTGCATTCAGCAAATGGCAAGCTGTAGGCGGAAGTTTCACCTTTTTAAAAGCTGATTTAATGTTTTTTTTGTGAAGTGTTTTCTTGGTAGCCATTAAAGAAGGAGGTCGGTATTAGACATGTGCGCCATCAATAAATTTGTTTTGTTTCGTATTAGAATTAATTCGTATTTCGTGTCCGAAATTCAATTTAAATTCGCACGAAATACAAATTTTCGTTATGTTCATTAACGAACATTCGTAATTGTTACTAAAAGTTATGATGAATTTATCATTATGAGGGGCTCCCACCATCCCTGCGCTGTGCTGACTTCCTGGGTTTTTAACTTTTAGGTTCGTTAACTTTTCGTAACAATTACGAATGTTCGTTAGGAATTTGAATCCGAAATTCGTAAACTAAATTTAGTACAAAATTCGGGAAGCATAGCAATTCGTATTTCGGATCCTCCCGAATGTACGAATTTACGGAAATCCGTACGAATTTTCGATTCGTACGAAATTAATCGCACATGTCTAGTAGGTATAAGAAGAGACAACCTTGGTCTTCCTCCACCTGTGTAATGCCTAATTCCAGAGAGCGCCTATATAATTCCACGTATAAAGAAAGACAAAACATCCAAAAAATGATGTCATGGGGAATCCCTGAGGAGCCCATGCAGACAGACTGCCACATGGGTCATATGAGCAAAGCAAGGAAATCATTAAACCCAATGCTTGGAGCCCCGCTACACAAATAGGACCACATCTTCCAAGAAACCTTTTAACAAAAAGATATTGTTTTCTTGGTCGACATCAAAGAGGAGGTCAGTACGAGAGGAGGCAAGCTAGGTCTTCCTCCACCTGTGTAATGCCTAACACCGGAGAGCGCCTATATGACAACACATATAATGAAATACAAGCCAACAAAAAAGTAATTACCAAGGGAAACCCTGAGGAGCCCATGCAGAGGGATTGCAGACTGCCACATGGGTCACCTGAGCAAAGCAAGGAAAGCGTTAAAACCAATGTTTAGAGACATGGGCGTAGCATCTGGGGTCACAGGGGTTGCAATTGTGACCATGCCCCTAGCTCTAGGGGATCCACATCTCTGCTCCCTGCTGTCATATTACATTTGATTTCCTCCACAAAATCCCAGAGCTGGAATCCAGCTCCAATCTGCTTTGTGTCCCCCAGGGCCCCCAGCCAAGTTCTATATTCCACTAATCAGCTTCCAGTTGTTTGCCTTCTTCCCAGTCCACACCCTTCCTCTGCTCTCATTGACTGGGGACATGTCCTTACTAGGATGAGGGGGGAGGGGGCGGGTCATGTCATTACTAGGATGGGGGGGAGAGGAGGTCATGTCATTACTAGGATGGGGGGGAGAGGAGGTCATGTCATTACTAGGATGGGGGGAGGGGACAAGGTCATGCCATTACTAGGATGGGGGGGAGGCGAGTTAATGTCATTAATAGGATAGAGGGGGAGTAGGACAAGATTATGTCATTACTAGAATTGGGGGGGCCAGGTCATGTCATTACTAGGATGGAGGTGAGGTCATGTCATTACTAGGATGGGGGAAGGGGGCAAGGTCAAGTGATTACTAGAATAGTTTCTACAAAATATTTTGAATTACCCTCTTAATATGTACATAAACCTCTGATATAACTCTTTAGCCACTTGAAGTATCTTGGTGCGTAATGGGAGTATCTTGGCACGCACTGGAAGGGGCGGGTAATAGTGGGGGGCCCCAGGACAACTTTTGCATTGGGGCCCACAAACTTCAAGCCACGCCTCTGCATGGAGCCTGGCTGCTCAAAAGTGCCACATCTTTCAAAAGACCTTTTAACAAAAAGATATTGTTTTCTTGGTCACCATCAAAGAGGAGGTAAATACGAGAGGAGGCAATCTAGGTCTTCTTCCACCTGTGTAATGCCTAGCACCGGAGAGCGCCTATATGACACCACATATAATGAAAGAAAAACCAACAACAAAATAATGTCCAGGGGAAACCTTGAGGAGCCCATGCAAAGGGACTGCAGAATGCCACATGGGTCATCCGAGCAAATCAAGGAAAGCATTAAAACCAATGCTTGGAGCCCTGCTACACAAACAGGACTACAGCTTCCAAGAAACCTTTTAACAAAAAAGATATTGTTTTCTTGGTCGCCATCAAAGAGAAGGTTGGTACGAGAGAAGGCAATCTAGGTTTTCCTCCACCTGTGTAATGCCTAACACCGGAGAGCGCCTATATGACACCACATATAAAGACAGGCAAGCCAACAAAAAAGTAATGACCAAGGGAAACCCTGAGGAGCCCATGCAAAGAGACTGCAGAATGCCACATGGGTCACCTTGGCAAAGCAAGGAAAGTGTTAAACCCAATGCTTGGAGCCCCTCTACACAAATAGGACCACATCTTCCAACAGACCTTTTAACAAAAAGATATTGTTTTCTTGGTAGCCATCAAAGAGGAGGCAAGTATGAGAAGGGACAATTTTGGTCTTCCTCCACCTGTGTAATGCCCAACACCGGAGAGCGCCTAAATGACACCACATATAAAGGAAGAAGAACCAACCGAAAAAATAATGGTGTTTTCTTGAGAAAATTCATTGCAATCCAAATATTGTTTGCCGGATAACTCTAAACTAATGAAACCAATTGTGCAGCGGGCAGAGAACTAATCTAATGGAAACCATTCAATCAAACCCGTACTTCTTCTATGGTTTCTCTTCGACTGTTAGAAACATAAAATCAGTTATGAGTCACAGGCGCCTTTCTGGCTGAAAATGTGAGCAATATCCCCGCTATTAAACTTCTATAAAGTCATGGTGGAAAGACGGGAGGCGTACTTCGGAAGAGACGAGTTTCCCGCGTGACGCCTCTGGTTTTAGAGGCTTGTCATGCACACATCAGACCCAGATAAATTATCACTAATCAGCTCGCCGTATTCATTTCAGTATGTTCTTTTTTTTTTTTTTGCTTCATTTGAGTCTCCTGAGAATTGATTTTTTAAGTAATGCTCCTTCACGTTGTCACTCGCCTCCTTTAGTAACAGCGCCAGATGCACTTTCCACTCCACCTGAATCCCGCTTCATTCCAATTTTCTGCTTCCGCGCTTTTAATTCCACTGTTACAAATGGCCCCGTCCTCTTCTCCGCTAATATCATTCGGTCCTGTGCCCTGGCGGGATCGACGTCGTGAAATGCCATATGTTTTATGACTCATACGTTTATGCATGCGCTTTTAGGAATACTTTGGGGCATAATGCAACTTTATTTCTTGAATTAAACGTTGAACTCGCTCGCCTGCAATAATATTTTTCGATGTGTTTGGGGGGGGGGAGGGAGTTTGGAAGAGGCTTAACATTTTAGAATTGATACGACGAGATTAAACAATATTTCGTTTTCTACTTGCTTTTTTTTTTTTTTAATTAAATGGAGAAGAAGATTGTTTTTTTTTGTTTTTTTTAGGACAAGAAAAGTCGACTTTTCAGTAACTTTACTCATGCCTATTTACGAAGCGGCCTGCCAACTTTTTTCTGGGGATTGGCTGAAACCCTCATAACTATTCCAAACAGCCCCTCTTAACCTCCACCCACCAACTCTAGAAGTTTCTACAACCTTCTAGACCAGGGGGAGGAGCTGTAAGGGTGAGTCATCCAGCCCTGATCTCTCACTGAACCCTGACCCAGATTCACAGCTTAGCCCTGAGCAGAATACATTTTTCCTACACTATCAGACTACACTAGATTGTAACCATGAATAAATTCCTGACACTAAATGGCCTATTTGTACAATATTTGCACAGCGGCTAATCTTCATATGCAGTAACCCTAAACTGGGCAAAAAACGAATGTTCTTTAGGCTATTTTGTCCTCTCAAGGAATATTCTTTATATTTTGGGCAATTGTAAAATACCACGTTATGGCCACAAGATGGAGCCGAGGAGCATAGGAAATACATTTGTCTTTGAAGCAACAGATACAGCGTAACAATTCTGAAGAAAGTAGAAATATCTAATATCTATTATTCTCATATTCTTGTATCTCAGGGGCGTTCCTGGATGAATAGCAAAGTCTTTGTGTCCTCTCTCCTAGAGGGTGTGTAAAGGAGAAATGGGTCTGTCTTTATCCAAGGCTGCATCTTCATCAATATGTAAGGAATTAGTTTCATATTAGAAAATGTAGAATCCTTAGTCCGTTCAATACTTCAAGAAGAGTTGTTTTTGTGGTTCAGAAAGATAAGCAAAGACAAGGCTGCCATCTGGTAACATACGGTATGGTGATGGCTTCAGAAGGAGGAAGAGACATCTGATGCTACGTTCTTCAAAGTGTAGGGTTCCTTCCCTCTCTTCCCACCTCCCTTCCTAACTACCATACAACCCTCATCAATTCTTATACTGTTTCATAATGTTATGTCAGCATTTCTTAGAGTAACACCCATATTTGCATATATGCTTTATATGGCTTTTAGTCTATAGATAAGTTGCATAACTCCACCCATTGTCCTGACATAGTAACTCAGAATAGAAGTACCTACACAGCAAAACGACTTCTCTCTGTCCTCTGTTCTGTAACCTTCAGAGACTAACACTAATTACATTATAACATTCATGTGTTTCATATATTTTTCAGAAACTTTTATCACTTAAAATATTATTTAACTCAAAATCTTCTGTGCTTTATAAATGAAAGGCAAACTATTTCCTCCAACCCAAACTCGCTCATCCATGTCTTTATGGACCTTGCTTTGTGCACTGGTGTGCAGTCATGTTGGAACAGGAAGGGGCCATCCCCAAACTGTTCCCACAAAGTTGGGAGCATGAAATTGTCCAAAATGTCTCGGTATGCTGACGCCTTAAGAGTTCCCTTCACTGGAACTAAGGGGCCAAGCCCAACCCCTGAAAAACACCCCCACACCATAATCCCCCCTTCACCAAATGATTTGGACCAGTGCACAACCCAAGGTCCATAAAGACATGGATGAGCGAGTTTGGGGTGGAGGAACTTGACTGGCCTGCACAGAGTCCTGACCTCAACCCGATAGAACACCTTTGGGATGAATTAGAGAGGAGACTGCGAGCCAGGCCTTCTCGTCCAACATCAGTGCCTGACCTCACAAATGCGCTTCTGGAAGAATGGTCAAACATTCCCGTAGACACACTGCTAAACCTTGTAGACGGCCTTCCCAGAAGAGTTGAGGCTGGCCTTCTCGTCCAACATCAGTGCCTGACCTCACAGATGCGCTTCTGGAAGAATGGTCAAACATTCCCATAGACACACTCCTAAACCTTGTGGACGGCCTTCCCAGAAGAGTTGAAGCTGTTATAGTTGCAAAGGGCGGAGCCAACTCAATATTGAACCCTACGAACGAAGACTGGGATGCGTCCCAAAACTTTTGACAATACAGTGTATCCTCAGTCTCCATTCATACCGTTCATGTGAATGAGGCCTTAGTGATAAGTTGGGATCCACCTGAAGCTCAACTGAGCTTTAAATTTAAAGCCCACCAACTCCAGAAAAGGAAAAAAATGATTGCGCAAGATCACGCGGCACTCTCTGATTGGTCCTGCAGCCTCCTGGGACATGTGACGTGTTCCAGGAGATTGCGGGGCCAGTGGTGTCACTATGGGGGTGCAGGGAGTGCGGACTGCACCCAGGTGACACCATCAAGTAGGAAGTGATATCTGATCGCGATGGTGTCACCCCCATCTGCTCACAGATTGGCACACCGGCACTGACCACATCATTTACAAGGACTGGTTTGGGGTGCGCACCGTGACTGTGCGCTGGCGGCCCGAAACAACTAGCCTGCCCAATGCCCTGCAGGGCTCTGTTGGAAGGCTAGACAGGAAAGAGCCCGGTGTCCTGCTGTCAACTTGCAGCTGCAGGACAGTGCGCTGTGGCAGGCTGGGGGGGGTGGGGGTGACACCATGTTTGACCCCACCAGGTGACACCAACCCCAGTGATGCCACTGTGTGTGTGTGTGGGGGGGGGGGCAAGTTGATGTAGTTCTTGCCCAGGCGAGAATTGTGGAAGTTGGATTGAAAAAAGAAAAAGGAACCCTTTATAAAAAAATTGAGAGGTACCTTCACTTTTCACCACCGAATATTCCACAAACACGTTTACAAGTGATATACACTATACATTCTCTATTGATTTATTTTCGTTCCCTATCAATATTTGATCCTATGGCACTAATTCTGCCCCCCTTTTGCCCCCCTTGGCACTCAGGGTGGGTATAATATATAACTATACTATTTAATGTTGATGGACATGGAATATATAATATAATTATAGACATGTGCAATTCGTTTCGTTCGAATTCATTTTTAACAAATTTCGACAAATTCGTTAATTTAGAAATATCCAAATCAACGAAAACCCATTTAACACATTTATCCGAATATTCAAAATCCGTAAATTCGAAAATTCGTAAATCTGAAATTCAAAAATTCGTAAATTTGAAGTTTGAAAATTTGGAAATTTGAAAATTCGGAAATTCAAAAATTCGTAAATTCGAAATGTTAAAATTAGTTAATTCGGTAATTTGAAATTCGAAAATCCAGAAATTCGAAAATTTTGAAAATCCAAAAATGCTAAAAATTTTGAAAATCCAAAAATTTGAAAATCCGAAAATTAGAATGAAAATTAAAAAAAACAGAAAATTTGAAAATCTGAAATAACTAACTAATAATAACTTAACTAATTATTAAATGATAGGTATTGGAATTTCCTTTCAAATTTGGCTGTTAGTAAACGAATACAAATTTATCCAAAGTTACAAATTATCCCAAATAACAAATGCCACATCTAAATGAATGGAACGTAACTAATTAATAATAATAAATAATAATAATAAAAAAAACTTTTTACTATTACTATTATTTATTATTAATTCGTTCTGTTCCATTTGTGTAGATACAGCATTCGTTATTTGGGATAATTCGTAACTTCGGATAAATTTGTATTCGTTTACTAACAGCCAAATTTGAAAGGAAATTCCAATACCTATCATTTATTAGTTGGTTATTATTAGTTAGTTATTATTTTGAATTTTCGGATTTTCTAATTTTACAAATTTACGAATCTTCGAATGTTCAAATTTAAGAATTTACAGATCTTCGAATCTTGGAATTTATGAATTTTCAAATTTACAAATCTACAAATCTTCGAATCTTTGAATTTTTGAATTTACGAATTTACAAATATTCGAATTTTCGAATTTACGAATCTTCGAATTTATGAATTTCTGAATTTCGATCATAATGAACGACCCGGAAAAAAAAAACGAAGTGAAAACGAACAAATTTTTCGGCAGTGCACATGTCTAACAATATATGTGATACATTTCTTAATGTTTGTTTATTTTTGTATATAATTACAATATTCTTTAAAAAGATCCGAGGCCCTGATGAATCGGTATTACCCGCAAAACGTGTTGGCCTGATACACGGATCTCAAAGCCAGAAAACAATTTAAGTTGGATGGCTAATCTATGTACATGGTTTTAACCTATTTTAATATTTTGCTATATGTTCAATAAAATGTCAAAAACTTTTTTATATATAAAAAGTCTGTCTATAAAATATTGTTGATATAAATCTGAAAAAATCCCATTCATCTCTTTTAACCAGAGGTGACGGAGGCCAGCCACACCCCACAGCCGCACGTATAAAAGGGGCTGGGAACGCCTCCATCACCTATGATTGGCTGTCTGCTTTGACAGCTTCCTGGTGGGATGTTCATACATTCCTGCACACTAAGCCACCATGGAGCCTACTTTTCACTCCTGCTATCAACTGTCATTTTGAAGCAGCGGGAAGATGTAGAAAAGCAAAGTATGGAATTAAAATGCTACTAAACCCAGGACCCTGTATTCACTATATCTGGTCTCCCCAGGAGCCTGCATTCACTATATCTGGTCTCTCCAGGAGCCTGCATTCACTATATCTGGTCTCTCCAGGAGCCTGCATTCACTATATCTGGTCTCCCCAGGACCCTGCATTCACTATATCTGGTCTCCCAGAAGCCTGCATTCACTATATCTGGTCTCCCCAGGAGCCTGCATTCACTATATCTGGTCTCCCCAGGAGCCTGCATTCACTATATCTGGTCTCCCCAGAAGCCTGCATTCACTATATCTGCTCTACCCAGGAGCCTGCATTCACTATATCTGCTCTCCCCAGGAGCCTGCATTCACTATATCTGCTCCCCCCAGGAGCCTGCATTCACTATATCTGCTCTCCCCAGGACTCTGCAGTCACTATATCTGGTCTCCCCAGGACCCTGCATTCACTATATCTGGTCTCCCCAGGACTCTGCAGTCACTATATCTGGTCTCCCCAGGAGCCTGCATTCACTATATCTGCTCTCCCCAGGAGCCTGTGTTTTGTCACATATGGCGACCCATTACATTTGGCTACCCGCTCGACTGCGCATGCGCGACGCCGCCATATGCGTTCCAACACTGTGGCGATCTGCGCTTGCGCAGAATTTTGTGGCCACAGCCCTGAGTCCAGGTTCAAGCCCCACCATCCAAGTGGACATAGAGCTAGATTATAATTATGCTGAGCGAAGCGAGGCCGCGGGGGGCCCTGTGGCAAAGTGGTGTCTTACAACAGTATGGCGTGGCGGCGTTGCGCATGTGCACTCCAGCGGGTAGCCATATGTGATGGGTCGCCATATCTGACAAAACACTTGCAGTCACTATATCTGGTCTCTCACAGTACGCAGAACATGGAAATGCAATAATTGTAGTAAATATAAACTGCTAAATACCTTTTCTCGTCAGCAGTATATAGCAGTGTTGTGAAGTCTATCAGTGTCTGGTTAAAGCTTGTGGGAGGAGTTTTCATTCTTCTCTGACTGTCCTATGAGGCTGCAGGACCCCTGACCCTCTGTCTGGACTGTGCTGATTGGCTCTGTGCTGATCAAATGCACCCTTCCAAGAAAAAAAATAAACTCTCTAGAAATACACACCAAACTGAGCATGTGCAGGGTGACTTCAAGTGGCTTCAGGAGATGGTTATCGGGACAGTGGAAGAAGGGGAGGATCAGAGACATAGGTGTGCCCAGCCTATTGCATTCGGGTGTGCACCCAAAAGCTCAAACACATATGCGTGTGCCTGCATGCGTATATATACTGACGGTGCCAATAGAGCAGTGGATGGTGTCAGTAGTTTTTTTATTTTTATTATTTTTTACCATTTGTTTATTATTTTCTTACTATTGTTTTAAATGTTTTTTTACATTTTTTTTTTTGTAGGAACCCAGTTAGGGGGCTTTGGTGAAATATCCTATTCATCATCATCATCATCATCATCAGGGGCCATTGTGGGCGCTTGGGCGATGCCAGATCCCCTCAGGTCCTCGGATGGCTGATCCCCGCCGCTCCTCGGATGCCCGATCCTTGCCGCTCCTCGGATGCCCGATCCTTGCCGCTCCTCAGATGCCCAATCCCTGCCGCTCCTCAGATGCCCGATCCCTGCCGCTCCTCAGATGCCCGATCCCTGCCGCTCCTCAGATGCCCGATCCCTGCCGCTCCTCAGATGCCCGATCCTCGCCACTCCTCGGATGACCGATCCCAGCCGCTGCTCCTCGGATGCCCAATCCCTGCCACTCCTCGGATGTCCGATCCTCGCCACTCCTCGGATGACCGATCCTCGCCGCTCCTCGGATGCCCGATCCCCGCCGCTCCTCAGATGCCCGATCCCTGCCACTCCTCGGATGTCCGATCCTCGCCACTCCTCGGATGACCGATCACAGCCGCTGCTCCTCGGATGCCCAATCCCAGCCGCTCCTCGGATGCCCGATCCCTGCCGCTCCTCGGATGACCGATCCTCGCCACTCCTCGGATGACCGATCCTCGCCACTCCTCGGATGACCGATCCTCGCCACTCCTCGGATGACCGATCCCAGCCGCTGCTCCTCGGATGCCCGCTGATGCCTGCCGATGCCCGCTAGATGGGGTAAGTGCCGGTGGACCGACAAGCAGACAACGGGGGGAAATGGGGTTTTTGAGTTGCCGCGGGGGTTCGGTTGTTTGCTGCCCCCGCAAACAAAAAAACCACCAGCCGCCACTGATTATCACTATCCTTTGCAAACAGCGATATTTTGGGACAAAACAAAATGTCTTACACAATACAGATCCGGAGAGTCTCTGCGTTTCCCCGACTTCAAACAAAAGCAGTTCAGTGACATTTGCGTTCTGGAGTCGCGGCGAAGGTGTAATTTGTGTCAGGCGGGAGGCCAGACAGGAGCTATTGTGTGTGTCAGATGGCGGCGGGACAACTGCGCCGTGTACGAGGAACAAACAACAAAAACAACGCAATTAGCTTCAATGTATCAGGTGTGTTTTCTTTCTATGCTTCACCCATGTAATGAGAGCGGAAAGGGAATGTTTTTTAACCTATTTACCTTATACTGAGCGCAGGTGGGGGAAACACATCAGAAGGGGGACACATATACGATAGATAGATAGATAGATAGATAGATAGATAGATAGATAGATAGATAGATAGATAGATAGATAGATAGATAGATAGATAGATAGATAGATAGATATTACCAAAAGTATTGGGACGCCTGCCTTTACACACACATGAACATCCCAGTCTTAGTCCGTAGGGTTCAATATTGAGTTGGCTCCGCCCTTTGCAGCCATAATAGCTTCAACTCTTCTGGGAAGGCCGTCCACAAGGTTTAGGAGGGTGTCTATGTCTTTATGGACCTTAATTTGTGCACTGGTCCAAATCATTTGGTGGAGGGGGAATTATGGTGTGGGGGTTGTTTTTCAGGGGTTGGGCTTGGCCCCTTAGTTCCAGTCAAGGGAACTCTTAAGGCGTCAGCATACCAAGACATTTTGGAAAATTTCATGCTTCCAACTTTTTGGGAATAGTTTGAGGACGGCCCCTTCCTGTTCCAACATGACTGCCCACCAGGGCCCAAAGCAAGGTCCATAAAGACATGGATGAGCGAGTTTGGGTTGGTGGAACTTGACTGGCCTGCACAGAGTCCTGACCTCAAACCGATAGAACACCCTTGGGATGAATTAGAGCTGAGACTGTGAGCCAGGTCTTCTCGCTCAACATCAACAGCAAATGCTTTTCTAGAAGAATGGTCAAACATTCCCATAGACACACTCCTAAACCTTGTGGACGGCCTTCCCAGAAGAGTTGGAGCTGTTATAGCTGCAAAGGGTGGGCCAACTCAATATTGAACCCTACAGACTAATGCCCCGTACACACGATCGGACATTCCGACAACAAAATCCATGGATTTTTTCCGATGGATGTTGGCTCAAACTTGCCTTGCATACACACGGTCACACAAAGTTGTCGGGATTTCCGAACGTCAAGAACGCGGTGACGTACAACACGTACGACGAGCCGAGAAAAATGACGTTCAATAGCCAGTGCGGCTCTTCTGCTTGATTCCGAGCATGCGTGGAACTTTGTGCGTCGGAATTCTGTACACATGATGGGAAATTGCGCAAACGGATTTTGTCGTCGGAAAATTTGAGAACCAGCTCTCGAATTTTGTGCGACGGAAATTCCAATGGAAACTGTCCGATGGAGCCTGCACATGATCGGAATTTCTGACAACGAGCTCCGATCGCACATTTTACGTCGGAAGGTCCGACCGTGTGTACGCGGCATAAGGCCGGGATGCCATTAAAGTTCATGTGCGTGTAAAGGCAGGCGTCCCAATACTTTTGACAATATAGTTTATCTTCAGCCTCCATCCATACCATTCATGTGCATGAGGCCTTAGTGATAAGTTGGGATCCACCTGAAGCGCAACTGAACTTTAAATTTAAAGCCCAACAAGTCCAGAAAACAAAAAAAAAAAAAGAGACTGGGATGCTCAAGCTCAAGGCAGGTGTCCCAATACTTTTGACAATATAGTGTGCATATTTCAGGATATAATTTAGCAACAATTTCCATAAGTTCCCTATAACACAGCAAATCTTCCTTTTTCAAGTTCACGTCTACTCTAACAAAAATGCCGCCATCTGCTGCCGAGCAACAACCAAAATCCTCTTCTATCTTTCCTTATTTTTCTTCTTTTTTTATACAAAATTGGCGTTTTCATGTGCGTTGTGCTGTAATGAATTATCATTAACATAAAATCGCTGTAAAGCCCCAATCATCGTAAACCTGACCTGCGTCTGATGCGTATTGATTGCAGTAAAAAATGTTGCTTTCCCTTCCCTCCGCAGACTACAGGGGAGGTCTCTGCAATCATTCCTCCTTGTATCCTTTAATTAAGAAAGATTACAGTCATGACTAAAACAGATTGCGCTAAAAAAATAAAAAAATAAAAAAAAAGAGAAAACCTCCCATGATTGCCGACGTTGGACAAAATATCATCACAATACGGAATCTGAAGACGGAGGTTTTCCGAGCCGCACATTAGCGGTTGTAATAATTGTGATAAAGAGCCAGTCGCTGCCTGAGGCCAGCAGAGGCTTTTATACAGAACACCTGAGCAAAGGCTTCAGGTCCAACAATTGGGGCTTATTTTATTTATTTCAAATGCTTATCCACTTAAGGGCCGAGCCTTTTTCTGTTTTACAAGTAAAAATCGTTTTTTTTTTTGCTAGAAAATTACTTAGAACCCCCCAACACTATGTAGCACCCTCTAGTTTAAAACCTGAGAGTCTTAATGTGGTTAGAAACCCTCGTATTTAAAAAAAAAAAAATAACAAACATGCCAAACATGAATAACAAATCCCCCTGAAGAAGACCAGAAGAGAAAAGGGTCGAAATGCATTAGCATTAATACAATGCAACTGTATAATCAGAATTTTCTTAATGAATTGATTGCCTTGAGTTATAGTTTTTTGCTGTTGTCTGTGTCGCTAACTTGAAATTTTATTCAATATTGATTGTACCAATGTCATTTATTTCATGTTGGAATTAAATAATAATATTTTTACAAATATGGCTTTAGAACAATATTTTGCTGCTAAAAAACCCCTTGGGGAAACTTTTCCACTATTTAACATGCCTATACTTACCTGCTCTGTGCAAAACGATTGCCCCGATCCTCCTCTTCTGGGGTCCCCTCGTCTGCGCTCCAGGCCCCTCCTCTTCATCAGGTGTCCCCAAGAAAAGACGCTTTCCCTGGGGGCACCTGTGCAGACTCGCTCACGAGTCCCACTGCTGCATCCATTGACACAGACTTGGCCCACTCCCCACTCCCGTGCCATTTGGCTCCCACTGCTATCGATCTGTCCAATAAGGAGGAAGACAGCGGCTGGAGCTGCTGCGCTCATGCACATTGCTGGATCAGATCGGGCTCAGGTAAGAAAAAGAAGGGGGGGTCTGGGGGGCAGCTGTAGCACAGAAGGTTTTTCACCTTATGGCATAGACTGCAAACCTTAAGGCTTTACAACCACTTTAATCTGGGTCAGGGTTTACTGGAATTCAGGGCTGGGTGACTCATACAGGCAGCTCTCTGGTGCCTCCCTCTGGTTCTGGAAAGTTGGAGAACATTCTGGAAGCTGGAGGGCGGAGGCTAGGAGGGCTGTTCTGTATATTTAGGGGAGCTTAGACAATCTCCAGGTGGTGGGCCCGGCAAGGGACTAAGGCAGCCCTTAAATATGAATGAGTCATGCCAGCAGGGGAGTCGGGTGGAAGATGGAGATGGAGTGCTGAGGGGATTGTCGGTGGCCCTTAAGGCTAACCCCCTAGTCTGGGGGGGGGGGGTGGTCTGCCTCAGGTCGGGGCTCAGGTGCTGGCCTGGAAGGAACCTACAATAGAAGAAATTGGAAGGAGTCTTTCCTGAGAGGCAGCAAAAGCAAGGACTGTGTGGGTACTGCAGCACGGGTCAGGGACTTACAAGGGGAGAGACTTTCACAAGTAGCAGGTCTCTCTGGAAGATAGCAGTGTGCCTAAATCTTCCTTACCTTGCCTTGGGAGATCCCCAGAGTCAGTCGGGTAGACTGGTGAAGAGTCAGCCAGGTGGGCTGTTGAAGAGTCAGCCAGGTGGGCTGTTGAAGAGTCAGCCAGGTGGGCTGGTGAAGAGTCAGTCGGGTAGACCGGTGAAAAGTCAACCAGGTGGGCTGATGAAGAGTCAGTTGGGTAAACTGGTGAAGAGTCAGTTGGGTAGACTGGTGAAGAGTAAGCCAGGCGGGCTGGTGAAGAGTCAATCGGGTAGATTGGTGAAGAGTCAGTGGGGTGGTCTGGTGAAGAGTCAGCCAGGTGGTCTGGTGAGGAGTCAGTCGGGTAGACTGGTGAAGAGTCAGCCAGGTGGTCTGGTGAAGAGTCAGCCAGGTGGGCTAGTGAAGAGTTAGTTGGGTAGACTGGTGAAGAGTAGGAATGAGCCGAACAGCGAACATTATGCGGTGTTCTCGACAAATTCGAAAGCCGCGGAACACCGTTAAAGTCTATGGGACACTAACATGAAAAACCAAAAGTGATCATTTCAAAGGCTTATATGTATGATATTGCCATAAAAAGTGTTTGGGGACCTGGGTCCTGCCCCAGGGGCATCATTATATCAATGCAAAAAAAAGTTTTTAAAACGGCTGTTTTTTCAGAAGCAGTGATTTTAATATTGCTTAAAGTGAAACAAAAATTAAATATTCCTTTAAATATCGTGCCTGGGGGGTGTCCTTAGTATGCCTGTAAAGTAGCGCATTTTTCCCTGAGTTTAGAACAATAGCCAAATAACATTTCTAAAGGAACAAAATACATTTAAAACTGATTGCGGCTGTAATGAATTGTCGGATCCCGGCAATATAAATGAAAATCATTGAACCCCAGTCCATTACCAGGCCCTTTGGGTCTGGTATGAATATTAAGGGGGACCCTTGCTTTACAGAGGAGCTAAAAACGAAATTTACCTAGCATCCCATACCAGGAGGGTGCTACATGCATAAATGTGCAAAAAAGACATGAGTGGGCATGTGGGTTCCCGCTTATACATGACAGTCTACATCAGTGTTTCTCAACTCCAGTCCTCAAAGCGCTCCAGCAGGTCATGTTTTCATGATTTCCCTGTGCAAAATAATGGAGAGCCTGAAAACATGACCTGTTGGGGCGCCTTGAGGACTGAGAGTTGAGGAGTTGAGAAACACTGGTCTACATGTTTTCAGAGTTCATTCATCTGAAATATTCCCCGTCTTGGATTTGTGTCTTAAACAGCCCATTTGCCGTATTCTCTTGGCCTCATCACACCAGACAGTTCACATTACAATCCTCCTCCTCGTGCAAAATTTTGACTAACGGCGCGCGGCGCGGGCAGAGCGGGACACGGCGCCTGAGTGATCTATTCCCCATATTTCTTCCCAGGACGTGCCACTTCTAAAGGAAAGTCCGTTGATTTAATACGGCTCGTCCGGCTGAAAACACCAGATTTACAGTTTAATGGATAATTATATTAAAATCATTTTGCTTGGCGGCCGAGATGAATTTCCTTTGTCGGGAGATAATTTATAGCGGGGAACGTGGCCTGTATAACAACCGTGCTCACCCAATCCTAAGCAATGTGTTCCGAAAGGAAAATATAACTTCAGATGGAAAGCCTGGCATAGATTTTACATGGCGGTGGTGAGGCAGGATGGGGGTCAGCAGCACCTTACCCCCTACAACTCTGCGGAGGAGCCTTCAGTAACTTTTTGAACCAATCCCTGACATGTCATAATATACAGCAACAGGATCAATCATCAGAAAAGCTCCACCTTGATTCATTCATTGGTTCACATGTGCACACTGAAATATTTCGTTTCAGAATTTCGTTTTCGCCCGAAAAATACTTTTATTTAGTTACTCCCGAAATTGGTTTTTATTTATTTCGTTTTTCGTTAAAAATTGCATTAGTCCGAAAATCCAAATTAAGGTTGAATCTGTCATTGAAGGCTTATGGTGTCTGTAGAATGTTCAAAGAAGATTCGACGGAGCAGCTAAACTGTACAACGCCGTATACTTTACCTGCTCCGTCGAATCTTCTTTGAACTTTCAACAGACACCATAAGCCAAACTACATGTGTATTTAGTTCTAGCTATTTTACTGCTCCTCCTCTTTGGTTACAATCAGCCAATCACATTCATCATCATCATTATTTTAATTATCTTTCCTCCCCTACGTCGAATCTTTTCTCCCCTACGTCGAATCTTTTCTCCCCTACGTCAAATCTTTTCTCTCTATGTCGAATCTTTCCTCTCTATGTAAAATAATCTTGGACTAAGAGAGTTAAGGTTAGGCACATTCGACCACAGATTTGATGGACACAGATTGTTATTGTCATCATCATGTCGAATCTCCTATCTATATCGAACTGTTGTAGCAACGAAAACGAAAATAAAGCATTTGTTTATGTCGGATCTTTCGTTTTTCGGATTCTGCACTTTCGTTATCGTTTGTTAAAACGATAACGAAAATACCTAAAATTTGGCCGAAAATGCATTCAGACGAAAACGAATGCACATGTCTAGTTCATATATCCACAAGGATCAGGTGGGCTTTATTCCTGGAAGACAGATTCCTGACTAGATTGGCCAAGTGATTGACATGGTTTCTCTGCTTCGATCCGGATGGCATGGGTGGAATGAGCGGGGGGGTGAGAGGGTAAGAGAGGGATGGGGGGGTGAGAAGGGGGGGTGAGAGAGAGAGAGAGGGGGGAGGGAAAGAGAGGAATGAGAGAGAGGTAGGGATGAGAGAGAGGGGTGAGAGGGAGGAATGAGAGAGAGAGGGGGTGAGAGAGAGAGAGGTGAGAGAAGTGAAAGGGGTGAGAGAGAGGGAGGGATGAGAGAGAGGGGTGAGAGGAAAGAATGAAAGAGAGAGGGGGTGAGAGAGAGAGGGGGTAAGAAGAAGGGGCGAGGGGGGATGTGAGAGAGGGGGGATAGGAGAGAGGGGTGAGGGGGGGATGAGAGGGGGTGAGAAGGGGTATGAGAGAGAGAGAGGGTAGATATGTGTGCGATGCCTGGTACCCTCCATAGGTTTAGGATGGCCAGCAGCGGGCAGGGCCCGTTCTCCTTCTGGTATAGGGATGGGGAATGCTCTGCTGATAGATGGACGGACTGTCCTGGGTAGCGGTACCTGGCTTCCTTGTCCTCGGGGGCCCCGATCAGCCTGTCCTCCCGCCGCTGTCAGAGCTGAGAGCAGGTTGGAGGAATCCAAGCTCTGGGAGGCGCTGCTGCATCGGGGATTCTGCTCATGCTGCTGCTCACCTCTCTCTCCTGAACTCCTCAGTCCTAGCCGGCCTTCCTGTTTGCCTTCTCCCTGCTCACGCCGCCACTGGTCCAGGGCTCCCCATAACAAGGGGCTCAAGCAACAGCTGCTTTGGGCCCCACAAGCCCCACAACAATGACTGGGCCCTGGGCAGCTGCCCATTTTGCCCCGTGTTAAAGATGGCCCTGACTCTTGGCCTTACCTGTTTAAAGTCCTAGATGTGTAGGGATTTGGATCCCATTTTCTTAAAATTTTGCTAGCCCTGTATTCGAACCCTCAAGCTCAAGTGCGGCTGCAAGGCCAATTCTCCCTCCCAATTTCTATAGCCCAGGGTACTAGACAGGGATGCCCCCTATCTCCCCTGATATTTGCAATATCAATAGAAACCCTGGCAATTGCCATCCGAACCGGCCCAGATATACATGGGGTGTATTGTGGGCAACAGGAACATAAATTTGCGCTGTTCACGAATGACCTGCTTCTATTCCCAACTTCTCTGCTGACTTCAACACCTAAGGTTCTCCGATTGGTCCATGATTTTGGCAGGGTATCGGGGCTAGAAGTGAGCATGTCTAAGTCCACGGCATTAAATGTCTCAGTCCCCTCTGAACTGGTTGGTCTTTTCTTTTTTGCTTGGAGCTCCACCCATATTCCGTATTTAGGGTTATAACTGACCGCTAATATTGACTCATTATATAAATGTAACTATCCTGCCCTATTTAGTATACTGGAGTCAGACTTGCAGCGGTGGTCTCTATATAATCTATCTTGGTTAGGTGACCTGATTACTGAGAATTCTCGATTTTTTCCAGTCCCTGCTTATTCCCGTTCCTTGACCAGTGTTAGCACGCTTTCGATCTAAAGTGACCCGATATATTTGGGGTAACCAGGGCCACCGATTCTGCAAGAAAATTCAATTTTTGTCCTGTTTTGGTATTATCAAGTGGCCTTTTGGTGGTATATTCCGGTTATACCAAACTAGACTGGGTATACACGGAGAGGGTAGCTACCCAAGGCTTCACTTTAGATTATCTTTGGCGGTGCTCTCCCAAAAGGCAACCCCCCATTTTGGCACCTACCCTTTCACATTTCATAGCATTGTGTGATAAGCTCCATACTAATAGTGATTTGGTTTCTCCCTTTTGTCCACTAGCTCATCCAATTACCAATCCAAATTTCCCTCCAAGGTTAGACATTAAAGTGATATTAAAGTCTTGTTTTTTTTAATTTTTGTTTAAAAATAACAAACAATTTTACTTTCCTGCCTGCTCTGTGCAGTGGTTTTGCACAGAGCAGCCCCGATCCTCTTCATGGGTCCCTGGCCGGCGCTCCTGGCCCTTTTCTTCTACCGAGTGCCCCCAGAGCACGCAGCTTGCTATGGGGGCACCCGAATTGAGCTGCTGCATTTTTGTGTCCATACAGACACGGAGCCGTGGCTCAGCCCTGCCCCCTTTCTCTCCTCATTGGCTCACTGACTTTGATTGACAGCAGCAGGAGCCAATGGTGCCCGCTGCTGTCTCAGCCAATGAGTAGGGAAAGTCCCCAGACATTGTGGCTCTTGTGCATCATCGATGAATTGAGATGGCGCTCAGGTAAGTATGAGGGGGGCTGCTGCACACAGAAGGTTTTGTTTATCTTAATGCATAGCATGCTTTAGGTTAAAAAAACCTTCTGCCTTTAGAACCACTTTAAGGCTTTTAAGTGATGGTTACACAAGGGGCTATACAGAATTGGGCACTTTATTACCCACAGGGGACCCTTTACTTTGCGTCACTATGTGGAGGCACTTAAAATGCCCAGTCTGAGCTCTATGTAGTGTTACCCCCATAGAAGCCACTAGGTTCAACTGGTTCTTTCCCAAATATCTAGGCAGCAGCCAGGCACATGGTGACAGTTCGATCACTTTGGCTCAAATGAACAGTCCAAGGATTTTTTCTTTTTTGTGATTTTATTGCTGAGAGCCAAGTGAAGGTAGACTGGAAAAGTCTAGAGGCTCACAGCTGAGGACCACGAAGCAGCTTTAGCACAAGCAGAGGTAGGCTGGAACAGTCTATAGGTTCATGGCTGGGGAACATAAAGCAGTTTTAGCATAAGTAGAGGCTCTACTCAAAGTGTCCTGAACAGGGTCGGTCCATAGGTGCAGCGTCCTGCAGAGTAATCAAGCATCCAGCACAAAAGGGCTCCAGGGGCAAGCAGCCCCCCCCCCCCCCCCTCAGCTCCCAGATCTATTCCCACAGGGGGAAAAGTCTCCTCAGGCTTCCAGACTATTTAACAGAAGTCCAGCCACCATCTAGGCACAACTCCCCGGGGATTGGTTTGGCTTTGCTCAATATTCAGGCTGCACATCTGAATTCTCCTTCCCTAAGCTCTAGAAACTTCTTCTAGAGGCAGGGGTAAGTAATAAAACTATCAGCCTGTGAAGCTCTGACCAGACCAGAATAAACAACCAATGCTCCAGTGATTACAGCAGAAGCCAAAAACGAAATTTACCTAGCTTCCCACCTAGGAGGGTGCTGCATCTATATAAATTGCTTGTCTTACATACAGCAGCAGCAACCCAATATGAATGACTTCCACCCCAAAATAAATTTGTAATAGGTAGATTTTGCCAACAAAAATATATATATATTTTTTTTTTGTGTAGAAATAATAATTGATCATTGGAAGCAGCAGAGGCAATACAGCCAAAAACTACTGTAAGGTATAGACTTGATAACTTTAGCTTTTTTGTTTCAAACTTCATATACATTGCCAAACGGGGGCAAATTAAATCACAGAGCATAGCTTGTTCTGATCTCCTTTTCAGGGATGGCCTTACGGGTGAAGAAATGCGGTACAGCCACCAGCTGCAAAGGTTGTAAAATAATAGTAATGTGACCAAGCTGGCATTTAGACACTGGTCATGGGCGGGGTGGCTGGGGGTGCAGTGGCGTCGCTAGGGGGTGGCTTTTGGGGCTATAGCCCCGAATCTGGGGCCCATAGCCCCGAGTCTCTGCAGGGGTCTCCAAGGGGAGGGGAGGTTCTCTGGGAACCCTGATGTAAGTGGGGGGCTCTCTGGGGACCCTGATGCAAGGGGGAGGGTCTCTGGGGACCCTGATTTTAAGGGGAGCTCTCTGGGGACCCTGATTTAAGGGTGAGGCTCTCTGTGGACCCTAATGTAAGGGGGCTCTCTGGGAACCCTGATGTAAGTGGGGGGCTCTCTTGGGACCCTGATGCAAGGGGGAGGCTCTCTGAGGACTCTGATGTAAGGGGGGGCTCTCTGGGGACCCGATGTAAGGGGGGCTCTCTGGGGACATATACACACACACACACACACACACATATATAACTGTATATACATGTGTATTCCCGCCCACGCTGCTATGGGCTCTAGCCCCAGATCTTTTGTAGACCTAGCAACGCCCCTGTGGGGGTGTATTTTCTTTTTTGCTCTAGCAACTTGGGCAGTGAAAATTTAAACATGATAGATAGACATTAAACATTATAAGTTCTTGTAACTCTCCAGTAATGTGTTTTCTACAGAAGTTTTGTCTCTGCCCCTCCCACAAGGTTATAGCAAACTTTTTTTTTTTAATAGCTGGATTTTCTCCTTTTTTTTTTTTACTTTAGAATAATTGTGGAGAATTCACCGTGGAAGGTGACACCAATTTTTGGCTTTATGATGGTTGCAGTGGCAGGGGGGCCGAGATGTCTCAGTAAATGGAGCTCCAGGGAGATGGGGAAAAAATCAGCATGTGATACCACAAGCCAGCCAGCACACAACATGGAGATATTATCCTTGAGTGGATAGGACTTCCAAGGCACAGCAGGTGCATAATGGAACAGAGATACATTTATGAATTTGTGCTTTTTTTTTTTTTTTTTTTAAATAAACAGTTAAAATAATCTCCAGTTTCCCTGAGATATTTGGAGTCAGCAGTAAGCCAGGGAAACCTCAGAGGGCGGCTTAATGAGCCATGTGCAACAATACAGTAAGTGCATAGCTTTGCCTTTATGATCTGATGTGCACAAAGAATAAAGTTTAAAACAACCTCCAGAGTATCGCTGAAATCTGGACAGGATGCATCCAGATGCGTAAATGTCTGTTGCATCGTTTGAGCGTCCCCTGCCTATTTTGATGGCATGTTTTGTGGAAAGATTTATTAGATATTTATTGTTAAAGGGTCTCTTTGTTTTAAACATAAAATATAAAAAAAAAAAAAAAAAAGAACAATCTTAAAAAATATAGATCTCGCTACTTCATTGCACCACACACAGCTCTGGTGAGATATGGCAGCCTCAAGGATCCTTGTTTGAGGCTGCTTCCCTGGAAGGTTCCTGGGAGAGATGTACCAGTAAAGTTTAGCAAAACTACTTCTTGTGTGGACATTCCTTCCTTGGGGATACAAAGGTCTATAGCCGGGAATGTCATGTGGAGGCCGGTTACAAGGAGCAGGGCACAAGGTTGCGAGAGTTCGGTCCCAGCAGGAGGGACAGTGTTCTAGAAGGGATGGAGCAGGGGAAGAGACTTGTTCTCTTGGCACCAAAACCAGCCAACCATGAAGCCCTTCTTATGCCGCGTACACACGAGCGGACTTTACGGCGGACTTTGCCCGGCGGACTGGATTTCGTCGGACAATTCGATGTGTGTGGGCTCCAGCGGACTTTGTTTTCTCAAAAGTTGGACGGAATTAGATTTGAAACTTGTTTAAAATTTATCCGTTGAAATCGAGTCCGGTCGAAAAATCCGCCGTCTGTATGCTAGTTCGACGGACAAAAAGCCACGCTAGGGCAGCTATTGGCTACTGGTTATGAACTTCCTTGTTTTAGTCCGGTCGTACGTCATCACGTACGAATTCGACGGACTTTGGTGGATTGTGTGTAGGCAAGTCCGTTCGTTCACAAAGTCCGTCGGAAAGTACGTCGAAAAGTCCGCCGGGCAAAGTCCGCCGTAAAGTCCGCTCGTGTGTACGCGGCATAACAATCCCAGTAGAGATTTGCTGTACAGCAGGCCTGCTCAGGTTCAAATTTCACTGTTGCAGTCCATGGGAGACTTATAGTATATAAAGCATGTCCCAGTGTCTACCCAAAGCTGACAGACCAATTTTGGTTGAATTGGTCCTTTATTGTGAAGGTCAAGCGGTAGTTCAAAAAAATTGACTTATTGGAGAACAGAGATCTAAGGACACATCTAAGGTCACCAAACCACTTTTTTTTTAACCAATCGTTTTGTTTTATAGAAGAAAGTTTTGCCATCTTTCCCGTTTTATTTCTCTTGTAGGCTGTAAATAATTATGAGGTTTGAGAAGCCCCATCCATCATAATCCTGTCCATAAAGGCGTCTTGTAAAAAGAGGAAATTACGTTTCGAAGAGCCGTGCAACAAAGTTTGTCCATTAGTCTGCGGGGCTTTGGTGCAATGAGATATAAATTTAATGAGTGACGAACATTAGAGTTGCCGAAGAGAACATCATGGAAGCCATAAAGGAAATAAGATGTCATTAATTTACAAATTATTGCTAAGTCAAATGTCATAACTCAAGATGAGGAAGAAAGAATGGAAATTGAACGCACTTAATGAATAACATAATTAATTTCATCCTCAGTATCATTGCCGTCTTCAGATAGGAATTTATTGCACGTGCAATCCATTTATGTTCGCTTATTTTGCAGTCGTCATGGCGTGAAAAACTCATTACCGGCTTCGGACTTGCAGCTTTGAGACCTGCTTAATTTGTGAAATTTCTCTAATAAAGAAAAGAGGACAATTATTTCCATTTAAAGGGAACCTGTCTTTGGAAAATGAATTACAAGATGTTTCCGTTAGCTCAGACACGCCCCCTATATTGCTAAACCTACATGCCACATGTAGTGACCCCTGTGCTTTTTGGATATGCCTTGAGTTGCACATTTACATAAGGTTTGCACTCCAGGTTCCGCTTTTCTAGATCATCTAGCATTTCTTAAATCGTTCCCTTTAAAGCAACCCTTTCCATTTTATTTTACAAAACTGTTGACAAAACATGAACTATTCAACATTTAAATAACTTACTGCGTGTCATTATCTTGCCTTTCCCATAATGAAGGAATGTGAAGCCAACTTGTCAATCACACCCCACACAATGAAGTCACTGTGCAGTAGACATACTGTATGCCAGCATGCCAAGGGAAATGACTCGGGATAGAAGGCTGTTGACTTCTGTCTAAAAGTCAAGAAAAGTTGTAACGAATTTGTAACAAATGATCTTATAGGAACCCTGCTTTACGTTGGACTGTCCCCAACCAGATTTAGTGTTTGCAGCTAGGTTGTAGCCAGCCTGAGCTGTTTGTGGTGTCTGGGTTTCTTGGGTGTCCTCCAGTAGACTAGAGTAAGAGGATACAATGTTAACTAGGGGTTTAGGTCATGGTCAGGAGTCAGGCTCAGAGACAAGTTTCTATAACAGTAGAGAGGCTCCCACTTTCCAGCTGGATAAGTACGCACACAGGTCACCCTGGCGGATGAGGCGGGCTCACTCGAGGTGCAAAATCTAAGCACTGAGCTCCTGATGGTGAAGAAGGGTTTTGCTGCATGTTAGTACCTGGTCACGGTCCTCAGGATCGCCTCACCAGGAAGTGAGCAAGCTGGGGTCAGGTAACAGATATTGTAGATAGTGATCAAGCAGAAGCGTAGTCAGTAAACAAGCCAAAGGTCGGTAACAAGTGGTAGTGGAGATAAGGACAGCTGCAGGTCCGCAAAGGAGCAAGATATTGGCTGGAGAGAGCACATTATTCTGCAAACAGTAAGTGCAAAGGCATGGCTTAACCACTTGCCGACCGCCGCACGCCGATGTAAGTCGGCAGAAATGCATGGGTGTGCGAATAGGCATATCTCGTACGTCCCTCGCTCCTACTGATTCATTACAGAACCGATCAGTCTTCAGGTCCAGGCCAATTATTTCTGGCCTAAACCCGCTGAACGCTTCTGGCGAATGAAATGCCTCCTCTGCCTGTGTAAGTGTAAACACAGGCAGGGGAAGTGATGTCATCTCCCCTCGTGGAACTCTTTTCCGTTCCAGAGAGAGGACATCTAACAGTAAGTTGCACAACACTACACTGACACCAGGACACGTAGGTACACTTGTCACCTCCCGATTGCCCCCCAGTTAACCCCTTCACTCCCTGTCACAGTGTCACCAAGTGCAGTTTTTCACTGATCACTGTACTGGTGTCATTTGTGACTCTAATCAGTGTTAGGGCAGCTAGTAGTAGCCCCAGGTAGCTTTAGGGTACCCCCCTAAGCCCCCCTAATAAAGGGTTGACCCCCTGACTGCCCCCTAGTTAACCCTTAATTACCCCCTGTCACCAGTGATCACCGTATTAGTGTTACGGGTGACGCTGGTTAGTTAGTTTGTTTTTTATAGCATCAGGGCACATATATTACCCAATAAAGGTTTAACCCCCGATCACCCAGCAGGTGACATCAGTTAGGTTTTAGTGTCAGTTAGGGTCCACGTCACCCCAGGCAGCATCAGATTAGTGCCAGTAACACCCACGCACACGCACCACACACCTCCCTTAGTAGTATAGTGTCTGAATGGATCAATATATTTGATCTGATCAGATCTATATTAGCATCCCCAGTAGTTTAGGGTTCCCAAAAATGTGGTGTTAGCGGGATCAGCCCAGTTACCTGCCAGCACCTGCATTTACCCCCTCCGCCCAGCCCAGCCCACCCAAGTGCAGTATCAATTGATCACTGTCACTTACAAAACACATAACTGCAGCGTTTGCAGAGTCAGGCCTGATCCCTGCAAACCTTAACAGTTTTCTTGGTAGCGATTGAAGCAGGCTCTGACAATCAGGTGCTCTTTTTTTCCTGTGAGTCTCACTAGTTGTACCAGTAAATTTAGAGGCCACAATCTCCAATTGAAGGTACTCTATTAAAGAGGCCTACACGTTTCTGAGCATAACAGATAGTGAAGAGGAAGTCACCCATCTGTCAGATTCAGGCTCAGAGTACGATCCAGTAGACAGCACCAGCACCCTAACAGATAGCTCTGACGATGGAGTAGTGATCCCTGCTAAGGTCAGGCGTACCGGACCCCGTTCTTCTTCTGTTGTTGAGGTGCAGGAACTGCAGGGTTCTCGTATGGAGCAGAGAAGTACTAGTGCCACTCATCCTTCTGGTGAACTGGCAAGCACCCGCGACCTAGTACACCCCGGTCGTAGTCAAACCAGCTCTGCAGTAACACTTGGTGATGTGGCGAGTCCCATAAGTGCAGTTTAAGCTGGTGAGGTGGCAAGCACAAGTAGTGTCCCACAGCCACCAAGAAGACAAACACAGGCCCGTCGAGTCATGGTGCCCTTCCTGCTGCATTTGCCAATCCTAATTGGAAGCCCACCACTTCTGCAGCACCCGTATTTCCCCCATTCACTGGCCAACCCAGAATTCAGGTGGAAACAGTTGATTTTACATCACTTGATTTTTATTCGTTGTTTTTCACGGAAGATCTCTATAGATCTATTGTGGACCAAAGCAATTTGTATGCTGGTCAGTTCATCACCGCTAATCCCCAGCTGACCCTTGCCAGAGATTGGAAACCTATTACGGTTTCCGAATTTAAAACCTTCCTGGGCCTATCCCTCCTCATGGGCATAACTAAAAAGAGTGAGTTGCGGTCATATTGGTCCTGTACACGGCTAGGCTCACAAAAAGTCCTACACATGTGGTACATGTGTACTCCCTGTACTCAGGAGAAGCAGCAGAATGTATTTTGAGGGGTAATTTCACATATGCCCATGGCATGTTTAAGCAATATATCATTTAGTGACAACTTTGTGTAAATTTTATTTTTATTTTTTTAGTCCTATTTCAATCACTTGTTGCAAAAAAAAAAAAATATTCAATGGGCTCAACATGCCTCTCAGCAAATTCCTTGGGGTGTCTACTTTCCAAAATGGGGTAATTTGGGGGGGTTTTGTACTGCCCTGCCATTTTAGCACCTCAAGAAATGAGATAGGCAGTCATAAACTAAATGCTGTGTAAATTCCAGAAAATGTACCCTAGTTTGTAGACGCTATAACGTTTGCGTATACCAATAAATATACGATTATTGAATTATTTTTTTTTACCTGAGACATGTGGCTGAATGCTTTTTGGCCTAAATGTTTGACTAAAATTGAGTTTATTGTATTTGTTTTATAGCAAAAATTAGAAAAAATATTTTTTTTCAAAATGTTTGGTATTTTTTTTATTTATATTGCAAAGAATAAAAACCGCAGAGGTGATCAAATACCGCCAAAAGAAAGCTCTATTTGTGGGAAAAAAAGGACGCAAATTTTGTTTGGGTACAGCATTGCATGACCACGCAATTACCAGTTAAAGCAGCGCAGTGCCAAATTGTAAAAAGTGCTCTGGTCAGGAAGGGGGTAAAACCTTCCGGGGGCTGAAGTGGTTAAATAGGAAGTTCATGGGAGGAGCAAAGAGTTCAAAGTTCACCAGAAACAAGGTACAAGACAAGATTATCCAAGGGGTTCAGACAAGATGCTGCCCAGCATCTCAGGTGGCTCAGCATGGAGAGCCACTGCCGGATGTAGTAAAACAAGGGTCTCAAACTGGCGGCCCTCCAGCTGTTGCGAAACTACTCCCATCATGCCTCTGCCTGTGGGGGTCATGCTTGTAACTGTCAGCCTTACATGGGACTTGTAGTTTCGCAACAGCTGGAGGGCCGCCAGTTTGAGAGCCCTGCAGTAGAGGTTGTGGGTTCAGATCCCAGTCCTCATAGTTTACGCTAGTGATGTGAGCTGGGAAAGAGGACAAATATTTGGAGAGACCCTCTAGAAAAGTCCTTCCCTCCCGGGCTTTGCCTAGAGAGGGTCTCTGTGTGAAGGGTAATGTCTTTACCTTCCAGACCTGCTGCCTGAGGATATTGTAGAAGAAGAGAGGTCCAGTATTTTCCTCAAGAGTTCTGTTCAGATCCTGCCTGGACCTAAAAGTTCACAATTGGGAAAAGGTCCAAAGAGATCTAACCTGGTCTGTGACAGAGGCCAAAGGCACTTAAAGTTATTTGCCTTTCTGGGCCTACAGAGTTCACATTAGCCAGTTGCGAAGGCATAAACACACTAGAAGATACTACTTAGTGAAGAAAAAAACGTTTCTTCTGTATTTGAGTGTCCTGTATCCCTAACCCTCTCTCCCTAGAAATTTCAGCAAATACATTTTGCGCAAAAGAAGATGGGAGGTCTTGAAGGTAATTGTTACTCCTGATGGATTTGTGAATGTCTGGGTTCAGCCACAGTGCGGGTCATCAATAAGAGGGCCCACAAAATCTAGCAGCTCCTAAGAGGGCCATTGTTACAGTTTAATAGTATTTAACAATTTCAAGAACCAGCTTCCTAAAGGCTGTACCCCAAAAAAAGGATAGCAGACTGCAAAGGACTAGTCACCAGTATTGCCTGTGGTTTCCCTGCAGTTAATTTTTTTTTTTTTGGAACGGATGAAGTAAAAGCAAGGAGATTCCTGCACTGCAGGAAATTTGGTTCTGCTAGTTCTCCAGCAAGGAGACCCGTAAGCAATACAGTAGTGACATCAAAAAATCTCACACCATCTTTTAAGACCTGAATCACCTGCTGGTGGCATTGTGGTTCCCTATGCGGAGGGCTGTGATTCCAGTGTCCACCAGCGGGTGTCTCTCAACAGCCAGCAGGCCCCAGTCATCAGTATCCAGCTGATGCTGGTTGCTGAGAGGGTATTTAGGTCCTCTCCTACTAAGTGCCTCTCACTTCAGTGTTTTTGTGCTACCAGATCCTGTTCACCATAGATCCTGATCTTGCTCCTGCCCTGCATCTTGTACCTTGCTGCCTGTTTCCTGATCCCCTTATATCTGATCCCAGTCCTAGTTCTCCCTTCCCATCTGCTCGATGCACCTCCAGTTTTCCCCTGCTTTTCGGTCTTCCACATTTTGTATATATTGTATATAGTTAGTTGTTAGGCTTCTGTTTGTTAGTTATTAGTCAGATATTCTGTTGCTGGGTTTTTTGGTTCTCTATTTTCATGTTTGCTGTGTACTGGTGTTTAACCACGTCAATACCGGGCACTTTCACCCCCTTCCTTCCCAGGCCAATTTTCATCTTTCAGCGCCTTGACACTTTAAATGACAGTTTTACGGTTATGCAACACTGTACCCATATTACATTTTTATCATTTTTTTTAGACAGATAGAGATTTCTTCAGGTGGTATCTAATTGCCACTTTTTTTTTTTTGTTTTTGTTTTTTTTTGCTAAACAACCAAAAAAGACAGAAAATTTGGCAAAAAAAGTTTTTCTTATGCCGTGTACACACGGTCGGACTTTTCGTCTACAAAAGTCAGACGGACGCTGACGGACTAAAGCTGGCTGACAATCCGATCGTGTGTGGCCTTCCCCGGACTTTCAGTGGACTTTTCCAGCCACAAATCTGACGGACTTTAGATTTGAAACATACTTCAAATCTTTACGTCGTAACTCCGCCGGACCCAGAAATCCGCTCGTCTGTATGCTAGTCCGACGGACAAAAACCCACGCTAGGGCAGCTATTGGCTACTGGCTATCAACTTCCTTATTTTAGTCCGGTGTACGTCATCACGTACGAATCCATCGGACTTTTGTGTGATCGTATGTAGGCAAGTCCGTTCGTTAGAAAGTCTGCCTCAATTCCGCCAAAATGTCCGTCGAAAGTCTGTCGGACAGGCTGTCGGACTTTTGTAGCTGAAAAGTCCGACCGTGTGTACGCGGCATTAGCTTCTGTTTTAAATTTTGCAAATAAGTAAATTTTCTTCCCTCACTGATGTGCGCTGATGAGGCTGCACTGATGGCCATTAATGAGGTTGCACTGATGGGCACTGATGAGGCTGTACTGATGAGGAGGCACTGATGGACACTGATGAGTTGGCACTGATGGGTACGGATGAGGCGGCACTGATGAGGCAGCACTGATGGGCACTGATGAGGCTGCACTGATAAGCAGCACTGATAGGCACTGATGGGGCTTCACTGATAATCAGGACACTGATTAGTGCCCTGATTAATCATTTAAATGTAATTAATTTAAATTTAAATTCAGTAATTTTTCTTCTTCACTGATGGGCACTGATGAGGCTGCACTGATAGCCACTGATGAGGCTGCACTAATGGCCACTAATGAAGTTGCACTGATGGGCACTGATGAGGCGGCACTGATGGCCACTGATGAGGCAGTACTAATGGGCACTGATGAGGCTGCAATGATGAGGCGGCACTGGTGGGCACTGATCGGGCAGCACTGATGATTAGTGCCCTGATTATCAGTGCAAGCAGTGTGCTGACAGCTTTGTGGGTTATCGGCACTCCTTTCCTCACACAGACACAGCATGTAAGGAAAGTGCTGCTGATAACCAGCAAGTCAGCCGATTGGACACAACTGATCACATAGTAAAGGGCTGCTAGGCCCTTTACCCCAATCTGTGATCAGCTGTGTCCAAAGGATGCAGCGGTCACAGAGCGCGCCCAATGCGCTCCCCAGGGGCGCGCCGGGGCCTGTTTTTTGGGGGACATCTATAGATACCCTCTCTGAACTATAGTACTGCGCTGTAGCCGTCTTTTGGCTATAGTGTGGTACTGAAGAGGTTTCACTGTAAATAAATCTCACTTAAAGCATACACAGCCTGGTCCCAGTTTCCTGGAAGTGTAGCCATGGAGATCTTGCCATCTCTGCTGCTGCTTCCTGACAGGCACTTTATGAATGGAGGAGGTGGACCTCATTCATCTTCCATCCTCCATTCATAGAGTTCTTATTATTTGGTGAAGGTAGTACCACTTCTATGAATAGAGCAGAGGGGGGGCAGAAAGAATGGGCAAAGCGAGAACTCTTGAAAAGTGCCCATGGTAATTACGACTACTGGGGTATTAGGGGCAGACTTGAAACTGAAGATTTTAACTAAAGCAGCAGAAGGCTTAAAACGGCAACTTAGACAGCAGTCACCAGCGCAAGGGACACTAAGTAAATTCCGTCCCTTGTGCTATTTTTAACAGAAGAAAATTACAAAAACTTAACTAAACTTAGGCTTTAATGTCATCCAAAATTTAGGATCAACTCTACAGACTCATCAGGACAATTGGGAACTTGTTCATGAGAAGTAGACGATTGGGGGGCTGCCTTTGCGCCCTCCTCTCTTCATGGACATGGGATCCCTCTACTGACTGCAACCCAGGAAAGCGGCGCACAAACCCCTCGCTGCCAGGTTGGAAATCTACCGCTACTCCTGGAATGGCTCGGTTTTTCATTTTCAATATTTAATCGCGCATAACGTTCCTCTTTTATTCCTCTACCCAGGTTAAATGAGTCTGTTTCCTCCATTCCCCCTCTTTATTCTGACGGAATTTATTAGTCATGGTAAATGTATTTCCATATGCTGCCGGTACATCTTCCCATTTCCCGTCTAATTTCAGTAAATTTGATTTCACGGCTGAGCAGGCAAAAGGTTCTTAAACCCGACGTACGTCTTCATCATTAATGCCATCAAAGACATCTACCTTTTTTTGTAATTGGGACGTTTGGAAAACAATTGCTGCCGCGTGTCTCGTGGCTCGCATTGCCACGTGGCTGGCATTGCCACGCGCTTTCCTAGCGGCACGCACTAGTGTTCATTCAACAGTCTCTGTTTCATCTAACTTTACTGTTATTGTTGAACATTTGCTGATCACCGGCTACTCTCCACTAAGGGGGCTCGGTGATAATTTAGAACATTTAAAGTGGTTGTAAACCTCTGAAAATGAAAAATCAACAAAGTATATCCTTCTATGGTGTGTGCTTGCCTCAATCTCATCTAGTGTGATTTCTGTTTTACTGCATTTTCAAAAATGCTCCTGCTGTGTAATACAGAGCAAGTTCCAGCTGTCATTTTGACAGCCGGTCTTTGCCAGTAATAGTAGCGGAGGGAGGAATGGGGTAAACACAGAAGGTTTTTTACCTTAACCACTTGACCTCTGGAAGATTTAACCCCCTTCATGACTAGGCCATTTTTTGTGATACGGCACTGCATTATTTTAACTGACGCTGTAACCAAATCAAATTTATATCCTTTTTTTTCCCCCACAAATAGAGCTTTATTTTGGTGGTATTTGATCACCTCTGCGTTTTTTATTTTTTGTGCTATAAACAAAAATAGGCTGACAATTTTGATTTTTTTTTACTTACTTTTATTTACTTTACGTTACTTGATTTTTTTTTACTTACTAGGTACGTGATCCTGCACAGCAGAGCCACCTTGCCACCGAATATGTTCGTTATACAGTCGGCAAGAGGTTTAAGCATTCTCTGCATTGAGGTAAAAAACTTCTGTGATCAGTTACTCCTCTCAGCCCCTCTAAATATCTACTTGAGCCTGATCTTGATCCAGCAATGTGCCCAAGAGCAGCAGCACTGCTCTCTTCCACACTCCCTTAATGAGACATGGGGGCAGCAGTGGGAGCCATTGGGTCTTGCTGCTGTCAATCAAACCCTTTGACTAGGAAGCGGGGGCTGGGCCAAGCAGCGATGTGTGAGTCAAAAGAAGCACATACCCGTCCCGGCTCCGGGGCAAGCCGCATGAGTGCCCCCATAGCAAGCAGCTTGCTATTGGGGCATTTGGAAGGGGGGAGCCAGAAGCGCCAGCGGTGGACCCCAGAAGAGGAAGTTCAGGGCTGCTCTGTGCAAAACTATTGCACAAAGCAGGTAAGTATAACATCTTTTGTGGTTGTACACCCTTCCATATACCCCATAAAGTAACTGGCCTCAGATAGTTAAGTTTGTTTAAATTACTTTTCAGAATTATTTTAGTTTAGTTTATTTGTTTTCAAATTCGATTAGAATTTTATGAATTCGACCAAATTGAATTAAAATTTTTTTCGATTTGGATGCGGCTGCTGAATTTTTTTTTAGATCTAATAATTGCAATATGTTTATATTTCATATTCAAATTTGAATTTTGCTATTTCAGACAAATTTTTATTTTGTTATTTCACAGGATTTGTTTGCATACTTTACTATTTTGATTTGGAATACATCAGAATTTCAAAATAACGAAAAATTCATCCAAATTTAAATTTGAAAAGAAGCAATTCGCACATGTCTAGCCTAAGGTGATACACTGTGTTGCATTTGATATAAAATATGATTTTTTATTCAGCATTCTGGTTTCACAGACACAGAACTTCTCAAACAAATGCTGTTGGATACAATGAGAATGTAGATACCATTGTTGTATTCAGTTGACAGCTTGAACAGTCTATTGTCTCTATAGCTACAGTAAACAGGTAAAAGCGGGCCTCTCAAACTGAAAGCTAGAGAGATGTCTGTAAGTTAGTCAGTTGTTATGGTAAATAACCTGACATATAAAGGGACTTCAACATGGATTAACACCATAGCAGGTAGAAGGATTTGTACCAGCCAAGAAGAAGGTGCCTGATCTCCAGAAGCCTCGTTGTCAACGGAGATCATGAACACACAGTAACCGAAGTTAAGTAACTTTTAAATGAGAAGTCCAGCCTGAGCTCAATCGGCTGGGCTTCTCCTCTGGGTCACAGGAGTGTAATTTGTTGTTCTTTTGTTGCCTTTATAACAGCTGTCACCGCTTTTTTTTTCAATTTTTTGGGTCTGTCGGCGCTGTGATTGAATAAGGATGATTAAAGGAATTGTCAAAAACTTTCTTTCGAGTTTTTTACTCTTTGACACTTTTTTTGGTGAATGGGTATGGTTATAATGTACCCAATACTTATTCACATAGGGGGCCGGGATCTGGGGGCCTGCTTGTTAAAGGGGGCTTCCAGGTACCGATATTCCCCCAACCCACAGACCCCCACAACCACCGAGCAAGGGTTGTGGGGATGAGGCCACATGCCCTCAACAAGGATGAGGCCCTTGTTGAGGGCATGTTGCCTGGTATGGTTCAGGAGGGGGGGAGGTTTGGATGAGGGCCTGGAATGGATTTTGGGGGGGGGGCAGGCTGTTTTTTTTATTTGGGAGTTCCCCCTAATATTCATACCAGACCCAAAGGGCCTGGAGTGGACTGGGGGGGGGGGGCGGCACGCTGTTTTTTTCTTTGATTTTTATCTATATTATCGGGAGCCGGCAATACATTACAGCCGCAAGAAAGTTTAAATTAAATTTTTTCCTTTAGAAATGTAATTTTGCCGCAGGACTGTAAAACACACAAGACAGATGTGCTACTTTACAGGCAGACCAAGGGGGCCCCCAAGCACGATATTTAAAGGAATATTTAATTTTTATTGTTTCACTTTAAGCATTATTAAAATCACTGCTCCCGAAAAAAACAAGAATTTTTAAAACTTTTTTTGCATTGATACATGTCCTTGGGGCAGGACACGGGTCCCCATACACTTTTTATGGCAATAACTTGCATATAAACCTTTAAATGAGCACTTTTGGTTTTTCATGATCGTGTCCCATAGACTTTAACCGTGTTCGCACAAATTTTTTGCCTGTTCGCATGTTCTGGTGCGAACCGAACCAGGGGGTGTTCGGCTCATCCCTAACAAAGAGGTCCAATAATACCAACGATGGGACACAATCCCCCCCCCCCCAATGACACAAATAATGGGGCCCAATATCTCCCAATGACACCAACAAAGAGTCCCAATGACATCAATGATGAAACACAATTCCTCCCAATGACACTAATGATGGGACACAATTCCTCCCACTCACAACAAATATGGGGCACAATACCTCCCACGGACACCAACGATGGGTTATTGTTTTTTCCCACTGCCGTCTGGACCTTTTTTTACTCCCACTAGCCATAGTCTGGCCCCCATAAAGTAAACTGGCCCTTTGTTTAGAAAGTTTGGAGCCCCCTGCTATAGAGGGATATACTTTGTTCATATATCATGTCTGAGGTTTACAACCACTTTATGGGGGGGTAGTTTGGCATCTTCGCCTTGGCAGGCTGAGAGTCTCTATACTGTTGGGGCAGAAAGTGTTGCATGATTATCAGCCGTAAAAACGATGGACAGATGTCTCCGTTCTCATTGGTCATCGGGGAGAAATTTGCCTGCCTATGCTTAGCTCTGACTTTATTATCCGGAAGGATCAGAGGATGGATCGGTGGCCTCATCTTGTCTCCTCTCTGCCTTCCAGTTACTGATCTTTTATTAGGCAATCAAGCTGCAGGACACACAAAGGCTCAGAGTTTATTTTATAAGTAGGATCACCTATCAGCGGGCCGGGCCGACATATGCACTTTATAATTAGTGTGATTTATTGTGCGCTGGCTGTAATTGTGCGCCCGGAGGGATGTGATACGGGGCACCTCATAAGAAGCCTTGATGGCTGCCGTGCCGCCGCTGTCCTGTGTTCTGCTCTCCGGAGAGACATACGGAACGGGATCACACCGAGTGCCGACATTCTTCTTTATATCTATTTATATCCCACATTCTTCTCAGATATGGAAGTATAGTAATAGAACTCCTATAAAGCTTCTCTACTCTCTGCGCTTTAATCAGCAAAGCCAACACGGCACATTCAGTAAAATCGATGATTTATATTTTGATGAATCTACTTACTTGTAATCCAGTATTTTCCTGTGAAACGTTACACGGCAATAAAAAAAAAAAAAAAAATTGATAAAATCAATGCATCTTTAATTTATACAAAAATATTTAAAAAGTACATATTGTGTAAAAGACATCATAATACAGTCACCAAAAGATAACCCTAATGCCGTGTACACACGAGCAGACTTTCGACGGACTGAACCCCGAAGGACTTTTCGACAGACTTTCGACGGATTTCCGATGAAACGGACTTGCCTCCACACGATCACACCAAAGTCCGACTGATGTGATGACGTACGACCGGACTAAAACAAGGAAGTTCATAGCCAGTAGCCAATAGCTCCCCTTGCGTCCCTTTTTGTCCGTCGGACTAGCATACAGACGAACTGATTTTTCGACCAGACTCAAGTCCGTCGGAAAGATTTGAAACTTGTTCTATTTCTAAAGCCCATCTGATTTTTCGTCAGCAAAGGTCCGATGAAGCCCACACTCGATCGAATTGTCCGGCAGATTCGTTCCGTCGGACCTTTGCTGTCGAAAAGTCCGCTCGTGTGTACACGGCATAACACACCACATACCCAAAGACCTACTGGTGGGGTGGATTTACAAATGTGTCCACCAATAGAATGTCTGCCAGAGGAATTCCAATGCCTTTCCATGTTACATAGTTAGTAAGGTTAAATAAAGACACCAGTCCATCCAGTTCAACCTAAATGAGTGTGGGTGCGTGTCTACAATTGTCCCTATCCCTGTACATTGTGTATTTCTCATATATCTTTATCGGGGGGGAAAGGGTATCCAAATATCTACAATACAACGTGGAGACATATCCCTTCAATGTCTAACTTCAGGGTTTCTAAGTGTGTTCATCCAGGGTCATATTAATGTAGGGGCTATTGTATAGCTCCCAACTATCCCTGATTTTGAGGGACTGTCCCTGATTTGGAACAATGTCCCTTTATCCTTCTTTCCTCCTCATTTGCCCCTCATTTTGGTCTGATCTATATAGTTGTATATAAAATGCACTACTTATGTATCAATAAGTGCTTTCCAGTGCTAAACCTTTAATCCAATTTCTAAATTGCTGCATTTGTAAAGTCCAGAAGCCAATATAAAGGAATAGTAGTGGTAAAAAAGAAAAGCACTTGTGGGTTTAACCAATTTGTTTTTTGTTTTTTACATTTCTCCTTTAAGGGGGCGTGGTAAGGGGTGTGTCCCATGCCTTCATATATTTGCTAATAGGTGTCCCTCATTCCCATCTCAGAAAGTTGGGAGGTGTGACTATTGGAGCTGCAGCTCCAGGCCCCTATCTTAATATAGGCCCAGCCAGGAACACTGCGTATCAGCCGATGCACTGGCAGTCTGTATCATGCTGCTGCTCCCCCCTCCCTCCTCCCACCAGGCCGCTTCCCTTTACATCTCTCAATCTCATAGTAACATAATAACATGGTTGGTAAGGTTGAACAAAGACAACAGTCCATCCAGTTCAACAGGTGTGTGTGTGTAGAAAAATCATTTCCCATATCCCCTTAAATTGTTTACGTTAAGATGCACATCCAAGAGTATTTTAAAACTATCCATACTTCCGGCCGACACCACCGATTGTGGAAGTGAGTTCCACATTCTGACCGCCCTGACAGTGAAAAAAACCCATACGCAGCTTAGGGTTAAACCGCTTCTCATCCAGTCTCATCGTGTGGCCCCGTGTCCTTTTACAATCCTGGGACTGAAAAGTTTCATACTTATCCTCGGATCACCCAGATATTTGTAGATCGCTATCATATCTCCTCTCAGGCGTCTCTTCTCCAGTGAGGATACATTTAGCGCTTGTAGTCGTTCCTCATAATTGAGGTCCTCCAGTCCCCATATTAATTTAGTTGCCCTTCTCTGGACTCTCTCCAGCTCCAGCACATCCTTTCGGAGAATTGGTGACCACAACTGGACGGAATACTCCAAATGCGGTCAAAGCAGAGATTTATAAAGTGGCAGAATAATCATCTTATCCCTGGAGTAAATACCTGAAATGAATTTTGGTTCTGGACGACCATCCTTGGTTAATTCAGGCAGACCACCGGGATCCTCGGATCCGCGAGAGACCACATGAGACACAGGAAACAAGCTGGAGTGTGTTCATAAGATCTCTGTCTTTATTGAATACAACAGTAGTATATATACCAGTAAAAATACATGTCTAAGGGTAATGCCGCGTACACACAGTCGAACTTTTCGTCTACAAAAGTCCGACAGCCCGTCCGACAGACTTTCGATGGACTTTTGGCGGACTTTTGGCAGACTTTCTAACGAACGGACTTGCCTACATACGATCACACAAAAGTCCGACGGATTCGTACGTGATGATGTACACCAGACAAAAATAAGGAAGTTGATAGCCAGTAGCCAATAGCTGCCCTAGCGTTGGTTTTTGTCCGTCGGACTAGCATACAGACGAGCGGATTTCTGGGTCCGGCGTAGTTACGACGTAAAGATTTGAAGCATGTTTCAAATCTAAAGTCCGTCAGATTTGCGGCTGGAAAAGTCCGCTGAAAGTCCGGGGAAGCCCACACACGATCGGATTGTCCACCGGATTTTGTCCGTCGGCGTCCGTGTGTACGCGGCATTATTCAAACTTTACAATCAGTATATTCTTATCAAGAGTTAGGCTGCTTGACTAGATAACAAGAAATAGCTGATGAGTTGCTGACACATATTCGGTTTAACCACAATATCTCATAGGGTGTGGTTCTATGCAAACTTTTAAGTTGATTATGGCAAAACTCACACACACGCAAACTTCACTTCTACTTTATGTAAAATGGAAGAGAATCTGTCAGAGGCTTCTTATCACGATCGGAGATGCGGTGTGTCGGACTGACACGCCGCACTCACGATCACCGCGCTGCGCGCCCCCATGGCCTGCTGGGCGTCATATGATGCCCAGTCAGGATAACAGAACCACTTCCCGGCCATCAATCTGTTATAGGCCGGGCGAGAAATGGTTAATGCATGCTAATATTCTGCTGGCTTTGGAAGCTGCAGCTTGACACTGCATTCTATTGCTCAGTCTGTCTTCTACTAGGACCTCTAGATACTTCTCCATCCTGGAAGCCCCTAGAGATTCTCCCCCTAAAGAGTAACTTGTGTTTATATTTTTACCCTTCAAGTGCATTACCTTACATTTACCAGTATTAAACTTCATTTGCCATGTAGTAGTCCACTCAATTACTTTATTCAGGTCCTCTTGTAAAGTTTCTATAGCCTGCTGTCTTGTTGTTGCCGAGCATATTTTTGTGTAAGGTGAACTCTGCAGACTCTGATGTAAAAGGGGACTTTGATGTAAAGGAGGACGCTAAGGTAAGAAGGAACACTGTGGACTCTCATGTAAGGTGAACTCTGCAGACTCTGATGCAAAGAGGGACTCTGATGTAAGTGAGGATGATAAGGTAAGAAGGAACACTGTGGATGCTCATGTACTGTAAGTGGGACTCTGCAGACTCTGATGTAAAGAGGGACTCTGATGTAAGGGAGGACGCTAAGGTAAGAAGGAACACTGTGGACTCTCATGTAAGGTGAACTCTGCAGACTCTGATGTAAAGGGGGACTCTGATGTAAGGGAATATGATAAGGTAAGAAGGAACACTGTGGATGCTCATGTAAGAGGAACTCTGCAGTCTCTGATGTAAGGGAGGACGCTAAGGTAAGAATTAACACTGTGGACTCTCATGTAAGTTGAACTCTGCAGACTCTGATGTAAAGGGGGACTCTGATGTAAGGGATGATGCTAAGGTAAGGGGGAACACTGTGGACTCTCATGTAAGAGAAACTCTGTAGACTCTGATGTAAAGGGGAAAGTTGCGGACTGTTATGTAAAGGGGAACTCTGCAGACTATGATATAAGGAAAACTCGGATGTAAAGGGGGTGGTGGGAGCTCTGGTTTACCAGAGACTCCCTTAAATCAGAGTTCCTCTTTACACTAGAATGTTCCCTCTTACATCATGGTCCGCAGGGTTCCCCTTTGCTGCACTGTAAGGGAGAGCCCTGCGGACTCTGATGTAAGGGGGGCTCTGGGAACTTTCCATAAAAAGGCCCACTAAAATCCTCAGCACCAGACCCATGATGCTCTTAACCTATCCCTGTGTTTGCCTCGGTGACTAATGAATCATAGTGAAAAGTCTGATCCAAAATCAAGTCACCTTAGGGCAGTAATTTATGTTTTGTATTTAACCATATATTGTTAGAAAAGAAAAATCTAATGCTCACAATTGGATGGAATAATATGAATAAGGAGTCAACCAACTTCAGGATGCTTAATTAGGTGAACTTACTAAGACAGAGAAGAAATAACGAGATGACGGTACCGGGACGGGATCCTGACTTCTCCAGACTAATGGCTTTAAAGATTTTAGTTTAAATTTCGGAATAATTGCCGCAGTCAGACGTTAATGGGCAGCGTCTGGTAAGGTTACCTGGATGAGGAATTGGATGAATTGTGCGGAATTTGTGGTCTGATAATTGAGTCATGAAAGACTTCTCCAAAATTGGCTTCTGTTGTAATGTGACCTCCTTTTCACCTCTTCCCTTCACCCCCCCTATGAGCAACAGCATTGTGAAATGTTGGGGGGTCAGTCACTAAAATGGAAGAAGAATATATTTATATAGTACTGTGCAAAAGTTTTGGCAGGTGTGAGGCTAATGCTGTAAATGAAGATTGCTTTTTAGAAATCAAAGTGTTAATAGTTTATTTTTTATCAATTAACAAAGTGAAAAGTAAATAAAGAGATAAAGAGAAGAGAGATCCAAACCCTGGTGTGGCTCATCCATTATGGGGCCACGTGTGCCCCCCCCCGTCCATCGCCAACCCCCCAAATCCATGCGTCCAGCCGCATTTGTCAGGACTGGGCTCAGCCCTTCCTTCTCTGAGCTGGCCACTCAGCTGTCAGCTAATTGCCAGCTCCCATCTCTCCACGGGTACTCAGCTGTTGATGATATCCTGCTCATCAGTCCTGCCTACTTAAGCCGTCCAGTCCAGAGGATCTCTGCTTTTGCCTTGGTCAACATCACAGAGACGCTTTCCTGCATTCCTGTTAAAAGACTTGCTTGGCTGACATCCCTTCTGGCTCCAGATCCTGTTTGCTGTTCCACTACATTGATCCCTGACTTCTGGCTTGGCTAACTATCCGTTCCGGTTACTGAACTCTGGCTATGTTTTGACTACGTTTGTTCTTTTTACTTTTATTATTAAACAAGTGTGATTTAACTGTACTTCTGTCTCAGTCTAATTTCATGGTTTCTGACACCTTTCAGGACACCGGTGCATGGATTCCAATGTGGGGGGGGGGGCTGTTTTTTTGAAGCACTGATTAGAGCCAGAGGCTCTAAAAAGCTTCAATATAGAGTGGGCTCGGGTCGCAGAGAGTGCGCTCCGAGCCCACCCAGGTGTGTTACAACAGCGAATTCATATTCACTGTTGTAACACGATCCTCCTCCCGGGCCAATCAGGAAGCCGGTTTTGACACCGGTCACCCGATTGGCTGAATGGACAGGCGATCCTGTTAGACGCCTAGGAGGAGGAGGGGAGGAGCTGGAAGCCGCCACGAAGGAGAGGATACGGAGCCGCTGCACCACGCTGCCTGCCACCCGCCACCGCCGATGGGGTAAGTGCTGGACCGATCAGCATTGGTTGTATGTTTGGGGTGGTTGTTCTGCTGCAGAATAAATTTGGGGCCAAACTCATGTCTCCCTGGTGGTATAACATTATGGAGAAGTATCTGCCTGTATTCCTCAGCATTGGGGACACTGTGTATTGATCCTGACCAAAATCTACAACTATATTTGCAGAAATGCATTCTAATTATGGAATGGTTTTATTCGATATCTAAATAAAATTCTATATTTATGCATTTTTATATTATCATTTTTAAGTGACATCCCTCATACAAAGTCCCATGACCGCCGCTTCTCCTTGTCTACATGTACAATTTGGGGTAGAGGCTCGTCACTGTGGTTTGTCCCAGATCACGTCTCGTTCTTTCCTCGAGTGTTGGAGGACCTTTTCAGCATGCATGACCGGACTGCAGAAAGCTTTATTACCGTTGCACCATTTCCCCGCGTAACAGAACGATTTTATTGTCATTTAAACAAACTAGAAGCTTAACCTTCATCAGGACACGATCGCTATCATTTCACACGTTCGCCTTCAACACATTTTCCGCAAGGCCCATTGATCGGTTTGCAGCCGTCACTCTGGTTGCATTAGTTTGCATGGCATCAAAAAAAAAAAGAGAAAGAAAGAAAAGGGCGTCCTGTCCAGAAAAATAATACCACCGAATGAACTCGACTCAGGACGCTCGGAAACAGGACGACCGGCTTCAGCCGAGACACAAAGTCTGCGAGCGCAGCTGCCGCGTGTAACGGAGACGGCGACTCTCAACAGTCATTGTTAAGCCTACAACCGTCAACAATGCTCCCAACGGGGATGGAACAACACGATTAATGGATTGGAAAGCACAAGACGGATGGATAGGCTTTCAAAGCTCTGCAGACTTGTAGGCAGCTGGGAGATACCAGTAAGTTACCGCTATCAGGTTCTCAGCTTGCGTGGAAGCAGAAGGAAAAGGTCAATACGGTTTAAGGTGCTCGCAAGGCGAAGAAGATCGCGGAGTGCGTTGTGTGCAATCAGATGAAGACCAAAGCTGTAGATCTGTGAGCATGCAGTGCAATATTGTGTATTGATGGGCTCATTTACTCTCGCTTCCACTTTAACACACATTAACCACTTGCTTACCGGGCACTTAAACCCCCCCCCCCTCCTGCCCAGACCAATTTTCAGCTTTCAGCGTTGATGCACTTTGAATGACAATTGCGCGGTCATACAACGCTGTACCCAAATGAAATTTTTGTCTTTTTTTTTTTTTTCACACAAATATGCCCCGTACACACAGTCGGACTTTGTTCGGACATTTCGACAACAAAATCCTAGGATTTTTTCCGACGGATGTTGGCTCAAACTTGTCTTGCATACACACGGTCACACAAAGTTGTCGGAAAATCCAATCGTTCTGAACGCGGTGACGTAAAACACGTACGTCGGGACTATAAACGGGGCAGTGGCCAATAGCTTTCATCTCTTTATTTATTCTGAGCATGCGTGGCACTTTGTCCGTCGGATTTGTGTACACACGATCGGAATTTCCGACAACGGATTTTGTTGTCGGAAAAATTTTATCTCCTGCTCTCCAACTTTGTGTGTCGGAAAATCCGATGGAAAATGTGTGATGGAGCCCACACACGGTCGGAATTTTCGACATTAAGGTCCTATCACACATTTTCCGTGGGAAAATCCGACCGTGTGTACGGGGCAATAAAGCTTTCTTTTGGAGGTGTTTAATGACAGCTGGGGTTTTTATTTTTTGCTAAACAAAAAAAGATGGAAAATTTTGAAAAGAAAAATATCATGTTGCATAGTTTGTTATAAAAGTTTGCAAACAGGTAATTTTTATCATTAGTATATGCGCTGATGACGAAGCACTGGTGGGCACTGATAGGCTGCACTGGTAGCCACAGATAAGGCGGCAATGATGGGCACAGATAAGGCGGCACTGATGGCCACTGATAAGATGGCACTGATGGGCACTGATAGGTACCACTGATAGATGGCACTGATGGGCATTGATGGGTGGCACTGATAGGTGACACTGATGGGCACTGGTAGGTGACACTTCTGGGCAACACTGTTGATGATGCACTGATAGGTGGCACTGTGGGCAATGGTAGGCGGCACTGTTGTGCACTGGTAGGTGGCACTGTTGTGCACTGGTAGGTGGCACTGGCAAGTGGCACATTTGGGCACAGATTAGCTGGCGGCAGCTCTCCTTGATCGGGATCAATGTCCCTCTGAGAGCCGCCGGTGATCGGCTTTTTTTTTTTCTCCTCAAGAAAAGAGAAAAAATAGCCGATTACCGGCTCTGTTTACATCACATGATCAGCTCATTGGCTGACGGCTGATCATGTGGTAAGGGGTCAGGATAGACTTGTTGATCACAGAGCGTGCTGCACGCGCCCTACAGGGGGCGCGCAGGCTGCTCAGCCACGGGAGGACGTCTATTGATGTACTCCCAGCAAAGTAGGTCCGCGTTGTAGCCGTCATTCGGCTATAGCGCGGATCTGAAGAAGTTAAAGAGCTTACCGCTTCAACATGATTTATGTGTTTTTGATCCTTCTGTGATGCAAATGCCCTGTGTGTGTGTGCTGATTTTCTATTTGTTTTAAAGAGGCCAAGTAATACCCCCACTGAGCAGATCCCCAGCTCATTAGTACCCCCAGCTCTGCTGATCCCCCACTCGGTAGTCACCCCCAGCTCTGCTGATCCTCTGGTTTGCTGATCCTCCTCTCTCTCCAGTCCCCACTCACCTCCCGCTAGTTTCTGTGGATTCTCTGCTACTCAGTCCTTTCTCTGTCCAGTTCCTGTTCACCCCTGCTTTATTTTTCTTACGTTGCTCACTATGTGTGACATACCCACTCACCTTCCGCTATAGCATTACAACGGATGTTGTCTGCTAGATTCTCCAGCTCCGGTCCCCCAGCTCTGCTGATCCTCTGCCGCTCAGTCCTCCCTCTCCGGTCCCCACTTACCTTCTGCTATAGCATTACCACCTGTGTCGTCTGCTAGTTGCTCCGCTCCAGTCTGGACCCCGCTCACCTTCCTGCTGCAGGACGAATGCATCTCCTCCAAAGGTTCTTCAGCACCGGACAGTGTCCTTTACCCAGCGCCGACTTGCCAGGAACCTTTCACTGAGCTAAGCATTGTCCCTAACCAGCGGGTTCCTCACCCTAACCTACCATTCACTCAAAGTACACCTAAATGAAGTGGTGGCAAGGGATCCCCTATTTGAAGATTTTCTTATTAGGATGGCTGCCTGAACTCTCCTGAGAATTTGGTATCAAATCAGATACCTACTTTCCCCAAGGGGACTAAGGGGACAATTTCCCTTAAAGCAGAACTCCGGGATTTTCAAACAATCCCCCGTATCTCGGGGCCACTTAGTGCTAGGAACTCCAAAGTTGGTGTGCAAACCCGGTGGAACTAGTACAATAAAATATCCAAAGCTGGGATTTCTAGAACCAAGTGGCCCCGAGATACAGGACCCCAAAAATCGGTTCAGAAAATGTCAAGCACTTTTCTGCAGCAGAGAATTACATTTTCCGAACCTATTTTGGGGCCCCATATCTCGGGGCCACTTGGTGCTAGGAACTCCAGCTTTGGATATGTTATGGTACACCAAAATTGGGGTTTCTAGCACCAAGTGGACCTGAGATACGGGGCCCCAAAGTCGGTTCGGAAAATGAAATTTTTTGCTGCAGAAAAGTGCTTGACTCGAGTATAAGTCGAGGGGGGCACTTTCAGCACAAAAAAAGGTGCTGAAAAGTTCGACTTATACTCGAGTATATATATTAATTTAATGCATTTAATAAATACATTTAAATGAAATTAATAAATTCAATGTATTTAATATAAAAAAAACAGTGCAGCTTATCAGTGTCCACCAGTGCAGAATGTCAGGGACCACCAATGCAGTATGTCAGGGACGACCATGTCAGGGTCCACCAGTGCCTATTGTCAGGGACCACCATGTCAGGGCCCACCATGTCAGGGTCCACCAGTGATTCTTGTCAGGGACCACCAGTGCATATTGTCAGGGACCACCATGTCAGGGACCACCAGTGCCACTTGTGAGGGACCAATATGTCAGGGACCACCAGTGACAAATGTCAGGGACCACCAGTGCCGCTTGTGAGGGACACCATGTCAGGGACCACTATGTCAGGGACCGCCAGTGCCCCTTGTCAGGGTCCACAATGTCAGGGACCACCATGTCAGGGACCACCAGTGCCGCTTGTCAGGGACCACAATGTCAGGGACCACTATGTCAGGGACTACCAGTGCCGCTTTTCAGGGCCCACCAGTGCAGCATATCAAGGACCACAAGTGTGGAATGTCAGGGACCACCATGTCAGGCACCACCAGTGCCGAATGTCAAGGACTACTATTTTAGGGACCACCAGTGCCGAATGTCAAGGACCACTATATTAGGGACCACCAGTGCCGAATCTCAGGGACCACCAGTGCAGCATGTCAGGGACCACCATGTCAGGGACCACCATTGCCGCTTTTCAGGGACTGCTATGTCAGGGACTACCATGTCACCACCATGTCAGGGACCACCATGTCAGGGACCACTATGTCAGGGACCACCATGTCAGGGACCACTATGTCAGGGACCACCAGTGCCGCTTGTCAGGGAACACTATGTCAGGGACTACCATGTCACCACCATGTCAGGGACCACCAGTGCAGAGCGGGATTATCATTAGTAATTACTTGTATGATACATCTGGGATCTCCCGTGGTCCCGTGGTGTCAGGTATAGTATACGAGAATGCCGCTCGCTGATGCCACGCCCCCCCCCAACCGTTATTATTGACAGTGCACTTTGCCAATAATGGCGGGGGTAGGATATCAGCGAGCGGCGTTCTCGTATACTATACCTGACACCACGGGAGATCCCCGATGGGTCATACAAGTAATTACTGATGATAATCCCGCTCTGCACTGAGATAGCAGGCGGGGGGGGGGGGGCAGAGCGGCGGGGATGGAGTGGGAGGGGTGGAGACTGTCAGGGAGCATAGGAGGAGGAGGAGGACACCTCCTCTATGGGCGGCACAGACCGGGGGCTGTGAGACCTCCTCCGCCCACAACATCTCTGCTTCCTCCCTACTCAGCTTTACATAGGACCACCAACTGAGCGCGTCAGACCACTGGCTGAGCTGAGGAGAGGGATAGAAGCCTGCGGTCTTGCAAACAGGATATTCCCAGGTAATAATGCCCCGCACACACGATCGGACATTGATCGGACATTCCGACCACAAAAATCCGACGGATTTTGGGCAAAATTTGAAACACGTACGTCAGGACTATAAACGGGGCAGTAGCCAATAGCTTTCGTCTCTTTATTTATTCTGAGCATGCGTGGCACTTTGTGCGTCAGATTTGTGTACACACGATCGGAATTTAACCGATCGGATTTTGTTGTCGGAAAATTTTATATCCTGCTCTCAAACTTTGTGTGTCGGAAATTCCGGCGGAAAAAGTCCGATGGAGCCCCCACACGATCGGGATTTCCGACAACACAATCCGATCGCACTTTTTCCGTCGGAAAATCCGACCGTGTGTACGGGGCATAGCAGTTTTTCAGCAAGTTCAGCAGCAAATTACAGAGGAACTACAGAGCTCAGAAGAACATGGATGACAAACTTGGTGAAGGTAGGAGATCTGCTTTAGCAGACTCCCCTTCCCCTGTAGTATCAGCACAGTGCCACCTACAGGCAAGAAAAATACTTCCATCTGCTTACAAGTATAACAGGCTGCAATGCTGGGCAGGCGTGCGCTCATAAGGGTAGGGCTCCTGGGGGACCTTCAGTGCAGATGTAACACCCTCCTAGATAGGCTGCTAAGGCATAGCTCCCAACTGTCCCTGATTTCGAGGGACTGTCCCTGATTTGGAGCAATCCCACCCCCTGGCGAAGGTTCTCATGAGTCCTGTTGTTGTTCATCGAGGTTCCAGCTGGAGCAGAGCTGGGGGGCCTGCACCTAAGGATATCCTCAACACCCCCAATACTTAATGGATCTAGTTTTTAAAACCTCACTAGAAGGCATCTGGAGGAAGCTAAATGGGCACAGCTACTCCGTGGCCTCATGAGTATTGACTATTTTGCAAGATCCCGTTGACTGAGTACTATTGGGATATTTGAGTAGTTCTTCTCCTCAAATGAGGTACCTACCTCTGGCCTTACTTTAGTCCGGAAACTGTATCCTGATACTAAGCAGAGAAGAGTGTCCTCTTATTGAAGAACCTATAGTATCCCATACCCTCCACCATCTCCTTTTGTTCAAGTTCCTGCAATAAACAAACAACGACCCCCCCCCCAATGCCCGCTCTAGGTCAATCGGTCAGTCGGCACTTACCCCATAGGTTGCGCGCGGCAGCTCCTGTGACCTCTTCTTCCACCGTGCATCTCCTCCCTCCTCCTAGGCGTCCAATAGGATTGACTGTCCTTTCAGCCAATTGGGTGCTTCAAGAGATAACACCCCCCACCCCCCCTCCCCATTTGAATCCATGGTCCAGTGCTTTGTATGTAGATCAGGGGCCGGACGCATGGATGGGGGGGCAGCGCTCGTGTGCCCCTAATGAACAGGCGCCTGACTCCGGCCAACCCCCGAGGAGGTGTGCCCAGCAGGTGGAGGGAGAGCCCATAAATATGCAAAGGCCTGGCAGCTAAGGAGCAGAGTTTCTGGGTCCAGTCTTACAGGAGACCCCTGTGCAGGAGATCTTCACCTAGGCAGTGAGAGACAGAGAGGAAGCTAGAGGAGCCTCTGAAGACATCAAGGTCCCAGTTACTGTAGGTTTAGATGGGGTAGTGGAGGCCGGTGCTCAATTTTCTTGTAGGGACGGCCCATGGCCTCCCCAGCCAGCCAACCATCCCCCCCTCCCAGCCAACCAAACAACCACCAAACCCCCTCCCGGCATTTGCTTGATCAATCGCTGCTTCCCCCTCTTGCATGATCACCGCATTGCTCGCCCGTCGCCCGCCAGGCCCCCTGCTAGCCCCTGCACTTACCATCCAGGTCACAATTTCCCCTCCACGTCTCCTCCCGAGTCCCGGTGGTTCCTTCTTCTCCAGGCCAATCAGATCTTAGGACTCCTTTCCAATCGGGTCTCAGGACTCCCTTCCTGATTGGGAGGAGAATCAGGAAGACAATAGCGAATATTAATTCGCTATTGTCACACAAGTGGGTGGGCTCGGAGTGCAGTGCTCTGCGCCTTGAGCCCACCCTTTTTAAAGCCAGTTAGAGCCTCTGGCTCTAATCATGTGCTTCTAAAAAAAAAACCCATTGGAATCCATGCGTCCAGCTCCCTGCATGTAGCTTAGGGGCTGGAAGCATGGATTAGGGGGGCAGTGCCCCTGCGCTCTGCAAGAGCGGCCGCCACTAATGGGGGGGCTTATAAAAAAAAGCTTTGTCCAGAGACTGAGCAGGGTCAGAAGGAAGTTAGTGGGTGGAAACCAAACATTCTGGGACTGAGTGAGTAATTAATTCTACTATACACCCCTATCCAAGTTACTGGTCCAATCAAAAAAAAAATACAAAAAAACCCTAGACTGAACTTTGAGCCAAAGGAACAATGCTGAAAATTCTGTGTGCTTGGCTCTGAATGCTGTGACTAGGGGGAAATGAACCCACATTACCAGCGGCTCCTGCAGGTGTAGCGCTACACAGATAATAGAGAAATTGCAGAGAGGGGATGTGTTGAAAACAGAAAGCAAGAATCAAACATACACTATATTGTCAAAAAGTATTGGGACGCCTGCCTTATCAAATGATTTGGACCAGTGCACAAAGCAAGGTCCATAAAGACATGGATGAGCGAGTTTGGGGTGGAGGAACTTGACTGGCCTGCACAGAGTCCTGGCCCCAACCCGATAGAACACCTTTGGGATGAATTAGAGCAGAGACTGCGAGCCAGGCCTTCTCGTCCAATATCAGTGCCTGACCTCACGAATGCTCTTCTGGAAGAATGGTCAAACATCCCTATAGACACACTCCTAAACTTTGTGGACAGCCTTCCTAGAAGATTTGAAGCTGTTATAGCTGCAAAGGGTGGACCAACTCAACATTGAGCCCTAAAGACTAAGACTGGGATGCCATTAAAGTTCATGTGCGTGTAAAGGCAGGCGTCCCAATACTTTTGACAATATAGTGTAATACAAAAGTATGTTCAGGTATTTAATTTTTTTTTAAATGAAGGATTTAATAACACTTTAATCATTTCCTTTACGTTCATTTACTTTATCTAAAGTCAACAAACAATAATGGAGGGGGGGGAGGGATAAGCCAACATTCTTTAAAAGTTAGAGATGCCTGTGACGGGAGTTACTTTGGGCGGGGGGTTTGTGGAACCCAGCTTCTCTTTGAGAGCTCTGGAATCTCCTTGTCCAGCTCCCCAGGCCCCTCCTATGTGTAAGTTACCCTGTGTTTATTAGGAGCACAGGGTGACCGAGAACCCCAGTCTGATCTGCACTAATCAGACTCAATGCACAACCACACCGGAATATTGTGTATATATATATATATATATATATAGTATATTGTCTCATATACTGTTGTAGACTCTTCATTATATCGTTTGAGGTGTGGCTGTATCCCATTGTTCTATTGTTTGTGTCTGCCTTGGGAGCAACCTATTATGGGATTTATATGTGTATGTGGATTAGCTGTGAGGAGGGAGGGGGGAATTCCTCCAACAGATCTACCTGCTGATAGGACAGTCTACTGATGAGAACTTTGAATACACCTGTGTCATGCTACTGGTGGAGATAAAGTCTACCCCGCCCTGTGTCATTATGCAAACGAAGGGGGATTGTCCTCTATATCTCTGTGTGTCTCTGTTCAAATAAACAGTTCATGTTCCAGTTTTGCAGCTAAACGAGTCCTGCCTAGTTCTTGGTTGTAATATGCGGCTATAATATCTAATATCTATATTCAGGCTGGAGGAAGCGGTATATGACGGAAGCTTTCAAGCGGAGTGTAGGACAATTTATGAGACTCTCCTGCAGCCTCTTCCTCTCTACATGCTCTCCAACAATGACAAGACCAAAGTTCTTTAAGGAGCTCATGTGTTTTCAAAGTACACTTATCCTTTAAGCCCTAATGCCTTCCAAATCTGTTCCTTCAAACTATGCATTTCCATCATTCTGATAATATTCTTTCCATCTCAGAGATTCATCTGTTGAGTCATTTGTCATTGATATGAGGTTTTCAGGTTCATTTGAGTCGGGTGGGCAGGATGCCAACACCTGCTGTGAGCTAATGAGACATCACTAAGCTGTTTTTATGGTTTTTCTTCTCCTCCTTGAATCCGTAGACAACCGTTGATTCACACACTTATATAAGAGAGCGAATAGTAAGCAGAAGAATTCGTCTTTACTGGATTACAAACGAGTGTAATGCAATTATGGGACCTTCATGTGATGCGCTCAGCTGGGGGCTAGAGGCTATAATACTGTAGATCAGCCTTCTTCAAACTTGTCAACAAGGAGGAACCCTTGAAATAGCTTTCCAGCCTCAGGGAACCCTGGCTAAAAATGACTATACAGTATCTACAACTTATGATACATTAGTGTGATGGTCAGTGGGAAGTAGACGTGTGGCTTGTTTCGAAATGTGGACAAAATGTCTGTTATGCGGACATTTTGGATGCAGTGGCAGCCAGTGGCGGCTTGTGGGTTTTTTGTTCGGGGGGGCGGCAACCACCGGCGCTAATAACCCCCTCGCGCATCTGCCGGTTGGTCCGGAACTTACCTGGATAGATCCAGATAGATGGGGGCTGTCATCCAGCGCGGTGGGTGTGGGCAGTGGCTAAAGGCTAGCGGGTGCGGGGTCCAGGCAGCGGCTCCAGGCTAGCAGGTGCGGGGTCCAGGCAGCGGCTCCAGGCTAGCGGGTGCGGGGTCCAGGGTGCGGGGTTCAGGCAGCGGCTCCAGGCTAGCGGGTGCGGGGTCCAGGGTGCGGGGTTCAGGCAGCGGCTCCAGGCTAGTGGGGTCCGTGCAGCAGCTCCAGGCTAGCGGGTGCGGGGTACAGGCAGCGCATCCCCTTCTGCTCTGCCTCAGAAGGGGATGTGTGGGCGGGAAGATTCATGCTGAAGAAGAAAACAGAAAAGGAAAAGGGGAGTCTGATCCATCCATCCATCCATCCATCCATCCATCCCTCCAGTCCCTCCTGCGTCCCAGTGAGTACACTGATGTAGGGGATGCTCTTCCTTCCCTTCTTCCTCCACCCCCTTTTCTTTCTTTCCATCCATCTTTCTTTCCATCCATCTTTCTTTCTTTCTTTCTTTCTTTCTTTCTTTCTTTCTTTCTTTCTTTCTTTCTTTCTTTCTTTCTTTCTTTCTTTCTTTCTTTCTTTTTCTTTCTTTCTTTCTTTCTTTCTTTCTTTCTTCTTTCTTTCTTTCTTTCTTTCTTTCTCTCTCTCTCTCTCTCTCTCTCCCTCTCTCTCTCTCTCTTTCTTTCTTTCTTTCTTTCCATCCATCCTTCTTTCTTTCTTTCTTTCTTTCTTTCTTTCTTTCTTTCTTTTCTTTCTCTCTCTCTCTCTCTCTCTCTCTCTCTCTCTCTCTCTCTCTCTCTCTCTCTCTCTCTCTCTCTCTCTCTCTCTCTCTCTCTCTCTCTCTCTCTCTCTCTCTCTTTCTTTCTTTCTTTCTCTCTCCTCTCTCTCTCTCTCTCTCTCTCTCTCTCTCTCTCTCTCTCTCCTCTCTCTCTCTCTCTCTCTCTCTTTCTTTCTCTCTCTCTCTCTCTCTTTCTCTCTCTCTCTTTCTTTCTTTCTTTCTTTCTTTCTCTCTCTCTCTTTCTTTCTTTCTTTCTTTCTTTCTTTCTTTCTCTCTCTCTTTCTTTCTTTCTCTTTCTCTTTCTTTCTTTCTCTCTCTCTCTTCTTTCTTTCTCTCTCTCTCTCTCTCTCTTTCTTTCTTTCTCTCTCTCTCTCTCTCTCTTTCTTTCTTTCTTTCTTTCTTTCTTTCTCTCTCTCTCTCTCTCTCTCTCTCTCCTCTTTCTTCTTTCTTTCTTTCTCTTTCTTTCCTTTCATCCATCTTTCTCTTTATTTCTTTCCTTCCGTCCTTTTTCTCTTTCTTTTTTTCCTTCCTTCTTCCTTCCTTCCTTCCTTCCTTCCTTCCTTCCTTCCTTCCTTCCTTCCTTCCTTCCTTCCTTCCTTCCTTCCTTCCTTCCTTCCTTCTCCACCCATCCCCCTTTATTTCTCTCTTTGTGACAGCCTACCAGAATAGGTAGGATCTGTGAGAGCAGCTTCCCTGTGCAGCTCTGCTTGAGGAAAATATATCTTTATTATGCCCACTCACCTACCCCCTGTACTGTCCACTCCCCTATACTGTACACTCCTAATACAGTTCATTTTCATCCCTTAAATTATTTTTCCCATTATGGGAGTGAATGGGGCCTCATGTCTAAGTTTTGCCTATGGCCTCACAAAAGTCTAGAGCCGCCTCTGAGGCAGCGGCTCCAGGCTAGCGGGTGCGGGGTTCGGGCAGCGGCTCCAGGCTAGTGGGTTTGGGTCCAGGCAGCGGCTCCAGGTTAATGGGTGCAGGGTCCAGGCAGCGGCTCCAGGCTAGCGGGTGCTGGACTGGGAGAACCCCACGCCGTTTTTAAAAAATGTTTTAATCTATATCCTGGGATCCGGCAATACATTACAGTCACAAGCATGTTTGGGATGATTTTTTTTCCTTTAGAAATGTTATTATTTGCTGCGGGATGTTCTATACATTGCACAGATGTACCACTTTACAGGCAGACTAGCGAGATTCATTTGGGCAGCAGCTCCAGGCTAGCGAGTGCGGGGTCCGGGTAGCGGCTGCAGGCTAGCGTGGTTCGGGTGGCGGCTCCAGGCTAGTGGGTGCGGGGTCCGTTCAGCGGCTCAAGGCTAGGGGGTTCGGGGTCCGGGCAGTGGCTTCAGGCTAGCGGGTGTGGGGTTTGGGCAGCGGCTCCAGGCTAGTGGGTGCGTGGCGTGGGCAGTGGCTCCAGGCTAGCGAGTGTGGGGTAGAGGCAGCGGCTCCAGGCTAGCGGGTGCTGGACTGGGAGAACCCCATGCCGTTTTTAAAAATGTTTTAACCACTTGACAACTGGGCACTTAAACCCCCCTCGTGACCAGACCAATTTTCAGCTTTCAGCGCTCTCACACTTTGAATGACAATTACTCAGTCATGTAATACTGTACCCAAATGAATCTTGTGTCCTTTTTTTTTCATACAAATAGAGCTTTCTTTTGGTGGTATTTTATCACCTCTGGGCTTTTATTTTTTGCGCTATAAATAAAAAAAGACCGAAAATTTAGAAGAAAAATGCATTTTTCTTAGTTTCTGTGATAAAATTTTGCAAATTATTAATTTTTCTCCATAAATTTTGGCCACAATTTATACTGCTACATATCTTTTGGTAAAAATAACCAAAATTAGTGTATATTATTTGGTCTTTGTAAAAGTTAGAGAATCTACAAACTATGGTGCAAATCATAAAAAATTGATCACACCTGATGTACGGATGGCCTATCTCATTTCTTGAGACCCTAACATGTTAGGAAAATACAAATACCCCCCAAATTACCCCTTTTTTGAAAGTAGACATTCAAGGTATTTAGTAAGATGCATGGTGAGCTTTTTGATGTTGTCATTTTTTCCCACAATTCTTTGCAAAATGAAGATTTTTTTTTTCCTCACAAAGTTGTCATTGTAATAGGTTATTTCTCTCACATGGCATGTATATACCACTAATAACACCCCAAAATACATTCTGCTACTCCTCCTGAGTATTACGATACCACATGTGTGGGACTTTTTCACAGCCTGGCCACATACAGAGGCCAACATACAGGGAGCACCATCAGGTGTTCTAGGAGCATAAATTACACATCTAACTTGTTGACTACCTATTACACTTTTGAAGGTCCTGGAGCACCAGGACAATGACATGCGACACTGATGTGGCACTGATGACAGATGGCACTGATACGTGACACTGACACTGATGTGGCACTGATGACAGATGGCACTGATACGTGGCACTGATGACAGATTGCACTAATAAGTGGCACTGAAAACAGATGGCACTAATACATGGCACTGACAGGTGGCACTAATACGTGCCTGCACTGATGACACGAGACACTGATGAATATGTGGCACTGATGACAGATGATGACAGATGGCACTAATATGTGGCACTGATGACACGTGGCACTGATGACAGATGGCACTAATACGTGGCACTGATGACAGATGGCACTAATAAGTGACACTGATGACAGATGGCACTAATACATGGCACTGATGACACTGATGACAGATGGCACTGATGACACGTGACACTGATGACAGATGGCACTGATGACACGTGACACTGATGACAGATGGCACTGATGACACGTGACACTGATGACAGATGGCACGTGACACTGACAGGTGGCACTGATGACAGATGGCACTATGTGGCAGTGACAGATGGCACTTATACGTGGCAGTGGGGACAGATGGCAGTGGGGACAGATGGCAGTGGGGACAGATGGCAGGGACGTGACAGCAGGGACATGATGACAGGGACAGATGTCAGTGGGGACACTTTATTTTTTTGTTTTTTTCACTTACCGCCGCAGCGGTTCGCTCCCCCTCCTCACACGCTGTCTCTGTGTGAGGAGGGAGAGCCGCAGAACACCGGCGATGAGAGATGATCTCATATGTTTACATATGAGATCATCTCTCATTGGCACCGCCGATCTCGCTGAAAACGGCCGCTAGGATTGGCCGTTTTCAGCGATCTGTGACTGGCTGTGTCCAAGGGACGCGGCCAGCACAGAACTTCCTCGATGCGCGCCCGCGGGAGCGCGCAACACGGAAGTAAACAGGAGGCCGTCCAGGGACGGCCTCCCGGCAATTAGCGACCGCGCTGTAGCCGTCTTTCGGCTATAGCGCGGACGCCTAGTGGTTAATCTATATCCTGGGATCCGGCAATACATTACAGTCGCAAGCAAGTTTGGATGATTTTTTTTCCTTTAGAAATGTTATTATTGCTGCGGCATGTTCTATACATTGCACAGATGCACCACTTTACAGGCAAACTAAGGGGACCCCACAGGCACGATATTTAAAGGAATATTTCATTTTTATTGTTTCACTTTAGGCATCATTAACATCACTGCTCCTTTAAAAACGATCGTATTAAAAACTTTTTATTTTGCATTGATTTCATGTCCCCTGGGGGCAGTACCCCGGGTCCACATACACTTTTTATGGCAATAACTTGCATATAAGCCTTTAAAATGAGCACTTTTGATTTTTCATGTTCGTGTTCCCTAGATTTTTTATAGGATTTGCATGTTCACTAGAACTTTTTGCCTGTTCGAGGTGTTCTGGTGCAAATCAAACCGGGGGTGGTGGTGGTGGGGGGGGGGGGGTGGCCCATCCCTAATATATAGCGCTGCACTTTTTTTGATGTTAAAAATTCTACTTGCATAAGGATTAAAAACGTTCATGTTGATTAAGAGAGTTGATTTCCACTTTAATAACACACAATATTTCCAACTAATCGGCTAATTCTTCCCAATTCCAGCCCATTTGGGCCTGTCCCTTGAAATCCAACATGGCGTAGGCATGTAGGCACACCACATCGCTACATGTCATGTCCCTTTAATAATTCCTATTCTTTCTTATACTTGCAGGCCTCCCCTCCTAATTTCTGCACCCCCCCCCCCTTTGCGGTGCTATACCCCGAGGCATTCTATGGGAGTCGTTTTGTTCTGACCCCTTGTGGTGCTCGGGCTGCCGTGGTATTGAGAAACTTCATTAGCGATTCTATAATTTTCTATGGCGTGAAGAATATAATTAATAACCCCCTGGAGATTCAAACGGGCATATGGAGCCTTTTTCTTCAGCGGTAATTAAATCGCCTCAAAATTGCGCACTCTGCATTTCTGACCGCCTTCCCTTTTTTTTTGCCTGGAGGGCAGCCATTTTGGATGCGGCGACAGACAGCTGTGGTTCAGCGCTTCTGCCGGGTGAGGAGGAAACGCGACGCTTTTTATGGCTTTGCGAAAAAAAAAAAAAAAAAACACGGGAGGCTATCAAGCAGCAGGCCGTCCAAGAAGTCATAAAGCGACGGGGATCAAAAAAGTGCAGCTTACATTTCTAGAAGTGAGCCTGACATATGTACAATCATTCTAGAGCGACTCCCGCGACTCGCCGCAGAGACAAGGCGAAGAAAACGGTTCTTGATCTAAAAATAAAAAATTTGAGATGTTGATGTAAAGTTCCAGGATAATAAGTACAATCCCATAAATCTGAAGTAGAAAGTAAAACCAGGACCGGCTTGTAGTCTCGGCTGTTTGAGAGTGTTAATGGTCTAAGGCTGCATTCCCACCTCAGCGTTTTGGAGCTTGAAGCTCCAAAACGCTGGAGGGGGAAAGAAAAAGAATCAATGATTCTCTATGGGGATGGTTTACATCTCCACTCCAAAATGCCTGAAGCCAAACGCCTGAGGCTCAAACAAGTTCTGGACACGTTTTGGCACGTTTGTATTCCCACTGAAACGAATGGAAATGCGCCATTGCGCAATTTTCTGCTCAAATGAAAAAAAAAGTTAAAAATAAAATAGTAATAATATATGAATAAATAATTGTAAAAGAAATACACAAATAACGAAAAATCATCATAAATAAGTAAAATTAATAAATAATATGAATTATGTAATAATACATTAATAAATAATAATTAACCTCTAACATTATAAAATATTATATATATATACAGATATCTCACAAAATTGAGTACACCCCTCACATTTTTGTAAATCTTTTCTTCTATCTTTTCATGTGACAACACTGAAGAAATGACACTTTGCTACAATGTAAAGTAGTGAGTGTACAGCTTGTATAACAGTGTAAATTTGCTGTCCTCTCAAAATAACTCAACACACAGCCATTAATGTCTAAACCGCTGGCAACAAAAGTCAGTACACCCCTAAGTGAAAATGTCCAAACTGGGCCCAAAGTGTCAATATTTTGTGTGGCCACCATTATTTTCCAGCACTGCCTTAACCCTCTTGGGCATGGAGGTCACCAGAGCTTCTCAGGTTGTCACTGGAGTCCTCTTCCCCTCCTCCATGACGACATCACAGAGCTGGTGGATGTTAGTGACCTTGCCCTCCTCCACCTTCCATTTGAGGATGTCCCACAGATGATCAATAGGGTTTAGGTCTGGAGACATGCTTGGCCAGTCCGTCACCTTTACCCTCAGCTTCTTTAGCAAGGCAGTGGTCATCTTGGAGGAGTGTTTGGGGTCATTATCATGTTGGAATACTGCCCTGCGGTCCAGTCTCTGAAGGGAGGGGATCATGCTCTGCTTCAGTATGTCACAGTACATGTTGGCATTCATGGTTCCCTCAATGATCTGTAGCTCCCCAGTGCCGGCAGCACTCATGCAGCCCCAGACCATGACACTCCCACCACCATGCCTGACTGTAGACAAGACACACTTGTCTTTGTCCTCCTCACCTGGTTGCCCCCACACACGCTTGTCACCATCTGAACCAAATAAGTTTATCTTGGTCTCATCAGACCACAGGACATGGTTCCAGTAATCCATGTCCTTAGTCTGCTTGTCTTCAGCAAACTGTTTGCAGCCTTTCTTGTGCATCATCTTTAGAAGAGGCTTCCTTCTGGGACGACAGCCATGCAGACCAATTTGATGCAGTGTGCGGCGTATGGTCTGATCACTGACAGGCTGACCCCCCCCACCCCTACAACCTCTGCAGCAATGCTGGCAGCACTCATACATCTATTTCCCAAAGACAACCTCTGGATATGACGCTGAGCACGTGACCTCAACTTCTTTGGTGTACCATGGCGAGGCCTGTTCTGAGTGGAACCTGTCCTGTTATACCCCTGTATGGTCTTGGCCACCGTGCTGCAGCTCAGTTTCAGGGTCTTGGCAATCTTCTTATAGCCTAGGCCATCTTTATGTAGAGCAACAATTCTTTTTTTCAGATCCTCAGAGAGTTCTTTGACATGAGGTGCCATGTTGAACTTCCAGTGACCAGTATGAGAGAGTGAGAGCGATAACACCAAATTTAACACACCTGCTCCCCATTCACACCTGAGACCTTGTAACACTAACAAGTCACATGACACTGGGGAGGGAAAATGGCTAATTGGGCACAATTTGGACATTTTCACTTAGGGGTGTACTGACTTTTGTTGCCAGCGGTTTAGACATTAATGGCTGTGTGTTGAGTTATTTTGAGGGGACAGCAAATTTACACTGTTATACAAGCTGCACACTCACTACTTTACATTGTAGACAAGTGTCATTTCTTCAGTGTTATATATATATATGTTTATTTTTTAGTGTGGGGGGATGCTGGATTCTAATGTTCAAAGCAAAACAGAAAAGCACTATTAAAGCTGAACTCCATTCATAAAAACTTCCATTTAAATCTATTCTCCAATGGCCACAGATGATATAACACCCACTTTGTGTGCACAAACCCAGATATCACCTTGTAAAAGTAGCAGTGACATCATCACTGTGCTGTTCTTAGCCTGTGCGCAGAGCTGTAGGACGGACCCAGCAGGCTCCACCCACTACTTTCTATTACAAGGGATGTTTACATTTCTTGGTATAGGAATAAAAGTGATTAAAAAAAATAAAAAAATTAAAGGGACAGTGTAAAAATGAAAAAATAAAATAAAATAAAATTAATAATTACATTTTCTTCAATGCTATAACCACTTGCCGACCAGCCGACGACGTTATACGGCGGCAGGTCGGCACTTTTCCGCAAATCGCCGTAGGTGTACGTCGGCTCTTTTAAAGGAGCTGTAGCAGACGCGTTCCCGCTGTACGGCGGGAGGACCCAATGCTTGTGGCCTGCAGCCGCGATGTCCGCCGGCCACCCGCGATCGCTCCTCAGAGAGCCAGAACGGGGATCTGCCAATGTAAACAGACAGATCCCCGTTCTGACAGGGGGAGTTAGAGAGCGAGATCTGCTGTTCCTAGTGATTAGGAACAGCGATCTCTCTCCTCCTCCAGTCAGCCCATTCCCCCCCATACAGTTAGAAACACCTCCCCAGGGAACACACTTAACCCCTTGATCGCCCCCTAGTGTTAACCCCTTCCCTGCCAGTGACATTTATACAGTAATCAGTGCATTTTTATAGCACCGATCGCTGTATAAATGTCAGTGGACCCAAAAAAGGTGTCAAAAGTGTCCGATCTGTTCACCGCAATGTCGCAGTCCTGCTAAATCGCTGATCGCCGCCATTACTAGTAAAAAATAAATAAATAATAAAGATGCCATAAATCTATCCCCTATTTTGTAGACGCTATCACTTTTGCGCAAACCAATCAATATACGCTTATTGCAATTTTTTTTTTACCAAAAATATGTAGAAGAATATATGTCGGCCTAAACTGAGGAAGAAATTTGTTTTTCTTTATTTTTTTGGGGGGGGGGGGGGATAGCTATTATTTCAAAAAGTAAACAATATCTTTTTTTTTTTTTTTTTTTTGAAATTGTCGCTTTTTTTTTGTTTATAGCGCAAAAAATAAAAACCGCAGAGGTGATCAAATACCACCAAAAGAAAGCTCTATTTGTGGGGAAAAAGGATGTCAATTTTGTTCGGGTACAGTGTTGCACGACCGCGCAATTGTCAGTTAAATCGATGCAGTGCCGAATCGCAAAAAATGGCCCGTTCATTAAGGGGGGAAATTTTCCGGTCTGTAAGTAGTTAAAGCATGACATGTTAGGTTGTTAGGTATCTATTTACTCGGCGTAACATCATCTTTCACATTTTACTAAAAAATTGGGTATTTGTTTTATGTTTTTTTTTTTTTTTTTTTGTGCCTTAAAATTAATTAAAGTGTATTTTTTTTTTTTCAAAAAATGTGCGTTTAAAAAAACTGCTGTGCCATTTAATTTTTTAGGATCTCTGCTACAAAAATGCATACTGTTTGGGCGTTCTAAGTAATTTTCTAGCAGAAAATTATTATTATTATTATACAGGATTTATATAGCGCCAAATACAGATTTTTACTTGTAAACGAAAAAGTGTCCGAAAAGTAGACATGTGCATAACGAAAAAATAATTGTTTCGATTCGTTATTTACATAAATTCGTTTAGTTAAATTCGTTTCATTTATTCGTTTTTAAATCGATGAAAATGTTGCTAATTATAATTCGGATCAATTCGAATAGTTTTCCAATTTCCAAAGAGAGGAAAATAGAACGATTCGAATTTCGTCCGAATTTTATTTTTTTTCGTATTTTCTGATTCGTTTAAATTCGATACTACTCTAATACGGAAATTCGAATACATCTGAATTTCTGAAAAACAACCATTTGTTCGAATTTCAACTAAACGAACCTCACATGTCTGCAGAAAAGGCCTGGTCCTCTGTGTGACTTGCTGCAGCCTTCTAATGCACATGGTGAGAAGCTCGCAGTGTGCGGTGAAATCAGAAGAAGCCGCTTCGGTCCAGGAGAGGAGCCGCTACAACCGTGCCAAGACTGAAGGGGAGGTCGGAGGTCAGATAACTCGTGTTTTTTTTTTTTTTTTAATGCCCGGATTTCCGCTTTTCTTTTACCTCCAGTTAGAAGACAGAATTTTTTTTCTGTATAGATAAAGTTGAGTCTTCTAATGAGTGATCATCATTTCCATGGAATATTCCGGAGCCGAGTCTCCGGACAATGATAAAAGCGATCATTTCCTCCAGGCTTTCTCTCTATGAATCAAACGGACATATTTATCGCTGGAACGTATTGGCGCTGACTGAGAACAAAGGCGCCAAAGAATCCGCCACAAAACTCCGCACACAAATAAATCCGCGTTTTAGTTACAAATGGTTTTGCCGCTCGTCGCTTAATCTCCGCGCCGCCGCCGCGCTCGCATCCTCTGCAGCGCCCATCCGTCACGTCAAGGTGCCGCAGAACGCCAAAAGTGGTAAACTGATCCGCGCTCTGATGTGAGCTACTTACATGGAGAAGAGCGGCGCGTGCCTGCCCAGCCCCCCCCCCGAGGAACCTCAAGTCCCAGCATGCCCTGCAAGACTCTGGTCCATAGACAGTCATCCTGTTCACATCTGAGCGTTAGTGGAATATAGGGACGCACCGATATGTCGGCCGCCGAAAATGATCAGCCCGAAAATAGGGTTATCGGCGTTAATAAAAAAAAAAAAATGCAGATAATGGCATGCTGCGTCCCATTGACTTCAATGCAAAACCGCGCCCCAATTACTTCAAAGCCAAATCGCGCCCCATTAACGTCAAAAATGCAAAATCGCGTCCCTTTGACTTAAATGCAAAAACGCTCCCCCTATTGACCGCAATGTAAAACTGTAACCAATTAATTTCAATGTAAAATCGCGTCCCCATTTACTTCAATGCAAAAGCGTCCCCTATTGATTGCATTGCAAAAATCGCGTCCCTTTGACTTCAATGCAAAACCGCGCTCCATTGACTTCAATGCCAAATCGCGCCCCATTGACTTAAAAAAATGCAAAATCGCGTCCCTTTGACTTACGTGCAAAAACGCCCCCCCCCCCCCCTATTGACCGCAATGTAAAATTGTATCCCATTGATTTCAATGCAAAATCGTGTCCCCATTTACTTCAATGCAAAAGCGCCCCCTATTGATTGCATTGCAAAAATCACGTCCCTTTGACTTCAATGCAAAATTGTGTCCCAATATCTTCAATGCAAAATCTCATCCTGTTGATTTCAATGCAATATTGTTTCTCTTTGACTTCAAAATCAACTGCCTCCAATCAACTGCAATGTAAAATAGAATCCCAATGATTTCAAGTCAAAATCGCGTCCCATTGACTTCAGTGCAAAAACGCCCCCCCCCATTGATTGCAGTGTAAAATCGCGTGCCATTGATTTCAATGCAAAATCGTGTCCCAATAGCTTCAATGCAAAGTCGCATCCTATTGACTGCAATGCAATATCGCGTCTCTTTGACTTCAATTCAAAAACGCCCCCTATCAACTGCCAAGCAAAATCGCATCCCAATGATTTCAAGGCAAAATCGCATCCCATTGACTTCAGTGCAAAAACACCCTATTGATTGCATTGCAAAAATCGCGTCCCTTTGACTTCAATGCAAAATCGTGTCCCAATAGCTTCAATGCAAAACCGCCCCCTATTGACTGCAATGCAAAATCGCATCCCATTTACTTCAATGTAAAAGCGCCCCCTATTGATTGCAATGCACAATCTCATCCCATTGATTTCAAGGCAAAAATCGCGTCCCATTGACTTCAGTGCAAAATTGTGTCCCAAAATCGCCGCCCTATTGACTGAAATGCAAAATCTCATCCCATTGATTTCAATGTAATATTGCGTCTTTTTGACTTCAATGCAAAAACACCCCCTATCCGTATCTGCAAATGAGCACATTTCCGCTCACGCCAAACCGCACAGTGCGGCTCGTTTTTAAAAAAGAGTGAGACTAGGTTCAAACTACTGTGTGTCGAGAGCAAATAGCAAAATTGCACTCTTTGCTGATGTAGCGGCACCCCCGACCTCCAAAGGCCCTAATGGTGACCTCCAGAGTCAGGGAGAGCTGAAACTTTCCTTGTAGTGGGGGGTTATTAGGCATGGTGGGTGTATTGCAAGTTGGAAACATGGGCGCCAGTCACTTTTTGGAATGCAAGAAAAGAGATTTATTGTCTCTTAAACAGAACTGGGGGAGAGAGGGTTAGGGCCAGGACACCCTTAGGCAGATGCAATAGTAATTGTCAGACTCCGAGACAAAATAATAGGCAGAAGCTGTATGCAGCAACTGTATTTGTAGAACTGCTGTCTCCTATGGCAACTGAACTTTGAACAGCCAATAGAGATCCATACACGTAACTCACAGTAACCCGTTATAGATCTTCTCTCACATCTCACAGTATCCTACTGTAGATCTTCACTCACTGAGCTCCCGGTCTCTCTGTAGACTTCAAGATCCCAGAGCTCTTCCACAGCTAACCCGCTGTATACACCTCAAGCTTCACCCCCGCTAACCCGCTGTATACACCTCAAGCTTCACCCCCGCTAACCCGCTGTATACTCCTCAACCGTCACCCACACTTACCTGCTGTATATTCCTCAAGCGTCACCACCGCTAACCTGCTGTATACTCCTCAAGCTTCACCGCTGCTAACCCGCTGTATACTCCTCAAGCTTCTTCACCGTCCCCGGCTGGTGAGAAGGTTGCTCTGGTACTTCCTCAGACTTTCATACACTGGCCTCTGATAATAGGAATGGTTGTCCCTTGCTGGCGACTATTCCACCCTTTACCTCTGGCCTTGATCATCACTTGCCCATGGCGACAGGCGTGGTCGTCCCTTGTGGCAACTGCTTCTCCCTCGCCGCTGGCAATGATCCAGTTCCCCCTTCCGGGCGGAATCTCTGCAACTTGGTTGGGCTTCCGGCCTGAAGCCCCAAACCCCGCGGTGCCTCTCAAACCTGGATAGGCCTCAGACAGCGTAGCAGCCAGGTGCTCCCAGGATAGGCATCGGGCTTCTGGCCTAGAAACCTGGAGCCTTGTGACTGGGGTTGTCCCGATACTACTATGGGTACGGGGACCGATACCGAGCATTGGCGCGAGTACTTGTACTCACGCCAAGGCTCCCGATGCCAGATCCGATAACTGGGAGAAATGAATAAAGCGACCCGGCGCAACCGGAAGTCAGTGGGCGGAACAACGGAAGTGACGCTCCGTGTTGACGTCAGCGGTTGGACATTCCAACTCCCATCTTGGTACACCCTGCACTCAGCCGCAGTAAGCCAGCAGTGGACATCTTATTACACCCAGCCCATATAGTTCGGGCTGGGTGTAACAAGATGGCCACTGCTGCTTTTAATTTAATGCAGCCGAGTGCAAAGAGTACCAAGATGGGCGTCGCAAGCAGCCTTTACTCATGCATGACAGTGCCTGCCCATCAGTGCCCATAAATGCCACCGATCTGTGCCCAATGCCAATAAGTGCTGCCTATCAGTGCCAGCCACCTGTCAGTGCCATCTATCAGTGCCAGCCACCTGTCAGTGCCATCTATCAGTGCCAGCCACCTGTCAGTGCCATCTATCAGTGCCAGTCACCTGTCAGTGCCATCTATCAGTGTCAGTCACCTGTCAGTGCCATCTATCAGTGTCAGTCACCTGTCAGTTGCACCTATCAGTGCCAGCCACCTATCAGTGCCATCTGTCAGTGCCAGCCATCAGTGCCATCTGCCAGTGCCCGCCATATATCAGTGCTGCATATCAGTGCCACCTAATCTGTATTGTGCTTTGAAAACTGTCACATAACATTAAAAAAAAAGTATCGGCGAGTACTTGAAAAAAGTATCGGTACTTGTACTCGGTCTTTAAAAAGTTGTATCGGGACAACCCTACCTGTGACATACGTCCACCCAGACAGCTGTCCAGGTGGCACAGAACCCTGATCACCTGACTCCTCCTAAATAAATAGGCGCTCCCAGCAGGCCAAGGGACCCAAGAGACCCCTGCTAATTGGCTGAGTCAACCTATTCACACCTAGTCTGGATTCTGTATGCCCATATCATTCTACTGCCACAGGAAACAATGCCACCTAGTGACAGAAGAGAGAGGTGCATCAAATCCAGAGTTAGGGAAAAAGCCAGTGAATCCCCTTTCAATCAGCCAGGCTAGGTACCACCTAGCAAGCTAAACTTGTTAGCAACCCTGCCTACTATCAGGGTGCTACACTGATATGTACAAAAATGCGCTGCCCTTTAGCAGGCGGTGATATTAACTGTTAATGGCATCCTCGCGCATCTGTAAACGCATGCATTTTCACACTCGCCAGACTGCATGATGCAACAAGTTTTTAGAAAAGAATAAGGCTCGGTTCACACGGTATGTTGGGAATGCGCCCAAAATTGCCTGCTTTCCCGACACGTACGGAATCGCGCTGCCCTTTAGCAGACACCTGGTGGTACCATCAGTTGTTAACGCTTAATGTGCATGCTTTGTGCACACCAGGCTGGTGTCGCTGCACCATGCGATTCCGAGCAGCGCATTTGTGGAAAAGAGTCAGGCTAGCATCACATCACAACGCATGTCGAGAATGAGTGCGAATTTGCGCTCCTTCCTGGCACGCACGGAAACACGCCGGCCGTTAGCGGAAGCGAAGAGGTGCCTACACATCGGCGAACGCACGTGTTTTCCTGCGGCATGTTTTTGAAAAAGAGTCACATTTCTCATGCCATTGAAATGAATGCGATGTTCGGGAACGAGAAACACGCCTGCACCTTTATGGTGTGACCCAAGTCTATGGGACTTCTTCACGTTTTCCCGTGAGTAGGGCAGTCCATTGAAATGAATGTACTGTCCTACACGCCATGCGCAAAAATGTGTGGTCGCACCTGTTTGGTGTGAATCGAGCTTCAGGGACTTATTTTCCGTTCTCGTCTGCAATGAATGTGCTGCCCTACATGTGACTCGAGGGAACGCGTCTGTATGGTGTGACCCGAGCTTTACTCTGCAATAATGTAAAGATCTATATATATATATATATATATATATATATATATATAGATATAGATATAGATATAGATATACAGTAGATATATCTATAGATATAGATATCTATATCTATAGATATATATCATTTTTTTATCTTAAAGACTTTAAGCTGAATTTGTATCAGACATCTAATATACAGTTGTGCTCAAAAGTTAGCATACCCTGGCAGAAATTGTGAAATTTTGGCATTTATATTGAAAATCTGACTGATCGTGCCAAAAAACTGTCTTTTATTCAAGGATAGTGATCGCATGAAGCCATTTATTATCACATAGTTTTTTTGGCTCCTTTTAAAATCATAATGATAACAGAAATCAACCCAAATGGCCCTGATAAAAAAGTTTACACACCCTGGAATGTTTGTCCTTGGTACAGACACAGAAGGTGGCACACACAGGTTACAATGGCAATTTAAAGGTTAATGTCTCACATGTGTGGCTTTTAGTGTCGGTGTATAAATAGTCAATGGAGTTTGTTAGCTCTCACTTGGATGCCCTAAGCAGGCTAGATACTGAGCCACGAGGAGGTAGAAAAGAACAGTCAAAAGACCTGCGTAACAAGGGTAGCACCCTCTACTAATAGGTAGGTGCTAGTAATAGGATTTTTGTTAATTAGACTGTCAGCACAGGTAAATTTAGGCAGGCCTATGCTGCAAGCTAGGCCTGTCTGTTTTGACCTGGGGGCTGGGAGTGGTTAGAGTAGCAGTGGGTGTGACCACCTGTGCTCTGGATATGAGGCGCCTCCCCTGCTTCCAGGGAGAATGTTCTGGAAGAGGGGCAGAGCCTGGAATTGGAATGACAGGCAGCTCATGTGGGGGTCCTGACTAATCAGACTTTTAGGGTGCCTAACGATGCAGAAAATATACAATACTGTTAAAATGTATCCAAAAATCATTAAACATGTGGCAGATTTTCCCTTACAATGCATTTTGTGAGTCTCCAACCCCATTTTTTTCAAGGTTCTGTGAAAGCATAAATAACAGTCAACAATACCATGAGCATGTGGTACCCTACACCTTTTATTAAGTAGTCACCCAAGATTGGAATCACGAGCCTGGGGACCCCAAACCACACCTAGCCTCCCCCTGGGAGGAAGACCAGCTATAAGAATAAAGGGGGAGGCTAAGTGTAGTTGGGGTTCCTCAGGCTTGTGATCCAAATAGAGCAGTGGTCTCCAATCTGCAAGCCCTGGGGCTAAATACAGCCCTTCTGCTTGCCTTTATCCGGCCCTTGGGGCACCATTCCATCCACTGATACCAACAATGGGGCATCATTTCTGTCGCTGACACCAACAATGGGGCACTATTCCTCCCACTGACACCAACCATGGGGCACTATTCCTCCCACTGACAACAACATTGGGGCACAATTTCCCCCACTGACACAACCATGGGGCACTATTCCTCCCACTGACACCAACAATGGGGCACTATTCCTCCTACTGACACCAATAATGGGGCGTAATTCCTTCCACTGATACCAACGATGGGGCACTATTCCTCCTACTAAGGCCAACTTGTGCATTCCTCCCACTGACACCAACAATGGGGGACTGTTCCTCCCACTGACACCAGCGAAAGGGCACAATTCCTCCCACTGACACCAATGATGGGCCACTATTCCTCCCACTGATACCAACGATGATGCACTAGTCCTCCCCCTGACACCAAAGATAGGGTATTGTTAACTGCTACTGGACACAGAACATTTTCCACTCCCACTGGCCTTAGTCCAGCCCTCCTAGAGTCTGAAGGCCCTTTTGTTTAGAAAGCCTGGAGACCCCTGATATAGGATATAAGGGAACACATTCATGGTATTGTTGGAACACATTATGATTGTTATTTATAGTTTCACGTCACCTGAAGAAGTGCGGTTGGAGACCCATGAAACGTGTCGTGATGTATGGTATTACTCCCCCCCGACCAGATCCGATTTTACATTAAGGAGTCAAGCTTTGTTAAGGCCCCTTTCACACTTGTGCGACTTGTCCTGCTCCTTGGGACTTGCAAAGTCATGTGACAAGTCATTCCCCATGATTTCCAATGAGTACCGTTCAAATCTGTGCGACTTCAAGTCGCACCGACTTCAAGGTAGTCCTTGTCCTACCTTGCTCCGACTTTGATGCGAGTTGAGGTCCATAGACATCAAGTTGACACAGGCAGTTCCTGAAATCGCTGGAAAATTGCGGTAAAATCGCGGTTGAAGTCGCAGTAGTGTGAAAGGGGGCTAAGTGGAGGGGGGTGAATAACGATACATTGTGAAACATATGTGATGATATTTATGCATCACATAAAATTTCTATGCACTGTATATGTTTGTATACATAAAACAAAACCTGTCATATATTTTATAGATTTTATAATAAATGGATACATTTTAACAGTCTGGTATATTTACTGCATTATTAGTCGCCCTTGTTTGTAGAAAATAGTCTTTCTACAATTATTGTCATTTTTGTATCATTGCGTCCTCCGGCCAATATACAGTTCAAAGACGTGGAAACATTAGTTACATTAGAGAACGCGTCACAAAACCGTCCTGATTACGGTAATTATCCGAGAGACGTAACGGTTCCCTCCCCGGGCTACTTATTGTATGCAAACCTGACATTTCCCTGCGAAGGACTGCGCGCTCCGCAGCCGATCCGCTTTAAGCCATTTAGATGTTTTCTGGGCTTCTTATAAATAGTTAGTTTCAGCCTCAGCAAAGTGGCGGTTTCCCTCCCCTTGTCAGCGGCGTTCACATTCACGCTCTCCATTATCGCCGGGGTTCTCTTGTGCATTAAGCACGAACTGCTCGGCTCCATTACGGTCTGATCTGAGTCATGCCCCGAGCGCACGCTAATTACCCGCTTCACCGTGTGCTGGGTGCGGAGAGCCGGCGCAGTGCTGGGCGCGTGCGAGGCTTTAGAGGGTTTATTGTTCCTTCCAGATGTACAATTCTTTTTTTTTTTTTTTTTTTTTTACCTTTTTCTTAAGACTGAAAAGCAGAATCGTGCTCGGAGGAATAATCAGAGCATTTCAATTCGGAAAATCCACTTGAGTTTCTAGAATAGGGATGAGCTCGGGTTTAGATTTGGGTTCAGACCGAAAACCTATTTTAGACCGAACCCAGAAGTAAGCTGTCATTGAGGAACCTACTGTAGGGGCTCTGGGTGGGGGATTTGCCGCCCCATAGCTGCACAAAGGGGTGAAGATATTCATGACATCATTGCCCTAATATGGCCATGTCATTGACACCATCTATTGGCCTAAGTTGACCATGTCAGTAACATTGCCCATTGACCCAAAAAATAGCCATGTCAGTGACATTGCCTATTAACCTAATATGGCCACTTCAGTGACGTTGCCCACTGACCTAATATCATGTCATTGTCATCGGCTACTAACCTAATATGGCCATGCCAGTGACATGGACCATTGACCTAATATGGCCATGCCAGTGACATTGACCTAATATGGCCATGCCAGTGACATCGGCTACTAACCTAATATGGCCATGCCAGTGACATTGACCAATGACCATTGACCTAATATGGCCATGCCAGTGACGTTGACCATTGACCTAATATGGCCATTTCAGTGACATTGACCATTAATTTAATATGGCCATGCCAGTGACATTGACCTATTATGACCATTTCAGTGACATTGCCCATTGATGTAATATGGCTATGCCAGTGACATTGACCATTGACCTAATATGGCCATGCCAGTGACATTGACCATTGACCTAATATGGCCATGCCAGTGACATTGACCATTGACCTAATATGGCCATGCCAGTGACATCGGCTACTAACCTAATATGGCCATGCCAGTGACATTGACCATTGACCTAATATGGCCATGCCAGTGACATTGACCAATGACCATTGACCTAATATGGCCATGCCAGTGATGTTGACCATTGACCTAATATGGCCATGCCAGTGACATCGGCTACTAACCTAATATGGCTATGCCAGTGACATTGACCAATAACCATTGACCCAATATGGCCATGCCAGTGACGTTGACCATTGACCTAATATGGCCATACCAGTGACATTGGCTACTAACCTAATATGGCCATGCCAGTGACATTGACCAATGACCATTGACCCAATATGGCCATGCCAGTGATGTTGACCATTGACCTAATATGGCCATGCCAGTGACATCGGCTACTAACTTAATATGGCCATGCCAGTGACATTGACCTATTATGACCATTTCAGTGACATTGCCCATTGACGTAATATGGCTATGCCAGTGACATTGCCCACTGACCTAATATGGCCATGTCATTGACATCGGCTTCTAACCTGATATGTCCTGTCACCACAGGGTGGCACTGTGGAGAGTACAATTAATGGTACACCATGCCACGTCCTAATTGGTTATGCAGAAATAAAGAGTAGAAAAAATGGACTTTGCAGGCATATTTTCCATTATATAAAAAAATATCAAAATTTTATTGGTTGACAAAACAATCAATGAAAAAAGACTAAGACAAAGATAAAAAAACATATACAAAGTGAAAGTGGTTTAAAACATGTCTCAGCAGGAGCGGCCCGTCCATTAAGGGCGCACGGGTGCCGCTCCCCCATCAATGCATCCGGCCCCTTTAGGACACCGGCGCAAGGATTCCAATGCGGGGGGCGGGGCTGTTTTTTTTAAGCACCGATTAGGCTTCAATATAGCGTGGTCTCGGGTCGCAGAGAGTGCGCTCCGATCCCACCCAGGTGTGTTACAACAGCGAATTAATATTCGCTGTTGTAACACTGATCCTCCTCCCGGCCAATCAGGAAGCTGGTTTTGACACCGGTCAATCGCTTGGCTGAAAGGACAGGCGATCCTATTGAAAGCCTAGGAGGAGGAGGGGAGGAGCCAGAAGACATCATGGAAGACATGGGGGCTGCTGCACCACACGGACCGACCGGCAAACAGCAGGGGGGGGGCGGTGTTTGTCGTCCCCCCCCCCCAAAAAAACACCAGCCGCCACTGTGTCTCAGTGAACAACTATATAATCCAGGGTTCAAATCGGGAAACTGGGACAGACCTGAAAAATGTGGGACTGTCCCGGGCAATCCGGGACACGTGGTCACATAGCGCCCAACTGTCCCTGATTTCAAGGGACTGTCCCTGATTTTGAGCAATGTCCCTCTGTCCCTCTTTCCCCCTCATTTTGGTCTGATCCTCATAGTTGTATATAAAATGCACTTTTTATCTTTCAAAAAGTGTTTCCCAGTGCTAAATCTTTCATCCAAGCCAATATAAAGGAATAGTAGTGGTAAAAAAAAGCTCTTGTGGATTCAATTAACCTTTTTTTTTGGTTAATTCTCCTTTAAGGGGGTGTGGCAAGGGGCGTGTCCTATGCCTACATACATTTGCTAGTAGGTGTCCCTCATTCCCATCTCAAAATGTTGGGAGGTATGAAAATGTGGGACTGTCCCGGGAAATCCGGGACACATGGTCACCCTAGTTCACCCCCTAATGCAATAGGCTGCGAGCACCTATGGAAAACATTGCTATAATGCTTTGGCGATGTTACTTGTGCCTCTGTGACATAACGGACTTTATTCTGGTGTAATGTCCAATTCTGGAATGTTTATGTTTGTGAACGTACAATTAAAGTTTTTCTGCTGATAAAAAAAAAAAAAACCTGGAGGGAAGAACAGAGGAAGATACCAAAATCACAACATTAGTAAAGTTGCACTGACCCAAAACCGCCACTGGGTGGTGTCAGCATACCACAAAAAATGATGAGCTCATGCAGTTCAATACAAAACATCAAAAAAAATACATAAAGGTGGGGCAGAACATTTTCAGATAAAATCGATGATCCGATCGGTTGGAACTGTTATAACAGCTCTTCATTCTTTACTTTCTTTCACAAACTTTGATAAATCAGATTCCACAGCAGAAATCTCAAATCGCTTTGTACGCGGCGCACAACATGAAAGAGGACACAAAAGAAGAAAGCTAATTATTTGTTATGGGGGGAGGGGGCAGATAACGGTTAATACGCGGTGCGGCAGCCTGTAGCCAGCGGCTGTAAAAGGAGTCTATCTGTTATTTCCCGGGCCGAGGATCCGGACGAATCTCTTTGGGATTCTCTCACCTTGTTTACCTGGCAGTCAATAAAATGCCCAGAGACACAAATGCAATCACAGGGAGCCGGCGGCCCGCCAGTCTTGTCACTCTCCTGGAAACCTTTAAGCCATCGGCGAGCTGTCAAAATTAAATGTCAAATTAGCGACGTCTGAAGATTTATGAATGAGATGGATGTCTGCGGGAACAAAGCGCCGTCTGGTGTTATTGGCATGCAAAAGGCGACAATGTTTCCCGGGGAAGGATAACGTCCGGCGCGCTCTTTGTAGGGGATAATCGCCATCGTCTTTTTTTTTTTTTTTTAACTCCGTTACAAATAACTTTCCTTAACAGATGAAGGATTGGACTAATCCTGCGCCGCCACCGGCAGCCAAAACATCATTTCACATTGTTTTATAAGAGAGGAAAAGGGGGGCTGCGTCGGAGGCCCCTTCGTACGGGAACACGGCGCGGGAAAGGTGAATTCTGTGCACATTTCCCGCACTGCCCTTGCAATCTGCTGTCGGTGCCAATGTAATGTTAACGGGACCCCAAAACGCAGATCGCGGTGCAGTGCGTTTGCGGGCGCCAAATGGCATGGCCCCGCAGTACCAAGCCATTTTGTGTGGTGCATTTTTTACAAAGTACATGCACTGTTTTTTCTGCGTTACGGTGCATTGTGCAGCCCATTCTGATTAATGGGCTGCAAAAATCACACCGAAAGGTAACATGCAGGAATCGCATGGGAGTGTCCTAAAGGGGGTCCATTCAGCTGATGTGGGAAATGTTCATTCACCTAGTGTAGGAAGGGTCCATTCAGCTAATGTAGGTAGGGGGGGGGTCCATTCAGCTAGGGTGGAAGGTGGTCCGTTTAGCTAGTATGGGAGAGGTCTCGTCACATGGTGTGGAGAGTGGTCAGTTCAGCTAGTGTGGGAGAGGTCTATGGTCCATTCATATAGTGTGGAAGGTGGTCAACTCAGCTAGTGTGGTCAGAGGTCCATTTATCTAGGAGGGTCTATATTCACATAGTGTGGGAGGTGGTCAATTAAGCTGGTGCGGGTGAGGTCTATGGTCCATTCACTAGTGTGGGAGGGCCCATTTGCATATTGTGGGGGATGGTCGACTTAGCTAGTGTGGGAAGTGGTCCATTTAGCTAGTGTGGGAGGGGTCTATTCATACAGTGTGGGAGGGGTCTATTCATATAGTGTGGGAGGGGTCTATTCATATAGTGTGGGAGGTGGTCAATTAAGTTAGTGGAAGAGGGCCATTCAGCTAGTGTTGGAGAGGTCTATGGTTCATTCATATAGTGTGGGTGGGGCCTATTTTGCTAGTATAGGATTGGCCCATTTTGTTAGTGTGGGTGGGGTCCATTTTGCTAGCATGCGATTGGTTCATTCATCTAGTGTGTGAAAGGTCCATATTGCTAGTATGGGATTGGTTCATTTTGTTAGTGTGGGAGGTGTCCAAATTGCTAGTATGGGATTGGTCCATTTTGTTGAGACGTTAAGGGGTACTACTGAGTATTACCAAAAGGGCGAACTTTATAGGGTAAGAAACAATGGAGAAGAAAAATAGTAAAAACAATCAAATTTATTGAAAAAATACGTCACACAAAATGATCAAAAGGGTAAAAAACGTAGTATATATGCATCTGTGTTTTTGTGCAGTGAGCCCTTGTGCCTCTACGCGTTTCGCCGTTAGGCTTCTTCAGGACACGGCCAGGGTTCAGAGACAAAACAGAAAAGTGAACAGATTTCTCTATCTGAAATGAGATACAATGCCATTAAAAACACGACTAATACAAAGGCAGACTTGTTTAAAAAAAGACATGTGTTGAGAACTTGTAGATACATAGGTCAAGGATGAACAACAGACAGTTACCTTAATTTGGATTACACTATCATATATCCCCACGATCAGGTGAACAGTGAGTTTTGAAAGTATGAACTGAAAAGAAACAGATACAGCCAGGGGCGTTGCTAGGTCTACAAAAGATCTGGGGCTAGAGCCCATAGCAGCGTAGTAAAGAAAGTCATATGCTTGGGCGGGCATACACATGTATATACAGTAATATACGTGTGTGTGTGTATATCCCCAGAGAGCCCCCCTTACAACAGGGTCCCCAGAGAGCCCCCCTTACATCAGGGTCCCTAGAGAGCCCCCCTTACATCAGGGTCCCTAGAGAGCCTTCTCCTTACATCAGGGTCCCCAGAGAGCCCCCCCTTACATCAGGGTCCCTAGAGAGCCCCCCTTACATCAGGGTCCCTAGAGAGCCTTCTCCTTACATCAGAGTCCCCAGAGAGCCTCCCCCTTACATTAGGGTCCCCAGAGAGCCCCCCTTACATCAGGGTCCCCAGAGTGCCTCCCTCTTAAAATCAGGGTCCCCAGAGAGCCTCCTCCTTACATCAGAGTCCCCAGAGAGCCCCCCCTTACATTAGGGTTCCTAGAGAGCCTCCCCCTTGCATCAGGGTCCCCAGAGAGCCCCCCTTACATTAGGGTCCCCAGAGAGCCTCCCTCTTAAAATCAGGGTCCCCAGAGAGCCCCCTCCTTACATCAGAGTCCCCAGAGAGCCTCCCCCTTACATTAGGGTCCCCAGAGAGCCCCCCTTACATTAGGGTCCCCAGAGAGCCCCCCTTACATCAGGGTCCCCAGAGATCCCCCCTTACATCAGGGTCCCCAGAGAGCCCCCCTTACATTAGGGTCCCTAGAGAGCCTCCCCCTTGCATCAGGGTCCCCAGAGAGCCCCCCCCCACTTACATCAGGGTCCCCAGAGAGCCTCCCCTCTCCTTGGGAACCCCTGCAGAGACTCGGGGCTATGGGCCCCAGATTCGGGGCTGTAGCCCCACAAGCCACCCCCTAGCGACGCCACTGGATACAGCCAATTTCAATAATTGTGTTGACCATTTACAAGGTGATGCAGCAAGGTTGTATGTTCTATGAGAACAATAAAACTTACTAAATCACAATTCTTTAGCTAAGTCTGTGAGCAGGGGCAAATGAAGGCTTGTATTCCTGGTCTGTAAGAGGCCAGCGGGGCCAAAATAACGTCCACTATATGTAGGAGAGACAGATCCTTAATTGGGCTCCAGCAGTGCTAGTGGCTAACGAAGCCTGGCAGCAACCCGCTGTATCTACAAATGTGGAATATAAAGGTATAAAATGAGCAGACATGATAACCAGCTAGAAGAGAGTCTGTGCCTGAGTAAAGATTACATAATACATCCAAGATTCGTATAAAGAACGTTCCCCTGGGAGACAGCAACTTACTGCACATGGAGCTTAACCAGCTATGAGGGTTATTTATTGGTGAAGAGTTCACAGCTGGCCGCCAAGACAACGTCATGTGACGCAATCATAGCCGCTGACTAGGAGCGCGGAGGATTATGGGCATTGTAGGAGAGGGTCAGAGCTTTTTCATTATGCGCTTGTGCAGATGGCGCATTGGAACAAGAAAAAAAGAGATAGTCTGTTTAAACGGCGCAGCGATTGGGGTCAGATTCCCCTGCGCATGTGCCATAGATCTTCAATCAGACAGGTTGATTATGGACAATGTAGGAAATAGGGTTAGGCTTTGTATGCCGCCTGTATATACAACTAGAGGCAAACAATAGGAATCAAATTAGACAGAACAGAGCTTCCATTAAATGTATAAAGACCTGCAGAGAAGGTATATTGAATAGGTAGCACTGGTCCATTTTGTTAGTGTGGGAGGGGTCCATGTTGCTAGCATGGGATTGGCCCATTGTGTTAGTGTGGGTGGGGTCCATTTTGCTACTATGGGATTGGCCCATTTTGTTAGTGTGGGAGGGGTCCATGTTGCTAGCATGGGATTGGCCCATTGTGTTAGTGTGGGTGGGGTCCATTTTGCTAGTATGGGATTGGCCCATTTTGTTAGTGTGGGAGGGGTCCATTTTGCTAGTATAGGATTTGCCAATTTTGTTAGTGTAGGTGGGGTCTATTTTGTTGGTATGGGATTGGTCCATTTTGTTAGTGTGGGTGGGGTCCATTTTACTAGCTTGGGATTGGTTCATTCATCTAGTGTGGGAAAGGTCCATATTGCTAGTATTGGATTGGTCCATTTTGTTAGTGTGGGAGGGGTCCATGTTGCTAGCATGGGACTGGACCATTGTGTTAGTTTTTGGAGGGGTCCATTTTGCTAGTATAGGATTGGCCAATTTTGTTAGTGTGGGAGGGGTCCATGTTGCTAGCATGGGATTGGCCCATTGTGTTAGTGTGGGAGGGGTCCATTTTGCTAGTATAGGATTGGCCAATTTTGTTAGTGTGGGAGGGGTCCATTTTGCTAGTATAGGATTGGCCCGAAGTTTTAGTGTGGGAGGGAATCTTTTGCCTTCTTACAGACCCGCTTGAGGCAGAGGGGGGAATCCAGTTTCTGGAATGGAGAAGCAGGGCCAAATTCACATCAACAATCCTCATACAATATCTCACAAAAGTAAGTACACCCCTCACATTTCTGTAAATCTTTTCTTCTATCTTTTCATGTGACAACACTGAAGAAATGACACTTTGCTACAATGTAAAGTAGTGAGTGTACAGCTTGTATAACAGTGTAAATTTGCTGTCCCTTCAAAATAACTCAACACACAGCCATTAATGTCTAATGAATTAATGCCATGAGGTGCCATGTTGAACTTCCAGTGACCAGTATGAAAGAGTGAGATAACACCAAATTTAACACACCTGCTCCCCATTCACACCTGAGACCTTGTAACACTAACGAGTCACATGACACCGGAAAGGGAAAATGGCTAATTGGGCCCAATTTGGACATTATCACTTAGGGGTGTACTCACTTTTGTTGCCAGTGGTTTAGACATTAATGGCTGTGTGTTGAGTTATTTTGAGGGGACAGCAAATTTACACTGTTATACAAGCTGTACACTCACTACTTTACATTGTAGCAAAGTGTCATTTCTTCAGTGTTGTCACATGAAAAGATAGAAGAAAAGATTTACAGAAATGTGAGGGGTGTACTTACTTTTGTGAGATACTGTATATATTTGCCTATTACTGGTTCTAACTCTTTTCTACTCTATCCAAAAAAAAAAAAAGAAAAGAAATGACTGGATTCTCAATTGAAATATCAATTTCTAAAACTCCGACAAAGTATTTCACTGCCCAGTTGGGGATTGTTTCCTTCAAGCAATCCAGAGTTTCACTTTGTGCCCCTTCCTGACCCTTTGTGAAGTTGGCAGTGAACTTGGCCGCGAAGATTGGCACGCGCCCTACCAGGGAAAAGAAAATGAACTGCCAGTCAACACTCAATGTGCCGTGCTGGCTATCCTTACCTATGGCTGGAAATTTATTATTAAGCAAACTCCTCAGAATGCTTATATATGGCGGCATCACATTAGCTAAATTATTCATCGCCATTATTCATCTCTTCGTCCTCATCGCTCCGACGTTCCCGTTACCCTCGATAATCCATTTACCTGGGAGAAGCGGATTTGTCTGGCAGCGGATACGAGCCGAGGCCTGACAATGGATCGTAAGAAATACAACTCCTCCGCCGCGCGGCTTGAAAGGTCCCCCCAAGAGTGCTGTACGTCCTGCAAATAGAGATCAGAGCGGGGAAAACACTCTTCCAAAGCTGGCGTTAAGCATTTCATTTATGGCGGCGTAAAATACGATTTATGCCCATCAGCCCCGTGTTTGTTCTGTGCGCGACTTTCCGACAAGGAATAACTCAGAATATTTCTGCTGCCGAAGACGGAAGTTGGGGGTTAAAGAGCAGCTGCAGGCAAATAGAAAACGTTTTACTTTAGTTCACTTATATACTCTTTAAAGCGCTACTCAAGTCCCCTCTCCGGGCTTTTTCCCCCCATTCACCTTTAGTGCTGAACAGGGATTTTTTTCAGAGGGAACGCAGTTCCGGCACCTTCAGCACTGAATGTATGTAATGACAAGGAGTGCCGGGTTGTGCTATAGTGTCTATTAATGCTCACTGCTGGTGGATCTATTGTTGCTGGAGGGGATCTATTTCTGCAGAAGGGTTGATTGCTGCTGGGGAGGTCTATTGTTGCTGGGGGGTCAGTTGTCACTGGGAGGGATCTACTGTTGAGGGAGCAGTCTGTTATAGCTGGCTGCTAGAGCTGGGTAGGGGGTGGAACCAAGGACAGAGGTCGGTGTCAGTAAAGCAGTGGACGGTGTCAGTAGGGCAGTGGACGGTGTCAGTAGGGCAGTGGACGGTGTCAGTAGAGAAGTGGACGGTGTCAGTAGAACAGTGGACGGTGTCAGTAGAGCAGAGGACGGTGTCAGTAGGGCAGTGGACGGTGTCAGTAGAGAAGTGGACGGTGTCAGTAGAACAGTGGACGGTGTCAGTAGAGCAGAGGACAGTGTCAGTAGGGCAGTGGACGGTGTCAGTAGGGCAGTGGATGGTGTCAGTAGAGCAGTGGAAGGTGTCAGTAGAGCAGTGGATGGTGTCAGTAGGGCAGTGGGCGGTGTCAGTAGAGCAGAGGATGGTGTCAGTAGGGCAGTGGACGGTGTCAGTAGAGCAGTAGATGGTGTCAGTAGAGCAGTGGATGGTGTCAGTAGAGCAGTTGATGGTGTCAGTAGAGCAGAGGATGGTGTCAGTAGAGCAGTGGATGGTGTCAGTAGAGCAGTGGACGGTGTCAGTAGAGCAGAGGATGGTGTCAGTAGAGCAGTGGATGGTGTCAGTAGAGCAGTAGATGGTGTCAGTAGGGCAGTGGATGGTGTCAGTAGGGCAGAGGACGGTGTCAGTAGAGCAGTGGATGGTGTCAGTAGAGCAGTGGACGGTGTCAGTAGGGCAGAGGACGGTGTCAGTAGAGCAGTGGATGGTGTCAGTAGAGCAGTGGACGGTGTCAGTAGGGCAGTGGACGGTGTCAGTAGAGCAGTGGATGGTGTCAGTAGAGCAGTGGACGGTGTCAGTAGGGGAGTGGACGGTGTCAGTAGAGCAGTGGATGGTGTCAGTAGAGCAGTGGATGGTGTCAGTAGGGCAGTCAATGGTGTCAGTAGGGCAGTGGACGGTGTCAGTAGAGCAGAGGACGGTGTCAGTACAGCAGTGGACGGTGTCAGTAGGGCAGTGGATGGTGTCAGTAGGGCAGTCAATGGTGTCAGTAGGGCAGTGGACGGTGTCAGTAGAGCAGAGGACGGTGTCAGTACAGCAGTGGACGGTGTCAGTAGAGCAGTGGACGGTGTCAGTAGAGCAGAGGACGGTGTCAATACAGCAGTGGACGGTGTCAGTAGGGCAGTGGACGGTGTCAGTAGAGCAGAGGACGGTGTCAGTACAGCAGTGGAAGGTGTCTGTAGAGCAGTGGACGGTGTCAGTAGGGCAGTGGACGGTGTCAGTAGGGCAGTGGACGGTGTCAGTAGAGCAGTGGACGGTGTCAGTAGAGCAGTGGACGGTGTCAGTAGGGCAGTGGACGGTGTCAGTAGAGCAGTGGACGGTGTCAGTAGAGCAGTGGACGGTGTCAGTAGGGCAGTGGATGGTGTCAGTAGAGCAAAGGATGGTGTCAGTAGAGCAGTGGACGGTGTCAGTAGGGCAGTGGACGGTGTCAGTAGAGCAGTGGACGGTGTCAGTAGAGCAGTGGACGGTGTCAGTAGGGCAGTGGACGGTGTCAGTAGAGCAGTGGATGGTGTCAGTAGAGCAGTGGACGGTGTCAGTAGGGAAGTGGATGGTGTCAGTAGAGCAGAGGACGGTGTCAGTAGAGCAAAGGACGGTGTCAGTAGAGCAGTGGATGGTGTCAGAAGGGCAGTGGATGGTGTCAGAAGGGCAGTGGATGGTGTCAGAAGGGCAGTGGATGGTGTCAGTAGAGCAGTGGACGGTGTCAGTAGGGCAGTGGACGGTGTCAGTAGAGCAGTGAATGGTCTCAGTAGAGCAGTGGACGGTGTCAGTAGAGCAGTGGATGGTGTCAGAAGGGCAGTCGATGGTGTCAGTAGGGCAGTGGATGATGTCAGTAGGGCAGTGGATGATGTCAGTAGGGCAGTGGACGGTGTCAGTAGGGCAGTGGAAGGTCTCAGTAGAGCAGTGGACGGTGTCAGTAGAGCAGTGGATGGTGTCAGTAGGGCAGTGGACGGTGTCAGTAGAGCAGTGGATGGTGTCAGTAGGGCAGTGGATGGTGTCAGTAGAGCAGTGGATGGTGTCAGTAGGGCAGTGGATGGTGTCAGTAGAGCAGTGAACGGTGTCAGTAGGGCAGTGGAAGGTGTCAGTAGGGCAGTGGACGGTGTCAGTAGAGCAGTGAACGGTGTCAGTAGGGCAGTGGAAGGTGTCAGTAGGGCAGTGGACGGTGTCAGTAGGGCAGTGGATGATGTCAGTAGGGCAGTGGAAGGTGTCAGTAGAGCAGTGGACGGTGTCAGTAGAGCAGTGAACGGTGTCAGTAGGGCAGTGGACGGTGTCAGTAGAGCAGTGGATGGTGTCAGTAGGGCAGTGGAAGGTGTCAGTAGGGCAGTGGACGGTGTCAGTAGAGCAGTGGATGGTGTCAGTAGGGCAGTGGATGGTGTCAGTAGAGCAGTGGATGGTGTCAGTAGGGCAGTGGATGGTGTCAGTAGAGCAGTGGATGGTGTCAGTAGGGCAGTGGACGGTGTCAGTAGGGCAGTGGACGGTGTCAGTAGGGCAGTGGAAGGTGTCAGTAGGGCAGTGGACGGTGTCAGTAGAGCAGTGAACGGTGTCAGTAGGGCAGTGGACGGTGTCAGTAGAGCAGTGGAAGGTGTCAGTAGGGCAGTGGATGGTGTCAGTAGAGCAGTGGATGGTGTCAGTAGGGCAGTGGATGGTGTCAGTAGAGCAGTGGATGGTGTCAGTAGGGCAGTGGACGGTGTCAGTAGGGCAGTGAACGGTGTCAGTAGGGCAGTGGAAGGTGTCAGTAGGGCAGTGGACGGTGTCAGTAGAGCAGTGAACGGTGTCAGTAGGGCAGTGGACGGTGTCAGTAGAGCAGTGGACGGTGTCAGTAGGGCAGTGGAAGGTGTCAGTAGGGCAGTGGACGGTGTCAGTAGAGCAGTGGATGGTGTCAGTAGGGCAGTGGATGGTGTCAGTAGAGCAGTGGATGGTGTCAGTAGGGCAGTGGACGGTGTCAGTAGGGCAGTGGACGGTGTCAGTAGGGCAGTGGAAGGTGTCAGTAGGGCAGTGGACGGTGTCAGTAGAGCAGTGAACGGTGTCAGTAGGGCAGTGGACGGTGTCAGTAGAGCAGTGGATGGTGTCAGTAGGGCAGTGGACGGTGTCAGTAGGGCAGTGGACGGTGTCTGTAGAGCAGTGGACGGTGTCAGTAGAGCAGTGGATGGTGTCAGTAGGGCAGTGGACGGTGTCAGTAGAGCAGTGGACGGTGTCTGTAGAGCAGTGGACGGTGTCAGTAGAGCAGTGGATGGTGTCAGTAGGGCAGTGGACGGTGTCAGTAGGGCAGTGGACGGTGTCAGTAGAGCAGTGGATGGTGTCAGTAGGGCAGTGGATGGTGTCAGTAGGGCAGTGGATGGTGTCAGTAGGGCAGTGGACGGTGTCAGTAGAGCAGTGGATGGTGTCAGTAGGGCAGTGGACGGTGTCAGTAGAGCAGTGGATGGTGTCAGTAGGGCAGTGGACGGTGTCAGTAGGGCAGTGGACGGTGTCAGTAGAGCAGTGGATGGTGTCAGTAGGGCAGTGGACGGTGTCAGTAGAGCAGTGGATGGTGTCAGTAGGGCAGTGGATGGTGTCAGTAGGGCAGTGGATGGTGTCAGTAGAGCAGTGGACGGTGTCAGTAGGGCAGTGGAAGGTGTCAGTAGAGCAGAGGATGGTGTCAGTAGAGCAGTGGATGGTGTCAGTAGGGCAGTGGATGGTGTCAGTAGAGCAGTGGATGGTGTCAGTAGAGCAGTGGATGGTGTCAGTAGAGCAGTGGACGGTGTCAGTAGGGCAGTGGATGGTGTCAGTATGGCAGAAGTTGACATCAGTAGCTTTTTTTAATTTTTTTTTTTTCATTATTTTTTACAGTTGCATTTTTTTTATTTTTGTTAACATTTTTTTTTTTAACTTCCCTGCTGGGGGGCTTTTTTGAAAAATCAGGGGGTTTAATATTCTTCAGTTATGAATGAACACAGTAATTGATCTGTACCGATCACACACTGCGCTCATTCAGAAAAGTGAGGGGCTGGTAAAAGACATATTTAATGGCCCCTTCTCCTGAAGCGATTCCCCTCAACAGTTTGCAGGAGAAGGAGGAAGCCAGCAGCACTGCAAGCGGGATGGGGGGAGGGGGGGGGGGACCAGGGGAGTACATAGGGCAGAAAAAGGAAGAGAAACCTGGACAGGAGGGGCAGCATTTATAGGAACCCATCCCCTGCATTACCCCCCCCCCCCCCGGTGCAGCAGCTGGGAAGGAGAGGAGGAGAGGCCGGTTTTCAGCTGCTGCAGGAGGAAAATACAGGGGATCGATTCCAGTAAATGCTGCCCCCACGGCTCCTCCTGTCCAGGTTCTGGTGGTCAGAGAGACATAATCTACCCGTCACCTGCCTACGATTGACGGGTATATTGTGATGGCTGGGTAGCCGACCCTCCCCCCCCCACACACACACAATATTGCATTGAATTTGATAGAAAATGACAGCATCTGAAGATTGAAAAGGTCATTTATAACATTAAATTACAACAGGGCTTGTTAAGCAATTGTATATGATATACATATATATACACACACACACACAGTATACATATATACATACACACACACACACACAGTATATATATATATATATACATACACACACACAGTATACATATATACATACACACACACAGTATACATATATACATACACACACACAGTATATATATACACATACACACACACAGTATATATATATATACATACACACACACAGTATACATATATACATACACACACATAGTATATAGTCAGTACACTCCTCACATTTTTGTAAATCTTTTCTTCTATCTTTTCATGTGACAACACTGAAGAAATGACACTTGGCTACAATGTAAAGTAGTGAGTGTACAGCTTGTATAACAGTGTAAATTTGCTGTCCCCTCAAAATAACTCAACACACAGCCGTTAAAGTGTTACTAAACCCACAACAGGAAAAACAATCTGTATATACAGCATAGCATGCTTGTTATAGTCACTGTGGAACTTAAGGGGTTAATCCTCTGCATTGTCTAAAAAAGACTGTTTGATCCTGTATGCACAGATTCTCCCCTCTCCTGGACTGTCTATCTGGGGAAGGCCAGCTAACACAGGCAGAGTAGCCGACCTGCACATGCTCAGTTGTGTCTTTTATGCTGGAGAGTAGACACGTGCGATTAGTTTTGTACAGATCGAAAATTCATACGAATTTCTGTAAATTCCTACATTCGGGAGGATCCGAAATACGAATTGCTATGCTTCCCGAATTTTGTGCAAATTACGAAATTCCGTTTACGAATTTCGGATCCAAATTCCGTTACGGAAACGAGAATGTTCTTTAAATTACGATTATTCGTGGTGGGAGCCCCTCGTAATGATAAATTTATCATAACGAACATTCGTAATTGTTACGAAAAGTTAACGAACCTAAAAAGTTAAAACCCCAGGAAGTCAGCACAGCACAGGGGTGGTGGGAGCCCCTCATAATGTATCTTTGTATCTGCTTCATGTACCGATGGCGGGCGAGAGCTTCCTCTGGACAGCAGCACTTGGTAGGGCAGCAGGGACAGCGGACGTAGCAGCAATGGGGGCAGCACTGACACCAGCATGTGCAGAGGAAGAGGATAAGAAGAAGTCATAACGAACGTCATTCACCGTAACGAACATTCGTAATTGTTACGAAAAGTTAACAAACCCTAACGAAAAATTTGTATTTTGTAGGAATCCAAATTGAATTTCGGACACGAATTACGAAAACCGAATTAATTCTAATACGAAACGGAATGAGTTTTAAGTTTCAAGTTTTTTCAAGTTTAAACTAATTTATTTGTTCACACATTATGTTCTGAATACCGTATATACTCGAGTATAAGTCGATCCGAGTATAAGTCGAGGCCCTAATTTATCACAAACAAAATGTGAAAAACTGAGTATCCCGAGTATAAGACGAGGGTGAGAAATGCGCAGCTACTGTAAGTGGAAAAGAGGGTCAACAATGCCCATTTGCAGCCTCACTGTGCCCATTTGCAGCCTCACTGTGCACATTTGCAGCCATAGGTCCCCCCGAACTTCAAACTCGGTAGTTAAGGGTTCCTAGATGCCCCCTAGCTGCAGCCAAAATTTGGGGTCTCTGAACCCAAAGGGTCCCAAAATGACATTGCTGCAGATGGACACAGTTGACCGAATTTGGGGCCCCGTGTCTCGGGGCCACTTAGTTCTAGGAACCCCAAATTTGGTGTGCAAACCCAGTGGAACTAGCTCCACAAAATATCCATTTTTGTGGGGTTTCTAGCACCAAGTGGCCCCGAGATACAGGGCCCCCAAAAATCGGTTCAGAAAATGTCAAGCACTTTTCTGCAGCAGAGAATGACATTTTCCGAACTGGTTTGGGGCCCCGTATCTCAGGGTCACTTAGTACTAGGAACCCCAGCTTTGGATATGTTATGGTACCAGTTCCACTGGGTTTGCACACCACATTTAGGGGTTCCTAGCACTAAGTGGCCCTGAGATACGGGGCCCCATAATCGGTTCAGAAAATGTCAAGCACTTTTCTGCAGCAGAATGACATCTTCCGAACTGATTTTGGGGCCCCGTATCTCGGGGCCACTTAGTGCTAGGAACCCCAGCTTTGGATATGCTGTGGTACCAGTTCCTCTGGGTTCGCACACCAAATTTGGGGTTCCTAGCACAAAGTGGCCCTGAGATACGGGGCCCCAAAGTCAGTTTGGAAAATGAAATTTTTTGCTGCAGAAAAGTGCTTGACTCAAGTATAAGTCGAGGGGGGCACTTTCAGCACAAAAAAATGTGCGGAAAATCTCGGCTTATACTCGAGTATATACGGTAAGTTATTTCTAGCACCATGTGATTTAGGTTCACACACACGATATCCTAGACTCTTGCAAGCTAGTATATAAAATGTAATATTTAGTCTCCACATCTAATTCAGGTCATCATGTAAGGCATAATAGGGTGGCCTACCATTAAAATTGTACTACACTAGAGCAGCGCCATACCTACAATTGCCTTCTGTTCACAAAACGGAATGAAGCGAAACAAATTTATTGATGGCGCACATGTCTGCTGGAGAGAACAGTTTCTTGTTCTCAGAGCTAGTCAGGTCACATGATATTTTTACATCACACACGTGGGCGTGTATACAGGCTGCAGTGAGAATCTCCTCCTTCCTGAACTCTCAGCACTGGAGAAACTGTGCCATTTATCATGTAACCGTGGTATACAGATCATCCACAAAGGTATACAGAGGCAATATTTTAATGTAAAAAGAAGATTTATAAGCTGTGGGCACTGTGGGGGGGATGAACTATTTTCATATTACTGGGTTTAGGAAAACTTTAATGTCTAAACCGCTGGCAATAAAAGTGAGAGCACCCCTAAGTGAAAAATGTCCAAATTGGGCCCAATTAGCTATTTTCCCTAGGTCCAAATTGTCAATATTTTGTGTGGCCACCATTATTTTCCAGCACTGCCTTATCCCTCTTGGGCATGGAGGTCACCAGAGCTTCACAGGTTGTCACTGGAGTCCTCTTCCCCTCCTCAATGATGACATCACAGAGCTGGTGGATGTTAGAGATCTTGCGCTCCTCCACCTTCTGTTTGAGGATGTCCTACAGATGATCAATAGGGTTTAGGTCTGGAGACATGCTTGGCCAGTCCATCACCTTTACCCTCAGCTTCTTTAGCAAGGCAGTGGTGGTCTTCGGGGTGTGTTTGGGTGGTTATTATGTTGGAATACTGCCTGCGGCCCAGTCTCTGAAGGGAGGGGATCATGCTCTGCTTCAGTATGTCACAGTACATGTAGGCATTCATGGTTCCCTCAATGATCTGTAGCTCCCAGTGCCGGCAGCACTCATGCAGCCCCAGACCATGACACTCCCACCACCATGCTTGACTGTAGGCAAGACACACTTGTCTTTGTCCTCCTCACCTGGTTGCCGCCACACACGCTTGTCACCATCTGAACCAAATAATTTATCTTGGTCTCATCAGACCACAGGACATGGTTCCAGTAATCCATGTCCTTAGTCTGCTTGTCTTCAGCAAACTGTTTGTGGACTTTCTTGTGCATCATCTTTAGAAGAGGCTTCCTTCTGGGACGACAGCCATGGCAGGACCAATTTGATGCTGTGTGCGGCGTATGGTCTGAGCACTGACAGGCTGACCCCCCACCCCTACAACCTCTGCAGCAATGCTGGCAGCACTCATACGTCTATTTCCCAAAGGCAACCTCTGGATATGACGCTGAGCACGTGAACTCAACTTCTTTGGTGGACCATGGTGAGGCCTGTTCTGAGTGGAACCTGTCCTGTTATACCGCTGTATGGTCTTGGCCACTGTGCTGCAGCTCAGTTTCAGGGTCTTGCCAATCTTCTTATAGCCTAGGCCATCTTTATGTAGAGCAACAATTCTTTTTTTCAGATCCTCAGAGAGTTCTTTGCCATGAGGTGCCATGTTGAACCTCCAGTGACCAGTATGAGAGAGTGAGAGCGATAACACCAAATTAATTTAACACACCTGCTCCCCATTCACACCTGAGACCTTGTAACACTAACGAGTCACATGACACCGGGGAGGGAAAATGGCTAATTGGGCCCAATTTGGACATTTTCACTTAGGGGTGTACTGACTTTTGTTGCCAGCGGTTTAGACATTAATGGCTGTGTGTTGAGTTATTTTGAGGGGACAGCAAATTTACACTGTTATACAAGCTGTACACTCACTACTTTACATTGTAGACAAGTGTCATTTCTTCAGTGTTGTCACATGAAAAGATAGAAGAAAAGATTTACAGAAATGTGAGGGGTGTACTTACTTTTGTGAGATATCTGTATTGTATATAGTTATATATTTTATTTTTTGTCACAACACCTTTACCCTCTGCCTGTAGAGCGCCGGGGGATCAATAATACACCGCACATTTTTGTTTTATTATTTTGGTTTAGAATACATCTGGTTTAATTATCCATCAGATGGATCTTTCATTCTATACTTCCTCGGGTTTCACTCGGATCAATACTTTAATTAGCTATTACAATCTCTTTATTACTCCCCATACATCTCAGCAGAGGTCTGTAGTGTGCGGATTGTGTTTGTAAACATGGAGGATTCCCCAGAGGAACGTCTCTCATGGATGTTCAGCCGACACATACAATAGAAATATTGGTAGAGCTGACGAGTGACAACAGAAAGTGGATCAATCCAAGGTCCTCGACGTGGACACAAGGCCACAATTTGAGATTGGAAGAAAGGAGATTTATTCCAGAATTGTGTAGGGGTTCTTTATGGTTAGAGTTGCAAAAATATGGAACTCCCTTCCCCAGGAAACAGCATCAGATGGGAGTTTTGTCACATTAAAAAAACTGATACACACACCTGGGTTGGACGGGATTGGCCTGTGTGTTTTACCAACCATATCTGCTACAGTATATAGGTGATCTCCAAACTACAGCCAGGGGGCTGGATGGGACCCACTGCTCTGCCTTGATCTGACCCTTCTGGGCCATATTCTTCCCACTGACACCAACGATGGGGCACTATTCTTCCCACTGACACCAACGATGGGGCACTATTCTTCCCACTGACACCAACGATGGGGCACTATTCCCCTCACTGATACCAATGATGGGGCACTATTCTTCCCACTGATACCAATGATGGGGCACTATTCCTCCCACTGACACCAATGATGGGGCACTATTCCTCCCACTGACACCAATGATGGGGCACTATTCCTCCCACTGATACCAATGATGGGGCACTATTCCTGCCACTGACACCAATGATGGGGCACTATTCCTGCCACTGACACCAATGATGGGACACTATTCCTCCCACTGATGCCAATGATGGGGCACTATTCCTCCACACTGATACCAATGATGGGGCACTATTCCTCCACACTGATACCAATGATGGGGCACTATTCCTTCCACTGATACCAATGATGGGGCACTTTTCCTCCATACTGATACCAATGATGGGGTACTATTCCTTCCACTGATAGCAATGATGGGGCACTATTCCTCCCACTGACACCAATGATGGGACACTATTCCTCCCACTGATACCAATGGTGGGACACTATTCCTTCCACTGACACCAATGATGGGACACTATTCCTTCCACTGACACCAATGATGGGACACTATTCCTCCCACTGATACCAATGGTGGGACACTATTCCTCCCACTGATACCAATGATGGGACATTATTCCTTCCACTGACACCAATGATGGGACACTATTCCTTCCACTGACACCAACGATGGGGCACTATTCCTCCCACTGACACCAACGATGGGACACTATTCCTCCCACTGACACCAATGATGGGGCACTATTCCTCCCACTGACACCAATGATGGGGCACTATTCCTCCCACTGACACCAATGATGGGGCACTATTCCTCCCACTGATACCAATGATGGGGCACTATTCTGACTGAGGTGATTATGGCCCCTCTTGGCTCCATAGCACTTAAAGGAGAATTTTTTTCTTTTTTTTTTTTTTCAAGTGACATTTATTTTTTTATTGCATTTTAGTGTAAATATGAGATGTGAGGTCTTTTTGACCCCAGATCTGATTTTCAAGAGGACCTGTCATGCTTTTTTTCTATTATAAGGGATGTTTACATCCCTTGTAATAGGAATAAAAGTGACACACATTTTTTTTTTTTAAACAGTGTCAAAATAAAAAAACTCAAAGTAAAATAAATAAGAAAAAAGTAAGAATGTTTTAAAGCGCACCGTCCCGACGAGCTCACATGCAGAAGCGACCGCGAGTTGCGCCCGCATATGAAAACGGTGTTCAAACCACACATGTGAGGTATCGCCTCGATCGTTAGAGCGAGAGCAATAATTCTAGCCCTAGACCTCCCCTGTAACTCAAAAGTGGTAACCTGTAGAAATTTTTAAACATCGCCTATGGAGATTTTTAAGGGTAAAAGTTTGTCGCCATTCCACGAGCGGGCGCAATTTTGAAGCGTGACATGTTGGGTATCAATTTACTCGGCGTAACATCATCTTTCACAATATAAAAAAAAACATTGGGCTAACTTTACTGTTGTCTTATTTTTTCATTCAAAAATGTGTACTTTTTCCAAAAAAAAAAAAGCGCGCTTGTAGGACCACTGCACAAATACTGTGTGACAGAAAGTATTGCAATGACCGTCTTTTTATTCTCTAGGGTGTTAGAAAAAAATATATATAATGTTTGGGGGTTCTAAGTCATTTTCTAGCAAAAAAAAAAAAAATGATTTTAACTTGTAGACAACAAATGTCAAAAAGAGGCTCGGTCCTTAAGTGGTTAAAAGTTTGGAGACCCCCCCCTGTGTGCTATAACATAGGCAGGAGCTGAAGGGATGCGGATGAGCTCAACATTTCCTGTTTGTGCATTCGTCCAAAGACAAACGAACTAGCCGCGTGTTGCTAGTTCAAGGAGACTGACTGCCATGTATAGTAGCTATAAGGACGCAGTGAGTGCCGGCCACCAGTGAGGCCATCAAGAAGGGTTGCCACCCGTCCAGGATTCAACCGGACAGTTCGGGTTTTGAATCGTGTGTCCGGGTTTCAGTCCACCTGAAACCCGGACACATTATTCAGACCAGGCTGTGGCTCCCCAAGTAACCGAGATAGTCATACACAAGTCTGTTGCCGCTGCCGGTGGCTGTTTAGGAGCAGGTTTGCCTTCACGGAAGGGTGGGGTGATGATGTCAGCAAAAGCAATTTAGCCACACCCACTGGCGCGCTCTGTGCGCTACATGTTAGGTTGTTTTTTTTTTTGTTTTTTTGTGTCAATCCTCTCAGATCTGGTCTAGCAGAGAAGTCCACTTTGAGTTTGACTGGCACCTTGGCCATAGGGTTGCCACCTCATCCCTTTAAACCCGAACACCTTTGACTTACACTTTTGAATTTTACAGGTTCTGAGGCTAATTTATTGCAGATGAGGCACCAAGTGAGTTTAAATAGCACCTTAATCAGCCTCAGAACCCGTGTAATCAATATGTGTTCGGTTTTAAAGGGATGAGGTGGCAACCATACTTGGACACTGCACCACACACACTTTTTTCGCACCTGCCATCTTGGGCCGGGCCTTCTGGCCAGGACCAAAGGAATTTTTCTATTCCTGGCCTCAGGACCGGCCATTGCACCACAACAATGACACCATTGCACTTTCTCCACTTCCCTTTTCCACCACCTTTATGTTGTTTGTCTTGTGTTGTCGCTTTATGTATTTTTTTTTTTGGTTGTTGGGTTTGTACACGTTTCACGTTTGATGAGTAGGGCGTAGGTCTTCGGGGTCCTGCCCTGAAAGTCTTGGGAAGGGGTGGACATGGACTTATGGCTTAGTTTGCCCTCTCTCATGGGGTCTCCCTTCGGGGGGAGCCCCACCTAGTACTTGGGGTGGTCTGTTCCGGCAGGCAGACCTCCCAGAGAACGGGGTGAAACCAGATGGACCATGTGAAATACCTCAGTCCCCGTCTGGAGCCTAAGACCCCGGGGGGATCAGGGTTACCCAATTAAGGACCGAGCCTCTTTCTGAGATTTGTTGTTTACAAGTTAAGAACTGTTTTTTTTTTTTGCTAGAAAATTACTTAGAACCCCCAAACATTATATTTTTTTTCTGACACCCTAGAGAATAAAATGACAGTCAATGCAATACTTTCTGTCACACCGTATTTGCGCAGCGATCTTACAAGCGTAATTTTTTTTGGAAAAAAATACACTTTTTTTAATTAAAAAATTAGACAACAGTAAAGTTAGCTCGATTTGTTTTTTTATATTGTGAAAGATAATGTTACGCCGAGTAAATTGATACCCAACATGTCACGCTTCAAAATTGCGCCCGCTCGTGGAATGGCGACAAACTTTTACCCTTAAAAATCTCAATAGGCAACGTTTAAAAAAATTCTCAAAATGCATGTTTTGAGTTACAGAGGAGGTCTAGGGCTAGAATTATTGCTCTCGCTCTACCGAACACAGCAATACTTCACATGTGTGGTCTGAACACTCTTTTCATATGCGGGCGCTACTCATGTATGCGTTCGCTTCTGCACGCGAGCTCGGCGGGACGGGGCGCGTTTAAAATTTTTTTTTTATTATTTATTTTACCTTTTATTTTTTTATTTTTACACTGTTCTTTAAAAAAAAATAAAAACTGTGTCACTTTTATTCCTATTACAAGGAATGTAAACATTCCTTGTAATAGAAAAAAAGCATGACAGGTCCTCTTATACAGTTGGGACGGAAAGTATTCAGACCCCCTTACATGTTTCACTCTTTGTTATATTTGTTATTCATTTGCTAAAATCATTTAAGTTCATTTTTTTCCTCATTAATGTCACACAGCGCCCCATATTGTACACACAGCCCCCCCCCATATTGTACACACAGCACCCCATATTGTACACACAGCCCCCCCCCCCCCATATTGTACACACAGCCCCCCCCCCATATTGTACACACAGCACCCCATATTGTACACACAGCCCCCCATATTGTACACATAGCACCCCATATTGTACACACAGCCCCCCCCCCCCCCATATTGTACACACAGCCCCCCCCCATATTGTACACACAGCACCCCATATTGTACACACAGCCCCCCCCCCCATATTGTACACACAGCACCCCATATTGTACACACAGCCCCCATATTGTACACACAGCACCCCATATTGTACACACAGCCCCCCCCATATTGTACACACAGCCCCCCCCATATTGTACACACAGCACCCCATATTGTACACACAGCCCCCCCCCCCATATTGTACACACAGCACCCCCCCCCCATATTGTACACACAGCACCCCATATTGTACACACAGCACCCCATATTGTATACACAGCACCCCATATTGACAGAAAAACACAGAATTGTTGACATTTTTGCAGATTTATTAAAAAAGAAAAACTGAAATATCACATGGTCCTAAGTATTCAGACCCTTTGCTCAGTATTTAGTAGAAGCCCCTTTTGATGAGTCTTTTTGGGAAAGATGCAACAAGTTTTTCACACCTGGATTTGGGGATCCTCTGCCATTCCTCCTTGCAGATCCTCTCTAGTTTTGTCAGGTTGGATGGTAAACGTTGGTGGACGGCCATTTTTAGGTCTCTCCAGAGATGCTCAATTGGGTTTAAGTCAGGGCTCTGGCTGGGCCATTCAAGAACAGTCACGGATTAGTTGTGAAGCCACTCCTTCATTATTTTAGCTGTGTGCTTAGGGTCATTGTCTTGTTGGAAGGTAAACCTTCGGCCCAGTCTGAGGTCCTGAGCACTCTGGAGAAGGTTTTCGTCCAGGATATACCTGTACTTGGCCGCATTCATCTTTCCCTCGATTGCAACCAGTCGTCCTGTCCCTGCAGCTGAAAAACACCCCCACAGCATGATGCTGCCACCACCATGCTTCACTGTTGGGACTGTATTGGACAGGTGATGAGCAGTGCCTGGTTTTCTCCACACATACCGCTTAGAATTAAGGCCAAAAAGTTCTATCTTGGTCTCATCAGACCAGAGAATCTTATTTCTCACCATCTTGGAGTCCTTCAGTTGTTTTTTAGCAAACTCCATGTGGGCTTTCATGTGTCTTGCACTGAGGAGAGGCTTCCATCGGGCCACTCTGCCATAAAGCCCCGACTGGTGGAGGGCTGCAGTGATGGTTGACTTTCTACAACATTCTCCCATCTCCTGACTGCATCTCTGGAGCTCAGCCACAGTGATCTTTGGGTTCTTCTTTACCTCTCTCACCAAGGCTCTTCTCCCCCGATAGCTCAGTTTGGCCGGACGGCCAACTCTAGGAAGGGTTCTGGTCGTCCCAAACGTCTTCCATTTAAGGATTATGGAGGCCACTGTGCTCTTAGGAACCTTAAGTGTAGCAGAATTTTTTTTGTAACCTTGGCCAGATCTGTGCCTTGCCACAATTCTGTCTCTGAGCTCTTCAGGCAGTTCCTTTGACCTCATGATTCTCATTTGCTCTGACATGCACTGTGAGCTGTAAGGTCTTATATAGACAGGTGTGTGGCTTTCCTAATCAAGTCCAATCAGTATAATCAAACACAGCTGGACTCAAATGAAGGTGTAGAACTATCTCAAGGATGATCAGAAGAAATGGACAGCACCTGAGTTAAATATATGAGTGTCACAGCAAAGGGTCTGAATACTTAGGACCATGTGATATTTCAGTTTTTCTTTTTTAATAAAACTGCAAAAATGTCAAAAATTCTGTGTTTTTCTGTCAATATGGGGTGCTGTGTGTACAATATGGGGTGTTGTGTGTACAATATGGGGTGCTGTGTGTACAATATGGGGTGCTGTGTATACAATATGGGGTGCTGTGTGTACAATATGGGGTGCTGTGTATACAATATGGGGTGCTGTGTGTACAATATGGGGTGCTGTGTATACAATATGGGGTGCTGTGTATACAATATGGGGGGCTGTGTGTACAATATGGGGGGCTGTGTGTATAATATGAGGTGCTGTGTGTACAATATGGGGTGCTGTGTGTACAATATGAGGTGCTGTGTGTACAATATGGGGTGCTGTGTGTATAATATGGGGTGCTGTGTGTACAATATGGGGTGCTGTGTGTACAATATGGGGTGCTGTGTGTACAATATGGGGTGCTGTGTGTACAATATGGGGTGCTGTGTGTACAATATGGGGGGCTGTGTGTACAATATGGGGTGCTGTGTGTACAATATGGGGTGCTGTGTGTATAATATGGGGTGCTGTGTGTACAATATGAGGTGCTGTGTGTACAATATGGGGTGCTGTGTGTGCAATATGGGGTGCTGTGTGTATAATATGGGGTGCTGTGTGTATAATATGGGGTGCTGTGTGTACAATATGGGGTGCAGTGTGTACAATATGGGGTGCTGTGTGTACAATATGGGGTGCTGTGTGTATAATATGGGGTGCTGTGTGTATAATATGGGGTGCTGTGTGTACAATATGGGGTGCAGTGTGTACAATATGGGGTGCTGTGTGTACAATATGGGGTGCTGTGTGTACAATATGAGGTGATGTGTGTACAATATGAGGTGATGTGTGTACAATATGGGGTGATATGTGTACAATATGGGGTGCTGTGTGTATAATATGGGGTGCTGTGTGTACAATATGGGGTGCAGTGTGTACAATATGGGGTGCTGTGTGTACAATATGGGGTGATGTGTGTACAATATGGGGAGCTGTGTGTACAATATGGGGTGCTGTGTGTACATTAATGAGGAAAAAAATGAACTTAAATGATTTTAGCAAATGGCTGCAATATAACAAAGAGTGAAAAATTTAAGGGGGTCTGAATACTTTCCGTCCCCACTATATATGAGATCTGGGGTCAAAAGACCTCAGATTTACACTAAAATGCAATAAAAAAAATATAAATAAATAAATAAAAATTTGTCATTTAAAACATTTAAAAAAAAATGTTCCTTTAAGAGCTATGGGCGGAAATGACGTTTTGACATTGTTTCCGCCCTGCAGTGATATGGAGAGGGGTGGGGGCCATCTTCCTCTCACTCGTCTCCATGTCAGGCTAGGGAGAGGATCCGATCGCCTCCGCCGCTACCGACGGCTCCGGTAAGCGTTGGAGGGCACCGGAGTGTGGTGGGAGGGGGGGTTACCTCTCCTGCCGCCGATAAAAGTGATCTTGCGGCGAATCCACCGCAGAGACCACTTTTATCTTGAAGCAGAGGATAGGATTGCTGAAGAAGAGGATACCGGGGTTATGGTAGCTAGCTGGTGCCATAACAACGATATTCCTCTTCAAAGTACCGCCGTATAACGACGGCGGGCGGTCCGGAAGTGGTTAAGGTCCTTCTTCGGAGGAGGAGAAGGACTATATGTGCACTCTTTGTGTTCACTTTTTGGTGTGCACTTTTTTTTTGCACCGGGTGGAGTTTTTGGAGTTCACATACCAAGGGCTTTATAAAAAAAAAAAAAGAAGAGAAGTTCATGACTTGTCACAATGTAACGAAGATCTCCAATAACTTCCCATGGAAATGTCTTTGAAAGAATAAATGACAGTTTGTTTCTCTCTGACATGTCGCTGATATTTCCCCTCTGGAGAGGATCCCGAGTGATAAATACATTCATTGCATTAATACATCGCGCTTCTCCGCCATAAATACATTCATTGTGCGAATTTTTACCATTGCCATTTATAAATCACGTGTAAATGTTCCTTTATACCAACGCGATCGTGTATCTTCCGGAGCCCCGCTCCAGCGGCACAAGCCACTAAAATGATATTTTGTTTATTTGAAAATATTTTAGATGTAAATAGAATTTTATCAGCTTAAAAGCTGAATTTTAAGGGAGATATACAAGAAAAAAATCAACAAACAAAGATATCTATTTATTTGAAAAGTAATTAAATGTGTGTGAAAGATCTTGTCAGTTCTCTAATGACCTCGTAGTATAGAAATGACCATCAAACCACAAAGTGAAAGGAGTCCAAGGGGGGCTTTTAATTGTTTTAAATACCATCGTATATGAACTACTGACGCGTTTTGGGGGCGACAAAACACCCCATTTACCAGGGATTAGAAATAAGGACTTCAATTCTCATATAAAAGGAGGTTTTGCACCAAATCAGGCTGAGATCCATCTGACTGCAGATTTCTCCATTCAAGTCCTTATTCCATTCTTCTGAGCCCAGATGAAGGGGAAGTATTGTTGCCCCCGATCTCAATCTATTCTGTACCAGAGTCACATTGTATCATCTTCAAATGTTCACAGGCTGTGAAAATCCCCATCAGTCCCCCTTGCATCAGAGTCCCCCTCTCATCAGGGTCCATATCAGAGTCCCCCGCTCATCAGGGTCCATATCAGAGTCCCCCGCTCATCAGGGTCCATATCACAGTCCCCCTCCCATCAGGGTCCCCATCAGAGTCCCCCCTTACATTAAGATCCCTATCAGAGTCCCCCTCTCATCAGGGTCCATATCACAGTGTCCCTCACATCAGAGTCCCCATCAGAGTCCCCCCTTACATTAAGATCCCTATCAGAGTCCCCCTCTCATCAGGGTCCATATCACAGTGTCCCTCACATCAGAGTCCCCATCAGAGTCCCCCCTTACATTAAGATCCCTATCAGAGTCCCCCTCTCATCAGGGTCCATATCACAGTCTCCCTCCAATCAGGGTCCCCATCAGAGTCCCCCCTTACATTAAGATCCCTATCACAGTCCCCCTTACATCAGGGTCCCCATCAGAGTCCCCCCTTACATTAAGATCCCTATCACAGTCCCCCTTACATCAGGGTCCACATCAGAGTCTCTCCTTAAATCAAATTCCCCATCAGAGCCTCCCTTACATCAGAGTCCCCATCAGAGTCTCTCCTTAAACCAAAGTCCCCACCTGAGCCCCCCTTACATCAGGGTCCCCTTTAGAGTCCATCCTTACATCAGAGTCACCAGAAGAACCCCCTCCTTACATCAGGGTCCCCTTTGCATCAGAGTCTCTCCTTATATCAAAGTCCACATAAGAGTACTGCCTTACATTAGGGTCCATATCACAACCCCCCTCACATCAGGGTCCCTATCAGAGTCCCTCCTTACATCAGAGCCCCCCTTACATCAGGGTCCAAATCAGAGTACTTCTTATATTAGAGTCCCCATGAGATTCTCTCCTTATATTAAAGTCCACATAAGAGTTCCCCCCTTACATTAGGGTTCATATCAGAGTCCCCCTCACATCAGGGTCCCCTTCAGAATGCCCTCTTACATCAGGATCCGTATCAAAGTTCCCCCTTACATAAGGATCCCCATCAGAGTCTCTCCTTACATCAAAGTTCACATCAGATTCCCCCCCCCCCACTAACATCAGGGTCCCCTTTAGAGTCCCTCCATTCATCAGAGTCCCCATCAAAGCCCCCTTTACATCAGGGTCCGTATCACAGTCCCCCTCATCCGAGTCCTCCCTTACATCAAGATCCCTATCAGAGTCCCCATTACGTCAGGGTCCTTATCATGGTCCCCCTCACATTAGGGTCCTCATCAGAGCCCCCCCCCCTTACATCAGAGTCCCCATCAGAGTCTCTCCTTAAATCAAATTCTCCATCAGAGCCTCCCTTACATCAGGGTCCCCTTCAGAGTCCCTCCTTACATCAGGATCTGCATCAGAGGCTCTCCTTAAATCAAAGTCCCCATCAGAGCCCCCCTTAGAGTCCATTGTTACACCAGGGTCTCCAGCAGAGCCCCCTCCTTACATCAGGGTCCCCCTTGCATCAGAGTCCCCATCAGAGTCTCTCCTTATATCAAAGTCCACATAAGAGTACCCCCTTACATTAGGGTCCATATCACAATCTCCCTCACACCAGGGTCCCTATTAGAGTCCCCCCTTACATCAGGGTCCCTCTAGAGTCCCGCCTTACATAAGAGTCCCCAGCAGAGCCCCCTCTTTACATCAGGGTTCAAATCAGTACCTCTTACACTAGAGTCCCCATCAAATTCTCTCCTTATATCAAAGTCCACATGAGAGTTCCCCCCTTACATTAGAGTCCATAATAAGAGTCCCCCTCACATCAGGGTCCCCTTCAGAATGCCCTCTTACATCAGGATCCGTATCAAAGTTCCCCCTTACATATGGATCCATACATCAGAGTCCCCATCAGAGTCTCTCCTTACATTAAAGTCCACATCAGATTCTGCCCCCCCCCCCTTACTAACATCAGGACCCTCTTTAGAGTCCCTTTATTCATCAGAGTCCCCATCAGAGCCCCCTTTACATCAGGGTCACCATCAGAGTTCTCACTTACATCAGCGCAGGGTCCATATCAGAGTCTTGCTTTACATCAAAGTCCACATAAGAGTACTGCCTTACATTAGGGTCCATATCACAATCCCCCTCACATCAGGGTCCCTATCAGAGCCCCCCTTACATCAGAGTCCCTCTAGAGTCCCTCCTTACATCAGGGTCCAAATCAGAGTACTTCTTACATTAGTGTCCCCATCAGATTCTCTCCTTATATTAAAGTCCACATAAGAGTTCCCCCCTCACATCAGGGTCCTCATCAGAATGCCCTCTTACATCAGGATCCGTATCAAAGTTCCTCCTTACATAAGGATCCCCATCAGAGTCCTTCCTTACATCAAAGTTCACATCAGATTCCCCCCCCCCCCCACTAACATCAGGGTCCCCTTTAGAGTCTCTCCATTCATCAGAGTCCCCATCAGAGCCCCCTTTACATCAGGGTCCATATCACAGCCCCCCTCATCAGGGTCCTCATCAGAGTCCCCCCTTACATCAAGATCCCTATCAGAGTCCCCATTACGTCAGAGTTCTTATCATGGTCCCCCTCACATTAGGGTCCTCATCAGAGCCCCCCCCTTACATCAGAGTCCCCATCAGAGTCTCTCCTTAAATCAAATTCCCCATCAGAGCCTCCGTTACATCAAGGTCCCCTTCAGAGTCCCTCCTTACATCAGGATCCCCATCAGAGGCTCTCCTTAAATCAAAGTCTCCATCAGAGCCCCCCTTAGAGTCCATTGTTACACCAGGGTCTCCAGCAGAGCCCCCTCCTTACATCAGGGTCCCCCTTGCATCAGAGTCCCCATCAGAGTCTCTCCTTATATCAAAGTCCACATAAGAGTACCCCCTTACATTAGGGTCCATATCACAATCCCCCTCACATCAGGGTCTCTCTAGAGTCCCTCCTTACATAAGGGTCCCCAGCAGAGCCCCCTCCTTACATCAGGGTTCAAATTAGAGTCCCCATCAGATTCTCTCCTTATATCAAAGTCCACATAAGAGTTCCCCCTTACATTAGAGTCCATATCAGAGTCCCCCTCACATCAGGGTCCCCTTCAGAATGCCCTCTTACATCAGGATCCGCATCAAAGTTCCCCCTTACATAAGGATCCCCATCAGAGTCCTCCTTACATCGGAGTCCCCATCAGAGTCTCTCCTTACATCAAAGTCCACATCAGATTCTGCCCCCCCACTAACATCAGGACCTCCTTTAGAGTCCCTCCATTCATTAGAGTCTCCATCAGAGCCACCTTTACATCAGGGTTCTCACTTTCATCAGCCCCTTGGAATTGAACATAATGGTATGTCATATAATTTTTAGGGCTGTGGAAATTAACAATTAATTCCTCGATTAATCGTTAATTTTATAGATCGATCAAAATTCTTTTGATCGGTACTCACTTCTCCGCAGGCTTCCGGGTCTTCAGGGAGTTCCGTCGGAGATCCGGTGACGACACGGGCATCGACATCACCGGACTCCTCCCCCCTTCCCCAAGTGTTTCTGTCTGCTAACGAAGGCCTGGAGCTGGTTTGTCAGGACCTGAGGCAGGTGTCCTACCTGGAGAAACATTTTGAAGTCACGAGCCGTGACTCTACATTGTGCAGGGAGAGCGATCTAGAGCTCCGGGTGGAGTGTGGACAAGGAGATGAAGGTCCAAGTCCAGGAGGTGGAGGAGAGGTGAGCAAGGTCTAACGTTGTACGGTGCTGAAAATGATTCAGGGATCTTATCCATGTACAGTTATCTTAATGCAGCAAAATTTGAACCTTCAATACACCCATGGTCATCTTAAAGTGTATCTAAAGGCCAAATAGTTGGATCCTCTAGGTGGGGAAATCAACAAAGAAAAAGGGAGGAGTTGGCTAAATACTTTTAAAAAGGAGACAGAATCTTTTTTAGGTTTATCAGTGATGGATGGAAAAAAAATACCATGGCATCACTAACATGAAAACTGGGTACAACACTTGTGGGGCGGTGCAGCGGCAGTAAACACTTAGATTCCAGTTACAGTAGCAGAACTGTATTGAAGTTGATTGAAGTTCAATAAAACACAACTACCCAATGAAACTAACTAGTGTCGGGTGATTGTATATAGTGTATACCACATTTACTGTTCTGTCTCTGGGACAGCTAGCTAAACCTTCTTATCCCAATAACTGTAGATACCATATTTCTTTGATCTCAGTTTTATTAGAACAAGCCAGGTGAAACTACAAAATAACAGAAATAGACTTCAATAAGTATAATATTGCATACAATACAGCATATATTGGATAAACAACGATATACAGTACAAGATGAGATAATAAAAACATAATTTTTAAGTTCTCTAAGGAGTGATGGTGATAGATTGCGAAAGACATGACTTGCTTCCTGCAATGTGTTGGAAAAAAATGGTGGATGATTCACTTCCTGCCAAGATTCTACCCAGAATTCCCTGCTTGCTGACAACTTCCTTATTTACACATACAATAAACAATTAAACAGAACTGCAGCAATACCAAAAAGGAACGCTAGATGGAGCCTGCACACCACATATGATTGTCCTAAAGAGGAGGGCCCATTAAAAAAAAAAAATACAATAAAAAGTCAGCAGCTACAAATACTGCAGCTGCTGACTTTTAATTGGACACTTACCTGTCCCAGGGTCCAGCGATGCGGGGGATCGAAGCCCCGCTCGTCTCCCCCTCCGTTCGGCGGCGCCGGCATTGCAACTGTGGGCGCCGGGCTGTGGCTTCACAGCCGGGCACCCACTGCGCATGCACGAGCGGCGCCGTGCGCCGTGATTGGCCGCTCAGTCACCTGGGACCTGTAATGGGTCCCAGGTGATTGACAAGAGGGAGGGAGCAGAGCTGAGCCCTTCCTGTGCCGAGGGGGAAGTGATGTCACCAGCCCAGGCACTGGAAGAGGCAGACTACGAGGGACCCCCTAGCAACAGGCATTTAGAGGTGAGTAAAAAAAAAATTTCCAAATGTTTTTTTTTAGGAATTTTCATGCATTTTTTTTTTTTTGGGTGGAACACCACTTTAAGTAAATTACACATTTTGCAAATTTAACAACACAGGTACAAATAACCAATATAAAACATCTGGGGGACAGAACATTTATCACTGACTAATGCAGAGTTGCAATGCAAGGAGATCAGCTAAAAAGTAGTTGGATCTGTACGTGCATTATAATTAATCGAAACTAGTTGATTAATCGATTAAAAAAAAAAAATCGATTCATCGAACACGAAAATTTTAACCAGTAACAGCCCTAATAATTTTGTATATAGACAAGGCGCTGTTGCCTGTAAATCTGACTTCCTGATAAATGTAATTTTAGTTTTAATTATCATGATATAAAATAAAGGATGTGGGGGCCTTTTGATGGGCGTGATTTTTTTTTTGGGGGGGGGGGGGGAGTGCAGCATTTCATTCTTGGACCCAGGCAGAACAATATCTTGGGCCAGACTTGGCTAATGGCTTACTTAGCATTCAAAATGAAAAAAAAATAAAAAGTCTGCTTCCCGGAATCAAATTAGCAGCTTGCCTTTTGATTTTACTTGTTGCCATTTAATCCGCAATAAATGACTGAAAAATCCTCCTCCACTTTCAAAGAGCCGCTTTTAAAGCAAAAAAAAAAAACGCATTTTGAAAGATTTCTGCTTTCAGAGACGAGCCGTCTTCTTAGAATTGGTTACAGTTCACGCGGGATGAATAGCCCCGTCTTTACTTTTCCAGACCCACCAAGTCACGTAATAACAAGTCGTATTTTTTTTTTTTTATCACGGAACCGCTAAGCGTGCAAAGTCATTAATTTAAATTTCCATTTACATGTCACCGCAATTAAAAAAAAAAAAAAAAAAAAAAAGCACATGTTATTTTATTTTTTTCCCAGTCTTGGAAGAATATATTAATTCTGCCTCTTTAATGTGACCTGCTAACTGCGGTGTGTCGGGATCGCTGTAAAGCGAAGATTGATTACTATGTACAATCAACGCGGACCGTACTGATGCACACATGACACAATTACAAAGCAATGGGGGGGGGGAGGGGAGGGGGATATAAGCCATGTAGATGGAGCATTAATTGTGCAAGATAAATGCGTCTCAATTCCATGAGTTGCACATATAGAAATATATCATTATTCAGCCATTATGGGCGGGCGTCTTGTAGCCGACGAAACGGAATGCTTAAAGGCTAAAATGTGCAATTTGTCCACTTGTACATTCGCCTTGATAAATACATTCCATGTGTCGGATCACATTAATGCATTGCGCTGGCGGGAGACATTTCTACATTATGCATTCAATACGTTGTATGAAAAGAAAAGTGACAGCAGTAAACTAATTACATGTAGCAGAGAGCTGGAATGGAATCTAGAGAGCGCTGGTTATCAGTCCGCACTCTATACTTTTCATTTACTTCTAAGTAGATTTCAACTTTAGTCAAACTATATATGTTTGTTATGTACAGTTGTGCTCAAAAGTTTGCCTCCCCTTGGAGAATTGGTAATATACAGGATGCACCAGGGGCGGTGCTAGGTCTACAAAAGATCTGGGGCTAGAGCCCATAGCAACGTAGTAAAGAAAGTCATACGCTTGGGCGGGCATACACATGTATATAATATACGTGTGTGTATATATTCCCAGAGAGCCCCCCCTTACATCAGGGTCCCCAGAGAGCCCCCCCCTACATTAGGATCCCCAGAGAGCCTCCCCCTTGCATCAAGGTTCCCAGAGAGCCTCCCCCTTAAATCAGGGTCCCCAGAGAGCCTCCCCCTTAAATCAGGGTCCCCAGAGAGCCCCCCCTGCATTAGGATCCCCAGAGAGCCTCCCCCTTAAATCAGGGTCCCCAGAGAGCCTCCCCCTTAAATCGGGGTCCCCAGAGAGCCTCCAACTTAAATCAGGGTCCCCAGAGAGCCTCCCCCTTACATCAGGGTTCCCAGAGAGCCTCCCCCTTAAATCAGGGTCCCCAGAGAGCCTCCGACTTAAATCAGGGTCCCCAGAAAGCCTCCGACTTAAATCAGGGTCCCCAGAGAGCCTCCGACTTAAATCAGGGTCCCCAGAGAGCCCCCTCTTAAATCAGGGTCCCCAGAGAGCCCCCTTTTCATCAGGGTTCCCAGAGAGCCTCCCCCTTAAATCAGGGTCCCCAGAGAGCCTCCGACTTAAATCAGGGTCCCCAGAAAGCCTCCGACTTAAATCAGGGTCCCCAGAGAGCCTCCGACTTAAATCAGGGTCCCCAGAGAGCCCCCTCTTAAATCAGGGTCCCCAGAGAGCCCCCTTTTCATCAGGGTTCCCAGAGAGCCTCCCCCTTGCATTAGGGTTCCCAGAGAGCCTCCCCCTTGCATCAGGGTCCCCAGAGAGCCTCCCCCTTAAATCAGGGTCCCCAGAGAGCCCCCCCTACATTAGGATCCCCAGAGAGCCTCCCCCTTAAATCAGGGTCCCCAGAGAGCCTCCGACTTAAATCAGGGTCCCCAGAGAGCCTCCCCCTTACATCAGGGTTCCCAGAGAGCCTCCCCCTTAAATCAGGGTCCCCAGAGAGCCTCCGACTTAAATCAGGGTCCCCAGAAAGCCTCCGACTTAAATCAGGGTCCCCAGAGAGCCTCCGACTTAAATCAGGGTCCCCAGAGAGCCCCCCCTTAAATCAGGGTCCCCAGAGAGCCCCCTTTTCATCAGGGTTCCCAGAGAGCCTCCCCCTTGCATTAGGGTTCCCAGAGAGCCTCCCCCTTGCATCAGGGTTCCCAGAGAGCCCCCCACTTACATCAGGGTCCCCAGAGAGCCTCCCCTCTCCTTGGGGACCCTGCAGAGACTCGGGGCTATAGCCCCAAAAGCCACCCCCTAGTGACGCCACTGGGATGCACCATTTTAACCGCTTCAATAACGGGCGCTTTCGCCTCCTTCCTGCCAGGGCAATTTATAGCTCTCTCACACTTTGATTGACAATTGCGCGGTCATGCAACACTATACCCATGTAACATTTTTTTTTAGCTTTTTTTTTAGCTTTCTTTTGGTGGTATTTAACCTCCCTGGCTGTATGATTTTTTCAGATTTTTGATGCTCAAAGCTGTACAATTGTTTTGCATGGGAATTTGGGGTTTTATATTGCAGGCCTGTAATTCTTAGGAATAACACACTTAAATCTGTCCAAACCAGAGTCTATTAGACATCCCGGGTGTGATAAAGTTTGAAACGTTGAAAGTTCATAATTTATAATATAATAAATAACTATAAATAATTATACCAAATAATAATATATATTATTATATTATATATCTCCCCACAAATCGATAACGCTCAATTCTGCGAGTGATTCTAATATCGCTGTTTTCTAGATGGTCTAAAACCGCTTTTGATGTAAAAGGTCATTTTTGGTTGCTATGGACAATCTCCAGTTTCCAGGCAGAAAGAACAGTATTTATAATATAAAACTGCATGCAGGGCACTGGAGAAACCACTAGGGACAAAGGGATGTGACATTATTTGATACAGTAATGTAATCTGTAATATTACAGTGTACTGTATGTATGTGTGTGTTTCACTTTTTGAATTTGGCGCCGTGCTCCGTCCACGTTTGTGGCAACGCTCGCAGGGAACGGAGCTCGGCACTGTGATGAATTGAGCGGAGACACTGCCACCGCACACAGCGGGGAGACATCGCAGGATCCCGGGGACAAGGTAATTAACTGTACCTGTATCCAGCGATGCGATCCCGAGTGTGGCTCGGGGTTACAGCTAATGGTACTGAAGATCCTTCCTGAGCCACACTCGGGAATACCGCCAGGGAGGTTAATCACCGCTGTTTTTGCTAAACAAACAAAAAAAGACCAAACATTTTCTTAGAATCTGTTATACAATTTTGCTAATAAGTAATTTTTCTTTTTCACTGATGGACACTGATGAAGTGGCACTGATGGGCACCGATAGGCTGCACAGATGGGCACCGATGATGCTGCACTGATGCGCACTGATGAGGCAACACTGATGGGCACTGATAGGCGGAACTGATGGGCACTGATGAGGCAACACTGATGGGCACTGATGAGGCGTTACTGATGGGCACTGATGGGGCAGCACTGATGGGCACTGATGAGGCGTTACTGATGGACACTGATGAGGCAGCACTGATGGGCACTGATAAGGCTGCACTGATGCGCACTGATGAGGCAACACTGATGGGCACTGATAGGCGGCACTGATGGGCACTCATGAGGCAACACTGATGGGCACTGATGAGGCGTTACTGATGGGCACTGATGAGGCAGCACTGATGGGCACTGATGAGGCTGCACTGATGCGCACTGATGAGGCAACACTGATGGGCACTCATGAGGCAACACTGATGGGCACTGATGAGGCGTTACTGATGGGCACTGATGAGGCAGCACTGATGGGCACTGATGAGGCTGCACTGATGGACACTGATGAGGCAGCACTGATGGGCACTGATGAGGCTGCACTGATGGGCACTGATAGGCAGCACTGATGGGCACTGATGAGGCGGCACTGATGAGGCGTTACTGATGGGCACCGATGACACTGCACTGATGGGCACTGATGAGGCTACACTGATGGGCACTGATGAAGTGGGCATTGATGAGGTGTTACTGATGGGCACCGATGACACTGCACTGATGGGCACTGATGAGGCTACACTGATGGGCACTGATGAAGTGGGCATTGATGAGGTGTTACTGATGGGCACTGATGAGGCAGCACTGATGGGTACTGATGAGGCGTTACTGATGGGCATTGATGAGGCAACACTGATGGGCACTAATAGGCTGCACTGTTAGGTGGCACTGATAGGCGGCACTGATAGACACTGATATGCTGCACTGATGGGGCTGCACTGATTATCAGTGTAAATATCCCCTGTAACCCAGAAAGGCAGTTATCGGCTTTCCTTTCCTGACAGCGCTGAGGAAAGGAAATGCCAATAACTGGCATTTGTTTACATGTGATTGGACATGCGATCAGTGACTTAGCATGTCCAATCACAAAAAAAAAAAAAAAAAAAGATAAAAATTCCAAAAATATATCTCATAGTTTGTAGACGTGATAACTTTTGCACAAACAAATCAATATACGCGTATTGGGATTGGGTACAGCGTCGCACGACCGCGCAATTGTCAGTTAAATTAACGCAGTGCTGTATCGCAAAAAAAAGACCTGGTCATGAAGGGGGGTAAAACCTTCCGGGGCTGAAGTGGTTAATGCATACTTATAATATAATAATAAAAGGGCAATAATGAAAAGCTCACCAGACTAAACTAAGGACCCTTTCACCATGATTCCTAAAGCGGAACTTCTGTCCAACTCTGTACAAGCTCCGCCCCCCCCCTGGCACCGCTATTATTGCACATGCATAGATGCGCCAAAGGGCTCTGCCCAGCCCCCAGTCTTCAGGTCATGGCAGAGCCCCTCGGTGCACAAACACATGTGGATATGAGACGGGGAAGATTTCCAGCTTCCCCGACAGCCATCTTTGCGCATGCATGGGAAACCCATGTGCACGCAGGTAAACTTTGTTTTCTACATGATACAAAAAGACTTGAATTTAAGATGTGATAGAGATCCCATTTCTATCCTCTGGCTTCATGCAGAAATTTGAATATTGCAAGCTTTGTTCAGAGCACCAGATTTCAGCACCACGGACAGAGCCAGACACCCAATTCTACTATCCGCCTGCTGACCACGCCCCTTCTGCACTTTTTGTTTACAAGTTTAAATCTGTATTTTTTGCTAGAGATTTACCTATAAGCCCCAAATAATATATATATATATATATACACACAAAGTATCTCACAAAAGTAAGTACACCCCCCACATTTTTGTAAACATTTTCTTCTTTTCATGTGACAACACTGAAGAAATGACACTTGTCTACAATGTAAAGTAGTGAGTGTACAGCTTGTATAACAGTGTAAATTTGCTGTCCTCTCAAAATAACTCAACACACAGCCATTAATGTCTAAACCGCTGGCAACAAAAGTCAGTACACCCCTAAGGGAAAATGTCCAAATTGGGCCCAAAGTGTCAATATTTTGTGTGGCCACCATTATTTTCCAGCACTGCCTTAACCCTCTTGGGCATGGAGGTCACCAGAGCTTCACAGGTTGTCACTGGAGTCCTCTTCCCCTCCTCCATGATGACATCACAGAGCTGATGGATGTTAGAGACCTTGCGCTCCTCCACCTTCCATTTGAGGATGTCCCACAGATGATCAATAGGGTTTAGGTCTGGAGACATGCTTGGCCAGTCCATCACCTTTACCCTCAGCTTCTTTAGCAAGGCAGTGGTCATCCTGGAGTTGTGTTTGGGGTGGTTATCATGTTGGAATACTGCCCTGCGGTCCAGTCTCTGAAGGGAGGGGATCATGCTCTGCTTCAGTATGTCACAGTACATGTTGGCATTCATGGTTCCCTCAATGATCTGTAGCTCCCCAGTGCCGGCAGCACTCATGCAGCCCCAGACCATGACACTCCCACCACCATGCTTGACTGTAGACAAGACACACTTGTCTTTGTACTCCTCACCTGGTTGCCGCCACACACGCTTGTCACCATCTGAACCAAATAAGTTTATCTTGGTCTCCTCAGACCACAGGACATGGTTCCAGTAATCCATGTCCTTAGTCTGCTTGTCTTCAGCAAACAGTCACGCAGACCAATTTGATGCAGTGTGCGGCATATGGTCTGAGCACTGACAGGCTGACCCCCCCCCCACCCCTACAACCTCTGCAGCAATGCTGGCAGCACTCAGACGTCTATTTCCCAAAGACAACCTCTGGATATGACGCTGAGCACGTGACCTCAACTTCTTTGGTGGACCATGGCGAGGCCTGTTCTGAGTGGAACCTGTCCTGTTATACCGCTGTATGGTCTTGGCCACCGTGCTGCAGCTCAGTTTCAGGGTCTTCTTATAGCCTAGGTCATCTTTATGTAGAGCAACAATTCTTTTTTTTCAGATCCTCAGAGAGTTCTTTGCCATGAGGTGCCATGTTGAGCTTCCAGTGACCAGTATGAGAGAGTGAGAGCGATAACACCAAATTTAACACACCTGAGACCTTGTAACACTAACGAGTCACATGACACCGGGGAGGGAAAATAATTGGGCCCAATTCTGACATTTTTCACTTAGGGGTGTACTGACTTTTGTTGCCAGTGGTTTAGACATTATTGGCTGTGTGTTGAGTTAATTTGAGGGGACAGCAAATTTACACTGTTATACAAGCTGTACACTCACTACTTTACATTGTAGCAAAGTGTCATTTCTCCAGTGTTGTCACATGAAAAAATAGAATAAAATATTTACAAAAATGTGAGGGGTGTACTCACTTTTGTGAGATACTGTATATACTGTATTTTATTTTCCAGGGCCTCCATTTTCAGAATATATATATAATGTCTGCAGGTTCTAAATAGTTTTCAAGCAAAAAAAAAATGCAGATTTTAACATATATGTGAACATTTTCTAGATTGCTCCAAAACTGCTTGCCTAGCAGTTTTGAAAAAAAAAATATACAAATATCTTGTGACATAAAAAATTGCAACAGACACTGTTTTATTTTCCAGGGCTTCTTATTTCAGAAAATATATTATATAAAATATAGTTTTTTTTCAACAAAAACGCAGATTGTAAAAATATATAATGTTTGCGTGTTCTAAATAATTTTCAAGCAAAAAAATGCAGATTTTAACATATATGTGAAAATTTTCTAAACAGGCAGGCAGTTTTGAAAAAAAAAAATATATATATATTTTTTTTTACTTTATGCCATATCAGAGGCTGCTCTCTAATTAGGCAAATTAGGCGGTCGCCTTAGGCCTCGCCCCCACAGGGGCCTCGCGGCCGCCTAATTTTCCCATTTCACACTGCTTTCTGCGAACCGCTGTGGGTGTCAATACATTGTTTATGACATTCTGATATATGAGGTAACTCTGTGCTGGCTGGGTTATATTAACTTGAACTTCATGTAAATGGAGAAATATGCATGTAATATATAATATATATGTAGTATATATATATTTGATTAAAGAAGAATTGGTTAGAGAGAATTCTATAGACGGTGAATTCATAGTTCATAAAATTTAAAACTCTTAATATATACAATTTATACAGCTAATTTTTATTGCTTGAATTATTTTTCCAATTATGGATGTGAGTGGGGCCTCATGTCTCAGATTTGCCTAAGGCCTCACAAAGCCTAGAGCCGCCTCTGTGCCATATCCAATAAAAAAATTTTAAAAAAATCCAATTTCTTTATAAATGTTGGCCAAAATGTACTTTGCTACATGTTTTTGATTAAAAAATCCCAATAAGTGTTTATTAATGGGTTTGCGTGAAAGTTATAATGCCTACAAACTATGGTATAGATACTGGAATTTTATTTTTATTTTATTTAAAACTACTAATGGAGGCGATCAGCGACTTATATTGCGATTGTGTGTATTAAAATACATTTATTTTTCCCCTGAAAATTTGTGTTTGATAAACGGTGGCGCAAATATCTTATGACATAAAAAAATTGCAATAGACACTATTTTATTCTCCAGAAAATATATAATATAATATATAGGTTCTAAATAATTTTTTCAACAGAAATGCAAATTTTAACATATATGTGCAAAATATAAAAATTGCTCCAACAGGTAAGTAGTTAAGAATGTTGCTGATAATAATTATTAATTGTAATAACAATCACGAAAAAAATATATATTATTAATAATACCAATAATAATAAATAAGAATGAATAATAACGATAATAATAGTAATCTTGCATGAAGTATTAAAAAAATAGCTCATCTTGTGACATAAAAAATTGCAACAGACAAATATTTTATTCTTCTCCTCTATAAAATATAATTTTTTTTTCAACAAAAAAATGCAGATTGAAAAAATATATGTCTGTGGGTTCTAAATAATTTTCAAGCAAAAAAAATGCAGATTTTAACATATATGGCAAGGCAAGCCGTTTTGAAAAAAAAAAAAGAAATACATACATATATATATATATATATATATATATATATATATATATATATATACATATTATTATTATTATTATTATTATTATTATTAATTATTATATTATTTATTTATTTTTTTTACTTTTGCCATAAAACATATCAAATAGAAAAAAATCTAATTTCTACTTAAATTTAGGGCAAAATGCATTCTGTTATATGTATATATACAATTTATACAGCTAATTTTTGTTGCTTGAATTATTTTTCCAATTATGGATGTGAGTGGGGCCTCATGTCTCAGATTTGCCTAAGGCCTCACAAAGCCTAGAGCCGCCTCTGTGCCATATCCAATAAAAAAATTTTAAAAAATCCAATTTCTTTATAAATGTTGGCCAAAATGTACTTTGCTACATGTTTTTGATTAAAAAATCCCAATAAGTGTTTATTACTTGGTTTGCATGAAACTTATGGTGCCTACAAACTATGGTATAGATTACTGATTTATTATTTTTTTTAAAGGTCCATAAAGACATGGATGAGCGAGTTTGGGGTGGAGGAACTTGACTGGCCTGCACAGAGTCCTGACCTCAACCCAATAGAGCACCTTTGGGATGAATGAGAGCGGAGACTGTGAGCCCGACCTTCTCGTCCAACATCAGTGCCTGTCCTCACAAATGCTCTTCTGGAAGAATGGTCAAACATTCCCATAGACACCCTCCTAAACCTTGTGGACGGCCTTCCTATAAGAGTTGAAGCTGTTATAGCTGCAAAGGGCGGAGCCAACCCAATATTGAACCCTACGGACTAAGACTGGGATGCCATTAAAGGTCATGTGTGTGTAAAGGCAGGTGTCCCAATACTTTTGGTAACATAGTGTATATGTGGAAAATGTAAAAATTGCTCCAACAGGCAAGCAGTTAAGAATGCTGCAGATAATAATTATTAATAATAATAACAACCATAAATAATATTATTATTATTAATATTACTACTACTACTACTAATAATAATAATAATAATAATTAAGAATGAATAATAACAATAATAATAATAATAATAATAATAATAAATAGGAAGGAATAATAACGATAATAAAACTAATAAATAAGAATGAATCATAACAATAAATAATAAGGAATAATAATAATAATAATAATAATAATAATAATAATAAATAAGAAGGAATAATAACGATAATAATAATAATAATAATAATAATAATAATAATAATAATAATAATAAAAAAGAAGGAATAATAATAATACTAATAAATAGGAAGGAATAATAACAATAAATAAGAAGGAATAATAACAATAATAATAAATAAGAATGAATAATAACAATAATAATAATACTAATAAATAAGAAGGAATAATAACGATAATAATAATAATAATAATAATAATAATGATAATAAATAAGAAGGAATAATAATAATAATAATAATAAATAGGAAGGAATAATAACAATAAATAAGAAGGAATAATAACAATAATAATAATAATAATAATAAATAAGAATGAATAATAACAATAATAATAATACTAATAAATAAAAAGGAATAATAACGATAATAATAATAATAATAAATAAGAAGGAATAATAATAATACTAATAAATAGGAAGGAATAATAACAATAAATAAGAAGGAATAATAACAATAATAATAATAATAAATAAGAATGAATAATAACAATAATAATAATACTAATAAATAAGAAGGAATAATAACGATAATAATAATAATAATAATAATAATAATAAATAAGAAGGAATAACAACAATAATAATAATAATAAGAATGAATAATATCAATAATAATAATAATAATAAAGAAGAAGGAATAATAATGATAATAATAATAATAAATAAGAAGGAATAATAACGATAATAATAATAATACTAATAAATAAGAATGAATAATAATAATACTAATAAATAAGAATGAATAATAACGATAATAATAATAATAGTAATAATAAATAAGAAGGAATAATAACGATAATAATAGTTATTTTGCATAAGGTATTAAAAAAATAGCTCTTCCTGTGACGCGGATCGCTCTCACTGCCGGTAAGATGTCGGTAACGCAGATCAGAGAAGGTATCAAGTATCTGGCCGGGTAGACGGAGACAGACAGAATAATACTATCATTACATTCTACTGACTCTCCCGCTTATCTGTCACTTAGGAAATTGTGAGTGACAGTTGAGATCCGGCACTCAGCCCACGGGGGGAATGATCCAAGTTTTCGGGCCTGCTATATGATTCTGACAATTGCCGGGAATCAGAAGCAGCCGGAATAGAATGTTAAAAAATGTATAAGAGAAGAAATGGATATGATGGGCAAAAGGAGACTTCCTATATGAGAGGCAGGAAACAATGTTGGAGTCGGGAGCAGCTCTGGTAACAAGGACTGAGGAATCAGTCCCGGTATTAGAGGACCGTGTCTAGATTAGAAGCTGGGTGGCTGAACTTTGCTCCGTAGACGGGAAGGCGTCCTGCTCATTAGGTGTCACTCCGCAGATGTTCTCAAACATTGGGATACTCAGATCTGCTGCCTCTTCTGAGTATGACGTCTCCAACATTTCTATGGGCACATCACTTGCAATTAAAGTCTAAAGCCCCCCCCTGTGTCCTGACCTTCCTTCCCTGGTATACTCATTTATGTTAAAGGACAGGGGCGGAAAAACCATGCGTGCAGATTGCACAAGAGCCCTCTGGGGGTAAGAATCCCATTTATACCATGCGCAACAACAAAAAATTGCCATATTTTGTCTTATATGATTATTTCCTAGCACCATCTAGTGGTCATAATGCGGAATTTTCCTGACTGAGGTATTTTAAGGAAAAATATCACATTATGATCCCTAGATAGCGCTTACGATCTTAGGAAATATTCATATAAGTCTAAAACTCCTGTGCCCTGACCTTCTAATGATGAAGTTCAGGTGTCTCTAGTGAAGAATACTGGTAACACTACAACATACAAGGAGACAATTGTGCTCTTCCAGCCTTGTGGTAACAGTTTGGTGAAGACCCTTTTCTGTATCAGCATGACTATGTTCCTGTGAACAATACCAGATCCATAAAGAAATGGATGATCAGTTTGGTGTGGAGGAACTCAAGTGTCCTTCACAGAGCCCTGACCTCAACCCTAGTGAATACCTTTGGGATGAATTGGAACTTCGATGGTGAGCCAGGTCTTCTCATCCAACATTAGTACATGACGTCACAAAATGTTCTTATGGCTGATTGGACACTAATTCCACAGACGTACTTCAAAATTGTGTGGGAAACCTTCCCAGAAGAGCAGGACCAGCTTCATAAAAACATGATGGGTTTGGTGTGGAGGAACATGAGTGTCCTGCACAGAGCCCTGACCTCAATCCTACTGAACACCTTTGGGATGAATTGGAACTCCGATGGTGAGCCAGGTTTTCTCAACAAACAACACTATAAAGACATGGTTGACCAGTTTGATGTGGAGGAACTTGGGTGTCCTGCACAGAGCCCTAAAATCAATCCTACTAAACATCTTTGGGATAAATTGGAACTTCGATGGTGAGCCAGGCCTTCTCAACAAACATCACCATAAAGACATGGTTGACCAGTTTAAAGTAGAGGAACTCGGGTATCCTGCACAGAGCCCTGACATCAACCCTACTGAACAGCTCTATAAAGATATGGTTTAACCAGTTTGATGTGAAGGAACTTGAGTGTCCTGTACAGAGTCCTGACCTAGATCCTACTAAACAACTCCATAAAGACATGGTTTGACTAGCTTGAAGTAAAGGCGTTTGAATGTCCTGCACTGAGTCCTGACCCTATCCCTACTGAACAGCTCCATAAAGACAAGGTTTGACCAATTTTATGTAGAGGAACTCATGTGTCCTACACAGAGCCCTGACATCAATCCCACTGAACACCTTTGGGTGGAATTGGAACTCAGATGGTGAGCCAGGTCTTCTCAACAAACATCACCATAAAGACATGGTTGACCATTTTGATGTGGAGGAACTCGGGTGTCCTGCACAAAGCCCTGGCCCTAACCCTGCTGGAAAACTTTGCGATTAGTTGGAACACCATTTGCAAACCAGGCCTTCATTTCCAAAGCTGAATGGACCCAAATTCCCACAGACCCCCTCCAAAATCTTGGAGAAAGAATCCCCAGAAGAGTGGCTAAATCTGCAAATGGGGACCAATCCATAATAATGACAGGTGTCTAGAGACTTGTGTCCACGTGGGTATCCATCTATCGATACACAGTGAAAAGAGTTTGCACTTGAATGGGGGCCTCCAAAATTCTTCAGAGGTCCTTAAATGACTATGTCCACCTATGGAGAAGAAGAACAATAATGCTTAGCCAACTGTTCTTGGGTTCCATCCAATGCCAGTCATATAGCCAAACGCCAAGGCATTGGCCATGCCATTTAACAAGATCACATAGCTGAAGCTTCAGCAGCAGATACAAGATCGTTGTGACCACATGAGCTACTTTATTTTTGTCCTTTTCCAGGTGCTGTACAAAAGCAGTGGATACTGCCATTGCAAGCGAGAATCCCAGGACTGCAGTCGGAAAGCATTATGGAGAGTTTGTTCTGTTCTGCACACCGGAAGAGATGTTTGTGCGTTTGCATTTTTCTATTCTCGGTTGAACGCATATCGTTAGGGAGGTAATTGCAGGTTTGGTTCTCGGTCAAATTGTATCAAACTGAGTGATTGGTGGGGAGAGCCGCTTCCAGCTGGTCCAGGTGAGGAGCCGTTAGATAGCGCAAAAGCCGAATTCACCTTATATGGGCGCGTTACTGTTTTTCTCGCCTCGTTGCGGCTGAAGTATTATTACAGCTATTTGTCCAGAGCCAAACAGGCTTAAACCAAGAATTTGCTTCACACAAAGCTCCAAATTACAAGCAGATGGCGGCTTTATTATAGCAAATGGAAAATACTGTATTTCTTGGAAATTTTCAGCTTGGAAAATGCGTCCTGTACTAAAGGAAGTCATTCATTCCAATCTTCAGGCTGAGATGGATGCTGAACTAAAACTTTATTTTTTTTTCCTTAAAACTGACCTTCAGTCTCCATTTTAGTCTTGCACAGTAGTACCGGATCCTCTCCTGGACTGAAATGGATTCCTCTGATTTCACTGCACACTGTGAGCTTCTCACTGCACACTGTGAGCTTCTCACAATGTGCATTAGAAGTGCATTAGAAGCTGCAGCATGTCAGATAGAGCCTGCCTCATTCCCTGGGGGGGGGGTTGTCCAGCATTATCTAACCATTTCCTCCCCAGTTTGACTGTGCCTGACCTACCACTTTCATGCATTGGACTTCAGTTCCTTCAATCATGGAGGCTCAGCATCACGGATTAGGCAATACTCAAGGAGTACATGCAGCCCACCTAGGAACACCCACTCCTCCAGGCTGACATGCGCCCATCTTTTTGATATTTGCATAACTCCTCCCAAGAGCCAGCCCACTGCTTGCATCAGAACTGAGGGCTCTTGAGAGGAGTAGTTGAGCTCTTGTTGAGGAGTACTCTCAAGAGCCATTCATACACTCACCAGCCACTTTATAAGGTACACCTTGCTAGTAGCGGGTTGGAACCCCTTTTTGAGGTCCATCTTGCTAGTAGCGGGTTGGAACCCCTTTTTGAGGTCCATCTTGCTAGTAGCGGGTTGGACCCCCTTTTTGAGGTCCACCTTGCTAGTAGCGGGTTGGACCCCCTTTTTGAGGTCCACCTTGCTAGTAGCGGGTTGGACCCCATTTTGCCTTCATTCTTGGTGGCATAGATACAACAAAGTGTTGGAAACCTTCCTCAGAGATTTTGCTCCATAGTGACATGATAGCATCACACAGTTGCTGCAGATTTGTCAGTTGCACATCCATGATGCCAATCTCACGTTCAACCCAGGGTTGCCACCTCATCCCTTTAACCCCGAACACATATGAATTACACAGAATATAGGGGTTAATTTAATGCAGATAAGGCACCAAGTGAGTTTAAATACCACCTTAATCAGCCACAGAACCTGTGTAATTCACATGTGTTCAGTTTTAAAGGGATGAGGTAGGAACCCTAGTTCCACCACATCCCAAAGGTGCTCTATAGGATGAGATGTGGTGAGTGTGGAGACCATTGGAGTACAGGGACCTCATTGTCCAGTGGTGAGATGATTGGAGTACAGGGACCTCATTGTCCAGTGGAGAAATAATTGGAGCTTTGTGACATGGTGCATTATCCTGCTGGAAGGAGCCATCAGAAGATGGGGACACTGTAGTCATAAAGGGATGGACATGGTCAGCAACAATACTCAGGTAGGCCGTGGCGTTTAAACCATGCTCAATTGGTACTAAGGTGCCCAAAGTGTGCCAAGATCCCCCCCCCCCACCATTACACCACCACCACCACCAGCCTGAACTGTTGATACAAGGCAGGATGGATCCATGCTTTCATGTTGTTTACGCCAAATTCTGACTCCACCATCTGAATGTCGCACCTGAAATCCAGACTCATCAGACCAGGCAACATTTTCCCAATCTTCTATCGTCCAATTTTGGTGATCCTGTGCCAATTGTAGCCTCAGTTTCCTGTTCTTAGCTGACAGGAGTGGCACCCGGTGTGGTCTTCTGCTGTTGTAGCCTATCTGCTTCAACATTGGATGTGTTGTGCATTCAGAGATGGTATTCTGCATACCTTGGATGTAATAAGTGGATATTTGAGTTACTGTTGCCTTTCTATCATCTGGAACCAATCTGCCCATTCTTCTCTGACCTCTGACATCAACAAGGCCTTTTCCTCCACACAACTGCCGCTCACTGGATATTTTCTCTTTTCCTCATCATTCTCTGTAAACCCGAGTGATGGTTGTGTGTGAAAACCCCAGAAATACTCAGACCGGCCCGTCTGGCACCAACAACCATGCCACGTTCAAAGTCACCTAAATCCCCTTTCTTCCCCATTCTGATGCTCTGTCTGAACTTCAGCAAGTTGATTGGCTGATACCTAATAAAGTGGCTGGTGAGTGTAAGGCTCCATTCACACTAGCGCATTTTTTAAAGCATTTTGCATTTTGCAGAAATGCATGGGAATTTTTTAACATGGGTTCCTATGGAACATGTTCACATCAATGCCTTTTTGTTTCTCTGCATTTTTGGAAAGGGTCAGGGACTTTTTTTCATGCAAAATGCAGCGTTTTGCATGTAATAGAATTCAATGGACAAGCATCAAAAACGCAAGTGCACCGTTTTTGGTGCGTTTTTGATGCGTTTTTGCCGTTTTGTTCTTTTTTCATTTTTTTAAGACTGTAAAAAAAAAACTGTAAAAAAAAAAAAAAAAAAACGCAAAACGCAAATCGCGGCAAAAACGCGGCAAAAACGCTGCTCAAAAACGTGGCAAGCATGAAAAAAAACCCTCCAAAAACGCTCAAAAGCAACATGCATAGGTGTGAATCGAGCCTTAGGCTGTTTTTACACTGAGGCGCTTTACAGGCAGTGCCAGGACAAGCTGGCAAAGCGCTGCTGCAGCGGCGCTTTGCGGGCACATTTAACCCTTTTTCAGCCGTTAGCGGGGGTTAAAAGCGCCCCGCTTGCGGCCGAAAAGTGCCGCAAAAACTATGGTAAAGCGCCGCTAAAAATAGCGGTGCTTAACCGCCCCAAACGCCCCAGTGTGAAAGTAGCCTAAGTATTGCGCACTGCTCAATTGCGCCACTGGAGCGTGATGTTTCCAGAAATATGCCTGCCCCTCCCACCAGCTATGATCTGCCTGCATTAGACCCAGTGATTAAATCATTGGGATGCAAAAAAAAAAAGTATGTTATAAAAAACTGAAAGTTTTTATTAAAAAATCCTAATAGCATGTTAATGAGGGGAAAAAAACAGGGAAGGTGAAATGTAAACAGACTACACTTCAGGTTTAAAGTGTATTTAAACCCTGACAATGAATTTGCCTCCCTTTTCGTCCGTTAAACATGCCACTGAAAGTGTCTAGGTTACATTTTTTTTGAACAGGCTTTTTTTTTTGCAGCAAGGGTTTGGTTTCAGTAGTGGTACTTTGGGGTTTTAATTTCCTTTGTGAGTTTATTTATTTTTTATTTTATGTTGATATGGCTTTTTTTTTACATTTTGGGTGTTGAAAGCACAGCATTCACTTGTTTCTGACCATCTGTCCTTGGGGCTGCTTTTTGTTCCCAGCATCCATTGCATTGTTTGGCAGAAACAATGGGCAAAAACAGAAAATGGGCAAAAACAGTGTGAATCAAAACCACCTGACATTACAGTATATCATTACATTCCCAGCACCGCTCTAACCCCTTAGATAAAATAAAAGTTAGACATAGACCAGTTAGGCCTATTATCCCAGAGTAAAACTGATCTGCTGAGGGCCAATTTTACACTGCACTGTTTTTATTTTATTTATCTTTATTTTCATTTGTTTTATATATATATATATATATATATATATATATACATACATACATACATAGAGAGAGATATTTATACAGTATCTCACAAAAGTGAGTACACTCCACACATTTTTGTAAATATTTTATTATCTTTTCGTGTGACAACACTGAAGAAATGACACTTTGCTACAATGTAAAGTAGTGAGTGTACAGCTTGTATAACAGTGTAAATTTGCTGTCCCCTCAAAAAAACTCAACACACAGCCATTAATGTCTAAACCGCTGGCAACAAAAGTGAGTACACCCCTAAGTGAAAATGTCCAAATTGGGCCCAAAGTGTCAATATTTTGTGTGGCCACCATTATTTTCCAGCACTGCCTTAACCCTCTTGGGCATGGAGTTCACCAGAACTTCACAGGTTACCACTGGAGTCCTCTTCCCCTCCTCCATGATGACATCACGGAGCTGGTGGATGTTAGAGACCTTGTGCTCCTCCACCTTCCATTTGAGGATGCCCCACAGATGCTCAATAGGGTTTAGGTCTGGAGACATGCTTGGCCAGTCCATCACCTTTACCCTCAGCTTCTTTAGCAAGGCAGTGGTGGTCTTGGAGGTGTGTTTGGGGTGGTTATCATGTTGGAATACTGCCCTGCGGCCCAGTCTCTGAAGGGAGGGGATCATGCTCTGCTTCAGTATGTCACATTACATGTTGGCATTCATGGTTCCCTCAATGATCTGTAGCTCCCCAGTGCCGGCAGCACTCATGCAGCCCCAGAGCATGACACTCCCACCACCATGCTTGACTGTAGACAAGACACACTTGTCTTTGTCCTCCTCACCTGGTTGCCGCCACACACGCTTGTCACCATCTGAACCAAATAAGTTTATCTTGGTCTCATCAGACCACAGGACATGGTTCCAGTAATCCATGTCCTTAGTCTGCTTGTCTTCAGCAAACTGTTTGCGGGCTTTCTTGTGCATCATCTTTAGAAGAGGCTTCGTTCTGGGACGACAGCCATGCAGACCAATTTGATGCAGTGTGCGGCGTATGGTCTGAGCACTGACAGGCTGACCCCCCCACCCCTTCAACCTCTGCAGCAATACTGGCAGCACTCATACCTCTATTTCCCAAAGACAACCTCTGGATATAGTGAGTCAAACCTGTCCTATATGGTCTTGGCCATCGTGCTGCAGCTCAGTTTCAGGGTCTTGGCAATCCTCTTATAGCCTAGACCATCTTTACGTAGAGCAACAATAATTTTTTTCAGATCCTCAGAGAGTTCTTTGCCATGAGGTGCCATGTTGAACTTCCAGTGACCAGTATGAGAGAGTGAGAGCGATAACACCAAATTTAACACACCTGCTCCCCATTCAAGCCTGAGACCTTGTTACACTAATGAGTCACATGACACTGGGGAGGTAAAATTTCCTAAGCATGTAATTTAAAGGAATGATTACAATGTTACATAGTAGGTGAGGTTGAAATAAGACAAGTCAAGTAAGTAAGTCAAGTCCAACCTATGTAGGTGATTATATGTCAGTATTACATTGTATATCCCTGTATGTTGTGGTCGTTCAGGTGCTTATATAATAGTTTTTTTAAACTATCGATGCTCCCCTTTCAGGATGCCAGACACATGAATTACACTGGAGGGGATGGTTTTTTTTAAGCACCTGATTAGAGCCATAGGCTCTAATAGGCTTATAAGTAGGGTGGCCTCTGGACTCAGAGCACTGCATCATGAGCCCACCCAGGTGTTACAACAGAGAATAAATATTCGCTATTGAAACACTGATCCTCAATCTGGCTAATCAGAAGCAGGCCTGAGACCCATTTTCTGATTGGCCAATAAGAGAAGAGTCCCAATTGGCGGCCAAGGAGGAGGGAGGAAATGGAAGCCACCACGATGCCCGTGGAGAGCAGGGGAAGGGAAAGCCATTGCTGCCGAGCAAGGGAAGCCGCCGGTAAAGCCTGGGAGAAGCGCTGCCCACCATAGATGGGGTAAGTGCACCAGACCCGAGCGACCAACGGGGGGGGGGGGGTGTTATGTACGGTTTGCGGCTCCCCCCAAAAAAGTTACCACCGGCCGCCACTGCTCATCCCTACCCATAATATTCAGAACTCAGCACAGCTCCCCCTGCTGTTCAATATACATAACTGCCTATTTCACCGTACTTGATATATGAACCCAGAAAGCATTACGATCGCTTTCACAGAGCTACACCCCCCCAACATAGCAAGCTTTCCCTGCCAGAGCGGCTTTCTGTTACTCGTTAGGCATTTTGGCACAGCTTGGGCAAGAGATGATTACGTCTAGATGGTTTAGGTGGCTCCGCTAAGTGATGGAACAGCTTGATAATGGAAGGCAAGCAGCCGCTGCAGAAGCTGTGAGCTGTTTGAAGTGTATGGCTGGATCCCCTGCATTATATGCACGAAGCATCCGACAGAGGCCTCAGCAAGAGCAGACAAGAGCCTTGAATTGGCTCGGGCGTATTCATGGCGGGGAGAGCCATCCAACAACCGTGTGCCAAGAGTCAGGATATGGCCATGGCCTGCTGGAGACTTTATGCAGGACAGATTAAGCATCTGTTGAGCAGGACTGATACACTCCCTGCGCCAAACGGACGAGAACGGGCCACACTCACATAGCTGTCAGGTATGCAAAGGATGATGAGCCGCAAAATTATAAACCAAGCCGCCCCCCCCCAAGGAATCCTCGCCAGCAGTAAAAGTTATTTTATAATGCAGGATACAAACAGGTTGTGATAGATGGAAAGATCACTGCATCCTATAGAAATGGCAACATTCCGAACAACACTAGAATGTATTTCATACCAAGACTTGAGTTTATTCTACGAAAAAAAAAAAAACGACCTCTCTTCTTTAACCCTTTCATGACTAAGCCTCTTTTTGACATTTGGTGTTTACAAGTTAAAATCCGTATTTTTTGCTAGAAAATTACTTAGAACCCCCAAACATTATATATATATTTTTAGCAGAGAATCTAGAGAATAAAATGGTGATTGTTGCAATATTTTATGTCACATGGTATTTGTGCAGCGGTGTTTTAAACGCAACTTTTTGGGAAAAGGGACACTTTCACAAATTTATAAAAAAAAAAGAAACAGTAAAGTTATCCCAATTTTTTTTGTATAATGTGAAAGATGAAGTTACGCCGAGTAAATAGATACCAAACATGTTACGCTTTATAATTGCACGCACTCGTGGAATGGCGACAAACTACGGTACCTGAAAATCTCCATAGGTGACGCTTTAAATTTTTTTTATGGTTACCAGGTTAGAGTTACAGAGGAAGTCTAGTGCTAGAATTGTCGCTCTCGCTCTGACGATCACGGCGATACCACACATGTGTGATTTGAACACCGTTTACATATGCGGGCGTGACTTCCGTATGCGTCTTCTTCTTTTCTTCTTAAAATTTTTTTTTTCTTTTTCTAATTTATTTTATATATTTTTATATTAATAAATTGTGTTTAAAAAAAAAAAAATGTGATCACTTTTATTGATGTCACAAGGCATGCAAACACCCCTTGTGACAGTAATAGGTGGTGACAGGTACTCTTTATGGAGGGATCGGGGGTCTAAAATAAAAGTGGATACAAACTGAATGATATTTAGGTTGCCAAAGCACTGTGTATATTATAAAAATAAAATATCGATCGTTTGTTACATCTCAGCCCTGTTGGTCTCCTGCAGCCCCTTTGCAGCCATGTCCTGGCTGCACACACTCTAGCAATGGCGGCATGGCATTTCTCAGGGCAAGTTTTACTGGTGGCCGTAACGGTGGAGCAATGTGTGTGGAAATAGCCACTTGTAGAGTCCATCAGAAGCCTACGTGACAGGGTGACAAAGTTGGGAGACAGGGACAGAGTGTTGTCACCCTATTACAGGAAGTGCCAGCCCCAGGATCCTTCACGGCTGGCTTTATAATATGATTTCTAAGTTCCTAGGGCAACTAAGTACCTTGTGGATGCATATAAAGCCTCTCAGAATGGTGCAGCTGAGGTTACAGACCCAGGGAGATGCTACCTAAACCTTACTTTTATTTATTAGCTTGGCTTTCATCTTCTGCATCTGCCTACTACACTTGTATTACAGTGGCCCTAGTGGTTAGCACTCCTGTCTTGCAGCACTGGGGTCATTGGTTTGAATCTTGGATAAGGGGTGGGCAAGAAGGGCAGCTGCCATGGATGCAGTAATTCCATGTGGGGGGGGGGGGGATGTGTTAATTTTTCTGGACCGCTAATGTACATGATGAACAGCACCTACCTTGACAGCCTGGTGGGAAGAGGCTTAATGCCCCTCAATCATAGCTGGGTTCCCTCGTCCGCAGCTATCACTCTGGGACTGCTGCGGACAAGAAGGCCTGGCTCGTAGTCTCCACTCTACTACATCCCAAAGATTTTCTATCGGGTTGAGGTCAGGACTCTGTGCAGGCCAGTCAAGTTCCTCCACCCCAAACTTGCTCATCCACCTTGCTTTGTACACTGGTGTGCAGTCACGTTGGAACAGAAAGGGGCCATCCCCAAACTGTTCCCACAAAGTTGGGAGCATGAAATTGTCCAAAATGTCTTGGTATGCTGATGCCTTAAGCGTTCCCTTCACTGGAACTAAGGGGCCAAGCCCAACCCCTGAAAAACACCCCCCACACCATAATCCCCCCCTCCACCAAATGATTTGGACCAGTGCACAAAGCAAGGTCCATAAAGACATGGATGAGGTGGTGGAGGAACTTGACTGGCCTGCACAGAGCCCTGACCTCAACCCAATAAAACACCTTTGGGATGAGTTAAAGCAAGCGAGCCAGGCCTTCTCATCCAACATCAGTGCCTGACCTCACCAATGCGCTTCTGGAAGAACGGTCAAACATTCCCATAGACACACTCCTAAACCTTGTGGACGGCTTTCCCAGAAGAGTTGAAGCTGTTATAGCTGCAAAAGGCAGAGCCAACACAATATTGAACCCTACGGACTAAGACTGGGATGCCATTAAAGTTCATGTGCGTGTAAAGGCAGGTGTCCCAATACTTTTGGTAATATAGTGTATCTATGCCTACAAGTCGGGTGACGTCACTGCAGTTGTGCTTCAATGTGAACTACAGTCCCTTCTACCTCTGCCGCGGTGGAAGAAGGTCTGAAAGATGAAGTTGGCTTTTAAATTCCAAAAACAAATGGTACCACCGAGTGGTCGTAACTGATCAGAAGTTAGCACAAAAGCGAGGACATGGGGGAGATAAAGTTTTGGAAATGTAGTTTTCTTTAGAGGATTAATCTTCAAGGGAGCTTTTAAAAAAAGGAATAGCTAGCATATTTAAAACCCATAAAGTTCCTGCTAGGGAAGATAACGCAGAGACTTGTACCTTTACAACATCGTACGAGAGACTGAGGTCAACTCCTGAATGTAGAAAATCCACCATCAAAGGGAACACTGGATCTAAAGGATGTTCAGACGTTTCCTCTGCAAAAGCTAGAAATCTTTCCCGCACTTTAAAGTAAGTTGCATACCTCCCAACTTTCTGAGATGGGAATGAGGGACACCTATTAGCAAGAGTATATAGGACACCCCCCCTGCCACACCCCCTTAAAGGAGAATTGTACAAAACAAAATGATTGGTTAAACCCACAAGTGCTTTTTTTTTTACCACTATTATTCCTTTATATTGGCATTTGGGATTTAATCTAGGGCTGTTAATGATTAAAATTTTCATGTTCGATTAATCGTTTTTTTTTTTAATTGACTAATTTCGAGTAATTATAATGCACATACAGATCCAACTACTTTTAGCTGACGTCAGCTCCTCCCCCATACGCGTTACGTTCAATCAGACCTTCCTCAGAACTTCCTCAGGGGGGGTGGGGCTACGGCGTCACCCTGCAGTCTATTTAAATGGCACCGTTGTGCATCAGGGGGAGCGATGGAGAGCCAGACACATCCATCACCTGCTGAGACAGCAAAGTGTCAGCTCTTTGGAAAAAAAAAGTGCCCTCATCATAAATGTTTCTCGATTGCTGGATAACCAATCAATGTCAGTTCATCGTCAAACTGACTTACAGCCAGGAAAGCCCTCAGAGATGTTGATTTTCATAGCCAAGTCCAGGATTTACATAGATGTTTATCTGAATACTTTGACCAGTGAGATCAATCAAATCGTTCGGATCTGTCTTCCTCTATTTATGATTTCACGGACATCAACGTCACCGGACTCCTCCCCACCTTCCCTTTGTTAGCAGATGGAGGCCCTTGAGGAAGGGGGAGGAGTCCGGTGACGTCGATGTCCGTGACGCCACCGGATCTCCGACGGAACTCCCTCAGGACCCGGAAGCCGGCGGAGAGGTGAGTACCGATCAAAAGAATTTTGATCGATCAGAAAAAATTAACGATTATTCGAGGAATTAATCTTTAATTTTCCCAGCCCTAGAATCTACAAATGCAGCAATTTAGAATTTGGATAAAAGGTTTAGCTCTGGGAAACACTTTTTGATAGATAAATAATGCATTTTATATACAATTCTATAGATCAGACCAAAATAAGGGACAAATGAGGAAGAAAGAGGGACAGAGGGACATTGCTCCGAATGAGGGACAATCCCCCCAAATCCGGGACAGTTACCCTGTTTCCCTGAAAATAAGACCTAGCGTGATTGTCAGTGACGGCTTCAATATAAGCCCTACCCCCCAAATAAGCCCTACCCTGTTTCCCTGAAAATAAGCCCTTCCCTGAAAATAAGACCTACAAGGACTTTAACTAGGGCTTATTTGGGGGGTAGGGCTTATATTGCAGCCATCACCGACAATCACGCTAGGTCTTATTTTCGGGGAAACAGGGTAGGAGCTATGGTGTTGTGTTAGTAAGCAAAGTTTCCTAGCTTGGAGCATAGTTTTGATTACTGACACTGAATATCTGTCAGAAACCATGAAATCAGACCGAGACAGAAGTACAGTTAAATCACACTTGTTTAATAATAAGAGTAAAAGGAACAAACGTAGTCAAAACATAGCCAAAGTTCAGTAACCGGAAGGGATAGTCAGCCAAGCCAGAAGTCAGGGATCAATGCAGTGGAACAGCAAGCAGGATCTGGAGCCAGAAGGGATGTCAGCAAAGCAAGTCTTGAACAGGAACACAGGAGATAGTCTCTGTGATGTTGACCAAGGCGAAGGCAGAGCTCCTCTGGACTGGACGGCTTAAGAAGGCAGGACTGACAAGCAGGATCATCAACAGCTGAGTAACTGTGGAGAGATAGGAGCTGGCAATTTGCCGACAGCTGAGCGGCCAGCTCAGAGAAGGGAGGGCTGAGCCCAGCCCTGACAATATCCTACACCCCTCAATTTTTGCCACTCAACCTCTACACCGCTAGGCTCAGTCATTCTGGAGAAGAATGATACCGTAGTCCCGGCTTAAGCAAGTCTATGCTGCTTGATAGTAGCCAGGGCTCTTCTATCCGTATGTGGGGTGTAGGTGGGTGACACTTCCTCCATGTTCCCCTCCTCGTTGTGCGCCAAGCAAGGGTCACATGAGAGGCCAGGGGTGGATTCTTCTAGGTTATGCTACAGACACCTCTAGTAGGGTCACTTTACTACACATGGCGTACCTTTACTTTGTGCATTTTCCATCAATGCCCGGGGACAAGGCTGAGGCTGCCGTGGGGGAATACTTGATTTTGAGGTGGGCCTCTCCTTTTAGAGATGAACGTACACCATGTACATGTATTAAGGTCTCTGGCCTTGTCCAGTCTAATGAGGACTTTCCAGGCCAAAGATAGTTGAAATCCTTCTGTATGTGGTGGGTTGTGAGGCATGGTGAGTGTGGTTACTGACTGTGGTCCCCGGTAATAAGCTTTTTGGTCCCTTATTGGTGACAGCTTCCCTTCTATGTCCGACCACTGACAGATTCTCCAGCTGACAGAACCGTCACTTCTGGTTGGAATGCAAGCCGCAATCCCAACCCTGCGCTGCTCTCATGCTTCTGAATAGGCCCTCACACAGCCTAGCAGCCAGATGCCCCCGGGATATGCCCAATCTCCAGCCTAGCAGCCTGGGGCTTACGACACACGTCCACCCAGACAGCCATCTAGATGACACAGAACATAAATCATCTGACCTCACTTGAATATATAGGTTCTCCGAGCAGGCCAAGGGATTCAAGGAAACCCCTGCCCATTGGCTGAGATACCACATATACTCATAACCTGACCTTGGGTTGCCCTTTTCGTATCTAGTACCACCAAGTACCCGGCCACCTAGTGGTAGAAGAGAGAAGTGCAACAAGGCCAAACTTAGGGAGAAATCAATAGATCTCTATCAATCGACCAGGATAACTACTCCTGGCAAGTAAATTTGTGAGGAGCTCCCTGACTAAACCCCAGGGTGCTACATACGCTTGCACTGTAAGTTTTCTCCAGTTACTTCTTGGGTCCCAATGACAATGTACACCTTCTCTGTAACCTGTATTTGGGTGGAACACCATGAGATTGTCCACATCCACCTGTCCAGCGTATCACAGCTGCCTCACTCCCAGTAACGGTATGGGGTCCCGCTGTGCACGGACTCCATGCCTGCACTTCACTTACTTTTCCATACCTGCGCACAGGCTGGGGACCTCTGCAGTGCCAACTGTTCCTGATGCTATGGAAGATGGACCACTCACAGAGAGAGCGCCAACAACAACTCCCTCTTGCAAGAGGCTATCTCGCCTATCTCAGGCACACGCTTATCAACAGGCTACTTGGTGGCCTTCTCTTACTCAAGATAACCCTCGTGTCTTCACACTGTGTTAAATACTTCAGCCCCGGAAGATTTGGCTGCTCAATGACCAGAGAACTTTTTGCGATTCGGCACTGCGTCGCTTTAACTGACAATTGCGCGGCCATGCGACGCTGTACCCAAACAAAATTGACGTCCTTTTTTTCCCCACAAATAGAGCTTTTTTTTTGGTGGTATTCGATCATCTCTGAGTTTTTTTATTTTTTGCACTATAAACAAAAAAAAGAGCGACAATTTTGAAAAAAACACAATGGGGGTTATTTACGAAAGGCAAATCCACTTTGCACTGCAAGTGCACTTGGAAGTGCAGTTGTTCTAAATCTAAGGGGTAGATCTGAAAAGAGGGGAAGCTCTGCTTATTTTATCATCCAATCATGTGCAAGCTAAAATGCTGTTTTTTATTTCCGTTGCATGTCCCCCTCAGATCTACAGCGACTTTACTTACAAGTGCACTTGCAGTGCAAAGGGGATTTTCCTTTAGTAAAGAACCCCCCAATATTTTGTACTTTTTGCTATAATAAATATCCCCAATTTTTTTTAAAAAAAGCAAATTCTTTTCTCAGTTTAGGCCGATATGTATTCTTCTACATATTTTTGGTAAAAAAAAAAAATCGTAAAAAGCATATATTGATTGGTTTGCGCAAAAGTTATTGCGTCTACAAAATAGGGGATAGTTTTATGGCATTTGCATTACATCCCTTTAGTAACGTCAGACCAGGCGGTGATGATGTAGTGATGCTACTACATTATGTAGTGATGCATGGGCGTCCGCAGAACTTTTTTCAGGGAGGGGGGGGCATAATTTTAGGGTCACCCATGCACGGCCCTTTAACCAGACCCAGCGAAATGACAGCAGTGATTCCTCCGGCTGGACGATCGCTCACTCTGGGTTCCCCAGGGGCGACTCTGGTCAGTAGTGTAGCATGTATATACCCTGGTAGTGGCTCAGTCTTTCTCTCTCTGGTGGCGCTGGGCAGCGTGGCTCTCTCTCTCTGGTGGCGCTGGGCAGCGAGGCTCTCTCTCTGGTGGCGCTGGGCAGTGTGGCTCTCTCTCTGGTGGCGCTGGGCAGCATGGCGCTCTCTCTCTTGCTTCCGCCTAGCACACTCCTCGTTCTTTGTCCTGTAGCACTCTCTCCCTCAGCTTTTTTCCAGGCTGCAGTCTCTCAATCCCTCTCTTGATCGAGCTCCTGCCTGTGGAAAATGGGGCCACCAACCTTTGGGACTACATGTCCCATGATGCTCTCCTCTCCTAGTCTCCTTTGATTGGCCCTCAGTTATGGCCAATAGAGAAGGAACGGAGTGGGCAGGAATCTGGGCGGGGAACCTGGTGAGAGTCGCCGTCTCTTCTCCCTGACAGGAGAAAGGGGTGGGCGAGCGGGGGAAACCTCTGATAGCCTACAGCTCACCTTTCTCCTGTCACAGCGCTGCTGAGTTCTATGCTGGACTGGGCAGGGAAAAGAGTCCGAAGTCAGACTACACTGATGGGTGGGCTTGACAGCACCTTGATGGTGTCACCCCACTGGCAGGTGGCACCCGGGTGCGGGCTTGCCGCACCCCGATAGTGACGCAACTGTACAGAATTTAAGATATGATTCCTGATTCCAGGGGGGGGGGGGCACTTGACTCCCCTTGCCCCTACCTGCGGACGCCCATGTAGTGATGTAGTAATGTAATAGATAATGTTTATTTAGTTATTATTATAATGATGTGAGTAATTTCCAACAGCAACCTGATTCTTCCAGAGAATGCATTTATGTTTGCCCAGGGTCCAATCAATATTAAAGTCGGCCCTGCCTGCAAAGGTAGAGTCCATGTAAAATACAGGGTCCATCAAGGGCATTCCCCAGCAGCTGGTGTCTTTGGACTGAAACCCGGACACATGATTGGAAACCCGGACTGTCCGGGTGAATCCCGGACAGGTGGCAACCCGACCCCTCAGCCTTGGAGGACGGCATCATTAGGAACAGTGACCCAGCCTCCAGCGCTGAGAACCCTGGTACAGGATACGTTTTTCTACAACAATCAAGAAGTCTTCTTTTCACCCTCTCTGAAATCCAGATTTTCTTCAACACTGGTTAAGGAATGATACTTGAAAGTTTCTCCTATGCTAAAGAGCCCAAGGAACTGCCGCACGATTCACCCAGATCTCTCAAAACATTTTAAGCGAGCACCCACTTTAGCAAACTGGGTGGACCACACCTCAGAATGATTTGTGTAAATATTTCTGGGTTGCCACTCTATATCCTGTCATCAACCTTGGGGGGGAGAACATGTCCAGGAGGTGTAAGGGAGAGCCCTCTGATCAGCTTGGCCTCTACCAGGTATGTGACATTAAGGAATACATTTTCGTAAGATCTCTGTCGGCACTACGCTCCATCACATCAAGTCACAGGATTGTCTAAAGCAGCCTTCAAACCTTATAAAGAAAGGGCCAGTTTACTGCCCTTCAAACTTTGGGGTGGGGACTGTGCTTAGGTGTGAGTATACAATGCCCAAAATATTGTCTCATTTTTTTCTGTCAGTGGAAGGAATAGTGCCCCATTGTTGGCGTCAGTGGAGGGAATAGTGCCCCTTTGTTGGCGTCAGTGGAAGGAATAGTGCCCCTTTGTTGGCGTCAGTGGAAGGAATAGTGCCCCTTTGTTGGTGTCAGTGGCAGGAGTTTTGCCCTATCGTTGGTGTCAGTGGAAGAAATAGCATCCCATTGTTGGCGTCAGTGAAAGGAATAGTACCCCATTGTTGGCGTCAGTGGAAGGAATAGTACCCCACTGTTGGTGTCAGTGGAAGGAATGGTGCCCCCTTGTTGGCATTAGTGGCAAGAGTTTTGCCCCATAGTTGAAGGAATAGTGCCCCAATGTTGGCGTCAGTTGAAGGAATAGTGCCCCTTTGTTGGTGTCAGTGGCAGGAGTTTTGCCCTATCATTGGTGTCAGTGGAAGGAATAGAATCCCACTGTTGGCGTCAGTGGAAGGAATGGTGCCTCCATAGTGCCCCATTGTTGGCGTCAGTTGAAGTAATAGTGCCCCATTGTTGGCGACAGTGGAAGGAATAGTGCCCCTTTGTTGGTGTCAGTGGCAGGAGTTTTGCCCTATCATTGGTGTCAGTGGAAGGAATAGTATCCCACTGTTGGCGTCAGTGGAAGGAATAGTGCCCCCATAGTGTCCCATTGTTGGCATTAGTGGCAAGAGTTTTGCTCCATTGTTGGCATCAGTTGAAGGAATAGTGCCCAAATTTTGGCGTCAGTTGAAGGAATAGTGCCCCATTGTTGGCGACCGTGGAAGGAATAGTGCCCCTTGGTGTCAGTGGCAGGAGTTTTGCCCTATCATTGGTGTCAGTGGAAGGAATAGTATCCCATTGTTGGCGTCAGTGGAAGGAATAGTGCCCCCATAGTGCCCCATTGTTGGCGTTAGTGGCAAGAGTTTTGCCCCATTGTTGGCATCAGTTGAAGGAATAGTGCCCCAATTTTGGCATCAGTTGAAGGAATAGTGCCCCATTGTTGGCGCCAATGTAAGGAATGGTGCCGCAATGTTGGTGTCAGTGGAAGGAATATACCCCCATTGTTGGCGTCAGTGAGAGAAATAGTGCCACCTTGTTGGCATCAGTGGAAGGAATAGTGCCCCAATTTTGGCATCAATAGAAGGAATAGTGCTCCATTGTTGGCATCAGTGGCAGGAGTTGTGCCCCATTGTTGGTGCCGGTGGCAGAAATATTGCCTCAAGGGCTGGATAAAGGCAAGCAAAGGGCCACAGTTTGTAGACCGCTGGTCTAAAGGTAAAGTAGTATGTCTTGCGCATTCCATTAGAGAAGCATCCACCTTTGGTGATTCTTCTTTAAACTCGTCCTCCAAGGACAATGGGGGTAAAGCTTAGAAAATCTAATTTGAAGAGAAAATCTTTCATCAGATCTCCTCATTCAGATTCCTCATTACTTTTACTTCCAGAATGAAAGGGCAATAAATGATTGAAGATTAGGGGGCTTCAAGCTTGGAAAATATTAGTTCATTTTTGGGTTGCTGTAATTCATCCTCCCAATTTATTGCTTCACTAATTAATGGCTTGTATAAAAGGTGAAACTAAAGAAAAATCTCAAACTTGCAGGCTTTTTTTTTTTTCAACTTCCCCTCTTCATCTGATTCTTTTAAAGAATTTGTGGAGTCATCTCTTGTAGGTAACTTCCTCGAGTTAAAAGACACGAGAGGAGAGAGTGCAGAAGCAAAACTAGAAGAAGTGAGACTGACTGATAAACCGGCTCCTGCTCTCGGCTGCTGCTTCTTTGATATATGCCGCTTATTTTTTGTCTGCCTTCCCGGAAATTTCATAAAAACAGGCTTCACACACTCTTTTGTTGGGGATAGTAGGGGAAGCACAGGCCCAGCAGAAAACAAGAACAAAGGAAAAGTGAAGAAGAACAGAGGTAAGCCGAACACCCTCTGGTTTGGACCGTTCGCCCTAGAACTCTCGAACACCTGAACCCGACCCCCATTGAAGTCTATGGGACCTGAATTTGAAAAATCAAAAGTCCCCATTTTGGAGGCTTATATGAAAGTTGTTGGCCATAAAGGGTATGGGGGCCTGGGTACTGCCCTGGGGAACGTGTATCAATGCAAACATTTAAAAAAAAAAGATTGATTTTACAGGAGCAGTGATTTTAATGATGCTTGAAGTGAAGCAATAAAAATGAAAAATTCCTGTAAATATAGTGCCTGGGGGGGTTCCCTTAGTCTGCTTGTAATGTGGCGCATCTGTACTATAGAACCTGCTGCATCAATTTTTTTTTTTAAAACATCTTGGGGTCCCCCCCAAAATCTATACCAGACCCTTGTCCAAACATGCAGCCTGGCAGAACAGGAAAGGGGGGGCAAGCGATTCCCCCCCCCCCTGAACCATATCAGGTCACATGGGGGGGTGCTTTGGGGCAGGAGGGCTCCCCATCAACATGGGGACAAGGTGCTTTGGGGTGGAGGGGCAGAGCCAAAGCACCCCCCCCATGGTGAGGGCATGTGACCTGGTATGGTTCAGGAGGGGGGACTCGCTTGCCCCCCCCTCCTGTTCTGCCAGGCTGCATGCTCGGATAAGGGTCTGGTATAGATTTTGGGGGGCCCCACAGCATTTTTAAAAAAATGTATTTTACTTCCAGAATGAAAGGGCAATAAATTATTGAAGATGAGTGGGCTTCAAGCTTGGAAAATATTTTTTAATTTTTGGGTTGCTGTAATTCATCCTCCCAATTTATTGCTTCACTAATGGCTTGTATAAAAGGTGAAACTAAAGAAAAATCAAAAACTTGTTACAGGGGGCATCCAGATTCCGATAAGCCCCATGCCCACAGACCCCCACAACCACCACCCAGGGTTGTTGGGAAGAGGCCCTTGTCTCCACATGGGGACAAGGTGCTTTGGGTGAGGGAAGGGGGAATGTGGCCTGGTATGTTTCGGGGGGGGGGGGGTGCTCGCTCATCCCCCTCCCTTCCTGTCCTGCCAGGCGGCGTGCTCGGATAAGGGCCTGATATGGATTGAGGGGGGATCTCCATGCTGCTTTTTTTTCTGCTTTTCTTATTGCCGGCAATGTTTTATTTTTCATTCAGCTGTCTGCGGGGAAGCCTGTTGACAGCTGATGACTCATCTGTTGTTAAGGATTCAGCAGCCTGCTTCCCAGCCTGCTCCGTAACAACCAGCTATTCACTGTACCCTGATTGGGCACAGCTTTGCCCAAATCAGGGCTGAGAATGCACTGTGCAGCGCGCACTGCATTTTGGGGCGCTTGGCAGGCGAACATCCCATGAGCGCCCCGCAAATTCAGGTGTTTGCCAAATGGCCGAACAGGCAATGTTCGGGCCGAACTTTTGCTGGGCTCAAACTATTCACCCAACTCTAGTGTAGAAGGACCAACAATTTATTAAAACCCAAATTAGGGCCACCCACATATACAAGGATAAAATCAGACTCATCTGCAATACACTGCAAAGGATGCACCAGCAGAAAACCCCCGGGAGTCCACTCTCAGCCGCTCACAGGAGGAAGAAAGCCGGCTAGTACCTCTCCCAAAATCGGTGGAGTGCAGCGTGGAACGTGACGTATGCAGGTGACGTCACCAGTGTGCAATGCGTTTCAGAACATGCGCGATGCCGGGTATGAGCACCCCCTTCTCAACTTCTGTGTCTTGAAGAAGAGAATTCTGGTGAAAGTGTCTTTAAACTTACGGTGATTGTAAAGGAATTTTTTTTTTAAATAAAAATAACAAACATGTCTATACTTACCTACTCTGTGCAATGGAATTGCACAAAGCGGACCCCAGTCCTCCTCTTCTCCCCCGCCGGTGCTCCTGGCCCCTCCTCTCTGTCCAGAGACCTTCACGTACATGCTCGCTCCCAAGCCCTGCTGCTGCGTCCATAGCCCCGGCCCCCGCTCCCTCGTCACTGGCTTTGATTGACAGCATTGGGAGCCCACAGCTTCTTCCTGGCAGCAGCACATTCCAAAGGGTCTAAATCAGGGGTGTCACACTCAATTTCATTATGAGGCAACATCAGAATTATGGTTGCCCTCAAAGGGCTGGTTGTATCTGTAAGACTAGATGTCCAGAGCACCCCCCCTTATATCAGATGTCAAGTGCCCGCCCACCATCAGAGGTCAAGAGTCCCCCACCCTCCCTTAGGGGGTGCACTGGGATGTAATGTTAGCCATTATGACCACCCACCGTAACATTATGATCACCTACTTAATATTGAGTTATCCCACTGCCAAAACAGCCCTGACCCATTGAGGCATGGACTCCCCCAGACCTCTGAAGGTATGCTCACGTGCCCATTGTAGGCACTTTTAGCTGTGGACATGGGTCAGCATGGGCGCCCTGACAGGTCTGCAGCTACACAGTCCCCCATACACAGCAAACTGCGATACTCTGTGTGTTCTGATACCTTTCAATCAGAAACAGCATTACTTCTTCCAGCATTTTGATCTACAGTAGATCCTCTATTCGTCAGAACACATAGGCCAGCATTCCCTGCACTCCCCTATCAATGAGCCTTCCCTCCCCACCTCCATCAATAAGCCTTCTTTCCCCTCCTGAATCAATGAGCCTTCCCACCCCACCTCCATCAATAAGCCTTCCCTCCCCACCTCCATCAATGAGCCTTCCCTCCCCACCTCCATCAATGAGCCTTCCCTCCTCACCTTCATCAATGAGCCCTCCCTCCCCACATCCATCAATGAGCCATCCCTCCTCCCTCCATCAATGAGCCTTCTCTCCCCACCTCCATCCATGAGCCTACCCCATCTTCATCAATGAGCTTTCCCTCTCCACCTCTATCAATGAGCCTCCCCCCATCTTCATCAGTGAGCCTTTCCTCCCCACCTCCATCAATGATCCTTCCCTCCCCACCTCCATTAATGAGCCCCCCCCCACCTCCATCAATGAGCCTTCCCTCCCCACCTCCATCAATGAGCCCCCCCCACCTCCATCAATGAGCCTTCCCTCCCCCACCTCCATCAATGAGCTTTCTCTCCCCACCTCCATCAATGAGCCTTCCTCCCCACCATCTCCATCAATGAGCCTCCCCCATCTTCATCAATGAGCCTTCCCTCCCCACCTTAATCAATAAGCCCCCCCCCCCCCCATCAATGAGCCTTTCCTCCCCCACCTCCATCAATGAGCTTTCTCTCCCCACCTCCATGAATGAGCCTTCCTCCCCACCATCTCCATCAATGAGCCTCCCCCATCCTTATCAATGAGCCTTCCCTCCCCACCTTAATCAGTAAGCCTTCACTCCCTTACCTCCATCAATGAGCCTTCCCCCTCCACCTCCATCAATGAGCCTTCCCCCTCCACCTCCATCAATGAGCCTTCCCTCCCCCACTTCCATCAATGAGCCGGCCCCCCCCCCACCTCCACCAATGATTCTACCCCCCCACCTCCATCAATGAGCTTTCCCTCCCCACCTCCATCAATGAGTCTTCCCCCCACCTTCATCAATGAGCTGTCCCTCCCCACCTCCATCAATGAGCCACCCTCCCCCTGCACCTCCATTTATGAGCCTTCTCTCCCTACCTCTGTCAATGAGCCTTCATCTAGACATTACAATTTGGCCCTTGTCAAAGTTGATCAAATCCTTACGCTTGCCCATTTTTCTGCTTTCAATGCATCAACTTCAGGGTCAACATGTTCACTTGCTACCTAATCCTACCCACTTTCAGATGCCATTGTAATGAGATATTCACTTTACCTGTCAGTATTGAGAATGTTATGACTGATCAGTGTGTGCTCCACTACTCAGTGTGCCCAGGATAGCACCCATTTAGGGATCACACCAGTGCCTTTACACTGGGAGAAGCATGCTTGGGTGGAGAAGGAAGTTGATCCTTTGTAAGTAGAATCTTCCATCCAGAGACCTTGGGACAGAAATAAAGAACACAGGCTGCAAGAAAAACAAGGCTTTTAGGCTATGGTGGGCTGCTCTGGGGTTTTGAGGAATGGAGCCCAATCCCATCACGGATGACATGGGGAGGTTCCCAGAAGTATATAAATGTAACATATAAACAAGTATGTGAGTATCTTTAGGCTCCAGAAGAAGACAAAGCCCAATTACTCTTTGAAAAGTTGACCTAATGCCCCCGGCGTTCATAAGGACCCTTGAGACAACACAAAATATCTCCAATCCAAAATGTTAAAATGTGACATTCCCCCCCTCCCCCCACACGTTTCCAGGCTGGAATCTTACTGTATAAACATTCTGTCAGGATATACAGCTGGTGCTAAATGTTTGCCAACAAGCAGCAGACGACCAATAAATGCAGAAAGCAGATTGAAATCTCGCAGAGCGTCAGCACTTCCATAAATGCGAATCTCTCACTGGGTTTTCTAAACATCGACACCAGGCGCCCAAAGTACCGGCACAAACACTAATGTATTAACAGGAAGAGAATAGAATTCTATTTAAATAGAGTTAGCACGCAGGCCGGCTCCCCGCAGATCTGTACAAGTGGCTGCAGCTCGCGGCACGCTGTGATCGGATTGGTCAAATAATTGCATTTCACTTCAGGAGAGGATGGCAGGTGGAATGTAAAAACCTCCATTTATGGGAGAGAAAGAGAAAATGAGATAGATAGATAGATAGATAGAAAGGAAGATAGATAGATAGATAGATAGATAGATAGATAGATAGATAGATAGATAGATAGATAGATAGATAGATAGATAGATAGATAGATAGATAGATAGATAGATAGATAGATAGATAGATACAGCTGCGGCGCATCCATTAGGGGCATCCGGGCGCCACCCCCTCTCTCCGCGCCACCCCCTATATGACTAATGGATACATTCATGCATAGCATGAATGTATCCACGGCCGCCGTTTCCACCGCCTATTCATGGGCCTATTCATGGGCCCGGCCCCTTTCAGGATGCTGGATGCATGAATTACAGCGGCGGGGGGTGTTCTTTTTTTAAGCACCTGATTAGAGCCATAGGCGCAAATAGGCTTCAAGATATGTGGGCTCGTGGCGTCAGAGGTCAATGAGTTTCTGGACTCCTGACAGACCCTTGCATCTTCCATCCAATGCTGCACTGACGTTTCTGGATTCTAAGTCATGGGGAAAGCAAAAGAATTGTCAAAGGATCTGCGGGAAAAAATAGTTGAACTGTTTAAAACAGGAAAGAGATATAAAAAGATATCCAAGGAATTGAGAATGCCAATCAGCAGTGTTCAAACTCTAATCAAGAAGTGGAAAATGAGGGGTTCTGTTGAAACCAAACCACGGTCAGGTAGACCAACTAAAATTTCAGCCACAACTGCCAGGAAAATTGTTCAGGATGCAAAGAAAAACCCACAAATAACTTCAGGTGAAATACGGGACTCTCTGAAAACATGTGGTGTGGTTGTTTCAAGATGCACAATAAGGAGGCACTTGAGGAAAGATGGGCTACATGGTCGAGTCTCCAGAAGAAAGTCATTACGACGCAAATGTCACAAAGTATCCCGCTTACAATACACCAAACAGCACAGAGACAAGCCTCAAACCTTCTGGCACAAAGTCATTTGGAGTGATGAGATCAAAATTGAGCTTTTTGGCCACAACCATAAATGCTTTATTTGGAGAGGAGTCAACAAGGCCTATGATGAAAGGTAAACACGGAGGTGGATTGCTGATGTTTTAGGGATGTGTGAGCTACAAAGGCACAGGAAATTTGGTCAAAATTGCTGGCAAGAAGAATGCAGTATGTTATCAAACAATACTGGAGGAACATTTGCAATCATCAGCCAGGAAGCTGCGCATGGGACGTACTTGGACATTCCAACATGACAATGATCCAAAACACAAGGCCAAGTCCACCTGTCATTGGCTACATCAGAATACAGTGAAGGTTCTGGAGTGGCCATCTCAGTCTCCTGACCTCAATATCATTGAGCCACTCTGGGGAGATCTCAAACGTGCCGTTCATGCAAGACAGCCCAAGAGTTTACAGGAACTGGAGGCTTTTTGCCAAGAGGAATGGGCAGCTTTACCATCTGAGAAGATAAAGAGTCTTATCCACAAATACCACAAAAGACTTCAAGCTGTCATTGATGTTAAAGGGGGCAATCGTATGTATGGAACTGGGGTATGTAAACTTTTGATCAGGGTCATTTGGGTAGTTTCTGTTGCCATTATGATTTAAAAAGAGTAAACACAGTTGATTGATAATAAATGGCTTCAGCCAAACACTAACCATGAGTAAAAAAAAAGTGTTTGTGTTATCTTTCATTTTCTCTGAGAAATGGCCAAGAAATCGTAAATTTTGCCAGGGTATGTAAACTTATGAGCACAACTGTATATAATAAAAAATAAAAACCCCAGAGGTGATCAGATACCACCAAAAGAAAGCTCTATTTGTGGGAACAAAAATTAGAGGGGTTCCACCTCACCAGAAAAAGTCAGCACACTCAGCAGCTACACATACTGTTGCTGCTGACATTTATTAGGACACTTACCTGTCGGCACCCCAGCTGATTTTCAGATCAGCTTCTCGGGTGCTCCTACCGCCATTCCTGGTGAGGGAAACTGGCAGTGAAGGCAGTGCTGCGCTTTCTAACTAGCTTGGCAGCGGAGGAAGGAGGAGGGGAGCCAAACTTCTGAGGGAGGGCCCCGCAGTACTGTCTCCAAGAAGTGGGGAAGGGTACCTGTCAAAAACAAAGATAAGCGGAGGTTCCACTTTTGGGTGGAACGCCGCTTTAAGTGAAGGGGTAATTTAAAAAAAAAAAAAAAAAAATAGGATTACAGATGTTTGTGAAGCAACAAAAGGAAACGCGTAGATCCTCATGCTTCAAATGCTAATTAGGCCAAGTTATCATACAGATAACACTATATTCTCCATCAATATGCAAGTTTTAAAGCTGAGCTCCAGACACAGAATTTTCTCATTTAATTATATTCCTCAATAACCTCAAAGGACATACATCCACTGTCTGCACCAAATGTCTTTTGAAACCCAGATATTACCTTGTAAAAGTAGCAGTGACATCATCACTGTGCTTTACATAGTCTGTGCAGAGAGCTGAGCTTCGGGAGGTACCCATAAGGCTCCACCCACTACAGAAAACTACAGGAGGGGGGCGGAGACATAACCAGTCACCCTCCACAAGGAGAGAGATCAGAGCTGTGGGAGGGGCCCATCAGGCTCCACCCACTACAGAAAACTACAGGAGGGGGGCGGAGACAATACCAGTCATCCTGTACAAGGAGAGAGATCAGAGCTGTGGGAGGGGCCCAGCAGGCTCCACCCACTACAGAAAACTACAGGAGGGGGTGGAGACATGATCAGTCACTCTGCACAAGGAGAACGAGCAGAGTTGTGGGAGGGGCCCAGCAGGCTCCATCCACTACAGAAAACTACAGGAGGGGGTGGAGACATGATCAGCCAATCTGCACAAGGAGAAAGAGCAGAGTTGTGGGAGGGACCCAGCAGGCTCCACCCTCTATAGAAAACTACAGGAGGGGGCAGAGACAAGACCAGTCCCCCTGCACAAGGGGAGAGAGCGGAGCTGTGGGAGGGGCCCAGAGGGCTCCACCCACTACAGAAAACTACAGGACGGGGCGGAGACTAGACCAGTCACCCTGCACAAGGAGTGAGAGCAGAGCTGTGGGAAGGACTCGGCAGGCGCCACCCACTACAGACAACTACAGGTGGGGAGGGGGCAGAAACATTACCATTTACCCTGCTCAAGCAGAGCTGTGGGAGAAATCCAGCAGGCTCCACCCACTACAGAAAAAGGCAGGAGGTGGGCAGGGACAAGACCAGCCATCCTGCACAAGGAGAGAGAACAGCAGTGATCGGTCTTTATTACAGGAAGTCACACTGGATTACTGCACAGATCTGGAAGAAATTCACAAAGCTCACGAGATTCAAGAAGAAGGCACATGATGAATATATCCTGGAGTTCAGCTTTAAATCAGGCAAAGTTCTACTTTAAAGGATAAGTTCGCCTTTGCACACTTTTTTTTCTAAATTCCAGCTCCCCTTTGCACCAATATAGCATTCATGTACTTTTTTTTTGCAAGAAATATCAAAGCTTTTTATTAAATTTACAGTCACTTACCTTTCTTGTCCTAATCCACGTTTCCAGATGTTTCCATTAGTAATGTCTTTCTTCCTGATCAGACTTTAAGTCATGACACAGGAAGGAGTTGACCGGCTGACCTCATTAGCACACACCCTGTATCATCCACCCTCCCATTCCCAGGTACATGTTTTTTTAAATGAAATGCAAGAAAAGTAAGTGACTGTAGATTTAATAAAAAGCTTTCTTATTTTAGCAAAAAATTTATATGAATGCTATATTGGTGCATAGGAGAGCTGGAATTTGGAAGAAAAAAAAAAAAAGGTTTCCAAAGGTGAACTTATCCTTTAAACCAAACCTAATACATGACACAGTCAAGTTCACAAAAAAAAACGATGCTGTGTCCAGCCGTCGTGTCCTTGTAACGTTTTTCATCCCGTTGTACAATCAATGGTAATAACATTGGAAGGAGGGGGGGTGCTCAGCATCTCATCGATGGAGTCAGCGTAGACAAAAGCTCAAAGTGTATACAGAGAGATGACAAACACGATAAACTCTCCATTCTAATCTACACCGGACGTTTCCTGGACTCTATCGGGCTCACCGTGACCTTGTCAGGCATTCTTCAATTTGTCTGTTGCTTATTGAACGTAGCTATAGATCGCGCGGTGCGTTACTTATTGACCAACTCCTATGGGAAACTCTCTGCCACAAATGCCTCAGACCGTCCACGGGGGTTCTCTTAATGACCGCCGAATCGTTCCAGTAATGCAGTTCTGTTAAATAATATCCAAATTGATTTCTCGTCATTGAAGTACATGATTGGAGAATAGGACAAGGCCAAGATCTGCTGTGGATACAAAGGCTTTCAAAGTCTAGATCATGAACTAGAGGCTCATGTTTGTCAGAACCCATGTGTCAGGACAGCTTCAGAAGAAAAGTCACGCAAGTACCTGTATGCAGAAGACGGATCATTCTCGGTTGGTTGTGTGTGTGCACACACCTTTGCCTGAGCACATTAATACACGTGGCATGCTGCACAAAACGTATATATGTGCGCACAAGTGCATGAGCACGCACGCTTAGTTCCAATCTTGGCATCTATTTAAGGTACAGACCTGAACTAGGAAGTTGCTGGATGGTCTTCAGATGTACCCTGCAACTTAAACTTTGAATTTGTTCCTGAGATCTGCTTTCCAATTGCTGACCCCCGATTTGATGTGTAGCGCTTACACCCCCCCCCCCACCCCACAGGAGTCCATGGTGATGTATGGTCATCTGCTCTACCACAACTCTCCTAACTGCTCGGTTCCCACAGACACACTTGGCCCCAGACAAAAAAGCCTTTTACACCTGTGGACTTAGGGTTAGATGGGCTACCCCTCTTTAGAAATGCACAGAAATAAGGCCACAAACTGCTTGGTGGTAAATTAATTGAATATAATTTGGCAACTCAATTAAACACAGGGTAATTCAACAAATGGATAAAAGCACAGGCTTAAGAATATTATAATAAAAGAATGGGCAATTAACCACTAACCACTAACTTGCACTTAAAAAAACAATAGTGAGGGTAATTTGAGCTATAACCCGGTAACTAGAGTCTCTAACTGCCATCAACCAATTCAGAGGGATAGAAAGAGTCCTGGTGTACACCTTGTGCATCAATCCCAATGGTGGGTGGGGGTGTAGGCGTTTTTAGTGTGGGGGTACCCCTGAAGGTGGTAAAAATAAATGGCGCTTAGTAATTAACATTGGCCAGCTTTTGGTGGGGCCTTTCTTTAGGTGGTGCACTTTCCCTTCAGGAGTTTTAGTGAGTAAAGAATGGCAGGTGGGCTGCTAAGTAGGAGCAGTCTTTATTTGGGCTAGCAGAGTGGGGCAGGCATTTAGTTCAGCTCACCACTTCCTGGGGGATGACTGGTCTGGTCCTAAAGGTTTGGCGATCAACTGGATCCAGGAGTAGGATGCAGTTTTTCAGCTCCGATTCTAAAGATGCAGCGACTCTGCCTCTTAAGCTCAGTCTCTAAAGGCAGCTCTAGCAGACTCAGATGCAAGTCCATTCTCTTAGCTTCACTTCTGATAGCTCTGGTCCCTCAGAGGTGAGGCATAGACCCTGACAGTAGGTCTGTACTCATCGCTATGTGGCTGCACACACACACGCATGCAGAGTCTCCTGGCTGTGTACAGTCCATAGGTGCATCTGGCTACACAAGTTTAACCTCTACAAATTCCTGACAATGGCTTGCCTCTGCTGATTCCTAGTTTCACCTCTCTCTTGTTGCCCATAGATTTTCTCTGCTGATTTCTGGTTTGACCTTGGTTAGTTCCAGATCATTGCTTGTCTCTGCTGATTCTATGTTTGACCATGGCTAGTTCCTGACCACAGTTTGTCTTTCTTGATTCCCTGCTGGTTCCCTACTTCCTAACCACAGCTTGCTTCTGCTGATTCCCAATTTGACCTTGGATAGAACCTGATTACAGCTTACCTCTGCTGACCTACTAGTGAGACCTAAGCTGGTCTCCTTATTTTAACTCTGCCAATTAACCTGCCTGCTGCCTGTCTCCTCTGCTACTGACCACCGGCTGTCCAGACCATGCTTCCAGCCAGCTGTGTTTCCAGGTGTTCTCTCCAGCTACCTCCCTGTAGGTCAGTATTAAGTTTTTTGATAAAAACCTAAGCTGGAGTTGAGCTTTAAACAGAGTATGAAGTTTGTCCAACATTTCATACACATGAGTCAGGGACGGATCCAGGGGGGGGGGGGGCAACGGGGCAATTGCCCCCTCCGAGAATGAGGGTGATGAGAGAGCCGTAGGTGAGAGAGCCGGCGGGCGACTCCACGGATGAGAGAGCCACCGGGCGGCTCTGTAGGTAAGAGAGCCGGCGGGCGGGCGGCTCCGTAGGTAAGAGAGCCGGCGGGTGGCTCCGCGGGAGAGAGACAGAGGGCTGGTTCGGCGGCTCAGTTGGTGAGAGTGCGGATGAGCAGCTGTGCGGCTCGATGTGTAAGCGCGCTGCTGGCCAATCAGGGAGCCGGCGGGCGCACGCTGTTGGCCAATCAGGGAGCCGGCGGGTGGGGGAGCAGAGAGATGACATCATCTCTCACCACCCGGCCCCCGCCCTGCATCCCTGCAATTCCCCCCTCACTGTGCAGGCAGCGACGGCAGCAGAGAGATTACATCATCTCTCTGCTGCCTGACTCTGGGACACAAGAGACCACCTTAGCAGGAAAGTGACAGAGCAAGTGACTGTCAATCCACAATGTGTGGCAGGTGACGTGACAATCTGCATCTGGTGACAGGCGACGTGGCAAGTGACAATCCAGATTTGGTAGCAGGCGACGTGGCAAGTGACAATCTGCATCTGGTGACAGGTGACGTGGCAAGTGACAATCCGCATTTGGTGGCAGGCCACGTGGCAAGTGACAATCCGCAACGTGTGGCAGGCGACGTGGCAAGTGACAATCTGCATCTGGTGACAGGCGACGTGGCAAGTGACGAGGCAAGTGACAATCTGCATCTGGTGACAGGCGACGTGGCAAGTGACAATCCGTAACGTGTGGCAGGCGACGTAGCAAGTGACAATCTGCATCTAGTGACAGGTGACGTGGCAAGTGACACACTCGGGGCTCCCACTGATTCTGCATTATGGTGAGTTAAACTATTTAATTTTTTATAACAATGTAATAATAGTAATAATGCGCTTCAATCATCCTGACACCATAACAACTATGGTGCCGTGTTGATTGAAGCGCCAACACCAGCCATTTCCCCGATAGATTTACCCCTAAAAAAATATATTTTCTGGCAGTGCCCCTCCCGAGACTAGACTCTGGATCTGCCCCTGATTCTCCCTGACCCTCTTTTAAAGAAGAAGTCTAATTCATACTTTTATTACAGTGTTCTGTCTTCCAGGGGACCAAGTGCATGTAGTACTTTGTGCCAACTTCCTATGTGCTTTGGAAGGTGTTCAGATAGAACGCCTCCCTCCTCTCCCGACAGCTGTTCCACAATGCACCTTGCAAGAAGATTAACAAGGAGCATAACCGGCACTTATCTCCATCTCCAAGCACTTACTGTACCTAAGACAAGCACGGCCAACTGGCATGCAGAGGGAAAGGGTGTGTCAGCCTACCATCCATCTGCATTCCTCTTGCGCTTATGCCAGGAAAGTGCTTATGTACGGCTCTCCCTCTTAAAGGGCCAGCTGATTTGGTTCCAAGGTTCTTTTCCCAGTAAGTGCTCTAGCAACCAGACACACAGTATATGTCACTCCTCAGTGACTAAGAGTACATTTTTTCTTCCTTTATTGGAACATCTTGAACTTGAATGGGTGTAATGTTAAGCAGTAAGTTGAGGTCACCTTGTTTCCTCTTAGAACAGGGGTCTCCAAACGTTCTAAAGAAAGGGCCAGTTTACTGTCCTTCAGACGGGCTGGACTGTGCCCAGTGGGAGTAAACAATGCCTTATCTTTGGTATCAGGGGGAGAAATAGTTTGTGTCAGTGGGAGGAATAGTGCCCATTTTTGCTGTAGGTGGGAGGAATAGTGGCCATCGATGTTAGTGGAAGGAATAGTGCCTCATTGTTGGTGTCAGTGGTAGGAATTATGCCCCATTGTTTGCGTCATTGGCAGGAATATTGCCCCATTGCTAGTGTCAGTGGCAGTGATAATGCCCCCTTTGTTGCTGTCAGTAGCAGGAATAATGCCTCAAGGACCGGATAAAGGCAAGCAAAGGGCCGCAGTTTGGAGACCACGGTCTTAGAGATTCTGAGCACAGTCCTTGCAGCAGCAAATTATGGGCTGAGCTATACAAGAACACCATTGACAATGTCCGCTTGAAGTACAGGCTGACTCTGATACAAGTGGGATCCCAGCAGTAACTGGGATCTCATACACCAGTCTATAGTCTAAACTCTATACGAATGTCCTTGGATAATTAGATTTTTCTTTACCATAACTTTAAGACAACTCTCCTGTGAATCCTCCAGACCATATCCCTAAAAAGAAGTCCCTTAGTCAGCTATAGCAGAATAGGCCCCCCAGCTAGCCAGCTGGGACCTTTATGACCAGTAGCAAAGCACAGCTGGACTAGCCAGAAGGGCAGCAGCTCTATAGGTTGTGATCTCCTCTTCCTGGACAAGAACCCCTCTGTTCCAACCCCAAAACTAGTTATGCTCCAACCCAGTCACCCGGGCACTCCCCCTTCACCAGGAATTGGCTGGAACCACAAATGTTCAGCTGCTGATTTGACTCTCCCAACCCACTAATATATATAACTATCCAGAAGGCAGGGGGAAGCAGTCAAACCTGCAACCAGTGGGACACAGAACAGCCAAAAATAATCACAGGCTGCTGAACCAATTGCAGTAGACCTAAAACTAACTTGTAGAAAAAGGTGAAGAAACTGCACTAAAAGAAGAAAACCAAAAACATCTATAATATGGCACAAGCAGCAATCCTCCTGTATAACATAAGCACAGTAAACATATATCGAAAGAGAATAGAATCGCCCTAGTACTGTGTGCAATCACTAGTTGATTTTTTGCATAAAACCAAAAAACATTAAGAAGTCCACCAGTGCTCAAAGATTGATATAGTCCATCAATTCATGCGATGGCATCTCCAACCGTTGTAAATTGTGCACAAAATCCACCACCAAATAGAAGAATTCACTTCTTACCGACTTCCCATGATCCCCCATTACAGAGGATCAAATGAGCGTTTGTAGTCTAAACACAGCCTGGCTCTCACTCCCAGTATGCAGGTGCGGTTATCTTCAAGACACCTCTCATTGGCTCAGACAGGTAGGTAGATGTGATACATAAAAAATATAAAAGCCACATACAGTGTAAAAACCTTTAGGATTTATTAAATAAAACAAAGTATTGCACTTACAATTAGCAGCATAAGTAAAAGCCTTAAGTCTGATGTGCCGGAAGTCGCACAAACAGACAGAGCGTCGCTCTTCCCTGCGCGTTTCGCCAGAGATGACGTTGTCCAGGGGCACCTGGACGACGTCATCTCTGACAAAACGCGCAGGGCGGAGCGACCCACTGACGTCACCTCGTGTTTACACTTCACATCCCGGAAGGACGGGTCTGTCTGTTTGTGTACCGGCCGGCACATCAGACTTAAGGCTTTTACTTATGCTGCTAATTGTAAGTGCAATACTTTGTTTTATTTTATAAATCCTAAAGGTTTTTACACCATATGGAGCCTTTATATTTTTTATGTGTCACATCCACCTATCTACTTGTCTGAGCCAATGAGAGGTGTCTTGAGGATAACCGTATGTGCATACTGGGATCGAGAGCCAGGCTGTGTTTAGACTACAAACGTTCATTTGATCCTCTGTAACGGGGGGGATCATGGGAAATCGGTAAGAAGTGAATTCTTCTATCTGCTGGTGGATTTTGCACACAATTTACAACGGTTGGAGATGCCATCGCATGAATTGATGGACTATAATATCAATCTTTGAGCACTGGTGGACTTCTTAATGTTCTTTGGTTTTATGCTAAAACTAACTTGACCTAGCACCTATCTAGGAAGGTGCTACACTTAGAGCCCAAGATAAGTAGCAGCTATTAATGCAGTAGTCTCCTTCCTGAGTTTTCAGATGGCCGTGGTAGGAGGAGAATTGTCCTGTCTGGTCACATAGTTAGCCTTCCTCAGCACATAGGAAAATGGGACAAAGTAGTGCATGTAGGTTGCCCCCTTGGGGACAGAACAAACTAATGACTTCACAAGATTTGCCTTGTATTCTTCCTTCCACATTTCACGTTGGTCTCCAGCGTTCCAACTTTTCCAATTTAAAAAACGGCAATATTTTTTTTTTTTTGCTGTTCTCCCAGAGGTAGCTGACATACACATCATATTCCTACGATTTGTTATGCGTCTTCCTTCAATTCTGCTTATTAACAGCGGCAGAGAAGGATGTTGCCGAAGGCTTTCCAAGAAAGCTTTTACTTTAGAAGGCTATTTTCAGAACAGAGCCATGCACCTTATTTGAAGACCGTGATTCAATCCTATCTATTAAGGATTTTTTTTTTTTATTCTTGAAAAAAAAAAGAAAAAAGAAAAAGGAATTCATTTGAAGCATTAATTAAAATTCAAATGAAAAATAGGCTTTTGTGCCGCTGAAAAGGCAGACTGTAAAGTTTTAATGAATACAAAAGTGAATAATAATCCTTTGTTCTGAGGGGGGGGGGGGAACCACACGCGCACATACACCAACGCTGATGAAAATGCAATATGAATGATAAAGTGATGTGTTGACATTGTGAACTGCCAATAACTCAATAAAACAAGCAGCCCTGAGACTCGGCGGCATTGAACGGAGAGATCAGAACAGGAATAATAAGAGAGATTTCTATGTGGCTAATGAAAAGGAGGACTTAGACACGCCAGAGGTCAGAATTGGGGGGAAAAGCAATGACGAGACGTCTGAAGTGCATTCGGCCGACGGGAGGGTGTGTGCTCACCAGGGGAGGAAGAGGAACAAGTTTATAAAACTGAAGAAAAAAGCACAGATTTCAATGGTATAATTTTTACTGCTAGAGCTGAAACAAACTTTTGCCCTGTTGTGCATTGCGGTAAAACGAACGTCAATGCAACTGTCAATGAACGTCAATGTAACCGTCAATTTAACCGTCAATGAACGTCAATGTAGCCGTCAATGAACGTCAATGTAACCGTCAATGAACGTCAATGCAACCGTCAATGAACGTCAATGTAGCCGTCAATGAACGTCAATGTAACCGTCAATGAACGTCAATGTAACCGTCAATTTAACCGTCAATGAACGTCAATGTAACCGTCAATGAACGTCAATGTAACCGTCAATGAACGTCAATGTAACCGTCAATGAACGTCAATGCAACCGTCAATGAACGTCAATGCAACCGTCAATGAATGTCAATGTAACCGTCAATGAATGTCAATGTAACCGTCAATGAACGTCAATGTAACCGTCAGTGAATGTCAATGCAACCGTCAATAAATGTCAATGTAACCGTCAATGAACGTCAATGGGACCGTCAATGAACGTCAGTGGAACTGTCAATGAACGTCAATGTAACCGTCAATGAATGTCAATGTAACCATCAATGAATATCAATGGAACCATCAATGAACGTCAATGGAACCGTCAATGGAACCATCAATGGAATCGTCAATGAATGTCAATGTAACCGTCAATGAATGTCAATGTAACCATCAATGAATGTCAATGAACGTCAATGGAACCGTCAATGAATGTCAATGAACGTCAATGGAACCGTCAATGAATGTCAATGGAACCATCAATGGAACTGTCAATGGAACCGTCAGTGAATGTCAATGGAACCGTCAATGAATGTCAATGGAACCGTCAATGAACGTCAATGGAACCGTCCATGAACATCAATGGAACCGTCAATCAACGTCAATCCTCACGGATCTCAAACTTGCTGAATGACATATCGGTATGGATGTCACACCACTTCCTCAAACTTAATCTTTCTAAAACTGAACTTGTTATATTTCCTCCTTCACGGTCCCCCTCCTGTGACTTCACCATTAATATCAACAACACAACCATTGGTCCCTCCACACATGCCAGAGTCCTGGGTGTAATCCTTGACTCTGACCTCTCCTTCAGCCCCCATATCCAATCACTGGCTAAATCCTGCCGCCTTAACCTCCGCAACATCTCCAAAATTCGACCCTTCCTGACTAATGACACTACAAAACAACTTATTCACTCCTTGATTATTTCCCGCCTCGACTATTGCAACTCTCTCCTTAATGGCCTACCCTTAAGCAGGCTATCCCCCCTTCAGTCTATTATGAATGCTGCTGCTAGACTAATATACCTCACTAATCGATCCGTGACTGCTGCTCCTCTCTGCCAATCCCTTCACTGGCTTCCCCTCCCCCACCGTATAAAATTCAAAATGCTAACCATAACATACAAGGCCATTCATAACATCGCCCCCATCTACATCACCAACCTCATCTGCAGATATCGCCCAAATCGCCCCCTCCGCTCCTCCCAGGACCTCCTGCTCTCTAGCTCCCTTGTTACCTCCTCCCATGCTCGCCTTCAGGACTTCTCCAGAGCCTCTCCCATCCTCTGGAATTCCCTGCCCCAGTATGTCCGATCAGCCCCCACCCTGTCCACCTTTAGGAGATCCTTGAAAACTCATTTATTCAGGGAAGCCTATCCCACACCCACATAACTGTCCCTGAGCCACCCCCATCAAATCATTGTTTGCAGCTATTACCTTTTGTACCACCACCCCCTCCCTTTAGAATGTAAGCTCTACGAGCCGGGCCCTCCTGTACCTTTTGTATTGAACTGTACTGTAATTGTGTTGTCCCCCTTATACATTGTAAAGCGCTGAGTAAACTGTTGGCGCTATATAAATCTCGTATAATAATAATAATAATAATGCTACATGTGCTTGTGCATTGTGGTGCTATTCATTTTGAATGGCACGGCACCACAATGCACTATACAGCGGAGGCCTGCAAAATTATTAGCATGAGGGCCACCATACATTTTACAAATATTCATGGGCTGAAAAAAATCCTAATCAGAGTTGCCCTTACATCAGGGTTCCTATTAGTGTCCCCCCCCCCCCTTACATCAAGCTCCCCATCAGAGCCCCCCTTATATCAGGGTCTCCATCAGATTTTCCCCTTACAGTACATCTGATTCCCCATTAGTCCCCCCTTTATATCAAGGTCCCCATCAGAGCCCCCACATATAACAGGGTCTTCATCAGATTCCCCCCTGACATCAGGGTCCTCATCAGAATCCCCCCTACATCAGGGTCCCAATCAGATCCCTCTTTACATCAGATTACCCATCAGAGTCCCCCTTTACATCAAGTTTACCATCAGAGCCCCCATGCATAACAGGGTCCCCATCAGATTCCCCCCTTACATCAGGGTCCCAATCTGAGTCCCTCCTCATATCAGGGTCACCATCAAAATCCCCCCTTACATAAATTTTCCCATCAGAGTCCCCCTTATATCAGGATCCCCATCAAATTCCCTCCTTACATCAGGTTCCCCCATCAGTATCTGCACTTATATCCGGGTCCCAATTAGATTCCCCCCTTACATCAGGGTCCCCATCAGAGTCCCTTCTTATATTAGGGTCACCATCACATCATGTTCCCCATCAGATTCCCCCCTTACATCAGGGTCCCCATCAGTGGTGGCCTGTCCATAGAGGGCGCACAGGTGCCGCCTCCCCTATCCCCTATCCATGCGTCCGACCCCCTGATCTACATGTCAGTGGACCATGGATTCCAATGCGGGGGGGTTTGAAGCACCTGATAAGAGCCAGAGGCTCTAATAGGCTTCGAAAAAGGGTGATCTCGAAAAGCAGAGCATTGCGCTCCGAGGCCACCCAGTTGTGTCCCCATAGCGAATGAATTTTCATTATTATCACACTCCCTGCCAATCAGGAGGCAGGTCTGTGAGACATGTTACATGTTTCCCGATTGGCCAAAGTATCAGGCGATCCTATTGGATCCCTAGCGCTTTGGCGGAAGAGGAGACACGGCGGAGGAAGCTAAAGGAGCGGACATCGGAGCTGCCGCGGCTGCTGCATGCACTCCAGGAGAGGAGGAGAGGACACCACAGCCCCGCCACACGAGCAGGTAAGTGCCGGACCACCCGCGGGGGGGTGTGTTTCAGTGCTGTGCCACATCGCATGGGGGGGTGCTGTTTGTTTGCCGCCCCCCAAAAGAAGAACCCACTAGCCGCCACTGGTCCCCATCAGATTCCCCCCTTACATCAGGGTCCCCATCTGAGTTCCACCTTATATCAGGGTCACCATCAGAATCTCCCCTTACATCAAGTTCCCCTTCAGATTCCCCCCTTACTTTAGGGTCCCCATCTGAGTTCCACCTTATATCAGGGTCACCATCAGAATCCCCCCTTACATCAAGTTCCCCTTCAGAATCCCCCCCTTACATCAAGGTCCCCATCACAGTCCCCCCCCCTTATTTCAGGCACCCCAATAGATTCCGCCCTTGCATCAGGGCTCTTGAACTCAGTGGTCAGTGTCTGCTGTGGCATGGAATAAGATGATGGAACACTAAAGAGTCATTGAAGTGACCTTTGCCTTCTGCTGGAAGCTTACCTGTGCCATCCAAGGATTGTTGCTGTACCCACAATCAGGCCTGCCTGCTGCCAGCCTGCCCAAGTTTGGACCCGTCGGCAACCAAACGAGAGACTCTGATTTTCTGGCCCAATCCCAAGCCACTTGGTTGAGCTGTTTGTAATGACAATAGAATGTGAAGGTGGAAAAACAGAAGAATAATGAGAGCTAATATCTAAAAAAGAGCTTTACACGCCGATCATTTTCGTGAGAGGCATATTATCTATTTGGTGAGTGAGATCGAGTGCCGGGAAGAGGTGATCACAAGCAGGCACGTGCCATTCGTTTCGTTCAGAATCGAAATTCGGACACATTTTTTGTTATTCAGAAATTCGGATGTATCCGAATTCCGAATCGCAATACTATCGAATGTAAACGAATCCTCTGAAATAATGAAACAAAATTCCTCCGAAGTAACGAAATTTGAGTTTGACTTGAATGTGGAAACGAATGAATATGAAATGTAAACAAATTGCAATTCTTAGATGTGAAAAAATTTGAATTTGAATGCCGATTAAAGTCAATTTGGTTGAAAGTCGAATTGCATTTGAGAATGAATAACAGAAACAAAACTAAACGATTTCCGAAAACAATTGAACTAAATGAAATTAGTTCATTTCAAATCGAAACTAAACCGAACACATTTTTTTGTTCTGCACACGTCTAATCACCATGGTTGTTATGGTGTCAGGATGATTGAAGCGCATTATTTCTATTATTACATTGTAATATAAAATTAAATCATTCAACTCACCATCATGCAAAATCAGTGGGAGGCCTGAGTGTGTCACCTGCCATGTCGCCTGCCACCAGATGCCATGTTGTAGGAAGAGCGGCCTCTTAATGACTGGGCCGCACATCGGGAGGTAAGCGGCGACCACGGTCAGGATGGGGTTAACACAGACCGCGACCGCCGCTTACCTCCCGCTATACAGGCATTCCTAAAGCAGGGCCGGCGCCAGCACACTTAGGTGGAGAAGGAGGCGCTGGAAGAGAAGGCTCCTGTTCTGTGACATGCAGGAAGTGCATGCAGGGGACATGCAGGGGACAGACACAGCACGGGCCGGCCGAGCTGGAGGTATAGCTACTTAGGTACACTGAAGGAGACAGACAGCAGCCTCTCCCCTAACACCGGCCGGGACACTGTAATGACTGCACAGGGAGGAGGCTGAGTGCAGTGGAAAAAAAACTGTGTTCCAGTGTGTTACATCCAAAGTCCCGCTCTGTAGTGGCGGGGAAAGGGAGTGGAATGGGGCTGTCTCTTTACTGGTATGGGGCTGTCTGTATGGGGCTGTCTCTTTACATGTATGGGGCTGTCTCTTTACTGGTATGGGGCTGTCTGTATAGGGCTGTCTCTTTACATGTATGGGGCTGTCTCTTTACTGGTATGGGGCTGTCTGTATAGGGCTGTCTCTTTACATGTATGGGGCTGTCTCTTTACTGGTATGGGGCTGTCTCTTTACATGTATGGGGCTGTCTCTTTACTGGTATGTGGCTGTCTGTATGGGGCTGTCTCTTTACATGTATGGGGCTGTCTCTTTACATGTATGGGGCTGTCTCTTTACTGGTATGGGGCTGTCTGTATGGGGCTGTCTCTTTACATGTATAGGGCTGTCTCTTTACATGTATGGGGCTGTCTCTTTACATGTATAGGGCTGTCTCTTTACATGTATGGGGCTGTCTGTATGGAGCTGTCTCTTTACATGTATGGGGCTGTCTCCTTACATGTATGGGGCTGTCTCTTTACATGTATGGGGCTGTCTCTTTACATGTATAGGGCTGTCTCCTTACATGTATGGGACTGTCTCTTTACATGTATAGGGCTGTCTCTTTACTGGTATGGGGCTGTCTGTATGGAGCTGTCTCTTTACATGTATGGGGCTGTCTCCTTACATGTATGGGGCTGTCTCTTTACATGTATAGGGCTGTCTCTTTACATGTATTGGGCTGTCTGTATGGAGCTGTCTCTTTACATGTATGGAGCTGTCTCTTTACATGTATGGGGCTGTCTCCTTACATGTATTGGGCTGTCTCTTTACATGTATGGGGCTGTCTCTTTACATGTATAGGGCTGTCTCTTTACATGTATGGGGCTGTCTCTTTACATGTATAGGGCTGTCTCCTTACATGTGTGGGACTGTCTCTTTACATGTATAGGGCTGTCTCTTTACTGGTATGGGGCTGTCTGTATGGAGCTGTCTCTTTACATGTATGGGGCTGTCTCCTTACATGTATGGGGCTGTCTCTTTACATGTATAGGGCTGTCTCTTTACATGTATTGGGCTGTCTGTATGGGGCTGTCTCTTTACATGTATGGGGCTGTCTCTTTACTGGTATGGGGCTGTCTGTATGGAGCTGTCTCTTTACATGTATGGGGCTGTCTCTTTACATGTATAGGGCTGTCTCTTTACATGTATGGGGCTGTTTCTTTACTGGTATGGGGCTGTCTCTTTACTGGTATGGGGCTGTCTGTATGGAGCTGTCTGTATGGGGCTGTCTGTATGGGGCTGTCTCTTTACTGGTATGGTGCTGTCTCTTTACATGTAGGGGGTTGTCTCTTTACAGGTATGGGGTCGTCTCTCTTTGCTGGTCTGGGGCCGTCTCCTTGCTGGTTTGAGGCCGACTCTTTGCAGGATTGGGGATGTCTCTTTGCTGGATTGGGATGGTTCTCAGGATGAATATCTAGTCACCAACCACCCCCGCAAACGCCCACCCCACATCTCCGACCTACTCCCCCCAGGGACTGGCCTGCCCAGTTTAAAATGCCCGGGCCAATTTCCTGTCCCAGTCCGGACCTGTTTGGGTTAATACTATAGCGCTTAGATCTGTAATTCACTTCTGATATGATTATTTTCTGCTCGGATTTTTCATCTGCACACGTTATTTATTAAGGAAAGTATCAGCGGAGGGAGTTTAGACGTCTGTAGCGCCAGATCTGTAGAAACCGCTATTTATGAACACGGGTTACATGTATTATGTGTAATCAGCATGTTAAATTGCGCAAGTAATGCGAAGCTACATTTTCTGCTCACCACTGGAGGTGAAGCCTGGGCATAAAAGGCAAAAAACATCATCATTATCGGCCCGTTCTTGGCCTTAATGGATCCGACTGACATGCTTCAGAGACGGAAACCGCTAGAAATATCGCCAAGAGTCAATGAACCTGAATGTGGAGGAGGAATTAAAGCGTTGCACGCCGTGACTTATCTGACACCTCCATGCTTCTGCAGACCGTGGGCTCATCACACAAAAAGAATGGTGACTTCTCGTGGTACCGAAATCTGACAATACAAATGTAGATAACGTAAGAAAAAAAAATCACTGCACTCGGGTAAGATGACGCCAACACTCAAATTAGTGATATCAAATGAATACATAATAGTAAGAAAAAAGTACAGCGGTCCAATGTGTAATATAAAATACTAAGGGCTTATTTATACTTGCTTCGGCATTATTGAAGCTTGGCAAATGCCCTGTGCATGTGTTGATTTTCTATTTGTTTTAAAGGAGCCCAGCAGACCCCCCCAGCTCATTAGTACCCTCGTTCAGCAGATCCCCTGCTCAGTAGTACCCCCCGCTCTGCTGATGCCCCACTCAGTAGTCCCCCCACCTTTGCTGACTCTCCTCTCAGTAGTAGCCCCCAGCTTTGCTGATCCCCCACTCAGTAGTAAAAAGGGAAGACACATTAAGGAGAGATGTCAATGCTGCTCACCCCAATATGGACAAAAAAATGGGAAAAAGTCCCCCGAGCGGGGTTTTTAGGCAGCTAGCTATAGATATGAGCAAGGCATTAAGTAAAATATTAAAATGCTTTATTGAAGGGTAATGAATAAATGTAACAACATATAAATATAAATTGGGAGCTCCAGTGGGAAAATACCCATACCAAATACATATAATAGCAAACATAGGTTATACACAGCATGTGATAAGGCTATTGCATAACAATCCTGACGCGTTTCGACCCATGAATTTTGGGGTCTCTTCAGAGGATGAGTTTGCTAAATAAAAAAGAAAAATTTATAATAGTATGTACAGCTTATTTAAAAGAGTTACAGCATTGGCAAGTTTGTTTAGCAACATGTTTAGTAACACTTTGCACATAATTACCACTGAGTTTGGATGTACCCTTCGATCAGAGCCTCCCCACATAGCAGCCAGACCATCCAGTGTGCCCACACGTAGCAGCACCCCAGCTTTACTGATCCCCCACTCAGTAGTAACCCCCAGCTTTACTGATCCCCCACTCAGTAACCCCCAGCTTTGCTTATTCCCCACTCAGTAGTAATCCACGGCTTTACTGATCCCCCGCTCAGTAGTAACCCCCAGCTTTGCTGATTCCCCAGTCAGTAGTAACCCCCGGCTTTACTGATCCCTCACTCAGTAGTAACCCCCAGATTTGCTGATCCCCCACTCAGTAGTAATCCACGGCTTTACTGATCCCCCGCTCAGTAGTAATCCCCAGCTTTGCTGATTCCCCAGTCAGTAGTAACTCCCGGCTTTACTGATCCCTCACTCAGTAGAAACCCCCAGATTTACTGATCCCCCACTCAGTAGTAACCTCCATCTTTGTTGATCCCCCTCTCAGTAGTAACCCCCAGCTTTGCTGATCCCCCACTCAGTAGTAACCCCATGCTCTGCTGAATCCCTGCTTAGTAGTGTCCCCAGCATCACCGATGTTCTCGTTTGCTAATCCTCCTCTCTCTCTCTCTCTCTCTCTCTCTGGTTTCAGTTTACCTCCTGCTATATTGCTCCCATGCTCGCACCAAGTGTGGAATCTGCTAGTTTCTCCTGCTCCGGTCCCTTAGCTCTGCTGATCCTCTGCTGCTCAGTCATCTCTTTTCGGTCCCTGTACACCTTCTGCTCAAATTTGCGATACCAAATGAGTACATAATAGTAAGAAAAAGTGCAAGGCTACAATGTCAAATCTTAAGAGCTAATTTACACTTCCTTCGACTTCAACACACATTAAAGCGGCTACCGCTTCAACATGCTTTTTTGATGCTTCTGTGATACTTTTTTTTAAGCTTGGCAAATGCCCTATGTGTGTTGATTTTCTATTTGTTATAAAGTAGGCTTGCCTCAGTAGTACCCCCACTCAGCAGATCCCCAGCTCATTAGTACCCCTCCTCAGCAGATCCCAAACTTATTAGTACCTCTGGTCAGGAGATTCTCGGTTTATTTGTACCCTTGTTTAGCAGATCCCATGCTCAGTAGTCCCCCCAGGTCTGCTGATCCCCACTCAGTAGTAATCCCCAGCTCTGCTGATCCCCCACTCAGTAGTAATCCCCAGCTCTGCTAATCCCCCACTCAGTAGTAATCCCCAGCTCTGCTGATCCCCCACTCAGTAATAATCCCCAGCTCTGCTGATCCCCCACTCAGTAGTAATCCCCAGCTCTGCTGATCCCCACTTAGTAGTAACCAGCTCTGATGATGTTCTGGTTTGCTGATCCTCCTCTCTCTCTGGTCCCTGTTCACCTCCTGCTATATTGATCCCACTATACCAAGTTTGGCATCTGCTGGTTTCTCCTGGTCCCCCATCTCTGCTGATCCTTGTCCGCTCAGACATCTCCGGTCCCCACTCACCTTTTGCTATAACGTTCCCATGTTGCACACCATTACGCTATTTGCTAGTTGCTCCTCTCTGGTCTGAACCCTGCTCACCTACCTGTTACTCCACGCTACACACCAGACGGGAGGTCTGCACTAGACACTCCCAGAGTATATACACATGAACCGGAAGTGACCCGCTTGTTGGTTTCCCAGTTCATCCTGGGATATCTCATACCTGCAATACCTCCAAAACCAGGGGAAGCTAACCCTGAATAAAAGCCTCTCAAAAACTTCAGGTGCTGTAAGCGAGCGTTGTCATAGACTTCTATGGAGGCTTTGGAGATGCTTTACAGCAAGGTTTCTCAACTCCAGTACTTAACCACTTCCGGAATGCCCACCGTCGTTATACGTCAGCTGTTTGAAGAGGTATCCTCTTCAGTGAGCAGTATCCTCTTCTTCAGTGAGCGATATCCTCTTTTTCAGTGAGCGGTCCAGTTTAAGATAAAAGTGGTCTCAGAGGCAGATTTGCCGCGAGATCACTTTTATCGGCGGCAGGAAAGGATCCTTCTTGTGGCCTGACATGGAGATGAGTGAGGGGAAGATGGCCCCCACCCGTCTCCATATCATTGTAGGCCAGAAGCGACGTCAAAACATCACTTGCGCCCATAGCTCTTTTTTTTTCTTTTTTTTAAATGACAAAATTATTGTTATTTTTTTTTTTTATTGCATTTTAGTGTAAATATGAGATGTGAAGTCTTTTTAACCCCAGATCTCATATTTAAGAGGACCTGTCGTGCTTTTTTCTATTACAAGGGATGTTTACATTCCTTGTAATAGGAATAAAAGTGATACTATTTTTTAAAAAAAAATTTAAAAAAATGCAAAAATAAAAGGTAAAATAAATAAGAAAAAACATTTTTTTAAACGTGCCCCGTCCCAACGAACTCATGTGCAGAAGCGAACGCATACGTGAGTAGCGCCCGCATATGAAAATGGTGTTCAAACCACACATGTGAGGTATCGCCGCGATCGGTAGAGCGAGAGCAATAATCCCTGCAACCTGTAGAATTTTTTAAACTTCGCCTATGGAGATTTTTAAGGGTAAAAGTTTGTCGCCATTCCACGAGCGGGCGCAATTTTGAAGCGTGACATGTTGGGTGTCAATTTACTCGGCGTACCATTATCTTTCACAAGATAAAAAAAAAATTGGGCTAACTTTACTGTTGTCTTATTTTTTAATTAAAAAAAGTGTATTTTTTCCAAAAAAAAGTGCGCTTGTAAGACCGCTGCGCAAATACGGTGTGACAGAAAGTATTGAAACGACCGCCATTTTGTTTTTCTAGGGTGTTAGAAAAAAAATGTATAATGTTTGGGGGTTCTAAGTAATTTTCTAGCAAAAAAAAACTGTTTTTAAATTGTAAACAACAAATCTCAGAAAGAGGCCCGGTCCTTAAAGCGGGGGTCCACCCACACCACCAAAAAAAAAAATATTAAAAGCCAGCAGCTACAAATACTGCAGCTGCTGACTTTTAATACATGGCCACTTACCTGTCCCAGGGTCCAGCGATGTCGGCAGGGGACGCCGAGAACCTGCTCGGTTCTCGGCAGCTGCCGCCGCCATACTAGGTGAGGGTCGCGCTGCGCGTCCCAAGTGGTCCCCGCTCTCTCCTGGGAGCTGTGTTCCCAGCAGACAGCGCGGTCGGGACGGGAAGAGGCGTAGACTCCCATGGGAGTCTATGCCGCAAGTGGGTGCAAATACCTGTCTTATACAGGTATCTGCACCCCCCTCCCCCCTGAAAGGTGCCAAATGTGACACCGGAGGGGGGGAGGGTTCCGAAAAGCGGAAGTTCCATTTTTGTGTGGAACTCCGCTTTAAGTGGTTAAGTACCCCAACAGGTCATGTTTTCAGGCTTTCCATTATTTTGCACAGGTGATTTGATCAGTTTGACTGCCTTAGTAATTACCACAGTCGTTTCATCTGAGGGAAATCCTGAAAACATGACCTGTTGGGGTACTTGAGGACAAGCTAATTTTCAGCTTTCAGCGCTCTCACAATTTGAATGACAATTACGTGGTCATACAACACTGTACTCAAATTAATTTTTTATAATTTTCTTCACACAAATAGAGCTTTTTTTTGGTGGTATTTAAAGGGGTTGTAAAGTTGTTTTTTTTTTTTTTCTTAAATAACAAACATGTCATACTTACCTCCACTGCGCAATTCGTTTTGCACAGAGTGGCCCCGATCCTCCTCTTTTGGGGTCCCTCAGCGGCGCTGGTGGCTCCTCCCCCACATCGAGTGTCCATGTTGGAGAAGGCTCCCCTAAGGTGGACACCCATGAGGGCGCGCTCCCGAGTCCTGCATCTGTGTCCATTCGGTGGATTTGATTGACAGCAGCGGGAGCCAATGGCTGCGCTGCTATCAAACTATCCAATCAGGACACAAGACACCAGCTAGAGCTGGTGTGCTCCTTCCCGGACGGAGGATGACAGCGTTCAGGTAAGTAAAACGGGAAGGTTTTTCACCGTAATTCGTAAAATACATTAGGGTAAACAACCATAAGGATTTACAACCCCTTTAATCACTACTGGGTTTTTTATTTTTTACAAAAAAAAAGAAAAAAGACCAAAAATTTTATGGCAGTAAATTTAGAAAATTAGTAATTTTTCTCCTTTACTGATGGGCACTGATGAGGCTGCACTTATGGTAACTGATGAGGCAGCACTCACGGGGGCACTGATTAGGTGGCACTGCTGAGGAGGCACTAATATGCTGCACTGATGAGCACTGATAGGCAGCAAGCACTGATGGGCAGCACTGGTGGGCACTGATAGGTGGCACTGGTGGTCACTGATAGGTGGCACGGATAGGTGGCACTGATGGGCATGAATAAGTGGCACTGATGAGAGGCACTGATGGGCATTGATGGGTATCACTGATGAGCAGGCACTGATGGACATTGAAAGGCAGCAGTGACTGGCATCACTAATGGGGACTTATGGGCAATGATTGGTGGCACTGATGGGCAATGATTGGTGGCACTGATGGGCACTAATTGGTGGCACTGGGGGGATTTGATGATCAGTGCCCTGATTACATGTCCGGGTGTTCCCTACCCTACGAGGAGATGCCGCTGATCGGCTCTCCTCGCCAAACGCTCTGAAAGTGTGAGGAGATGAGAGCCGATCACCGGCACTTCCGTGTCTACATGTAACCGGCTGTGATTGGACACAGCTGATCATGTAACTAGTAACACGGCGCGGCCATCGTGCTGTACTCCCCAGCAGGGGGAGGGGGTCGCGAAAGTGGCCATTTTGGGGCGACGTCATAGGACGTCCTCCCAGGACGAGAGCCGCGCCGTCCCTCCGTCATTTGATGGTGGGCGGGCAGCAAGCGGTGAAATAGGCAGCTTGGCACCAGTGTGCGTGGACATGTGCACTTATGCTCGCTGGCGTACACAAATGCGCCCACGCTAGATATTAGCCCGAGCCCGCCTGTGTGCTGGTACCCGCGGCCCCCTGCATCAAGAAGCTTGACCACCACTGCTCTGTAGGTATAGCGTTAAAATTTGTAAAATATTATTATTATATAGGGGATTCTAAAAATTGAAAACTATACTGTTAGTGAGAAAGAGGACGCTGCATGCCCCTAGTAAGTCATAAATAAAAAAAGTTCCCCGTGGGGTTTTGAATTGTAGCAATGGAATACAATATTTTCAAAAAATATAGTTTTATTTAGAAAAAATTGTAGATCAAAGCGATATTTGTTGCGGTTAAAACATGAGCTCTGTGGGTAAAGCTAATACATGTACATAAAAATTACATTGAGTACAAAATGGAAAAACATAGCATGATGTAAGTATGCAAATCATAATGAAGAACTCCGACGCGTTTCGACCTTTTACAGTAGAGGTCTTCTTCTGGGGGAGCGAGTAAAAAAACTCTAGAGAAAGAAAGTACATATATGGTAATAGAAACATTCAGGAACCAAAATGTCAACAAGCGAAAAATATATATGTATATTGATCTTGACACATGTATTATAAATAGTTTGAATATATTTACCAATCACGGCTGAGAGAAACCTCCTGATTGCTGTACCCATACGCTGCCAAAGAATCCAAGCAATGCTGCAAAACACATCCACCTCAACTCCGAAGGGGGAGGGGCAAAAGAACAATGGGCCAAAAAATGAAGGCCTACAAGAGGCCACCCTTAAGCCCACACGAAGGAGGGAGCGGAGGCGGAGGCTCTTTACCACGTGATCAGCCATGTCCAATCACGGCTGATCACGATGTAAACAGGAAAAGCCGGCTTTCCCTCACTCGTGTCTGGCAGACGCAAGTAGAGGAGAGCCGATCGGCGGCTCTCCTGGCAGGGGGGGTCTGCGCTGATTGTTTTTTTTCAAAATTTTCGGACTTTTTTTATTTGTTGGCCAAAAAATAAAAATCGCAGAGGTGATCAAATACCACCAAAAGAAAGCTCTATTTGTGCGAACAAAATGATAAAAAATTTGTTTGGGTACAGTGTAGCATAACCGCGCAATTGTCATTCAAATTGCGACAACGCTGAAAGCTGAAAATTGGCCTGGGCAGGAAGGTGTATAAGTGGTGAAGTGGTTAACCACTTGCCGACCGCCTCACGCCTATATACGTGAGCAGAGCGGCACGGGCAGGCAAAATCACGTACCTGGTAAGTGATTGCCTTTCCGCGGGCAGGGGGTCCGATCGGACCCCCCCCCCGGTGCCAGCTGCGGTTGGCATTTGGCTGGGAGAGTTGAGAGACGAGGGGGAGGCCATCCGATCGTGGCCCCCCCCCCTCGCGATCGCTCCCAGCCAATGAGAAACATCCCCTGCCTCTGTATAGTACACAGAGGCAGAGGATGTGATGTCATCTCTCCTCGGCTGGCCAGTTTCCATTCCAGCGCCGAGGAGAGATGACATGTAAGTAAGTGCACAACACAAACACACACAGTAGAACATGCCAGGCACACTAAACACCCCCGATCCCCCCCCCCCGATCGCCCCCCAATCACCCCCCCCCCTGTCACAAACTGACACCAAGCAGGTTTTTTTTTTTTTTTTTTTTTTTTCCTGATTACTGCATAGTGTCAGTTTGTGACAGTTAGTGTGTTAGGGCAGTGAGTGTTAGGCCCCCTGTAGGTCTAGGATACCCCCCTAACCCCCCTAATAAAGTTTTAACCCCTTGATCACCCCCTGTCACCAGTGTTGCTAAGCGATCATTTTTCTGATCGCTGTATTAGTGTCACTGGTGACGCTAGTTAGGAACGTAAATATTTAGGTTCGCCGTCAGCGTTTTATAGCGTCAGGGACCCCCATATACTATCTAATAAATGTTTTAACCCCTTGATCGCCCCCTAGTTAACCCTTTCACCACTAATCACCGTATAACCGTTACGGGTGACGCTGGTTAGTTCGTTTATTTTTTATAGTGTCAGGGCACCCGCCGTTTATTACCGAATAAAGGTTTAGCCCCCTGATCGCCCGGCGGTGATATGCGTCGCCCCAGGCAGCGTCAGATTAGCGCCAGTACCGCTAACACCCACGCACGCAGCATACGCCTCCCTTAGTGGTATAGTATCTGTACGGATCAATATCTGATCTGATCAGATCTATACTAGCGTCCCCAGCAGTTTAGGGTTCCCAAAAACGCAGTGTTAGTGGGATCAGCCCAGATACCTGCTAGCACCTGCATTTTTCCCCTCCGCCCGGCCCAGCCCACCCAAGTGCAGTATCGATCGATCACTGTCACTTTTTTTTGTAGCGTTTTGGTGAACTGGCAAGCGCCAGCGGCCTAGTACACCCCGGTCGTAGTCATACCAGCACTGCAGTAACACTTGGTGACGTGGCGAGTCCCATAAGTGCAGTTGAAGCTGGTGAGGTGGCAAGCACAAGTAGTGTCCCGCTGCCACCAAAAAGACAAACACAGGCCTGTCGTGCCCATAGTGCCCTTCCTGCTGCATTCGCCAATCCTAATTGGGAACCCACCACTTCTGCAGCACCCGTACTTCCCCCCATTCACATCCCCAACCAAATGCAGTCGGCTGCATGAGAGGCATTTTTATGTCCTCCCGAGTACCCCTACCCAACGAACCCCCCCAAAAAAGATGTCGTGTCTGCAGCAAGCGCGGATATAGGCGTGACACCCGCTATTATTGTCCCTCCTGTCCTGACAATCCTGGTCTTTGCATTGGTGAATGTTTTGAACGCTACCATTCACTAGTTGAGTATTAGCGTAGGGTACAGCATTCCACAGACTAGGCACACTTTCACAGGGTCTCCCGAGATGCCATCGCATTTTGAGAGACCCGAACCTGGAACCGGTTACAGTTATAAAAGTTACAGTTACAAAAAAAAAGTGTAAAAAAAAAAAAAAACACAAACAAAAATAAAAAAAAATAGTTGTCGTTTTATTGTTCTCTCTCTCTCTCTATTCTCTCTCTATTGTTCTGCTCTTTTTTACTGTATTCTATTCTGCAATGTTTTATTGTTATTATGTTTTATCATGTTTGTTTTTCAGGTATGCAATTTTTTATACTTTACCGTTTACTGTGCTTTATTGTTAACCATTTTTTTGTCTTCAGGTACGCCATTCACGACTTTGAGTGGTTATACCAGAATGATGCCTGCAGGTTTAGGTATCATCTTGGTATCATTCTTTTTAGCCAGCGGTCGGCTTTCATGTAAAAGCAATCCTAGCGGTTAATTAGCCTCTAGACTGCTTTTACAAGCAGTGGGAGGGAATGCCCCCCCCCCCACCGTCTTCCGTGTTTTTCTCTGACTCTCCTGTCTCAACAGGGAACCTGAGAATGCAGCCGGTGATTCAGCCAGCTGACCATAGAGCTGATCAGAGACCAGAGTGGCTCCAAACATCTCTATGATCTAAGAAACCGGAAGCTACGAGCATTTTATGACTTAGATTTCGCCGGATGTAAACAGCGCCATTGGGAAATTGGGGAAGCATTTTATCACACCGATCTTGGTGTGGTCAGATGCTTTGAGGGCAGAGGAGAGATCTAGGGTCTAATAGACCCCAATTTTTTCAAAAAAGAGCACCTGTCACTACCTATTGCTATCATAGGGGATATTTACATTCCCTGAGATAACAATAAAAATGATTTAAAAAAAAAAAAAAAATGAAAGGAACAGTTTAAAAATAAGATAAAAAAGCAAAAAAATAATAAAGAAAAAAAATAAAATAAATAAAAAGCACCCCTGTCCCCCCTGCTCTCGCGTTAAGGCGAACGCAAGCGTCGGTCTGGCGTCAAATGTAAACAGCAATTGCACCATGCATGTGAGGTATCACCGCGAAGGCCAGATCGAGGGCAGTAATTTTAGCAGTAGACCTCCTCTGTAAATCTAAAGTGGTAACCTGTAAAGGCTTTTAAAGGCTTTTAAAAATGTATTAATTTTGTTGCCACTGCACGTTTGTGCGCAATTGTAAAGCATGTCATGTTTGGTATCCATGTACTCGGCCTAAGATCATCTTTTTTATTTCATCAAACATTTGGGCAATATAGTGTGTTTTAGTGCATTAAAATTTAAAAAAGTGTGTTTTTTCCACAAAAAATGCGTTTGAAAATCGCTGCGCAAATACTGTGTGAAAAAAAAAAATGAAACACCCACCATTTTAATCTGTAGGGCATTTGTTTTAAAATAATATATAATGTTTGGGGGTTCAAAGTAATTTTCTTGCAAAAAAAAATAATTTTTTCATGTAATCAAAAAGTGTCAGAAAGGGCTTTGTCTTCAAGTGGTTAGAAGAGTGGGTGATGTGTGACATAAGCTTCTAAATGTTGTGCATAAAATGCCAGGACAGTTAAAACCCCCCAAATGACCCCATTTTGGAAAGTAGACACCCCAAGCTATTTGCTGAGAGGCATGTCGAGTCCATGGAATATTTTATATTGTGACACAAGTTGCGGGAAAGAGACAAATTTTTTTTTTTTTGCACAAAGTTGTCACTAAATGTTATATTGCTCAAACATGCCATGGGAATATGTGGAATTACACCCCAAAATAAATTCTGTTGCTTCTTCTGAGTACGGGGATACCACATGTGTGGGACTTTTTGGGAGCCTAGCCGCGTACGGGACCCCGAAAACCAATCACCGCCTTCAGGCTTTCTAAGGCCGTAAATTTTTGATTTCACTCTTCACTGCCTATCACAGTTTCGGAGGCCATGGAATGCCCAGGTGGCACAAAACCCCCCCAAATGACCCCATTTTGGAAAGTAGACACCCCAAGCTATTTGCTGAGAGGTATAGTGAGTATTTTGCAGACCTCACTTTTTGTCACAAAGTTTTGAAATTTGAAAAAAGAAAAAAAAAAAAAATTTTTCTGGTCTTTCTTCATTTTCAAAAACAAATGAGAGCTGCAAAATACTCACCATGCCTCTCAGCAAATAGCTTGGGGGTCATGGGGTCAAATGGGGTCATTTGGGGGGGGTTGTGCCAACTGGGCATTTTATGGCCTTCAAAACTGTGATAGATAGTGAGGAGTGAAATCAAAAATGTATGCCCTTAGAAATCCTGAAGGTGGTGCTGGGTTTTCGGGGCCCCGTACGCGGCTAGGCTCCCAAAAAGTATCATACATGTGGTATCCCCGTACTCAGGAGAAGCAGCTGAATGTATTTTGGGGTGCAATTCCACATATGCCCATGGCCTGTGTGAGCAATATACCATTTAGTGACAACTTTTTGTAAATTTTTTTTTTTTTTGTCATTATTCAATCACTTGGGACAAAAAAAATAAATATTCAATGGGCTCAACATGCCTCTCAGCAATTTCCTTGGGGTGTCTACTTTCCAAAATGGGGTCATTTGGGGGGGGGGTTGTACTGCCCTGCCATTTTAGCACCTCAAGAAATGACATAGGCAGTCATAAACTAAAAGCTGTGTAAATTCCAGAAAATGTACCCTAGTTTGTAGGCGCTATAACTTTTGCGCAAACCAATAAATATACGCTTATTGACATTTTTTTTACCAAAGACATGTGGCCGAATACATTTTGGCCTAAATGTATGACTAAAATTTAGTTTATTGGATTTTTTTTATAACAAAAAGTAGAAAATATCATTTTTTTTCAAAATTTTCAGTCTTTTTCCGTTTATAGCGCAAAAAATAAAAACGGCAGAGGTGATCAAATACCATCAAAAGAAAGCTCTATTAGTGGGAAGAAAAGGACGCAAATTTCGTTTGGGTAGAGCATTGCATGACCGCGCAATTAGCAGTTAAAGCGACGCAGTGCCGAATTGTAAAAAGTGCTCTGGTCAGGAAGGGGGTAAATCCTTCCGGGGCTGAAGTGGTTAAGCACTGTTTGATAGTGTGAAATGCGTCAGCTCTTCTGTCCACGAATAAAGGCGAATTTTTGGAGTGCAGCTGTCCAGAATTTTTTCTCATCCTCATTGCTCTATGCATTGCCAGCACCTGGGGCTTCTAATTTAGAGGAGAGGTTCATTCCAATCTTATCTACCTGGAGCGGTGATACCCCTTTCCTTATTGTTCCTGGACTCGCCCAATCACTGTTGGAGTGAAAAAAAGTAATGCTTTAGGAGAATCTCACTTAATTAATAGTAATTATAAGGGTAATAGAATATTGGGAAATATTAAGGTTGAAACAAGGAAAGTAAAGGTAAGGAAACAAGGGGGGGAGAGAAAAAAAAGGGGGGGGGGATAGTGAAGATGAATAATGGGGATGGATGAATGAAGTGAAAAATGATGTGAAAGATGAGTGATAAAGTGAAAATAGGGGATGTGAAAAAAAATATGAGATATGAAGGAAAAAACAACCAACAAAAGTGAAATAAAAACAAATTTTAAAAAAGTGAAAGGAAAGAAAATGATAAAAAAAAACGTGAAAAAAAGGGAAGAATGTGTGGAATGAGAAACATAATAATAATACAATAATAATAATACACAAGAATGACATAAAAAAGGTATAGTGTGTGGTTATATAGCACCAACAGTTTGTGCAGCGCTTTACAACTTGTGGATTGTTGTGGCACAGACATTAAAAAAGACAAAAAAAACTTGAAGACATTCCTGACTCCATCCAAACTTTAAAAAAAAAATGTGGTTATAGATACACGACAGCCATATGCTAATCATCAGTGGGATGAAATGCAGTTTTGTGCGTTGCTGCGTCCTAATTATGCCACAGTGCCACCTAGTGTTTTGCCTGGTGTATAACGCCATGTATTTTCGTGCAGGACCGAAAATAATTGTCTGCGAATTGCTTTTATTTTTGTTATGCGTGTTACAGTTATTTTCTGATCATATGTTTCATTCCATATCATAATATTTTTCTTGTCTTTTGATAATAAACATTTGGGTAATAAGATTGTAAACTTTTTGAATAGTGTACAATCCGTGGTATATATAAGTCCTGTTGGCATTTTTATTGCACGTTGCCACTGAGGCTCGGTTTACACTGCCGCCACCTCAAAGTTGCAAGACTTTAGACCCCTTTCACACGAGGCGGTTTTCGGGTGTTTTAGCGCTAGAAATAGCCCCGGTAAAGCACCAAAAACCCCGCCTCCTATTCACTTCAGTGGGACTTTTCACACTGGGGGGGGGGGGGGGGGGCGGTGCGCTTGCGGGACATTACAAAAAGCCTTGCAAGCAGCGTCTTTGGGGCGGTTTGGCGGTGCTGTATACATGTGGCGGCCCGCCAATTAGGGGAGCCTGGGCTCCGCCCCCTCTCTCAGGGCCATTGGTCCTGCCCCCTGCCACCTTCCTCCCTGCCCACCAATGCATAAACCGCCGGCTATTTGTTTATGCACGGGCTGTCGGACAGAGTGGGCAGAGCTCCGCATATCGGCCCCTCCCATCCCCGACATCAGAGCTTGGGTTTGACAGCTCCACTCACTCTCAGTGTCACTGCGGCCCTACGCTCCTGGCTTTGCCCACCAATCCAAACCATACTGGATATTGACATTGCTGCATGTCCTGCTAGGGCTAGGCTGTCAGCAATAAGTATAGGCACCCCCCTGAATCCAGGGACAGATCCGGGGACAGACGTGGTCCGGGGACAGTGTCCTCAATCCGGGGACTGTCCCCAGAAATCGGGGACATCTGGTCAGCCTACCCTATATGCAATGCTATGCATGAATCTATCCACAGCAGCCATGGCTACCCTCTATTCATGCGTCCAGCCCCTTTCAGGGCACCGGGCGCATGAATTACAGCGGTCCTTTTTTTTTTTTTTTTTTAAGCATCTGATTAGAGGCTCTAATAGACTTCAAAATAGGATGGACTCGGAATGCAGAGGATTTGAACGGAGCCCACCCAGGTGTGTTACAATAAATATTCGCTGTTGTAAGACTGATCCTCAATACAGCCAACCAGAAGCGGGTGAGTTGAGACCCATTTTCTGATTGGCCGAAAAGAGAAGACTCCCAATTGGCCACCTGAGGAGGAGGAGGGAGGAAGCGGAAGCCGCCGCCGTCCCCCTGATGACTTGGGGAGAGTAGGAGAACGGGAGGCCGCCGCCGCCGAGGGGAAGCCGCCGCGGATGGGGTAAGTGGTAGCGACCGACCGGGGGGGTTAGTGGCATACTGTTTGCCGCCCCCCCCCAAAAAAAAACTCCACTGACTGCCACTGCTGTATACAGCGCTCCCAAAATGCTCTGCCCATTGAAATGAATGAAATGCTCCTGAAAAGCGCTTCAGAAGCGCCGCAACACGGGCGCTTTTAACCCCTTCTTCGGCTGCCAGCGAGGGTTAAAAGTGCCCCGCTGGTGGCCAAAAAGCGCTGCTTAAACAGATAATGCACAGGCAGCCCCAGTGTGAAGGGGGTCTTACAGTGCTACTTTGCCAGGCGACTTCAGCGTGACTTGGAAGCAACTTCAGGGAATGCCTGTGTGATCTTCTTGTAATCATTATTCACACTGGGCTCTGGCTCCCCAAGTAACCGAGATAGTGACAAACAAATCTGTTGCCGTCCGGAAGCTGTGGGCATCTGTCTGGGGGCAGGTTGGGCATTACGAGGGGGGATGCCTAGAGGCTCTAATAGGCTTTAAAAAACGGTGAGCTCGGGGGTGCAGAGAGTGCGCCCTGATCCCACCCAATTGTGTGACCATAGCGAATGAATATTCGCTATTTTCACACTGCATTGCCTCCCCGCCAATCTGGAGGGAGGTCAGTGAGACCTGTTTCCTGATTGACCCAAGTGCCGGGCGTCCCTATTGGATGCTCAGCGCTTTGGCGGAAGTGGGACAGAGCGGAGGAAGCTGACTGGAGAGGAGATGCCAGAGAAGAGGACACCCGGTAAGTGTCTGTCCTCCTGCACGGGGTGTCCCGTGATCCATCCGTGGGGGGGGGGGGGGTGTGAGCGGGGTGTCCCGGGAGGGACAGCATTTGATGGGCACGCTGGCAGCATTTGATGGGCACACTGGCAGCATATGATGGGCACAGTGGCAGCGTTTGATGGCACAGTGGCAGCGTTTGATGGGCACAGTGGCAGCGTTTGATGGGCACAGTGGTAGCGTTTGATGTGCACAGTGGCAGTGTTTGATGGGCACAGTGGCAGCATTTGATGGGCACAGTGGCAGCGTTTGATGGGCACAGTGGCAGCATTTGATGGGCACAGTGGCAGCGTTTGATGGCACAGTGGCAGCGTTTGATGGGCACAGTGGCAGCGTTTGATGTGCACAGTGGCAGCGTTTGATGGGCACAGTGGCAGCGTTTGATGGGCACAGTGGCAGCGTTTGATGGGCACAGTGGCAGCGTTTGATGGGCACAGTGGCAGCATTTGATGGGCACAGTGGCAGCATTTGATGGGCACAGTGGCAGCGTTTGATGGGCACAGTGGCTGCTATTGATGATTTTTTTTCAAAAATTTTTTGCGCCCCCCCCAAAAAAAATTTGAGCACCTGCTGCCACTGGTGGCAACCCTACTTGAGGGTCTCACAGGTTGGATCCCATGCTCCGGAAGTGTGAAACGAGCCTGACTGTCACTGAGAACATTGTATCAAATGTGTTCAATCAAAAAACAAACGTTACAATTCTTAGAAGTTTCCAATCTGTCCCTTTGCCGTGTCATTGGGCCAATTAAAAAAAAATTAAAAAGTGTAAATAATATATATAAATTATATGTTATACTTACCTCCTCTGTAAAGGTTTTGCACAGAGCAGCACCGATCCTCCTTTTCTCGGGGCCTCGCCAACGCTCCTGGCCCCTCCCTCCTGCCAAGTACTCCTACAGCAAGCAGCTTGCTATGGGGGCACTTAAGCCAGGCTGCTGCTCAGCGTGTCCATTCAGATACAGAGCCGGGGGTTTGGCTGCCATTCTCTCTCCTTATTGGCTCACTTATTTTGATTGACAGCAGTGGGAGCCAATGGTGCCCCCGCTGCTGTCTCAACCAATGAGGAGGAAGAGTCCAGGACAGCCGAGAGTCTCTTGCAACGTCGCTGGATCGAGATGGGACTCAGGTGAGTATTGGGGGGGGGGCGGGGGCTGCTGCACACTAAGGGCCGGTTCACACTGGTTCTGCATCAAAAATGCATGGATAGTAGGTTATTTGGTTTCCAACGGCATAATTCACACCAGTGCAGTCAGTTCCAGGACTTTCCAGTTCCAGAAAAAAAAAAAAGTAGAACGTGCTGCTTTTTTCCTGCACTGGACTGTACTGGAACACAGTAAAACGTATCAAAAACGCACCAGAATGCAATGGAATGCATCAAAAATGCACCAGACTCCAGTACAGCGAAAAACAATCAGAAAAAAAGAGGAAAAAATCATCTGGAATGCACCCAAAAAAGCACTGGAACGCACCAAAGACGTGTTAAAAGTGCACATGCAGAAACGCATCCGGAACGGATCTGGAGTGCGTTTTTGTGGTGTGGAACATCCCTAAAGGTTTTTTATCTTAATGCCTAGAATGCATTAAGATAAAAAGCATTCTTACTTTGAAACCACTTTAAGACCAGCTTTAAATTTTCTCAGCAAATACAAAGCATCCTCTGATTGGATGAGGTGGTGAGGCAGGACGGTGATGTCACACTCTCCACCTCATCCAGTCAGAGAATGTTTGGCATTCCTGGCCTATGCAGTATTTTTATGACCGTTGACACATCAGGGTCGATTTACAAAAACTCATTGTTCAAATGATTGCCCGCTCCATCAAGGGCAGGGGGGAGGCAACCTGGGGGGGGCCTCCAGCTGTTGTAGTACTACATTTCCCATGAGGCATTGCAGGGCTGGCAGATACAATTACTCCCAGAGGCATGATTAATATTCGTAAATTCAAAAAAAATCGTAAATGCGGAGGTATCCGAATTAACGAATACCCGTTTAACAAATTTTTCCGAATATTCGTCAACTTGAATATTTTAAAATTCGAAAATTCGTAAATTCTAAAAAAATTCGGAGATTCGTGAATTCTGCAATTCGAAAATTCAAAAATCTGAAATAATAACTAACTAATAATAACTTAACTATTGCTAACTATTAAATTATAGGTAATTGGAATTTGCTTTCAAATTTGGATGTTAGTGAACGTAACGGATATGATTTTATCCGAATTATCCGAAATAAGGAATGCCGTATCTAAGCGAATGGAACATAAGGAATTATAAATAATAAATAACAATAATAATAATGAAAACTTTTTATTATTATTATTATTTATTAATTTGTTCTGTTCCATTCGTTTAGATGCGGCATTCGTTATTTCGGATAATTCGTAACTTCGGCTAAATTCGTACTCGTTTCGTTGACTAACAGCCAAATTTGAAAGGAAATTCCGATACCTATAATCAATATACCGTATATACCCGGATATAAGCCGAGGCACCTAATTTTACCACAAAAAACTAGGAAAACTTATTGACCCGAGTATAAGACGAGGGTGAGAAATGCGCAGATACTGTAAGTGGAAAAGAGGGTCAACAATGCCCATTTGCAGCCTCACTGTGCCCATTTGCAGCCATATGTCCCCCGAACTTCAAACTCGGTAGTTAAGGGTTCCTAGATGCCCCCTAGCTGCAGCCAAAAGTTGGGGTCTCTGAACCCAAAGGGTCCCGAAATGACATTGTTGCAGATGGACACAGCTGACCAATTTTGGGGCCCTGTACCTTGGGGCCACTTAGTGGTAGGAACCCTGAATTTGGATTGCAAACCCAGTGGAACTAGAACTATAACATATCCAAAGCTGGGGTTCCTAGTACCAAGTGGCCCCAAGATACAGGGCCCCAAAATCAGCTCGGAAAATGTCATTCTCTGCTGCAGAAAAGTGCTTGACATTTTCTGAACCGAATTTGGGGCCCCGTATCTCGGGGCCACTTGGTGCTAGGAACCCCAGCTTTGGATATGTTGTAGTGTAGTTGTAGTGTTCTACTGGGTTTGCACACCAAATTTCGGGTTCCTAGCACCAAGTGGCCCTGAGATACGGGGCCCCAAATTTGGTTCGGAAAATGTCATTCTCTGCTGCAGAAAAGTGCTTGACTCGAGTATAAGTCGAGGGGGGCATTTTCAGCACACAAAAAATGTGCTGAAAAATTCGGCTTATACTCGAGTATATACTGTAGCTAGTTATTATTAGTTAGTTATTCTTTTGAATTTTCGGACTTTCTTTCTTATTTTCGAATTTACGAATTGCGATCATAACGAATGACCCGAAAAAACCCGAAAAAACCCAAAAAAACGAATGAAACGGAAACGAACAAATTTTTCAGCAGTGCACATGAGTGAGTGGTCGGTCTCCGCATCCTCAGCTGGGGAACCCTGAGTTGGCGATCCACAAGGACTCAATACCGCAGAAGCTGACACGTGTCCAGAGGAAGCTAGAAGGTGGCAAATATCCTGAGGACTTGTGAGTAAAGACCTTAAACTGATTCCTGTGACTGTGCGGTCTTCTTCTGGAAATCACATTGGCCACCAGTAGTTGTGCGGAGGCACAAGGTAACCAGATACCAAAGAAACATGCCTCGTGGTCTGCAGCTCTGAGGCTTTAGACTGCTCAGAAATAGGCATGTGCAATTCGATTTGGTCCAAAATTTTTGGTTATTCTGAGATTTGGATGCATCCAAATCTCCAAATGAAATAGTAACGAATTTAGTTGAAATTTATTCGTTTTCTAACAAATTCCAACTTTTCAGAACAATTAGAAGTCAGATTGGTCAAAAAACGATTGACCGATCGGAATTCTGTGTGAAGAAATAGCTGGTTGTTAAGCAGCAGGCCGGGAGGCCGCCCAGCCGCCCGCGTCCTTAACAACCAAGATTTACCTGTTCTTAACAACCAAGATTCATCTGTCAGCGGGCTTCCCCACAGATAGATGAATGTAAAGATGAAGAATGCCGGCATTGCCCGGCAATAGAAAAATGTTTTAAAAAACAGCATAGGGTCTATACCAGGCCCTTCGGATCTGGTATGGATTTTAAGGGGAACTCCACACCAAAATATTTTTAAAAAGCGGTGTAGGATCCCCCCCCAAAAAAATCTCCCGGCAGTTCAGGAAAGGGGAGGGGACGAGTGAGCGCCCCAGATCCCGACCCCCCACTCCCCTATGTGAATGGGTATCAGGTGCATCGTACCCCTACACATTCACTAATAAAGTGTCAAAAAATAAAAACCACAATAAACAGTTTTTGACAAATCCTTTTTTTAAAAAAATAAATAGTGTCCCTTGATGTACAATCACCGCCAATCATAATGCCCTGCAGACCCTAAAAAAATGAAAGCAGTCCGCCTCCTGGAAGGCTACCTGCTATCTGCCTGCTCTGCGCTTTGACAGTTCTTATATAGGCAAGGGGCAGTGGTACCGCCCCCTTCTGATGTCACATGACGTAGCCGGGTGGCCCCTTGCCTGTATAAGAACTGTCAAGGGACACTGTTTTATTTATTTTTAAATAAAGAACTTGTCAAAAAATGTTTATTGTGGTTTTTACATTTTGACATGTTTTTGGTGAATGGGTAGGGGTACGATGTACCCGATACCCATTCACATAGGGGGGCTGGGATCCCATTGTTAAAGGGGGCTTCCAGATTCCGTTAAGCCACCCCACCCGCAGACCCTGACAACCATAGCCCAGGGTTGTAGGGAAGAGGACCTTGTTCCCATGGGTGCTTTGGTGCCACTAATGGACCACTACTCCTCCCACTGACACAAAGGGGCAGAATCCTTTCTATTGAAAATAATGATGGGGCATTATTCCTCTCATTGACACCAATAATGGGGCACTATTCCTCCCACTGACACCAACGATGGGGCATAATTCCTTCCATTGATACCAACGATGGGCCACTATTCCTCCCACTGACACTAACGAAAAGGCACAATTCCTCCCACTGACACCAACGATGGGGCAGAATTATTTCCAATGATGGGCCACTCTTCATCCTACTGACACCTTTGATGGGTCAGAATCCTTTCCATTGACACCTACAATGGGGCACTATTCCTCCCACTGACACCAACAATGGGGCTCTATCTCCCACTGACACCAATGATGGGCACAAATCCTCTTACTGACACCAATAATGGGGCAGAATTATTTTCATTGACACCAATGATGGGCCACTCTTCATCCTACTGACACCAATGATGGGGAAGAAGTCTTTCCATTGACATAAACAATGGGGCAGTATTCCTCCCACTGACGCCAGCAATTGGGCACTATTCCTCCTACTGATACCAAAGATAGGGCGCTATTCCATCCACTGGACACAGGACATTTTCTACTCCCACTGGCCACAGTCTGGCCCCCCTAAAGTCTGAATGACACTAAACTGGCCCTTTGTTTAGAAAGTTTGGAGACCCCTTGCCCTAGACTGAGATATTGAAGTCGAAGTGTATGGACCGGTGCTCTTGGTGGTGGGCAGCTCCTCTACTATTTGGGAAGAACCAGCTATGACCAGTGGCCAGTCTGGGGGCGGCACTGTACGGTATTTCGGGAAAATGTCACATTATGGCCATTAGATGTACATGGAAAGTGGACTTTTACCCAAGTCATCATTAGGTCCCATCCTGAGGGAATGCTTTATATTGATTTGTAGAGGTGCACCATGTACAACCTGGACCTGGGAGGAGGCTCAGAACCAAGGCGTTGGTTGGAGGTACCTACAAGTACCACAAAGTTCAGCACAGTTTTTGCCTGGCCATTTTATGCCAGGTCAGATCCTCCTTTCTGTTCATGGTATAAGCTGTAATTCCCCAGTACCATTTTTCTTCTGAAGATCTATATAAACAACACACAACAAGAGTGTCCTGTCATGTAGGGCAACAGATAGACATTAAAAAGAAAGAAAAAGATTTTGCAGCATCTCAGCTGAAAAAGTTTCGTTCTTGTGGAACAATCAATTATTTCATGAGCAGTAAAACGCCTCCAGATGCACCCGCCGAGGAATCCTTTGGAGATTTTGCTGATCGACACTCTTAGAAACGTGTTTCCGAACGTTATGCTGAGAGTGCAGAGCGTGGAAAACCGGGAGCTCAACCGGGAAACAAAGGAACTTTCATTCGAGTTTGCTGAGATGAAATAGGGGGGAGCCGGCATCTCAACTCCTCGGAGGCCCAGGTATGCCGCTTGTCATTTTAACGCATCAAATAGCGCGAGACACATGCCGCGGCCTGATTTCACAAGGGAGGAAGCGAGCGTCTGGGGAGCCCCTTCTCGCTGAGTTTTCTGACGGGAAAAAGTAAGAACGCAGCCAACTGACTTCAGACTCCTCCATTAACTTTTGCGATCAGCAGAAAGCCTATGACTTGGAGAAAGTGCAAAATGGGGGGAAGGGTGGGCAGAGCCTATGGCTCATATATCTATCAGAAATAGCAGAATCCTTTGCCTAACCCTTTTGCTGAAGAGCCATATTTTTTTTTTTTTTTTTGCGTTTTTTGCACATGTTTAAAAAAAAAAAAAATCATGTTAGTCCTCATGATTATTTAAACCTCCCTAAATATGATATATTTTCTGAAAACAGACACCCCTGAGCAGGGGTCCCCAATCCCTGGGCCGTGGACTGGTGTCGGTCCATGGCCTGTTGGTAACACGCCGCACTGCAGGAGGTGAGTGACAACTTTGGCCTGGGTCAGGACAAGAGGACTATCGTGGGTCGTGCCACTTTGTCCGTGTGTCCTCTCTGGTGTCACCCTACACTATATTTTCAAAAGTATTGGGACTCCTGTCTTTACACGCACATGAACTTTAATGGCATCCCAGTCTTAGTCCGTAGGGTTCAATATTGAGTTGGCCCACCCTTCGCAGCTATAACAGCTTCAACTCTTCTGGGAAGGCCGTCCACAAGGTTTAGGAGGGTGTCTATGGGAATGTTTCACCATTTTTCCAGAAGAGCATTTGTGAGGTCATGCACTGATGTTGGACGAGAAGGCCTGGCTCACAGTCTCTGTTCTAATTCATCCCAAAGGTGTTCTATCGGGTTGAGGTCAAGACTCTGAGCAGGTCAGTTAAGTTCCTCCACCCCAAACTTGCACATCCATGTCTTTATGGACCTTGCTTTGTGCACTGGTCCAAATCATTTTTAAAACTTTTTTTTGCATTGATCTATGTCCCCTGGGGCAGGACCCAGGCCCCCAAACACTTTTTATGACAATAACTTGCATATAAGCCTTTAAAATGAGCATGTTTGATTATTCATGTTAGTGTCCCATCGACTTTAAAGGGGTTGTAAAGGTAAAAAAATTTTCACCTTAATGCATTATATGCATTAAGGTGAAAAAACTTTTGACAATACCGCCGCCCCCAGCCCCCCCGTTTTACTTACCTGATGCCTCGAATCTCCGCTGCTCGTTCTCGTCATCTCCATTGCAGCTCAGCCTAGTCGCTGATTGGCTGCAGTGGATGGATTGAAAGCAGCGCAGCCATTGGCTCGCGCTGCTGTCAATCACATCCGATGATGCGGCGCGCCGGGGGGCGGGGCCGAGTGATACAGCGAGCGGCTATAGCCGCCGGCTGTATCACGGGAGCGCGCCCGCAAGCACTAACCACCATGTGAGGGAGCTCGCATTAAGGTGGTTAGTTCTTGCGGGGAGGAGCTGAAACAGCCGCCGAGGGACCCCAGAAGACCAGGTTCGGGGCCACTCTGTGCAGAACGAGCTGCACAGTGAAGGTAAGTATAACATGTTTGTTATTTTAAAAAAAAAAAAAAATTTACCTTTACAACCCCTTTAACGGTGTTCGCGTGTTCGAACACATTTTTTGCCTGTTTGCATGTTCTGCTGCGAACTGAACCGGGGGGTGTTCGGCTCATCCCTAGTACAGAGTTTACTACCACTTTCACGAGTCCAAATTAAAGTATGATTTGCACTAAAACAAACGGCAAGTTTTGGGAGGCCAGAAGAAACTCCCCCTTCATCAGGGCTTCAGTTAAAATGAACCTTGAATTGACTCAAAGTAGGGACTTCCTGTGTGATTCCTTGTAGGGATATGTGGGATACTCCAGTAAAGTTGACTTGTAAGAGGAGGACACACTTCACTAGTTGCAACTTCTTTGACCTGACTTTTAAACCAGTAACCCAAGGGAAGGCCAGAGCTGAGACCCTGTAGGAGCAGTCTCAGAGATGGGGGCTACCGCTGGCCCCCCGAAAGTAGAAAAGCCCATAGTCATTGGATTCTTGAGCTTGGATTGGTACTCACAATTCCCCATGGCAGCTGCACACCTCCCAGCTCCCATCAGGCACTATTCAGTTGGTCCTCCAAACCAAATCCTTAGCTCCAGGAGTAATTGGGAATATACCCCCCCCAGCTCTGCTATAGCTGGGAACATCAGCAGACTCCAGCAGAACCGCCTCAAAGGGGCAGCAGCCCTTGAGGCTGGGAACTTCTCCAACAGGACACAAACAGGGCTGCTCCCCAGACTATGTATGTAGCTCCCAGCCACCTACAGGGCACACCACGCCAAGGATTGGCTGCATCACAATACATATTCAAGCTGCCCATTTGACTCTCTTAGCCCTCTGTGTTTTCAAAGCCTCCAGGAAGCAGGAGGAAGCAATCAAATCTGCAGTCTGTGACATCTAGAACAGCCCAGAGAAATCAATAGCTGCTCCAATGATTACAGAGGAGCCAAAAAGAAGTACATTTACCTATTACCTATTTAGAGGGTGCTATACTAAACAGTTGTTGTTGTTACCCTCATAACACTATACAGCAGAGCAGCAGCAACAGTTGCTGTATATTGTTTGTGAGCGAATTTATCTGTCTGGCTGCGGTTACTGCGTAAGCCCGGCACTATCCATTACACCGCGCTGCACGGCATGCAGGCATCAGATCTAATGGCTATTGTCATGTAGAAGTGCATTGTTTTCTCACCTCCAACTTCAAATGAATATCAGAAGGAGATAATGACCTTTCTGGGGATAACAAGGTTACAGCTTCACCCGATAGAATCTAAATTCAATTACAGCGGCATTGTACCAAACGCCACCGCCGAGCCGCCCCTGCCTGCAGGCGTTGCTATTAAATATAAAATAAAGATAAAATTCTACTGGGCAAATAGTCCTGATTGAGTCTGTTCATCACCCGCAGGTTTCAGCGCCATGCAACAATTTTTTTTTTTTTCCATAGTATCGCAGTGACAGTCGCTCCGTATCGCGCCATCTCGCTAATTAACTTCACAGTTTCTGGAAGTCCCTATTTGTCTCTGGATAGGTCGGTGACTTGTGCTGCTGCCTCTGATGGTATCATTAGGACCGGCATCCACATTTTTTCAATTAGCAGAAATGTAAAGCTTTACAGTTGCGTGAAAGAGAAAAGGCCGCCGTCTCCGCCGTAGCATGTTCTTTGGGGACAAATGTTACAATGTACGGAGTCAGGCACCAAACAGATTTATTATGAACGGTATTGTGCTATGAGGTCACAGAAGGAAAGATTTTGTCCCTGTTCAGTACACATTAGGGCAGTGCCAGGACAAGGTCATCCAGCGCCAGTGGGGGCCGGTAGTTATTTTTTTTTGGGGGGGCAACAAACCGTAACACACCCCTTCGGCAGTCAGTCGGCTGGCGGGTCAGGGGCACTTACCCCATCTATGCAGCGCTTCACCAGCGACTTCCCTTGCTCCTCGGCGGTGGGGGCGACGGCTTTCCCTTCCCCTGATCTCCACGGGCATCAGCGGCTTCCGTTTTCTCCCTCCTCCTCAGCTGCCAATTGGGACTCTTCTCTTTTCGGGCCAATCGAAAAACTGGTCTCAGACCTGCTTCTGATTGGCCGGTCTTCTACAAGATGGAACTCAGATGGTCCCGACATAAGTCCTACTACTAGACATGTGCGGTAAGGTTTCGTTCCGAATCGAAATGCGGACAAATTTTTAGTTATTCGGGAATTCGGATGTGTCTGGATTTCCGAATTACAATAGCAATGACTGTAAACAAATCCTAAATAACAAAATTTGGATAGTTTTCTAATCAAATTCAGATACTTTTCATAACGAATTTAAATAATTTTCAAATCGAATTTCAGAAGAGAATAAAATAGCATAGAAAATAAAGGAATAGAATAGAAGAGAAGAGAATAGAAAATAATGGAATAGAAAAAAAAAATAGAATATAATACAGTAAAATGGAACAGAATAGAAAAAAAAAGAATGGAAAAAATAGAATAAAAAAATAAAGGGATATAATAAAAAATAAAGGAATAAAGGAATAGAAAATAAAAGAATAGAAAAAAAATAGAAAAGAAAAGAGTAAAACAGAACAAAATAGAATAGAAAATAAAAGAATAGAATAGAATAAAATAGAAAGAATATAACCATCTTCTGAAATTTGAATTCCAAATAGAATAAATTTGAATTCAAATTCAAATAGAAAAAAAGAATAGAATAAAATCAAAGAACAGAATAAAATAGAATAGAAAATAAAGGAATATAATAGATTAAAATAGAAAGAATATAACGATCTTCTGAAATTTTAATTAAAAATAGAACACATTTGAATACAAATAGAAAAAAAAGAATAGAATAGAATAGAAAAGAATAGAATAGAAAAAAAAACAATAGAATAGAATAAAATAGAAAGAATATACCCTTTTTCTGAAATTTGAACTTCAAATAGGATAAATTCGAATAGACATGTGCGGTATCGTTTCATTATCCCCCCCCCCCCCGCGCTGTCTGCCGGTCGGTTCACCGGCACTTACCCCATCTAGGCGGCGGGGATCTGGGCACAAAACAGCGGCCGGGGATCGGGGCATCAAGCAGCGTCGGGGATCAGGACACCAGGCAGTGGTGGGGATCAGGACACCAGGCAGCGGTGGGGATCAGGACACCAGGCAGTGGTGGGGATCAGGACACCAGGCAGTGGTGGGGATCAGGACACCAGGCAGCGGTGGGGATCAGGACACCAGGCAGTGGTGGGGATCAGGACAGCAGGCAGTGGTGGGAATTAGGATACCAGGCAGTGGTGGGAATTAGGATACCAGGCAGTGGTGGGGATCAGGACACCAGGCAGTGGTGGGAATTAGGATACCAGGCAGTGGTGGGAATCAGGACACCAGGCAGTGGTGGGGATCAGAACAGCAGGCAGTGGTGGGAATCAGGATACCAGGCAGTGGTGGGGATCAGGACAGCAGGCAGTGGTGGGAATCAGGACAGCAGGCAGTGGTGGGAATCAGGATACCAGGCAGTGGTGGGGATCGGGCTTCCGTGGGCATCCAGGCATTGGCCAGCGGATCTTCTCCTGCTCGTTTCCGCCATGCGTCTCCACCCCTCCTCCTAGGCATCCAATAGGAGGGCCTGTCTTTTCAGCCAATCGGGTGATGGATATCAGACCCGCTTCCCAATTGGCCGGGAGGAGGATCAGTGTTGTAACAGCGAATATTCATTCGCTGTTGCAACACACCTGGGTGGACTCTGGACGCAATGCTCTGCGCCCTGAGCCCACCCTATTTTGAAGACTATTAGCTCTAATCAGTGCTTCAAAATACACACCCGCCCACCCCCGCCATAGGAATACATGCGCCCGACTTCTTGAAAGGGGCCAGGCGCATGGATAGGGAGGGTTGTGGTGCATGGATAGGGGGGGGCGGCGCCTGTGCGTCCCCACAATGGACGTCCCATCCCACTGCTTGTAATACAAACCAAGCGACTGATTAGCTGCTCCGGTTGTTACTACAAGAGAGCCGAGAACCCCCGACTCTAAAAACCGGTCCCGGGGTGATGCCTGCAGCTGCATGTCATCCCGGCACAACCACTTGAAGTCAAATGACGTACCAGATATGTGATTTGGTGACAAGTGGTTAATGTTCCGGCATGATCTCCCAGACTCTCCAGCTTGAGAGTCAGCCGTCGATTGATGCTAATAGACATTTCTGCCACTCACAAACGCTTGTGTCATCTCTCATGAGTTATCCCCGGAGTGTCAGCTGAGACTGAATTGGCCCCATCAGCTGAAAACCCTGAACTGTGTATGGTGGGCCTTACCATGGGAAGACTCAGACATCTCCTGTATGTGGAGAGCAGAGCCGCCATCACCGGCAGAGCTTGCTGGCTTCCTCCAGCATGATAAATGATCGGAGTCTTTCTATAAACTGACTGGAGAAGCGTATCTATCAATCAGCCCTCCTCACCTGCACATAATGGATGACGGCGCGGCCCCTCCTGTATATCCAGCATCCTCGTTACAAAGTGATCAGAGCTAATTACAGCTTTGTATGTCTGGCAGAGCTAATCATTGTTTAATATCGGAAGATATATGGCGCTACCAGCGAGATGGGAGAGCCTACAATGCCAGAGAGGCACAAAGAAGTTGATGAATGTTACAATGTATCAAAGAAAGCTGTTCCATCATATGTTCCTCTCTGTACTAAAGGGAAACTCTGTTTTCTGTTCATTGGGTATATATTCTGAGCTGTGGTTTGTAACCAATTGTGTTTACAGCGGAACTCCAGGCACATTCTCAGATAAATTAAATACACCGTTCAGCCATAACACTATGACCACTGATGGGTAAAGTGACTACCATTGATTATCTCCATACAATGGGTGGGATATATACTGCAGCAAGTGAATGTGTTGTCCCTGAAGCTGATATACAGTACTTTGACAATGCCCGAACTGTAATGGCTAGATTGCTGGGTCAGAGCAACTCCAAAACTTCAGCTCTTGTGGGACGTTCCCATTCTGCAGTGATCAGGACCTACCAAAAAAAGGTCCAAGGAAGGAAAACTGGCAACAGGTGTCATAGGCAGCCAAGGCTCATTGATGGAGGTGGGGAAGAGAAGGCTTGTTAATGGTGGAAGGGGGGGTAGGGTTGCCACCTCATCCCTTTAAACCCCAACACATATGAATTACGCAGGTTCTGTGACTGATTAGGGTGGTAAATAAACTCACTTGGTGCCTTATCTGCATTAAATTAGCCTCAGTTGTGTAGTAGTTGTGTAGCTCAGAACAAACACCAGACAGGCTGTATGTAAATTCAACCAGGAATCTCTTTTATTGAAAGGAATACAGGCTCTTTTATACAGTAAAAGAGGAGGTGTATACCTCCTGCTCATATTACTCTGAAAATACAGTACACCTGTGACCAGAAACCTAATTAACATGGGCTAATTAACTAATCCCTTTAGACAGCCTAGATAACTCAGTCATGACCTTCAGGCCAGACTGGCCGTCTTGTAGCTCAGAAAACCCAATCAACATTATCACAAATCAACACAGACTCTTCTTCACACAATAGCAGAGTTCATCAACACAAACAACAATGGGGATCTAATGACTCTTAGATCCCATACTAGACTTATTTGCAATACACATTCTAGCAGGCAACAGACAGACAGGTGGCTGGAATTGACATCAGCATCTCCTAACAGTATTTGTCCCAGCATTATGAATCAGCCACTATTTCTAATATGGCAAATCCAGGGTCCCCAGAGTCTGTGTGTCCTGGGGGACCAGGACCCGAATCCACAGTAATACCGCCTCCAGGGTTCCCAGGTATACAGCTCACAAAGAACACCGTTCCCCCAAATGCCAGGGCCTACGATCGATCGGCAAGAGGCTAGCATTCAGTCCCCTCCAAAGGTCTCTCTCCCGGCTAGGTCTGTCACAATATATATATATACGTCAATATCAGGGTTATGGCCGCAACTAGCTATCATATCATTATAAACTGTGGGAGAGGTGCCTCCCGCCGCTTCCCGGTCGTTTTCGGGCTTACCGGACCTTTTGGTTAGCCTGGAGATGATCCAATCTTCTGCGTAGCTGGGCTGGAAGCTGAGTGAGGGCAAGATAGCCCCCACTCGGCTCTATGCCTTTGGAGGAACAAAGCGACCTCTGGCCCCACTTCTGGCCTTAAAGGGATGAATTTTTTCATCTCTTAAAAGGATTTTTTTTTTTTTTTTGCATTTAAGTGTAAATGTGAAATCTGAGGTCTTTTTGACCCCAGATCTTGGAATAAAGAGGCCCTGTCATGCTTATTTCTATTACAAGGGATGTATATATTCCTTGTAGTAGAAAAAAAAGTGAAAAAAAAAAATGAAGGGACAGCATAAAAATTAAAAATAAGTAAAATAAATAAGAAAAAAAAAGTAAAGCGCCCCAGCCCAGCGAGCTCACAGGCAGAAGCGAACGCATACGTAAGTCACGCCCACATATGTAAACTGCGTTCAAAATTACACGTGTGAGGTATCGCTTGCGATCGTTAGAGCGAGAGCAATAATTCTAGTTCAAGACTTCCTCTGTAATTCTATACAGGTAACCTCTGAAAAAATATATACATTTTTAAATATCGTAGTTTGTGGCCATTCCACAAGCGTGCGCAATTTTGAAGCATGACATTTTAGGTATCTTTTTACAGTGTGACATAAAATATTGCAACAATCACCGTTTTATTCTCTAGGGTCGCTGCTAAAATATATAAATATATCTATATATAGATATATATAGATAAATATATCTATATATAGATATATCTATCTACAGTATATCTATATATAGATATAGATGTAGCGGTACCCCCGTGAGGGCTGCTGATTTGGTTACTAGCATCCGCCAATCACCCTGCTGCCAACCCCCCATTCACCGTTTTAAAGACATTGAGCAGTCACTTTGCTCCGTTTCGTTGCTTTTATTGTGGGTACAACTTGGATAGGAGGAAAAGGGAATATGAGATGCCCATGATTCGGCACAGTCTTGAAATTACTTGTGGCTTTGGCCTTGTACCTTTGTACTTCTGTGCAATAACTTCTTTATTGACTGTTGCTTCTTTACTTTGTGCAAATCCTTTACTGCATAGTTACTGAGTTGCTAGCTTTTCTTCCAAAAGAACAAAAGGAACCACTCTGAATAATTCCCATTGGTAAACCGGAATGATATTGTCTTATGATTTAAAGAACTAAAGGTGCACACAGCTTCCTTCTCCAGCTTCGAAGAATCGGACAGTCACCCAGTCTTTGGAAGTTATTACCAATGTGTATACCAGGTCAGAGACGACACGGCATCTCTCCCCGTTGACCTGACACATGGCAATAAAGCGGACTACTACTTTCAGCTAGTCCATACTTAACAATGCTGTGCTCCCCGGCCCGACTGCTACTTCCTCTGCTTGATCTCCTTCACATCCAAGTCCTGTGTTCCCCGGTCACAGCAGCTTGATGTACTCCGCAGAGATGAAGATCCTTATCTTTAGCTTCCTCCTGACCGTTCCTCCATCCGTCCTCCGCGCATGGCGCATCCCCACATGGGGATGTTTAGAACAGCACCTCGCTACTCCAAGCTATCTTTCCTGGAACTCCAGACTCCGACCTGGAAGCATGTGACCCCAGCTTATATGGGAGGCCTGCCCCCTGCCATTGCAGGTTAATGATTGGTCGGGGCTCCTCACATGAGCTGCCTGCCACTCAGATCTCAAGTCCAACCTCTCTGGGGTTTCTAAGTAATTTTCTAGCAAAAAATACTAATTTAAACTTGTAAGCAAAAAGTTTGAAAAAAAAGGCCTGGTCTTAAAGTGGTTAATTTCTTATTATTTGAGTCATTGAAAAAAAAAAAAAGAAGAAAAAACTTAATTTTCCTATTTTTGCCCTGCAAGATATTTATTGGAAAATCCTGGTAATCACATGAAGGTATTGATCTTATACTCAGCTGCTCTATGAAAATACATTTTTAATTAAGGATGCAGAAGTATAAAAGTCTTTTCAAGCATAAAAGACGTCGTTTCTATAGTTCATTTGACATTTTTACTCAGTCCTAGAGCTGTTCTTAAAAAGGAAAAAGTGAATGAATCCTTTCCAAATAATGTCGGTGCAGTAGAAAGAATTAGTGAAGGAAGATATACTACATGGCCAATAAGTGTGGCTTCCTTCCCAATGATGGAGGTTGGGCATTTCCAGTGAGGGGTACTGGTAATACTGCATCATTCAAAGACATTGTAGACGATTGCGCTATTCTAACCATGTGGTAACAGTTTCGTGAAGACCCTTTTTTTGTTCCAGCATGACTGTGTATAATGTCAGCTCCATAAAGACATTCTTTGACCACTTTGGTGTGGAGGAACTCGAGTGTTCTGCACAGAGCCCTGACCTCAACCCTACTGAACAGGTTTGGGATGGATTGAAATTCCGATGGTGAGCCAGGTCTTCTTATCCAACAGCAACACCTGACCTCACAATTGTTCTTTTGGCTGATTTGACACAAATTTCCGTAGACGAGTAGAGCCAGCTTCATAAAAGATGTAGTTTGATGAGTTTGTTGTGGAGAAACTTGACCTCAACTGACCTCAACCCTGCTGAACACCACTGGGATGAATTGGAACGCTGATTGTGAGCCAGGTCTCATCCAACTTCAGTACCTGACCTCACTAATGCACACAAATTTCCACAGACACAACAGAATCTTGTTATAGGTTTGCCCAGTTACAACATTTTGTGGGAAGCCTTTCCAAGAAGAATAGAGCCAGCTTCATAAAGCCATAGTTTGGTGGGTTTGGTGTGGAGGAACTCGAATGTCTTGCACATGGCCCTGACCTCAGCCCTACTGATCACCTGATGAACTGAAATTGTGAGCCAGGTCTTCTCAGCCAAGATTTTGGAGTGTCTGTGGGAATTTGTCCGATTTGTGAGGTCAGGTACTCATGTTGTACAAAAAAAAAAAGAGAAATTGGGACTTTAAATGAGGTATGTATACCGAGGCTAAAAACGCTGATTCAATGTAAAAGGCCATATATTTTATTGTTATCCTGGACAATGGATAGCATAACATAATATAGTTGTTACATACATGCTGAATAAGCATGACAACAGGTTACAAACCATATAAATATTAAACACTACAGCAACAACGCACATAATATTGTGTGGTAAAGGACAATTATCCTCCATATCATATGTCAACTGAGAAACAAGATCGTACAATAAAATCTGGATAAAACGAAATATATTGAAACATCTGTGAGAACATGATGCAAACAAATGAGCCAGACGCATTTCGTGGAATCACTCAACTTCATCAGAGGTGAATGCATCAATATCTCAAAAAAAAACATGAATAAACCAATATAATCTAATATAATATTTTACGCAACCATGGGGAAAAGTCTAGCTAGATAGGAGGAAACCACCCATCTCTTTGGGATACTCAAATAGGGGTTAGGTCTGACCCATGTCAACTGGGAAATGAGGGCTGAGTAGGATGTCTCTACCTCACCTGTTCCCAACTTCCATGGTAAAGGACAATTATCCTCCATATCATATGTCAATTGAGAAACAAGATCGTACAATAAAATCTGGATAAAGCTAAATATATTGAAACATCTGTGAGAACATGATGCAAACAAATGAGCCAGACGCATTTCGTGGAATCGCTCAACTTCCTCAGGGGCGAATGCATCAATATCTGCAAAAAAACATGAATAAACCAATATAATCTAATATAATATTGTACGTAACCATGGGGAAAAGTTTGGCTTGATAGAAGGAGGAAACCACCCTTCTCTTTGGGATACTCACATAGGGGTTAGGTCTGACCCATATGAACTGGAAATGAGGGCTGCCTAGGATGTCTGTACCTCACCTGTTCCCAACTTCCATGGTGGAGGGGGGTAATGTCATCCTCTTGTGACAAGATCTTGTGGAATACTGAGTGACCCAAATGTGAAGTGTGTCTGTAGGGATCTGTGTGCATTTGTGAGGTCAGGTACTGATGTTAGATGAGAAGACCTGTCTCATAATCGACGTTCCAATTCATCCCAAAGGTGTTCAGTAGGGTTGAGGTCAGGACGCCGTACAGGACACTCGATTTCCTCCACATCAAACTGGTCACACTATGCTTTTATGGCATCAGTTTGGAACACAAGCTGGAACATGACTTGCGGGACCTTTTTCCAATTCATCCCAAAGTTTTTCACTGAATAAGTGAATTATTCCTTTCCATATAATGTTGAGGGATAACTGCAGTAGAGGGAATTCATGAATGGAGATTACTGTACATGGCCCCCCTCCAAACGGCTGAGTTCAGGGTTTACGTGATGGGTCCTGGTAATACTCCATCATACAAAGAAATTTTTAGACAATTGTGCTCTTCCAGCCTTGTGGTAACACTTTTGTGAAGACCCTTTCCTGCTACGGCATGACTGTACCCCTGGGTACAAAGCCAGCTCCATAAATACATGGTTTGATGGGTTTGGGGTGGAGGAACTTAAGTGTCTTGCACAGAGCCCTGACCTCAACCCTACTGAACACCTTTGGGATGAATTGGAAATCTGATGGTGAGCAAGGTCTTCTCATCTAATGTCAGTAGCTGACCTCACAATTGCACACAAATTCCCATAGACACACTTCACATTTGGGTTACTCGGTATTCCCCAAGTTCTTGTCATCAGGAGGATGACATCACCATCTCCACCATGGGAGTTGAGAAGAGGTGAGGTAACTATATATACCCAGAATAATTTATATACAGAAAAATAATGCAGCCACCACATCTAGCAATTGGTAATACATTTTTGTTTTGGGGGTTTATTTCAGTTTAACCTCTTCCTGCCCGCCTTGGCATCTCTTTAAAAAGTTCTGAATGCCCCCCCCCCCCCCCCAATGGGTGGGAAGGATGAGCAATCATTTGGCCCCTTTGATTGGTTGTCACAGTGGTCACATGATCGGGAGCCAGTCCTGCCAGCTACCAAATGTTAGTCAAGGCCGAGAGCGTGCTTTCAGTACAGGAACATCGGGCACCCAGCGGCGCATAGATGTGGCATGTTGCCGTTAAAGCCCACCCATTTGACGCCACTCATATGTGATATGCGGCTGGAAACAGGTAAAGGAAAGGGGAGCAGGGCCACAATACATATGAAGGCATTGCCTTATGTGCAAGGTGTGGTTTAACAGATCATGCAAATATAAGCAGTGTAAGTTCCTGACATCAGCCTCCCGCAGCAGAGCTCAGAGATGAGAGGAAGAAGCAGTACAAGGAGCCACTCTGGCATGTTGCAGTGTAAGAAGCATGATGACAGCAGGGAAATGCTGAGTAATAGAGAGATGAGCTCATCAGTCTGCTGCTTCTACTTTCACTGTCCAGTCACAGGATGAGGGTGGGGGGGAAACCTGTAAGGGGTTCATGCACATGTGCAGCAGGAAGTGGCATTCCTCTGAAAAGTGATCCATGCTAGGATCACTTTTCAGAGGTGAGGAGGCAGCATGTCATCCCCTCACTGATTTAACCCTATAATTGTTCTATAGGATTAAGGTCTGGAGACTTTGTTACATATAGTAGGTGAGGTCGAAAAAAAGACACAAGTCCATCAAATCCAACCTATGTGTGTGATTATATGTCAGTATTACATTGTATATCCCTGTATGTTGCGGTCGTTCAGGTGCTTATCTAATAGTTTCTTGAAACTATCGATGCTCCCCACTGAGACCACCGCCTGTGGAAGGGAATTCCACATCCTAACCGCTCTTACAGTAAAGAACCCTCTACGTATTTTAAGATTAAACCTCTTTTCTTCTAATTTTAATGAGTGGCCACAAGTCTTGTTAAACTCCCTTCCGGGAGACTGACTATGCCACTGCATGACCTTAATGTGCTTCTTCTTGAGCCACTCCTCTGTTGCCTTGGCGGTATGTTTTGGGTCCTTGTCATGCTGGAAGACCCCTCCATGACCCATCTTCAGTGTTCTGGCTGAGGGAAGAAGGTTCTCATCTAAGATTTTACAATACATGGTCCCGTCCATTGGCCCCTCAATGTGGCAAAGTCAGCCTGTACCTTTATCAGAGAAACAGCCCCAAAGCCTCATGTTTCCACCTCCTATGCTTGAATGTAGGGATGGTGTTCTTAGGGTCATAGTCAGCGTTTTTCTTCCTCCAAACATGGTGAGTCCCCCTCCTCCTCAGGAAGGCACATGTACAGTCATGACAATGAACATCTAAATCAGGGGGATTGGGAGAAAGTGCTGAGGTCAGATGAGACCAAAATTTAGCTCTTTGGCTTAAAGTGATTGTAAAGGATTGTTTTTTATTTTTTTTAAATAACAAACATTATTATTATTATACAGGATTTATATAGAGCCAACAGTTTAAGCAGCACTTTACAATATAAAAGGGAGACAATACAGTTATAATACAATAAAATACAAGAGGATTAAGAGGGCCCTGCTCAGAAGAGCTTACAATCTAATAGGGTGGGGCAGGTGGTACAAAAGGTTGTAGCTATGGGGAATGAGCTGATGGAAGTGGTAGAAGATTAGTTGGAGACTCGATTGGCTTTCCTGAAGAGATGAGTTTTCAGGGATCGCCTGAAGGTAGCAAGAGTTGGGGATAGCCGGACAGGTGGAGGTAGCGAGTTCCAGAGGATGGGAGACGCTCTGGAGAAATCCTGGAGACAAGCATGAGAGGAGGAGACGAGAGAGCTTGAGAGTAGGAGGTCTTGAGAAGAGCGGAGAGAACGGTTTCGGATACGTTTGGAGACAAGATTGGTGATGTAACTCGGGGCAGAGTTGTGAATGGCTTTGTATGTTGTGGTTAGTATTTTGAAATTAATTCGCGGGGCAATCAGAAGCCAGTGTAGAGATTGGAGGAGAGGGGGTGGTGGTCAGTGTAGGGATTGGAGGAGAGGGGTGGTGGTCAGTGTAGGTATTGGAGGAGAGGGGTGGTGGTCGGTGTAGGGATTGGAGGAGAGGGGTGGTGGTCAGTGTAGGGATTGGAGGAGAGGGGGTGGTGGTCAGTGTAGGGATTGGAGGAGAGGGGTGGTGGTCAGTGTAGGGATTGGAGGAGAGGGGTGGTGGTCAGTGTAGGGATAGGAGGAGAGGGTTGGTGGCCAGTGTAGGGATTGGATGAGAGGAGTGGTGGTCAGTGTGGGGATTGGAGGAGAGGGGTGGTGGTCAGTGTAGGGATTGGAAGAGAGGGGTGGGGGTCAGTGTAGGGATTGGAGGAGAGGGGTGGTGGTCAGTGTAGGGATTGGAGGAGAGGGTTGGTGGTCAGTGTAGGGATTGGAGGAGAGGGGTGGTGGTCAGTGTAGGGATTGGAGGAGAGGGGTGGTGGTCAGTGTAGGGATAGGCGGAGAGGGGTGGTGGTCAGTGTAGGGATTAGAGGAGAGGGGTGGTGGTCAGTGTAGGGATTGGAGGAGAGGGGTGGTGGTCAGTGTAGGGATTGGAGGAGAGGGGTGGTGGTCAGTGTAGGGATAGGAGGAGAGGGTTGGTGGCCAGTGTAGGGATTGGATGAGAGTGGTGGTGGTCAGTGTGGGGATTGGAGGAGAGGGGTGGTGGTCAGTGTAGGGATAGGAGGAGAGGGTTGGTGGCCAGTGTAGGGATTGGATGAGAGGGGTGGTGGTCAGTGTAGGGATTGGAGGAGAGGGGTGGGGGTCAGTGTAGGGATTGGAGGAGAGGGGTGGTGGTCAGTGTAGGGATTGGAGGAGAGGGTTGGTGGTCAGTGTAGGGATTGGAGGAGAGGGGTGGTGGTCAGTGTGGGGATTGGAGGAGAGGGGTGGTGGTCAGTGTAGGGATTGGAGGAGAGGGTTGGTGGTCAGTGTAGGGATTGGAGGAGAGGGTTGGTGGTCAGTGTAGGGATTGGAGGAGAGGGGTGGTGGTCAGTGTAGGGATTGGAGGAGATGGGTGGTGGACAGTGTAGGGATTGGAGGAGAGGGGTGGGGGTCAGTGAAGGGATTGGAGGAGAGGGATGGTGTTCAGTGTAGGGATTGGAGGAGAGGGTTGGCAGACACTGAGCGGTTGGTAAGGTGGATAAGTCTGGCAGCAGCATTCATGATAGACTGAAGCGGGAAGGAGCCTATGGAGAGGAAGGCCAATGAGAAGGGAGTTGCAATAGTCATACTTATCTGCACTGTGCAGCTCGTATTGCACAGAGTGGCCCCGAACACCCTCTTCTGGGGTCCCCCGGCGGCTTTTGCGGCTCCTCCCCGCATCAGATACCACCCTAGGAGAAGCGTTCTCCCAAGAGGGTTACCTTGCCGGCGAGCTCCCGAGTCCAGCATTTGCTTTCCACAGACACGAATGCCGGACTCGGCCCCACCCCCTGCCTAAGATAAAGTGAAAATGGAGAAGAGAAAGGTCAGGTACAGAGCTGTGCAAATTTCAGGACTGCATGGACAGAAAATACAAACTTTTTGGCAGGTAAACAGCTCCCCCCCCCCCCCCATGTGTACTTCATCTGTGTATTTAGCTCTGCCTGGCATCCAGCTTCAAACGTGTGCAGCTCCGCGGACTCCATGCCGGTACCCTGCCACATCTGGGCCATGAGTGAGCATCGCCCCCTTGTGATCGGGGGGTGAGATGGTGACCCCCTAAGATCTGGGGTGTACCCCTGGACTGCGATCCGCTCCTCATCGTCTCATTCTGACACTCTCTGGTTTAGGCTGTACACCGGCTCTTGGCGGGTTTTTCGAGCCTCGACTCGAACGCTGCGCCTGAAATTGGCTGAGAAAACGACACCAAATTGTTTTAAATTCCGCTCTGTATTCCTTTGTACAGGTGAAATTTCCATTTATACAGAAAATCCAACTCCACTGCAGTGCGAAGCATTAACGCTCACTTTATCCCACTCTAACCATGTCAGAGGGAATCTATCATAATCCAGACAGATTTCCCCCCGTCCCGCGGATTAATGTTCGCCAAGACAGCGGCGCGTATATATATCTGCATCGCGCCCTGAAGGGATATACCATTTCCCAAATGGTCTCCTGTGTGTTTTTCAATTGAAAACGCTAAGTGGCTCTAACGGGCTCCTACATCAACGCCATAATGGTTCCCCGCTAAATGGACAACTTCATTCCGAGCTCCTGTAATTGTCCGCCTGAAATGGGATTTCACCAACGAGAAAATGAGCCTAAGCAGATCGCGTTTACCGCGGGAAAGGATTTAAAGGAGAACCCCAGGCAAACATCTACAGTATCTCACAAAAGTAAGTACACCCCTCACATTTCTGTAACTATTTCATTCTATCTTTTCATGTGACAACACTGAAGAAATGACACTTGTCTACAATGTAAAGTAGTGAGTGTACAGCTTGTATAACAGTGTAAATTTGCTGTCCCCTCAAAATAACTCAACACACAGCCATTAATGTCTAAACCGCTGGCAACAAAAGTCAGTACACCCCTAAGTGAAAATGTCCAAATTGGGCCCAATTAGCCATTTTCCCTCCCGGGTGTCATGTGACTCGTTAGTGTTAGAAGGTCTCAGGTGTGAATGGGGAGCAGGTGTGTTAAATTTGGTGTTATCGCTCTCACTCTCTCATACTGGTCACTGGAAGTTCAACATGGCACCTCATGGCAAAGAACTCTCTGAGGATCTGAAAAAAAAAGAATTGTTGCTCTACATAAAGATGGCCTAGGCTATAAGAAGATTGCCAAGACCCTGAAACTGAGCTGCAGCACGGTGGCCAAGACCATACAGCGGTTTACCAGGACAGGTTCCACTCAGAACAGACCTCACCATGGTCAATCAAATTCATATAAGGGAGCTGTTTAACCTGCCAAAGGATTTATATTTCTGTCCATGCAGTCCTGAGATTTACACAGCTCTGCCACACAGCACAGTTCTGTCCGGCAGGGCAGGGGACCTGATTTTTCTCTGCTGCAGATCTGTCCCTCCCCTTCCTCCAGTGGGATGGGAGCAGTGGAAGCCCATTCATATGGAGCACAGGGGTGCCTCCCCCCAATCTATGCGCCTGGCCCCTAATCTACATGAAGGGTGCTATCCGTCTCCCGCGCGGGGGGGTGCTTGCGGCAATTGCCACCTTCCCATCCGCCGTATGTCTCCCACGGGGGGGAGTGCTTGCGGCGCTGTCCGTCTCCCTTGGGGGGGTGGGGGGTGGCTGGTGTTAGTCTGCCACCCCCAAAATATTTAGCACCAGCAGCCACTGGATTGGAGACCCCCAGAGCTGAAGCCAACAGTTCTGCTGGCTTACCAGTTTAGAGTACTCATCACTAGTTATAGTTTCCTGGAGTATCCCTAGGCTCACCCCTACCCCATCCAAGTTCTACCCCAAAAAATTAAAAAAAAACATAAAAAAACAGCTTCACAGTCTGTTTACTGTCCCTGAGTATGAAAATGTTGTGTGCCTGGCTTCTGTGTGCCAACTAGGGAATAAGACCCGGGATCAAACCACCAGACCAATCTGGTCTGTGCGCTAAACCCATAACCTTTCCTTCTCTACCCCTCAACTCCATACTTCTCATCTCCATAAACTCCCCTCTTTTCATCCCCATTCTTGTCTTCATTACTCCTCATCTCCTCTCGCCTTCTTGCCTCCATAACCCTTTTCTCATTGTCTTCTCCCACCTCATCTCCATATGATGGGTTTTTCTGCATGTTATTGTTAGTACAAGGTACCGTTGCTCAGGATTGTCCCACCAGAAGGTGAGCAAGCCAGGGTCCAGTAGCAGATATAGAAGGTTGGGATCAAGCGGAAGCATAGTCAGGAAACAAGCCAAAGGTCAGTAACAAGTGGTTGCAGGTTGGGACCAAGCAGAAGCGTATTCAGTAAACAGGCCAAAGATCAGCAACAAGTGGTGGCAGGTTGGGACCAAGCAGAAGCGTAGTCAGTAAACAGGCCAAAGATCAGTAACAAGTGGTTGCAGATTGGGACCAAGCAGAAGCATAGTCAGTAAACAGGCCAAAGATCAGTAACAAGTGGTTGCAGGTTGGGACCAAGCAGAAGCTTAGTCAGTAAAATGGCCAAAGATCAGTAACAAGTAGTTGCAGGTAGGGACCAAGCAGAAGCATAGTCAGTAAACAAGCCAAAGGTCGTAACAAGTGGTTACAGGTTGGGATCAAGCAGAAGCGTAGTCAGTAAACAAGCTAAAGATCAGTAACAAGTGGTTGCAAGTAGAGACCAAGCAGAAGCGTAGTCAGTAAACAAGCCAAAGGTCGTTAACAAGTGGTTGAAGGTTGGGATCAAGCAGAAGCATAGTCGAATAACAAGCCAAAAGTCGGTAATGAGCGGTAGTGGAGATAAGGACAGCTGCAGGAGTGACAAGAGCGCAATATTGGATGGAGGGAGCACAATAATCTGGCAAACAGGAAGTGCAAAGGCATGGCATAAATTAGGAAGTTCGTGGGAGGAGCAAAGAGTTCAAAGTTCAAGAGAGCCAAGACACAAGGCAAGGTTGTCTAAGGAATCAGGCAGGGAAGAAATACTGCCAGGTACAGTAGAGGTCGCAGGTTTGGATTCAGGTCCTGACAAAAAACGAAATTGCATATGTGTGTCTAAAGTAGTGGGATACACATATATCATGTGGTCACATGATATATGTGTATCCCACTTCTTTAGACACACATATGCAATTTAGTTTTTTCGGCTGTTTGTCAGTTTGGTCAAGTTCTCCCACACCTTGTGCCACAAGTTTACCAGGCAAGCATACACGTTGTTATGTTTATACGTAATTAGTCTCTGTGTATATGTAATCTTCCTGGAGAAATGTTGTAACAATCATAATTCATACTTATATAGATATATACTACATTGAATACTTACACATGTACTTTTTTGTTTTTAAATATATCAGCACCTACCCAGTATCTGTCCTGAGGAAGCTAATATTTTAGTGAAACGCGTCGACGAGCAAGTTTTTGGAGGCATTACTGGATCAGAAATTTTTCTTTTACCTTGATACAGTATTAAATTAATCCTTGTACCGTAGGTCCAGTCCTCTATAACTGCATTATTGGGTAGCTGGTAGCTGTGTCCATGCAGGGTGTTGTTTGTATGTTGTTTATGTTTTTTAACTATGTTGTAATAAAATGTATACTTTTTTTATTGATTCTCTCTCTCATTATGAGCCAACAAAGTCCGGCAATTTTTTGACTTGGACAATCCTTAAATATATATTTTGGATGTTGGCATTGTGAGGGTCTTCCCTACTTATTATCACACTAAAGTTCCTCCCCGCCAATCAGGAGGCAGGTCAGTGAGACCTGTTTCCCCGATTGGCCAAAGCGTCAGGTGATCCTATTGGATGCCTAGCACTTTGGTGGAAAAGGAAACACATGGTGGAAGGAAGCTGGAGGAGTGGACACCAGAGCCGCTGCGGCCGCTGCCCTCACACCAGGAGAGGACACCACAGCCCCGTCAAAGGAGCGGGTAAGTGCCGGACCGCCTACGCGTGAGGAGGAGGTTGCTTTTTCAGTGCCATGCCGCGCCATGGGGGGGTGGTGTTTGTTTACTGCCCCCCCCCCAAAAGGAGAACCCACCAGCCACCACTGCCGGTTACCCTTACAGGCAATGGCGGCGGCAGCACCAGAGAGCCGACAGAAACATCGACTTGGGGTGCCGACATCACTGGATTCCAGAACAGGTAAGTGTCCTAATATTAAAAAGTCAGCTGCAGTATGTGTACAGGATGTGTAGCTGCTGACTTTTAATTTTTCTGTGGGGGGGGGGTTGGAGCAGCACTTTAATATGTAGAATATAATTGCAGCTCGGTGCACTTTAATAAGATACAGGGTACGGGGGCCAAGAGCCGGCATGGAGATTATTCTGTATGAAATTCAGCTCAGCTCAGGTTATTGCAACCGAAAAAAAGCAAACACAAAAAAAAACGAAAAAAATCACTCTCTATAAAAAGCCAGGGAGGTGCGGAAGGATTAGGTAATGGGAACAGAGATTTAATTCCACCTTAAGTTTGTTTCCCCGTCTGCAGCGCCTGCCTGTCACACTGACAGCGCGGGGACGAAGGGGGCTAACAGCCCAATCACATCATCTTGACTGACATTTTCCGGGAGGCAGTTTTCCCCGGAGCCCAAACAAGTGAACGGCGTGTTAAATGATGTCTCACTCCCTGCAGCACTCCCACCTCAGTACATTTAACATTATTCTCAGCGTTTTTTTTTAAAGGGTCGCTTGCGATCTCCTCGGGTGAGCATTCCTTTCATGTCTGGGATGTCATCATGAACACCTCAAGGTGCACAGCAACAAAGCCAGCAAATATGTTATGGAGACCTCATTGCTAAATTCCTATCATTTGTATGTCGGCCTCTTTAAGAAGCTATGGGGGGGGGGCAATGCCGAAGCCGATGCTCGTGGCCGGCAGCCGCGATGTCTGCCGGGCCCACCTGCGATCGCTCCTCGGAGAGCCAGAACGGGGATCTCTCCATGTAAACATTCAGATCCCCGTTCTGACAGGGGAGATAGAGAGAGATCTGCTGTTCCCAGTGATCTTTTCTGGCAGGTGTTTTGACATTTTGTTTTCTTTTGGTGGTTGATGTATTTATAGATCTCAGCGTCACGTCCGGGGGTGGTTGTCTCTGTTGTGTCTGGCACTTCCGGGTTTGGTATTTTCTACATCACTTCCGGTGTGCCGCCATCTTCCGGGTGTCACTTCCAGTTGGCGTCCCATTGTCATGGCTGGGCTCAGCCCTTCCTTCTCTGAGTTGGCCGTTCAGCTGTCGGCTAATTGCCAGCTCCTATCTCTCCACAGTTACTCAGCTGTTGATGATATCCTGCTCGTCAGTCCCGCCTGCTTAAGCCGTCCAGTCCAGAGGATCTCTGCCTTCGCCTTGGTCAACATCACAGAGACTATCTCCTGCGATCCTGTTCAAGACTTGTTTTGCTGACATCCCTTTTGGCTCCAGATCCTGCTTGCTGTTCCACTACATTGATCCCTGACTTCTGGCTTAGCTGACTATCCATTCCGGTTACTGAACTTTGACTATGTTTTGACTACGTTTGTTCTTTTTACTTTTATTATTAAACAAGTGTGATTTAAAGCAGAGGTCCAGCTAAAAAAAAAAAATTTAAAAGTCAGCACCTACAAACACTGTAGCTGCTGACTTTTAATAAGCACACTTACCTGTCCGCAATGTCGGCCCGCCCGAGGCTGATCCTTTCTTTGGACCGGGTCCCTGAGCCGCCATTCGAACTAAAGGAAACAGGCAGTGGAGCCTTGCAGCCTCACTGCCCGTTTCCTACTGCTTACGCTCGAGTCGCGCAGCGTTTTGTGAATGGCCGGCTGTGTTCTGGGACACACACAGTTCCCAGAACACAGCACGCCCTTAAAAGTAAAAAGTAAAAGAATTTTTTTTTTTTTTCAGATTTTTAAGAGCATTTTTATGTAATTAATTTTTTTTTTAAGGTGGACCTCTGCTTTAAATGTACTTCTGTCTCTGCCTCGTTTCATGGCTTCTGACACCCATGCTGTTCTGACATCATTTACGGTGCGACCATGGTCATGCTATCTGGCGCTCACAAAGCGTCCTCACCCTTTGGTTCTGGCACCATAGTGGCCATTTGACTCGAGGGTGGAGGGGGAACAACTTAATTAAGCTTGAGCGGAATCCCATCGGAGAAGCCATCATATCTTTTTCTGACTAAAATCCCGATCGTGTGTACGCAGCATTACACAAAGATCTGAATGGTCCCCAAAAACGTTCAAATCTGGATCAGATACACCGACAGGTTGGTCACACCTCCCAACATTTTGAGATGGGAATGAGGGACACCTACTAGCAAACGTAGGTAGGCATAGGCCACGCCTCCTGCCACGCCCCCTTAAAGGAGAGTTAACCAAAAAAAAAGGTTCATTAAATCCACAAGGGCTTTTTTTTTTACCACTACTATTCCTTAATATTGTCTTTTAGCATTTACAAATGGAGCAATTTAGAATTTGGATGAAAGGTTTAGCTCTGGGAAACACTTTTTTGAAAGATAAAAAGTGTATTTTATATACAACTATATAGATCAGACCAAAATGAGGGACAAACGAGAGGGACAGAGGGACTTTGCTCGAAATCCGGGACAGTCCCTCGAAATCCTGGACATTCCCCCGAAATCCGGGACAGTCCCTCGAAATCCAGGACAGTCCCTCAAAATCCGGGACAGTCCCCCAAAATCCGGGACAGTTGGGAGCTATGAGGTCGGTGGCCCTTTAAATTCAAATCCTGGAGACAGTAGCCCTCCTGACAAGTAACATATTTTTACACTTGCAGGTAGAAAGGAGAGATCTGTGGATTAAACTATAAAGTAAGTAAATTTTTTTTTTTGATTTTGCATCATCTCTAAAAAAAAGTTTGACAGGCGTTTACAAAGTTGGGCTGCCCTTGAAAGAATGTGTAATTTAGTGGATTTGTTCATCACCAGCTCCTTCTCCCCCTCCCCCGCTCTCCATCTTTTTTGGTTTGTATCAATACAAGTTGAACAAACTCCATTTTTTCTAATCACACTTTGCCTCCGTGTCTTTTTTATTTTTATTTTTTTTTTACCCGTGACCCCCGAAGCCTCCGGATTTGGTTATCATTCTAAGGGATGCTAATGGATTTCTTTCGCTGTAGGCAGACCAAACCCCTGCTGGTTACAAGTAATGTGAAAACGTCTTCGGAAAAAGCCAGCTCCGGCAGGAATTCTTCTCTGTGACCTGAATCTGCCATTTTTTTTCTTCCTTCAAAAAAAGAAAAACAGAAAAGAGCGGTTTGTAGCGGGGTCCGGCTAATTACAACGAGCAGATCGGGCTTCTCGCCGGTGCGGACTACACAGGGAAATCGGCGCGGGTTCCGCCGGCTCATTTGCATCCTTTTTTTAAAGTCGCACGCAGTGCGTTAGAGGATGAGACTTCGTCTCCTTTCTACAGGAAGTCTCCGGAAAAGCTATGCAAATTGCCGCCAACGGGCGCCGCCACCGCTTGCGCTAAACCCTTCACACGCCTCTTCCTCCGCCAAAACTTTTATAGAGAACTCTTCTGTTCAGTTAGTTGATGGAAATGAACTGTTTGAGAAAGAGGACGTGACATTCAATAATTTGTTTGCCGTGTAGAGAACTCTTTTCTTTTCTTTTTAGGAAGTTTCTCGATCTCCTCCATGAGCTCTGCACTTTGTGATGCCAATCCCCTATTATGTGTATTCCATCCATGCATTGCACCCCCCGGGCCCCACTCACTAGAGCCGGCCATAATCTACACTAGTAGAATTTTATTTAACTACTTCAATACCGGGCACTTTCACCCTCTTCCTGCCCAGGCCAATTTTCAGCTTTCGGTGCTGTCGCACTTTGCACAGTCAGGGGGTTTAAATTTTATTGCTAAACAAAAGAAAATTTTGAAAAAAAAAGTGTTCGTTTCTGTTATAACATTTTCAAAAAAGTCATTTTTCTTCTTCATCGATGTGCGCTGATGAGGCGGCACTGATGAGGCTGTACTGATTTGGGCACTGATGAGGCAGCACTGATGGGCACTGATGAGGCTGCACAGATGGGCACTGATGAGGTGGCACTAATGGGCACTGATGAGACGGCACTAATGGGCACTGATGAGACTGCACAGATGGGCACTAATAGGCTAAACTGATGGGCACTGATGAGGCAGCACTAATGGGCACTGATTGGGCGGCACTAATGGGCACTGATGAGGCGGCACTAATGGGCACTGATGAGGCGGCACTAATGGGCACTGATGAGGCTGCACAGATGGGCACTAATAGGCTAAACTGATGGGCACTGATGAGGCGGCACTGATGAGGCAGCTATAATGGGCACTAATAAGGCTGCACAATTGGGCACTGATAGGCTGCACTAATGGGCACTAATAAGGCGGCACTAATGGGCACTGATGAGGCAACAATGAACGACACTGATTAGGAAGCACTGATGGGCACTGATAAGCTGCACTGTTGGGGCTGCACTAATGATCAGTGCCCTGATTATCAGTGTCATTGTGCCCTGTCATCCTTGCTGGTTATCGTCTCTCCTTTCCTCACACACTGACAGCGCGTGAGAAAAGGATTGCTGTTAACTGGCAAGTTTACATAGTTACATAGTAGGTGAGGCTGAAAAAAGACACAAGTTCATCAAGTCCAACCTATGTGTGTGATTATATGTCAGTATTACATTGTATATCCCTGTATGTTGCGGTCATTCAGGTGCTTATCTAATAGTTTCTTGAAACTATCAATGCTCCCCGCTGAGACCACCGCCTGTGGAAGGGAATTCCACATCCTTGCCGCTCTTACAGTAAAGAACCCTCTACGTAGTTTAAGGTTAAACCTCTTTTCTTCTAATTTTAGTGAATGGCTGCGTGTCTTACTAAATTCCCTTTCGCAGAGAAGTTTTCTTCCCATTGTGGGGTCACCAGTCCGGTATTTGTAAATTGAAATCATATCCCCTCTCAAGCGTCTCTTCTCCAGAGAGAATAAGTTCAGAGCTCACAACCTTTCCTCATAACTAAGATCCTCCAGACCCTTTATTAGCTTTGTTGCCCTTCTTTGTAGTCGCTCCATTTCCAGTACATCCTTTCTGAGGACTGGTGCCCAGAACTGGACAGCATACTCCAGGTGCGGCCGGACCAGAGTCTTGTAGAGCGGGAGAATTATCGTTTTATCTCTGGAGTTGATCTTCTTTTTAATGCCAATATTCTGTTTGCTTTGTTAGCAGCAGCTTGGCATTGCTGAGCCTATCATCTACTAGGAGGAAGGTGGTGGGGAAGAGTCCAACTGTCCTATGGTGGTGTAAGTCTACATCTCCCTCACTAGGAAGAGCCTGGTGGATATGAGCAGAAGGCAACCAATGATCCTGTGGCTGAGTAATAAACCTCATTGCTGAGTAATGACTGTGTGGAGATTTTAACTCTGGAAAGAGTACCAGCCTATCACTATCAGCATAGAGATCCTGTGGGACGTTCCTTGTTTTGTAGAGTGCAGCCAGAAGTTCAATGCTTCCGAGCATGCGTCAAATTGTTTATGAGCATGCGTAGGAATTTTGCTCGTCGGAATCGCTACAGACGATCGCATTTTCGGATAGGAACTTTTTCCGACTGAAAAATTGAGAACCTGCTCTCAATCTTTTGCTGGCTGGAATTCGGCCAGCAAAAGTCCGATGGAGCATACACACGATTGCATTTTCCAACCAAGAGCTCTCATCGGTCTTTTGCTGTCCGAATTTCCGATCGTGTGTTCGCGGCATAACAGTAACATGTTTGGAAGACGCTTCTTTTAGGCATGAACCACCATGCGATGCATCTTGGTGCCATTTACTTTAACAGTAGATTGGGGGGTCTCCAAACTTCAGTCCGAGGCCAACATCTGGCCCACTACAAGATTTTATCCGGCCTGCATGTGGGTGGGCCTTAGGTGCCCTAGCGGGAACATGCCTAAACTACACGCTGAGAGGCTGCGGTCATGTGACAGTCAACATTAACCAGTTCCCAACCCCACTATAGCCAAAAGACGGCTACAGCCTGGTCGTCCAGTTCTAGGAAGGGCGCCCATAGAGGTCCTGCGCATTCACCATCAGCGTCGTTGGTTAGTAGGATATCTTGATTTCAGGAGGACTTTGATGGGGACGTTAATGCGGGAGGGAAGACTCTGATGGGGACCCTGATGTATAGAGGGACTCTAGTGGGGGCCTTGTTGCAAAGAGTGACTCTATTGTAATGGGGGGGGGTTTGATGGGGGTCCTGTTGTAAGGGTGAATGTAATGTAAGGGGGGCACTACATAATGGGAACGCCGATGGGGACCCTGATGTTGAGGCACCTCTAATATAGTGGGGCACTCTGATGGGGAAACCTGATGTAAGGAGGACTCTGATAGTGACCGTGATCAAAGGGGGGACTCTGATAGGGAACAGCGGTGGCCAGTCTATAAGGGGAGCAGGGGTGCCGCCCCGTAATCTCCATACGCCGCCCCCTAATCTCTATGCGGGACACTGGACTCATAGGTTTCTATGAGGTTTTTTTTTTTTTCTAAAGCACATGATTACAGCCTGAGGCTCTAATAGGCTTCAAAAAAGGGTGGGCTTGGGGCGCAGAGCACTGCGCCCCGAACACACCCACTTTTGACAATATTCGCTATTGTCTTCAAGCTTCTCCTGTGGGCCAATCAGGACAGGAGGGGGATCTTAAGACCGGATTAGCCGGGAGGAGAAGCCAGGGAAGCTGCAACCTGGATGGGATAAGTGCGGACCTGGCGGGGGGGGGTTTCTTTGCGGCCGCCCCCCCATAAAATGGAGCACCAGTCACCACTGATAGGGACCCTGATGTTGGGGGGGAGCGCATTAATTTCTTCTCTTTTTGCCCTACAAATATTTGCAAACTATACAATGAGGCCCTCATACTGAAAAGTTGGAGACCCCCCCCCCCTACTTTAAGCAGTATACCTAATCACATTATATTGCACAGCCCAGTCTGGCAGGGACGGAGACGTGATTTTTCTTTGCTGCAGTTCAGTAAAACCTACAGCTCCTGTCTCTCCCCCAGCCTGTGACTGGACAGTGAAAGATTAACTCGTCTTTCTGCCACTCTGCTCTCTCCTCCTGTTGGTATGCCCCATTCATGCCTCTGCTTTTTTACCCATAAATCCCTGTTAACGGAAATATATAGCCAGGACTGTGAAGGGATATAGATGAATCAATGACTGCTGCCTACATTTAGTTTTCCTTAATCCCATGTTTCTGGAAGTATCGGCCTAATATGGCGCAACCACTGGTCAAACAGCACTGGCCGCCAAATATAGGCAACTTGCAGTTGTACAGCAATAACTCCTATAGTATCTGTAGTATCTGTTCTTATCAGTGTCATGTAAGGGTGCTTTGTCATCATTCTGGCCTTTTGGCAAGAATGGCTGGCTGCATAGTATCCCCGCTGGTATGGTGAGAGTCCCAAGGAACCTTAGCCTTGGTAAAGAATCCAAATTAAGCACCCACTGGGTATGGCTGGCATTGGGAGTATTTCCCTGGTGTGGAGGGTTCAAAGGGGCTCGGTGCCTCCTGATTTGAATGGTGCTGCCTGGTCTGGCTGAGGCTTGGAAGGCAGAGAGCCCACGGTGTCAAACGCTCTCTAGGAGTGGCAACCAGGCAGTAACACTATGAGTTTGGGACTCCACTGTGTGAAACTGCACTAGGCCACAAAACCTCTCTTTTTTTCAACACTTTGCCTCATTGGTTAGACCTTTTGGTCAAAACCAAATTAGAAGTCCGTAAGGCCTAGCCATTGTCTCGCACAGTGGCACCTAATTTATTCTCTTCACATGTGGGTCACTGTACCTTTTTTCACTCCACAAGAATGGTAAGATGTGGGTCTTCAGGCCTACCCTAAAGTCTTGGGGAAGGATTGTGGCCCTTGGGTTTCTTCCTTCCCTGTTTTTTTGGGGGGGAGGGGCTATGGTGGTGGTGATGATGTTGATGATAATGGCAGTGGTGATTGCGATGATGGTGGTGATGATGGTGGTAGTGGTTGTGATGATGGTGGTGATGATGGTGGTAGCGGTTGTGGTAATGATAATGGCAGTGGTGATTGTGATGACGGTGGTGATGATGGTGGTAGTGGTTGTGGTAATGATAATGGCAGTGATGATTGTGATGATGGTGGTAGCGGTTGTGGTAATGATAATGGCAGTGGTGATGATGATGATGGTGGTGATGATGGTGGTAGTGGTTGTGGTAACGATAATGGCAGTGGTGATGATGATGATGGTAGTGGTTGTGATGATGATGATGATGATGATGATGTTGATGATGATGATAGTGGTGATGATGATGATGATGATGATGATGATGATGGTAGTGATGGTAATGATGATGGTGGTGATGATGATGAGGATGATGATGATGAAGGTAGTGGTGGTGGTGGTGATGATGATGACGGTGGTGATGATGGTAGTGGTGGCAGAGATGATGATGATGGTAGTGGTGGTGATGATGATGGTAGTTGTGGTGGTGTTGGTGATGATGATGATGGTAGTGGTGGCGGTGGTGGGGCTTGTGATGATGATGATGGTAGTGGTGGTGATGATGATAATGATCGTAGTGGTGGAGATGATGATAATGATGGTAGTGGTGAAGATGATGATAATGATGGTAGTGGTGGAGATCATGATAATGATGGTAGTGGTGCAGATGATGATGGTGGTGATGGAGATGATGATGATGGCAGTAGTGGTGCAGATGTTGATAGTGATGGTAGTGGTGGAGATGATGATAATGATGGTAGTGGTGGAGATGATGATGGTGGTGATGGAGATGATGATGATGGCAGTAGTTGTGGAGATGATGATAATGATGGTAGTGGTGGTGATGATGATAATGATGGTAGTGGTGGAGATGATGATAATGATGGTAGTGGTGGAGATGATGATAATGATGGTAGTGGTGGAGATGATGATGGTGGTGATGGAGATGATGATGATGGCAGTAGTTGTGGAGATGATGATAATGATGGTAGTGGTGGAGATGATGATGGTGGTGATGGAGATGATGATGATGGCAGTGGTGGTGGTGATGATGATGGTAGTGGTGATGATAATGACGATCATGATAATGATGATAGTAGTGGTGGTGGTGATGGTTATGATTATGATGATAATAATGGTGGTGGTGATGATGATGGTGGTGGTGATGATGATAGTGGTGGTGGTGTTGATGATGATTATGATGGTTTTGGTGGTGGTGATGATGGTGGGTGGGTGGTTGTGTGTCTTTCTCTCTTTTCGGAAGACTTAGCACTCAGTGGTTAGCTTCAGCCAGCCACAAAGCAAGGGATCCACTAAGCCTTTTGGCTTGACAGATCAGGGTGTTGTGACTCCATCATGTGTCTTGCACCCCAGGGTTCCTCTTCGGGAGGAGACAAATGACTCTGTGCACTTTTTGGTCTTTTGTTTTTTACGTACCATGGGCTCAAACAAAAAAAATGTAAAATAACTCTATAGAACTCCCTATAGGTTACTGAGATTTCTTTATAGTAAAATTGCGTCGTTCTTTTATCCCCGTACCTAAAACCTAAAGGCCAGCGCAGCAAACTCAATCTCGGAATATAAACACATGAAAATGGTTAAACACATAAAAGGGTTAGTTGAGCATTTAAGCCCTCATAAAACCCTCATTTCCATAATATCTCCCAGAATGCTCGGCTCTCCAGCGCCTTTCCTGTTTAATACAGTTTTTAAAAGTCTAATAATTGCTGAAAAAAAAGAAAAAGGATGGATTTTTTCCTTTTTTTTACCTTTTTATTTTTATTCTTTTTTTATTCTGAAGCCGTCTGCCGGGCAAAGCTACTCCTGTATTAAATTAATGTACCATTTGAACACACATTTTATGGACCTTGTCAGGACCCATCTGCCGCTGTACGGTGCGAAAAATCGCTACGAAAATGTCAAGCAGGACATAAGAAAGGTCTAATGGCTGAAAAGACACTTCCTTCTTAATTCATTTACACTTTTTTTTTTATATTTCTCAGTATGATGTCTTTTTTTCAGCGATGAGGAGGACATATCGAAATTCTTACACTTCATATATGAGCAGTGACCTCCCCCCCCCCAAAGTGAAAGCCCCTCGCACTGGGGGTGGGGGGGTCCCAGGCGGATTTCCAATTAGGAACCTGTAGACACAGAGCATACGACTTTAATAACAAGTACAGAGGACAAAGAGAAGTAAGATATTTATTTTTTCTTATAATCCAGCAAAGGTGCTGATTGGACTGCCTGAGTGACAGGTATGTGTCTGTAGCTCCCCAGTGCTGGCAGCACTCATGCAGCCCCAGGTCATGACACTCCCACCACCATGCTTGACTGTAGACAAGACACACTTGTCTTTGTACTCCTCACCTGGTTGCCCCCACACACGCTTGTCACCATCTGAACCAAATACGTTTATCTTGGTCTCATCAGACCACAGGACTGAAACCTGCCTGGCCCCATGTGAAAAAGTTATTGCTGAATCATGAATGAACTCTGATTAACCACAATTTTTTTGTAAAGCCTAGTTAAATTTCACTGGCCACACCCAGGCCTGATTACTGCCAGACCCGTTGAATCAAGAAATCACATAAATAGAAGCTGTCTGAGAAAGTGAAGCACGCTAACAGATCACGAAAAGCCACACATCATGCCACAATGTAAAAAAATTCAAGAACAGATTAGAAACAAAGTAATGTACATGTGTCGGTCTAGGAAGGGTTTCAAAGCCATTTCTAAGGCTTTGGAACTCCAGTGAACCTCGGGGAGAGCCATTATCCACAAATGGAGATAACCTGGAACAGTGGTGAACCTTCCCAGGAGTGGCCGGCCTACAAAAATTACTCCAAGAGCATGACGAGGACTCATCCAGAAGGTCATAAAAGAACCCAGAACAACATCTAAAGAACTGCAGGCCTCACTTGCCTCAGGTAAGATCAGTGTTCATGGATTCAACAATAAGAAAGAGACTTGGCAAAAATGGCCTCCATGGGAGAGTTCCAAGGCCAAAGCCACTGCTGACCAAAAAGAACACAAAGGCTCATCTCACATTTACCAAAAAACATCTCGATTATCCCCAAGACTTTTAGGCAAATATTCTGTGGACTGATGAGACAAAAATTTATCTTTTTTGGAAGGTGTGCGTCCCGTTACATCTGTCATAAAACTAATACAGCATTTCATAACAAGAACATCATACCATCGGTCAGACATGGTGGTGGTAGCGTGATGGTCTGGGGCTACTTTGCAGCTTCAGGACCTGGAGGTCTTACCATAATTGATGGAACCATGAATTCTGAGCTCTACCAGAAGATCCTAAAGGAGAATGTCCGCCCATCAGTTCGTGACCTCAAGCTCAAGGGCACTTGGGTTTTGCAGCAGGACAATGATCCGAAACACAACAGCAAGTCCACCTCCAAATGGTTCAAACGGTTCAAACAAAGCAAAACGTAGGATTTGGAGTGGCCTAGTCAATGCCCGGACTTAAATCCAGTTGGGATGCCGTATCATGACCTTACACAGGCCGTTCATTGCTGGAAAACTCTCCAATGTGGAAGAATTAAAACAATTCTGCAAAGAAGAGTTGGGCCAAAATTGCTCCACAGCGATGTGAAGGACTCATTGCCAGTTATCGCAAACGCTTGATTGCAGTTGTTGCCGCCAAAGGTGGCGCAACCAGTTATTAGATTTGGGGGGCAATTTCATTTTTCACATAAAGCCAGGCAGGTTTGGACAGCTTTTTTGCCTTAATAACCATCATTTAAAAACTGCATTTTGTATTTACTCGGGTTATCTTTGTGTAATAATAACATTTGTTTGATGATCGGAGTCATTTAAGTGTGACAAATATGCAAAAAAAAAAAAAAAATCAGAAAGGGGGCAAATACTTTTTCACAGCATTGTACATATAAATAACGGTCCCAATCCACCGCTGTGAAAATAATAAAAAAAAAACTTGTGTGGTCCACACATTCATTGGATTTCAGTTGTTTCCATCATGGAGGCTCAGCATCACATGTAGGTGGGTGGTCTGCATGTAAATACAGCCTGCCTAGGAACTCCCACTCCTCCTGACTGACATCCGCCCATCAAGGTATTTTGATATTTCCGTAGCCGCTCCCTTGAATGAGGTGGAGAGAAGAGGCAATATTGTTACAATCTACACCTCATCCAATCACAGAATGCCTTGTATTCATTTAACTACTTCCCGACTGCACTACAGCCAAAAGACGACTACAGCGCGGTCATCCAGGTCTGTAAGGGCGTCCATGGACGTCCTCCGAGAACCACCCCCACCCCCCCCTCATGCCCCCTTTGGACACAGCTGATTACAGATCACGGTAAAGGGCCAATCACAGCGGCTCTTTACCATGTGATCAGCTGTGTCCAATCACACGCTGTCACTGCATGAGGAAAGGAAAGCCGGTAACCTGAAATTCTGACAGGGCACATTTATATTGATTATCAGTGCAGGCCTATCAGTGCCACCTCATTAGTGTAGCTTATCGGTGCTCATCAGTGCCGTCTCATCAGTGCCCATCAGTGCCATCTCATCAGTGCCCATCAGTGTCGTCTCATCAGTGCCCATCAGTGTCATCTCATCAGTGCCCATCAGTGCCATCTCATCAGTGCCCATCAATGCCATCTCATCAGTGCCCATCAGTGTCATCTCATCAGTGCCCATCAATGCAGGCCATCAGTGCCACCTCATCAGTGCCTATTTCATCAGTGCCGCTTATCAGTGCTAATCAGTGCCGTCAGTGTCATCTCATCAGTGCCCATCAATGCAGGCCATCAGTGCCGCCTCATCAGTGCCTATCTCATCAGTGCCGCCTCATCAGTGTCCATTAGTGTCATCTCATCAGTGCCAATCAATGCACCCCATCAGCGCTGCCTCATCAGTGTCAGGCTCATTAGTGCCGCCTCATCAGTGCAGCTTATCCGTGCTCATCAGTGCCGTCTCATCAGTGCCCATCAGTGCCGTCTCATCAGTGCCCATCAGTGTCATCTCATCAGTGCCCATCAATGCAGGCCATCAGTGCCGCCTCATCAGTGCTTATCTCATCAGTGCAGCTTATCGTGCTAAGAGTGCCGTCAGTGTCATCTCATCAGTGCCAATCAATGCACCCCATCAGCGCTGCATCATCAGTGCCAGGCTCATTAGTGCCGCCTCATTAGTGCAGCTTATCCATGCTCATCAGTGCCGTCTCATCAGTGCCCATCAGTGTCATCTCATCAGTGCCCATCAATGCAGGCCATCAGTGCCGCCTCATCAGTGCCCATCAGTTTAATCTTATCAGTGCCAATCAATGCAGCTCATCAGTTCCACCTATCAGTGCCCATTAGTGGAGAAAAATTACTTTTTTGCAAACATTTTTAACACATGACCAACTACTACAGTGATAGTCAGCTTCCCCAGCGCCCCCCAGGTATGAGATACTGAATACGTATTTATATTGTACCAAGCTGGCCCAATGGAAGTATCTCATCCCAATATCTCCTGAAGTTCAGCTTTCACTTTGTTCCAGGTACTTTGTTCCTGAGTTTTCCCGTCTCAGACTGAAGTACCAGAAGTTGAAGTCTTGTTATTTTCCTCAGAATGATGGTCCTCGGTGTTGCGTTTGTGTATTCTAATTCCGGAGATGTAATTACATTTTGATCGGTATCTTTATTTCTCAGACAAATCATTGCTGGAGAAGACACCATTGCCGGCCCGCCTGCTCTATGGCGATATATATGTGGGTTCTGTGCAGATGATGAGGGAATGTGTTCCAATCACAGGAGACTTCCTGACCCGGGTCTGTGGGATTTATAGGCTGCATCAATATCCACTGGGTGACACCAAATTCACCGAATCTCTTCCTCTCCCATTTTCTGTACATTATCTACAACTCTCCTCCTCTGGTTCTATTTAGTAGCACTGAAAAAATTCTGTAAAGCAGCCACTCACAGCCAGGTCTGATGTGCCAAGATACATTCTTGCCATCCAAGAAGGGGTGGACTGGCCCGCGGTGAACGGAGGATCCTCTGGTGGACCTAGATCAACCAGAGTCAATGGGTGGAGACACGGGTATCCCATTCACACCTATGCTTACTTCCAGTGACAACAATGCCAGGGGATACATGTGGCTTCTTACCACTAATGTAAGGGGGTGCTTCTTCACTGACCACCAATGTAAGAGGGGGTGCTTCTTCACTGACCACCAATGTAAGAGGGGGCTTCTTCACTGACCACCAATGTAAGAGGGGGCTTCTTCTCTGACTACCAATGTAAGAGGGGGCTTCTTCACTGACTACCAATGTAAGAGGGGGCTTCTTCACTGACCACCAATGTAAGAGGGGGCTTCTTCACTGACCACCAATGTAAGAGAGGGCTTCTTCACTGACCGCCAATGTAAGAGGGGGCTTCTTCACTGACCACCAATGTAAGAGAGGGCTTCTTCACTGACCACCACTGTAAGAGGGGGCTTCTTCACTGACCACCAATGTAAGAAGGGCTTCTTTACTGACCACCAATGTAAGAGGGGGCTTCTTCACTGACCACCAATGTAAGAAGGGCTTCTTTACTGACCACCAATGTAAGAGGGGGCTTCTTCACTGACCACCAATGTAGGAGGGGGCTTCTTTACTGACCACCAATGTAAGAGGGGGCTTCTTCACTGACCACCAATGTAAGAGGGGGCTTCTTCACTGACCACCAATGTAAGAGGGGGCTTCTTCACTGACTACCAATGTAAGAAGGGCTTCTTTACTGACCACCAATGTAAGAGGGGGCTTCTTCACTGACCACTAATGTAAGAAGGCAGGTGGCGTTACTTACTGCCAATGTAAAGGGGTGATTCCCCATAGAGCACATTTGTAAGGGGGCGCTTCTACACTGACCACCAATGTGAAGGGGCACGTCTACACTGACCACCAATGTAAAGGGGCACGTCTACACTGACCACCAATGTAAAGGAAGCACTTCTGCACTGACCACTATTATAAGGGGGCAGATGCTACCACTTATTGCCAATGTAAGGTGTTGCTTCTTCACTGACCACCAATGTAAGAGGGGGCTTCTTCACTGACCACCAATGTAGGAAGGCGGGTGTTGCTACTTACTGTCAACATAGAGGGCTCATTCTGCACTGACCACCATTGAAAGGGGGGGCGGTGCTGTAACTTTCCACCACTGTGAGGGGGCACTTCTCCACTAACAGCCATTGTAAGGGGTGCGGTGCTGCTACTGACCACCATTGTACGGGGACACTTCACTGACAACCATTGCAAGGAGGCAGATGCTACTACTTCTTGCCATAAAAATGAGTGCTTCTACACTGACCACCAATGTAAGAAGGCAGGTGTTGCTACTTATCGCCAATGGAAAAGGGTGATTCTCCATTATCCACCAATGTAAGGGGGCAGATGCTGGTGCTTACCACCAATGTAAAGGTGCCCCCCCCCCCCCCCCCCGGTGCTTCTCCTAGCTTGCCCATACAATCAACGAGAGGGAGAAGGAGTCAGTCCATTTTTTTTTTTTTGTAATAAAAAATTAACCTTTAGTTATCCTTTAATTGTACAATTGTTTAAAATATGTTGGTTCTTTTTGCTATTCTCTATGCGGTTTGTTTTTTGGATGGCGCAATCAATAAAACACAGCAAACAATCTGCGTTACTTTACTATCCGCTTTTATCGGGTCAGATTAGGTGGGTTCGGTGGAAGGTCACATCAGACAATCTGCTCTTCCTTATCCCCAGAATATTCATAGGAATGCATTCTAATAGAGAAGAACGTGGTCTAATGGCTAATTAGTTGGAGTCTAATTACGGTTATTAATATCGCCTTGTATAATATAATCACCTTGTAAAAATATTGTAATTAGTTGTTCCGTCACTGACCTGTAATCAGAAGATTTTTTATTTATTGAGATAATGTTTTAATGCCCCCGAAGGAAGTCATTAACAGCGGTAAGAAGAACATAGTTCCTAAAATAATCGGGGCTGTCTGAGCGGGACAGGACCCAGAATAACAACAATAAGATAAGAAGTTAAAGAACAACCCTAGACTCTTTTTTTTTTTTCAAACCCCCACCTGCATGGAAAAAAAAAAAAAAAAAGGCAAGGGGTACCCTCTCCGTTGTCCAATGCTGCCCCACGTATCCTCTTTAGCTGGCCCATGTTGGTCCTTGTTTGGCTTCCTCTGAGCCCAGGGTGTCAAGATAAAAAAGAAAACAAAAACATAGTTTTAAATTTAGTAACTAAAATATCATTTAATATCATTTAATTAATTCATTCATATACGGTACTGTGCAAAAGTTTTAGGCGGGTGTGAAGAAATGCTGTAAAGTAAGAATGCTTTCAGAAATATATATTTTAATTGTTTTGTTTTTTTTGTTTTTTTTTTATCAATTTACAAAATACAAAGTGAGAGAACAGAAGAAAAATCTAGATCAAATCAATATTTGGTGTGAATACACCTTTGATTTCAAACCAGCGTCAATTCTTACACCCTGCGGTCAGGGAATTTGTAAGATTAGAGTTAGGTGCATGATTAACCAAAGGTTGAAACAAGGTCATTGACTGAAACAGAAACCGCTTAAAAATGGGTGAGGAACAGCCAAACTCTTAGACCCCTTTCACACTAATGCCGCGTACACACGAGCAGACTTTTTCGACCGGACTGGTCCGACGCACTTTCCACGGACTTCCGACGGACTTTCCGAATGAACGGACTTGCCTAAACACGATCACACCAAAGTCCGACCGATTTGTACGTGATGACATACGACCGGACTAAAATAAGGAAGTTGATAGCCAGTAGCCAATAGCTGCCCTAGCGTCGTTTTTCATCCATCAAACTAACATACAGACGAGCGGATCTTTCGATAGGAACTGGGTCCGGCGGAGTTCCGACGTAAAGATTTGAAACTTGTTCCAAATCTAAAGTCAGTCAGATTTTCAACCGAAAAAGACCACTGCAGGTCCGATGAAGCCCACACACGATCGAATTGTCCGCCGGGCTCGGTCTGTCTGACCAGTCCGGTCGAAAAGTCCGCTCATGTGTACGCGGCAAAAGTCCGCTCGTGTATACGCGGCAAAAGTCCGCTCGTGTGTAAGTGGCATGAGGCGTTTTAGCGCTAAAATAGGCGCCTGTAAAGCGCCTCCCATTCTCTGTAATGAGGGCTTTCACACCTGGGGTGGTGCACTTGCGGGATGTTAGAAAATGTTCTGCAAGCAGCATCTTTGGGGCGGTTTGGGAGCCCTGTATACAACGATCCCAAAACGCCCCTGCCCATTGGAATGAATGGGCAGCGCTTCCGAAGCTGTAGAAAAGCTCTTCCGAAACGCTGCAAAACACTGGAGTTTTTAACCCCTTCATTGGGGTTAAAATCGCCCCACAAGCGGGCGAAAAGCACCACTTAAACAGCGTTAAAGCGCCGCTAAAACGAGCTGCGGCCCCAGTGTGAAAGGGGTCTTGAAGTGGTTGTATACCCTTTTGTCTTACTTTTATCTATAGGGGAGCCTAGAATAAGGCTTACCTATAGGTAGTGGAAATATCTCCTAAACGTGCGCTGTTTAGGAGATATTACACTTGTAGTGCGCCAATGTCGTCATCGGCGCATACACTGTGAAGTAACGGACCACCGTGCTGTTTCTTCCCCCAGGGTGTGCCATGACTGATGGCTCCCGCGCGCAAGTGCAGGGGTGACGTCATGTGGCTCTGGCCAGTCACAGAGCCGGAGTCTGCACCCCCGGAAGGAAGAGGGGCGAAGATGGACGCGGCCTACACAGGGGACAGCGTGGGCTTCGTTTGCGGGTAAGTGTCATATAATGGGAAAGAATACGATGCATACTAGACCATTATGCTTTTAAATTGCAGATCTTGCGGTGAGCAAAAGAAGAAGTAAAACCGATCAGGGTTTACTTTCTTTTTAAGGTGAGGTTGTGGAAGACACTTTCATGTCACAGGTCATACACCATGGCAAGACGGAGCAGAGCAACGAGACACAAGGTAGTTATACCCCATCAGCAAGGTCTCTCCCAGGCAAAGATTTCAAAGCAGACTGGGGGGTTCTAAAATGTGCTGTTCAAGCTCTTTTGAAGAAGCCCAAAGAAACGGGGAAGGTTGAGGAGCGTAGACGCAATGGTTGGCCAAGGTAATGCAGCCGGTGAAAGACACATCATGCTTATTTCCCTTCCACATCGGAAGATGTCCAGCAGTGCCATCAGCACAGAACTGGTGGAAAACAATGGGACCCAGGTCTACCCATCTACTGTCCGGAGAAGTCTGGCCAGAAGTGGTCTTCATGGAAGAATTGTGGCCAAGAAGCCATACCTCCGACATAGAAACCTCCCTGCGGGTGGAGAGCAGAGCTGAAACCATCTTACATTGCCTGGTTTAGTTTTGGTCACAGTGCGTGCGATCGGTTGCCATTTTTCTGCGGCTCTCACAGCAGTCGCACGATCGGGATCTCGTCCCGGTGGCTATCAGTCAAAAGCCGTGACCTCAGGCTGTCATGGATGCATACGTGCATCAGCTGGGTATTACAGGCCACTTTTCTTGCTGCCACATATATGTGTTATGTGGTCAGCAAGAGGTTAACATTAAGGCTTCATTTAGACGTGCGGTTGGGAGGCAAAAATGCGTGGTTGAGCTGCTCTTTTGCCGCCCGCCAACCCCCCTCCTTAACCCCTTCAAACCTAGGCATTTTCTGACACTTTTTGCTTACAAGTTAAAATCAGTATTTTTTGCTAGAAAATTACTTGAAACACCCAAACATTTATATATATATATATATATATATATATATATATATATATATATATATATATATATATATATATATATATATATATATATATATATATTGATATATTGATATATTTATAATTAGCAGAGACCCTAGAGAATAAAATGGTGGTCGTTGCAATATTTTATGTCATGCAGTATTTGCGCAGCGGTCCTTCAAATGCAGTTTTTTCTGAAGAAATACACTTTCATGAATTAAAAAAAAAAAACAATAGTTTCCCCAATTTTTTGTATAATGTGAAAGATGATGTTACGCCGAGTGAAGAGATACCTAACATGTCACGCTTTAAAACTGCGAACACTCGTAGAATGGCGACAAACTACAGTACTTAAAAATCTCCATAAGTGATGCTTTAAAAAAATGTAATGGTTACCAGTTTAGAGTTACGGAGAATTATTGCTCTCCCTCTAACGATTGCGGCGATACCTTTCATGTGTGGTTTGAACACCGTTTACATTTGTGGGCGCGACTTACATATGTGTTTGCTTTTTTTTTCCTTGTTATTTATTTATTTATTTTTGTTTACACTGTCCCTTTAAATTATTTTTTTTTTATTACTGTCACAAGGAATGTAAACATCCCTTGTGACAGTAATAGCCAGTGACAGGTACTCTTTATGGAGAGATCCCAAATGCCTCTTTTGCACTTAAAAGCATTCAAAACGTCAAGTTTGGCTGTTCTGAATACTGTAAATTTTTTAAAAATCTGGTGCCTTTAAGACTCCAGTATACTGGAAGTGATGCCATGATATTGTTTCCAGGTTACTAGATCCGAGCAGTGGTGGCTGGTGATTTTTTTTTGGGGGGGGGCGGCAAACAACCACCCCCCCCTCAGTTGGTCAGTCATAGGCCCCTCCCCCCCGGGACACTTACCCAATCGGTTGCAGGTGGGCGGGCTCCAAATGGCAGTGGGCAGCGGCCTGGTTGCAGGCTCCTATGGGCTCCTACGGGTGGCAGGTTTGGGGCTCCTATGGGCGGCGGGCAGTGGCTCCTGTGTCCTCTCTTCATCAGGGTGGCTTCCGCCGTGCAGCTCCTCCCTCCTCCTCCTAGGCATCCAATAGGATAGCCTGTCCTTTCAGCCAATCACATGATTGGTGTCAAAACCTGCTTCCTGATTGGCTGGGACTCGGGAGGAGGATCAGTGTTACAACAGAGAATATTGATTCACTCCTGGGTGCACTCCGAGTGCACTCTCTGCGACCTGAGACCAACCTTTATTGAAGCCATTAAAGCCTCTGGCTCTAATCAGTGCTTCAAAAAAACAGCCCCTTCGCATTGAAATCCATGCGCCGGTGTCCTGAAAGGGGCCAGATGGATAGATGGGGGGGGTACGGTGCCTGTGCGCCCTTAATGGATGGGCCACCCCTGTATCCGAGACCCATCAAAGCCAATTCCGGCTTTGTTCAGGTCTCCGGCCAACCAGCGGTGGGGCGAGCTGTGGAAGTTGGCGGGAGGGGGATGGGAGTCCCCTCCCGCTGCTTGTAACAACAGCCCAGCGGCTGATTAGCCACATGTGTTGTTATTACAGGAAAGCCGGCCGCCGGCTCTAAAAAAAAATGGTCTGCAAGCTGCGCATTACCCCGCTACAACCCCTTGAAGCCGGAGGCCCAGGGCCGTTTTTAAGGCAGGGCAAAAGGGGCAGCTGCCCTGGGCCCTGTCATTGCTGTGGGGCCCAAAGAAGCTGCCTTATACTTGCCAACTATCCTGGTTTAAATTTCCTCCTCCCCTTGAGGGTTTAGTCCAGTGCTGTGTCCCGATATCTCAGTGTGAAGTGCTGCTACTAATGCTGCTCAGCTCTGCCCTATTGTTGTGTTCAGATGACTCCCCTGCAGACCCTGTGTTTACGTGTAAATTACCGGCATTCATGTGTAAATAGCGGCGGCGTTCATATGTTAATAGCGGCAGCCGGTGGCATTGATATGTATATCATGCCCCCCTGAGGTCATATCCACAGTATTCTCTAGCAACCAATCAACTAGCAGAAATCATGTGCTGTAACCTCTAGCAACTAATCAGTGAGCCGTAATGTGTGCTGTAACCTCTAGCAACCAGTCAGCGGTTACGATACACTTTAACCTCTGGCAACCAATTGCAATAGCTGCCTGATCTGATTCAGTAAACTGATTTTGAGTCTAGCTGCTATTTATTGTATGTCTCAGAGCAAAACTGCATGGGGGGTGGGCCAAGAAAAGTTTTGCCCAGGGTCCAATCAATATTAAAGACGGCCCTGTGAAGGCCGCATATTTGCGTGAAGGGGTTAAGCTGCAATAGGCAACGGACGGCTCTGCAAAGTTTATCTGACACGTAGCAACACGCTACACACTCAAGCAAATGGAGAAGCTGAGTGATTGAGGCTTAACACTTCCGAAGAAAACCTATATACTGTATTTCTGGTCGATTATGGAGAAGTTTCTGGCCGCCCGGTCATTCCTCGCCCAGTGAAATTAAAACACAAAATTCGGAGGAAGGAGAAAGATTTGACGACCGGGAGACGTTAGTAGCCCAACAAGTGAGATCTGGCCGGGATAGATAAGACCAAACGCTTCACGAAACAAAACAAAAAAAAAGAGCCAGACGTAAAACAGCGGCGAGGGCAGGCGGGCGATGGGGCGAGATCAGACGCGGGGAGAAGTGGATTCGGCTTCTAAGAGGCTTTTAGAACCGATGTTCAGAGAGACAAAACAAAGTCAGAAAAGGCAGCCGAGCCGCCAGACGGGCAAATTCGCAGAGGTGGGTGTCGAGTTTTCAATCAAATTCATTTGTAGCGAACTCCTGAGATAGGAATTATGTAAATATACCCCCGGAGGGGCCGCTGGAATTAGACAGGTAGTAGTACGAGTAGTACAGAGGCCACCAATCACACCAGAGAATAAAATCTCAGTCTAGGGCAGCCGTTCTCAACCAATTCTTAACCCCTTCCTGCCTAGGGGTAAAACAAATCTCAATGCCTAAACACAATTTTTGCAACTTTGACATGTGTTAGTAAAACTGTACATGTAGCACCCTGATGTTTAGGCAGGGTGGCTTTTAAATTTAGTTGCCAGGCGATAGTTGCCTTGGCCAATTTTTAGGCGATCAATTGATTTCCCCCTAATTCTGGAATTGCTGCACTTCTCTCTCCTGTCACTAGGTGGCTGGGTATCTGGTGGCATTGGATAAGACGAGGGCATAGCAAGGACAGGTTAGGAATGAATGGGGTGTCTCAGCCAATGGGCAGGGATTTTCTTGGGTCCCTTGGACTGCTGGGAGAGCCTATTTATTTAGGTGGAGTCAGGTGATCGGGGTTCTGTGCCACCTGGACGGCTGTCTGGGTGGACATGTGTCATATTGCCCCGGGCCGCTAGGCCAGAAACCTAAGGCCTATCCTGGGGACATCTGGCTGTCAGCTAGGCTGTCTGAGGGCCTATCCAGAAGCAGGAGAGCTTCGTAGAGTTAGGACTGCGGGCTTGTAGCCCAACCAGAAGTAACGGTCCTACTGGCCGGGAAACCAGTCGTGGTCGGAGGTAGAGGGGAAGCTGTCACCACTAAGGGATCTTCCACCTTGTTACCGGAGACCACTGTGAGTAAGCTGAGGCCGGACTTCTCGCCAACCGGGGAGGGTGAAGAAGTGGAAAAGCTTCAGCAAGTGCCAAGTCAGGGACCCAGCAGGACAGCAGAGGTGACGCTTGTGAAGCATCAGTGAGTGCCAAGTCAGGGACCGAGTGTGTCCGCAGGGGTGAAGCTTGAAGAGTATCTGTGAGTGCCAAGCCAGGGACCCGGCAGGGAAGCGGGGGTGACGCTTGAGGAAGATACTGAGTGCTATCAGTGGAAGAGCTCAGGAGATCCAGTGGCTATTGGATCTGAAGTCTAGTGAGAGAGAGACTGGGAGCTCGTTGAGTGAAGAACCGCATTAAGTGATTGTGGAGTAAGCAGAGAACTGTTCTAGTTGCAAATAGGGATGAGCCGAACACCCCCCGGTTCGGTTCGCACCAGAACCCGCGAACGGACCGCAAGTTCGCACGAACGTTAGAACCCTATTGACGTCTATGGGACTCGAACGTTCGAAATCAAAAGTGCTCATTTTAAAGGCTAATTTGCATGGTATTGTCCTAAAAAGGGTTTGGGGACCCGGGTCCTACCCCAGGGGACATGTATCAATGCAAAAAAAACTTTTAAAAACGGCCGTTTTTTCGGGAGCAGTGATTTTAATGATGCTTAAAGTAAAAAAAAAAAAGTGAAATATTCCTTTAAATATCGTACCTGGGGGGTGTCTATAGTATGCCTGTAAAGTGACGCGTGTTTCCCATGTTTAGAACAGTCCCTGCACCAAATGTCATTTTTAAAGGAAAAAATCTCATTTAAAACTGCTTGCGGGTTTAATGTCATGTCGGGTCATGGCAATATGGATGAAAATCAGTGAGACAAACGGCATGGGTACCCCCCAGTCCATTACCAGGCCCTTTGGGTCTTGTATGGATATTAAGGGGAACCCCGCACCCAAATTAAAATAAGGAAAGGTCCCTATATACTCTGAACAGCAGTATACAGGCGGTGCAAACAAGACAGGGACTGTAGGTTTGTTGTTAAGTAGAATCTGTTTGTAATTTTGAACATTTTTAATGTGTTTAGCTCCAGCCAAAAAATCTTTTCTAAGCTTTTTGGAAAACATAGGGAAGGGTTATCACCCCTGTGACATTTGTTTTGCGTCTTTCCTCCTCTTCAGAAGATTTCACCTCACTTTTTTGTCCCAATGAAAAATGTTTTTTGAAAATTTGGGTTTTTTTGTGGAACAAGGATTGGAAAGCATCAGTGGAAAGGAGAAATTGTTTTCCCATATTAACTCTTACAGGAGAGAATTTCCCTTCCTTAGGGGTAGATTTCATCTCACTTCCTGTTGTCTCCTTCCGTTTGCAAGTAGGAGTCGTTTGTAAGTTAGATGTTTGAAAGTAGGGTCCTGCCCTATATACTCAGCAGAAATTTGGGCCTTAGGTGTTGCTGTGGCCAAAACACTGTAAGCCCTCACAGGGCCCTGCTGTGAAATATTAGATCAAGAATTGTAATTACATGCCCCTGTTGAACAGGAGCTGAAAAATTAGGCCTTAGGCACTGGTGCTGGTGCCACAACACTGCAACCCCTCACAGACACTCTAGTTGGAACGCAGGAACGAGCCCTGCTGCAAAGTATTGCATCAAAAATTGTAATTACACGCCCCTGTTAGACAGGGGCAGAAAAATTGGGTCTTAGGCACTGGTGCTGGTGCCACAACACTGCAACCCCTCACAGACACTCTAGTTGAAACGCAGGAACAAGCCCTGCTGCAAAGTATTGCATCAAAAATTGTAATTACACGCCCCTGTTAGACAGGGGCTGAAAAATTGGGTCTTAGGCACTGGTGCTGGTGCCACAACACTGCAACCCCTCACAGACACTCTAGTTGGAATGCAGGAACGAGCCCTGCTGCAAAGTATTACATCAAAAATTGTAATTACACGCCCCTGTTAAACAGGGGCTGAAAAATTGTGCCTTAGGCACTGGTGGTGGCGCCCAGAACCAAAAATGTTCTTACAAGCTATCAGCGTGATGATTGAGGAGGAAGAGGATAATTACTCAGGGATAGTCACTCAGCATCAGCATAGGCAGTCTTTGAAGGGATCTGAGATTTCAAAAAAAATTATTCGGTTACATCTGCATCAGGTGCTTGGTAGCTGGTGGTGATCCAAGACTGATTCATTTTTATGAAGGTCAGCTGATCGACCGAGTCGGTGGACAGACGCACCCTGTGATCGGTTACCACGCCTCCAGCAGCACTGAATGTGCGTTCCGAAAGAACGCTGGATGCAGGACAGGCCAGTAGCTCAATTGCATACTGTGCAAGCTCTGGCCAGTGATCCATCCTCAAGACCCAGTAACCCAGAGGATTTTCGGTGGGAAAGGTGTCCAAGTCTGATCTTGCCCCTAGGTATTCCTGCACCATGTAAAACAGACGCTGGCGATGGTTGCTGGAACCGATCATACCTTGGGGCTGCGGACCAAAAAATTGTCTGAACGCATCGGTCAGACGGCCACCTTCTCCACCGCTCCTTCTTTGACTGACCGAAGCCTCAGCAACACGTTGTCCAGAAACAGGAGTTTGTAACCTCCCAGTCTCTGGGAACGCGTTGCACAGACCTTTCTGCAAGGCCTCCCGAAGATGTTTCATCCTCTGCTCCCTCTGCGATGGCAAGATAAGGTCCGCAACCTTACCCTTGTAACGTGGATCAAGGAGGGTTGCCAGCCAGTATTGGTCCTTCTCCTTGATACCACGAATACGAGGATCCTTACGCAGGCTTTGCAGGATCAGGGAGGCCATGCAGCGTAGGTTTGCTGAGGCATTCGGTCCGGAGTCCTCTGGGTCACTAAGGACAACAACGTCCGCAGCCACCTCCTCCCAGCCACGTACAAGTCCATGTGTTCCTTGGGACTGATCCCTTAAAGACTGCTGATGCTGAGTGCCAGGCTCCACCTCCATACTGACACAATCTTCCTCCTCCTCCTCCTCCTCCTCCTCGTCCTCTTCCTGTGTGATCGGCGGGCACGCAGGAACACTGTCTGGATAAAGGGGGCCTTGAGAGCTAAGGAAGTCCTCCTCTTCCTGCCTCTGTTCTGCCTCAAGTGCCCTGTCCATTATTCCACGCAGCGTGTGCTCCAACAGGTGGACAAGGGGGACAGTGTCACTGATGCATGCACTGTCAGTGCTCACCATCCTCGTGGCCTCCTCGAATGGTGACAGGACAGTGCATGCATCCCTGATCATGGCCCACTGGCGTGGGGAAAAAAAACCAAGGTCCCCTGACCCTGTCCTGGTGCCATAGTCGCACAGGTACTCATTGATGGCCCTCTGCTGCGTGTGCAGCCGCTGCAGCATGGCCAACGTCGAGTTCCACCTGGTGGGCATGTCACAGATTAGGCGGTTCTTGGGCAGGTTAAACTCCTTTTGGAGGTCCGTCAGCCGAGCACTGGCATTATATGACCGGCGGAAATGCACAGAGACTTTCCTGGCCTGCCTCAGGACATCCTGTAAGCCCGGGTACCTGCCCAAGAACCGCTGCACCACCAAGTTAAGGACGTGAGCCAAACAGGGCACATGGGTCAGTTGTCCCTGTCGGAGGGCAGAGAGGAGGTTGGTGCCATTGTCGCAAACCACCATTCCTGCCTTAAGTTGGCGTGGCGTCAACCACCTCTGAACCTGCCCCTGCAGAGCTGACAGAACCTCTGCCCCAGTGTGGCTCCTGTCCCCCAAGCACACCAGCTCAAGCACCGCATGGCATCTTTTGGCCTGCGTACTTGCGTAGCCCCTTGAACGCCTACGGAGCACCGCTGGTTCCGAGGAAGAGGCCATGGAGGAAGAAGAAGAGGAGGGGGTGGAGGAGAGAGGTGTGTCACAATCAGCATTTTGGAGGCGTGGTGGCGGAACAACCTCCAACACTACTGCACCTTGTCCTGCATCCTTCCCAGCTGCCAGCAGAGTCACCCAATGCGCCGTGAAACTTAAGTAACGTCCCTGTCCATGCCTGCTGGACCATGAGTCAGCGGTAATATGCACCTTACCGCTGACCGCCCTGTCCAGCGAGGCATGGACATTGCCTTCCACATGCCGGTAGAGAGCCGGAATCGCCTTCCGTGAGAAAAAGTGGCGTTTGGGTACCTGCCACTGAGGAACCGCACATTCCACAAACTCACGGAAGGGGGCAGAGTCTACCAACTGAAAAGGCAGCAGTTGAAGTGCTAGCAATTTTGCCAAGCTAGCATTCAACCGCTGGGCATGTGGATGGCTGGGAGCAAACTTCTTTCGGCGGTGCAGCAGCTGGGGCAGGGAAATTTGCCTGGTACAATCTGACGCCGGTGTACCAAAAGCAGATTGCCCACAAGTACTTGGCTGTGACACACCTAATTCTACACCTTCATTCCTCTCACTGCAGGTCGCAGAGAGGACTGAAGGTCTAGTGGGGTTGGAAATCTCAGCTGATGAGGAGCAAGGAGAGATCGTCTTTGTTCTTTGGTGTGGGTCTTTTAGATACGCTTGCCAACGAACTGCATGGCAGGTCAACATATGTCTGGTCAAGCATGTGGTACCCAAGCGGGAGATGTTTTGGCCACGCGAGATACGCTTGAGACATATGTTGCAAATAGCAGCGGTGCGATCTGATGCACTCGTCTCAAAAAAGGCCCACACCAAAGAACTTTTTGAATAACGCGCAGAGACTGCAGCGCCCTGCACATGTGGAGCTTTGGGGTGTGATGCAGTCAATGTGCTGCCCTTAGGCTGGCCCCTGGAGGGCATCCTGCCTAGTTGGTGATGTGCCACCTCCTCCTCCTCCTCCTCCTCCTCCTCCTCTCTCCTATCAGGCACCCACGTTGAGTCAGTGACCTCATCATCCCCTCCCTCCTCATCACTGGAGCAAACCTGGCAGTATGCTGCAGCAGGGGGAGCATGACTGCCAGATTGCTGTCCTTCTTGGGCACCCCCTCTGTCCGTGCTCATGTTACTGCCTTCATTGAGCTCAGTATCATCATCAGAGCCTTCCAAACGCTGGGCATCCTCCTGGAGCATGTACCCAACACTGTGGTCAAACAGTTCGAGGGAATCCTCATGAGGACATGGTGGAGCTAGGGAAGGAGTCACTGATGACATTGAGCTGAGGGAAGAGGCCGCTGCTTTGCCAGACAAAGCACCCTGGGCATGGGTGAGAGAGGATGAGGAGGATGAGGACGGCTTGGTCATCCACTCGACCAAGTCTTCCGCATGTTGCGGCTCAACACGGCCAGCTGCCGAAAAAAAGGCCAAGCGTGTCCCATGGCCACGTGCTGATGAGGATGCACCGTCTCCACGACCAGCACTAGACACAGAGCCTGCTTGCCCTCTCTTATTGGCTTGTGACTGTCTGCCTCTCCTTCTTGGCCTTCCAGACATACTAATGGCCTGTAGCTGCACTAAGCTGGGATAGAACACCTGTAATTTTCTTCAGGTAGCTTTATATACTGTAACCAGACAAGCCTGCCTGTCAGTAGGAAGATAACAGGAACGGATCTAGCTGAACACTGTGAGCAGGACGTACTGGACTAAATGTATATAGCAGGAACGGATCTAGCTGAACACTGTGAGCAGGACGCACTGCACTGAATGTAAATACCAGGAACGGATCTAGCTGAACACTGTGAGCAGGACGCACTGCACTGAATGTAAATAGCAAGAACGGATCTAGCTGAACACTGTGAGCAGGACGCACTGCACTGAATGTAAATAGCAGGAACGGATCTAGCTGAACACTGTGAGCAGGACGCACTGCACTGAATGTAAATAGCAGGAACGGATCTAGCTGAACACTGTGAGCAGGACGCACTGCACTGAATGTAAATAGCAGGAACGGATCTAGCTGAACACTGTGAGCAGGACGCACTGCACTAAATGTAAATACCAGGAACGGA